>OZ004600.1:4693049-5299162 GCA_963924605.1 Malthinus seriepunctatus
GTAAGTAACGGTCATTTTAAACGGTAAATTACTGGTAAATTACGGTATAACGTCCTAATTTACGGCATTACATTCATAATTTAAGACAAAATTTACAACTTACATCACTATATGGTAATTAACGGTAATTTAAAACGGTAAATTACGGTATAATTCCAAATTTACGGTATTACTTTTGAAATTTACGACAAAAATTACAACTTACATCACTGTCCGACTATATGGTAATTAACAGTAATTGAAGAAGGTAAATTCCCGGTAAATAACGGCAATTAATTTCGTAAATTAACAAAATTAATTACGACTTATATCACTGCTTATGGTAAGAGCTTGTCGCGCGCGCCTTCATCACAAGTAAATTTAGCTTTTTCTCGAATTTTTCAAACGTAACACCCTATATATTTTCGCATATTTAAATTTAATATAAAATTAACTTTAAAAATGTTCAAGGGTCTAGTGTACCTAAAACAAACCGTTCGGAAGATATTGGCACTTGCGTTTGGCTGTTGCACTTAATTCAAAATGCGATTTTCTCGACTTTTTTAACTATAACACCCTGTATATTGTTGCATATTTAAATGTAATATATAATTTACTTCAAAAATTGTTAAAGGTTTACTACACCTAGACTAAACCGTTCGTGAGATATTGGCGCTTGAGTTTTTAAATTTTTTAAGCATATCCAAATCCACACCTCCGAATTACAAATTAATTATTTCTAATAAAATGGCGTGTTAAGCAAATTTTATACTAACACATGCAAACTGTAATTACTGTAAACAGCAGCAGTCTTCTGTTTCGTTAATTAATTACTCCATTGCCTAATTAACGTACTGTATTCGTTGTATTGAAAAAAAGTTTCAACTAAGACCTTTCAAATTAAGTGTTTTTAATTACTAATTAAAGTGCTTTACAACTTTATGTTGCCGTTAAATTTGTGCATTATCTCAAACTTCAAGTAAAAGGAAAGCAAGTCTGTAATTTATGTTTGAAATTTATGTTCTTCATTGAAAATCACCTATCAATAATTTTTGTTATGCAATTTTCAAATATTTGCTTTAAATTTCAAAATTTTAAAATAATTGAAATTGCACAACTCGAAGAAGTCACTAAGTAATTATGATTTATTTTTTCTAATTTTTGTATTTTTAAATGTAGGTAAGTGAAGCAATTTTATAAAATTTCTTCAACGTACACACGTATGCCTACTTAAAAGGTTATTTGGACTAATTTTCCCAATTTTTCTCGAAATTAATTTTTTTTTGAAAATTTGCGTAAATGTTAACAGTTCATTAATCATAAAATTTTAAGTTATAACAATTTGATTTATTAAGTTACATCAAATTAAAGCTGTTATAATAATTACATGTGTAAAGAAAGCTATAATTTTCTCAAAACATACTCAACAAACGTGCAATTTTAAACACCTAATTAGAAGTTAGCAATATATTTAAAAATTTTATTTTAATATTTAATATTTGTACTTGAAAATTTTTTTGTAAAATAATTTCGTAAATGAAATTTCGTTTAGGGCCATTTAATGTGAGGCAATTTGAACTTATCGTAATTAACTTTTAACATTTTCATGAACACTTAATTTTGTTTAAATAAATTGTATATGCAGGGTACGTCAGATTCCAATCATCAAAACCTAACGGCTATTCACGTCAAATTTTCAATGTACCTATAGCGCACTTAATAAATATTTAGAAAAAAATTTTTGTGTAGAAAGTACTGTTATAGAGTGTATGTGTAATATCAATTTACTGCAATTATTATAGTGGTTTATGTTTAAAGATAATTTGGAATTTATTAAGATGTAAAATTATGGTAAATAACGTGTAATTTCTTTTAAGTTACTGCTTGAGTTACAATCTTTAAATTTTCTTGCACAAAAGCAATGAATAATAGATAAGGTGACGAAAGTGGGTAAGGCCCTATACGTAAAGGTGAAAAAAAGCTCTCAAATTGTTTAGCACTTTTCATCTATAATTGCGCTATTTTGATCAAAATACGCAATTTCATGGCGTGAAATAGTCGGTGAAACACAAAAGAATGTATAGCATACACTCAAGTCTTCGTCATGTCGTGAGGAGCGACGGTTTAATATTTTATGCTCATTCTTCACTAAAACAATATTTGTGATATAACTGAGCAATTATAAGTAGTTCTTATAGCGTAACAAAACTTGTGCCATAACTGACACTTTTACTAAGAATCCATTAAGTAAGCATTCATAGGTATTGATTACAGACTCATCTATCGAGAATTCAATGAAGCCCGGTCCTGCGTTAGCTCTTATAAGAGCACAGACTAATAAAAGAACTCCATTATTACTCTACGATAAGAGAATCAATCCATGTTAGGGGAAACCGGCTTAACATGGCCAGTATTAGCGACACTTCACCCTCCTCCAGTCACCAGCATTGGGTTCATCCAAAAGTTACCAAAAATTCAGAACTGAAGAAACAAAAGTCGCTATGAGAAGACAATGCAATGAAATTAGTGGTGCAAGTGCGTGTGAATTTTTCTTCACTATTCACCCTAACGATTATAATCCTAAAGAGAACTCAATTATTGCTACTCCTACAATGAGGTAGAAGTGCGAAGAATCTTCCACTTTGCATGCTTGGGTTTTCAGAACTTCAGTTAATAGAAATTTCAACGTTAGCATGATCGTCAATATTCGATTGCGAAGGAGGCACTAGAAAAAGAAGCAAAATATTGTTAGCTCCTTAACGACTACAGTTACCCAAATTTGACTTCTATTATGAATTAAAGAGTATAAAATTTTCTTTCAGAAACTTCCAACAAGTTTGTTCCAACTATATACAGAAGAAAGATAGAACCATCACTTGACTTATTTTCATGCGCTTCCTACGTCTCTCTCGAATGTCAATGTAGCTCCTTAACGACTACAGTTACCCAAATTTGACTTCTATTATAAATTAAAGAAGATAAAATTCTCTTTCAGAAACATCCAACAAGTTTGTTCCAGTGCTCTCTTAGTTGACCAGTTCATAAAAAAACAAGAAAGAACCATCAGCTGACTTATTTCCATACGCTCTCTACGTCTCTCTCGAATGTCAATGTAGTTCTTTAAGAATTACAGTTATTACCTATATTATGAATTAAAGAGGATAAAATATCCAACAAGTTTGTTCCAACTGTCTTACAGGTGTTACATAAAATCCAACGATTTTATGTGAATAATGGGCAGCCATTCGAGACCTCTACTGGAGCAACTTTGATGTATCACCCTGATGTGTTTTGCAAATGCTTTCAACTCTACAATTAAAATTGTTCCATTTTCTATCAAATAATTATAATTAAACACATTAAAATTGAAAGCGTTCTTGTAATTTAAATATCGCGTCAAGTATAAGAATTATAATTGCGAGTCGATATAAATCCGGCAGTTAAAATTGTAAAATGTCAGAGCATTCAAATAATAACTACAACAGTTTGTTGTAGCAATTTAGACAGACTGATCACTACTAGTTAAATTTGATAAAAAATATATAAAAATTTGAAATTTGTATTTAAATCAAGGACGAAATTTAATAAGTACGCCGTTCATTAAATTTCGATATTTTATATTTAATAAAATATTATAAGAAAAATGTGAATGTTGATATAGGTAGAAAATATCTTCTTTAAATTACGCAAAATGTAATTATGATTAAACTATTTTAAATACTTTTTTGCAATCATCAATTAACCCTAATATACCTCCATGCACTTATAATTTTCGTTAAGTAGGAAATTTAAAAAAAAACTGTAATTATTACTGTTAGGAAATTGTATTATTGAATACAGTGTGGCTCAGGTTTACAAGGTCCTCTTGAAATCTCATTTTGGCCACTCTTACACCAAAGACCGTTCGTCAGATCTTCCAGATCAGTCTAGACGACTTTTGAAAATAAGGCTGGCTCTACCGTCTGCCTATTTGCTTGCCTACCTGTCCTCTCGTTTGTGGTTCACCAGCCTGCCTGCTTAGTCGTGCGTCCATCTGTCTATCCGTCGATCTAATTGTCCATGAAGGCTTCACTTGTGAGATTTGTCGCGAGAAATTAGCGTTTCTTAACTCACATCCCGCAATTTTTTGCGAGGCGAGAATTCGAGACTCTCGTGAAGCCTCCACAGCTCGACTTGCGAAATTTTTTGCGAGAAATGCAAGACTCTCGTGAAGCCTCTACAGCTTCACTTGCTAGATTCCTCGCAAGAAATGAGCGTTTCTCACCTTCTTTTCTTTCTTTTTTGCGTTTCTCGCAATTTCTTGCGAGGTGAAAATGCAAGACTCTCGGGAAGCTTCTACAGCTTTACTTGCGAGGTTTCTCGCGAGGAATGAGCGTTTCTCGTCGTCTCGTCTCGTATCTCGCAGTTTTTTGTGAGGCGAAAATGAGAAACTCTCGTGAAGCCTTTACAGCTTGACTTGCAAGATTCCTCGCGAGAAAGAAACGTTTCTCGCCTCCTATCTCGCAACTTCTTGAGAGGCGAGAATGCAAGAATGAAGCCTCTACAGCTTGACTTGCGAGGTTTCTCGTCTCGGATCTCGCACTTTTTTGTGAGGTAAGAATGCGAGACTCTCTTGAAGCTTCTACAGCGTGCTTGCCTACCTGTCTTCTCGTTTGTGGTTCACCAGCCTGCCTGCTTAGTCATGTGTCCATCTGTCTATCCGTCAATCTAATTGTCCATGAGGGCTTCACTTGCGAGATTTGTCGCGAGAAATTAGCGTTTCTTGACTCACATCTTGCAATTTTTTGGGAGGCGAGAATTCGAGACTCTCGTGAAGCCTCCACAGCTCGACTTAAGAAATTTCTTGCCAGAAATGAGCGTTTCTCGCTTCGAATCTCGCAATTTATGGAGAGGCGAGAATGCAAGACTCTCGTGAAACCTCTATAGCTTGACTTGCGAGATTCCTAGCAATAAATGAGCGTTTCTAGCCTCGAATCTCGAAATTTTTTGCGAGGCGAGAATTCGAGACTCTCGTGAAGCCTCTATAGCTTATAGCTTGACTTGCGAGGTTCCTCGCAAGAAATAAGCGTTTCTCGCCTCGAATCTCACAGTTTTTTGCGAAACGAGAATGCGAGACTCTCATGAAGACTCTACAGCTTGACTTGCGAGATTTCTTGCGAGAAATGAGCCTTTCTCGTCTGGAATCGCGCAATTTTTTGAGAGGCGAGAATGCGAGACTCTCGTGAAGCCTGTATAGCTTGACTTGCGAGTTTCCTCGCAAGAAATGAGCGTTTCTCGCCTAGAATCTCACAGTTTTTTGCGAAACGAGAATGCGAGACTCTCATGAAGACTCTACAGCTTGACTTGCGAGATTTCTTGCGAGAAATGAGCCTTTCTCGTCCCGTATCTCGCAGTTTCTTGTGAGGCGAGAATGCGAAACTCTCGTGAAGCTTCTACAGCTTGACTTGCGAGATTTCTCGTGAGAAAGGAGCGTTGCTCGTCTCGCATCTCGCAATTTTTTGCCAAGTGAGAATGTGAGACTCTTGTGAAGCTTCTTCAGCTTGACTTGGAAGATTTCTTGCGAGAAATAAGTGTTTCTAGCCTCGCATCTCGCAATTCTTTGCGAGGCAAGAACGCGAGACTCTCGTGAAGCTTCTACAGCCTGACTTGCGAGATTTTTCGCGAGAAATAAGCGTTTCTCGCCTCGGATCTCGCAACTTTTTGCGAGGCAAGATCGCGAGACTCTGATGAAGCCTTTGCAGCGTGACTTGCTAGATTTCTCGCGATAAATGAGCGTTTCTCGCCTTACATCTTGCAATTTTTTGCGAAGCGAAAATGCGAGAATCTCGCAATTTTCCGAGACTTGCGTAAAGCCCTATTGCCCATCTGTATGCCTATGTCTTCTGTTACGACAACGTTAAGACATACGTTAATCAACATAAAAGCATAATTCTTCATAATAAGTTCAATTAACCCTTATTTTATCGTAGGTGCAACTGCCCCATGTTAAGTACAGATCTCGAGTGTACTTTAGCTCTCTTTAGTGTAGTACATCTTACATCCTTATCTTACTTAATGGTGCAGATTCGATGCTGAGTATGGATGGACACCACATCTACCTGAGTTCAATAATTCCATGATGGAACGAGCCAAGAGAATGTGTGGTACCGGATCAATAAATCTTTTAACGATGAGAAGCAGAGATCTCTCTTGCTTACGTCGCAGTAAAAAAGCATAAGAAAATCACAGATAACGCATCAGGAGTCAGGACGTAGGGCTGCATCTGATGTCAAACATGGTCAAACGTAAACTTGGAGCACGGTGATGTAATAGACCAGAAACATAATACTCTTAATGTTACATTAGCAGCAGGCGAAGCTGATACTACCAAACGTTTAAACCAGCGCATGAAATGAACACACGTTCGAAACCAAACTAGAAGAAGAAGAAGCATTTTTCTCCAGAATCAAGTCTGTGATTTTTTGTACGACCCGACCGTTGCTAGACAGGTCTAAATATTTTACCTCCTAAGCTCCTGGTAGTAGACAACAGCCTACTTTCAATTCGCAATATGAAGACAATAGTCAGCACTCTGACTGTCTTTGAAAGATCCTGTGATGGCACATCGGCTGATTTTATAAGATGTAATACGTAACATTTAAGTTACTGCTAATGTCTTTTGATTAGCGAAACTTGTATTTGTAACACGCTGTATATAATTCATCTGCATTACAATTCTTTTGTATGGTAATCGATCGATTAGTGTAACATCTATACATGCAAGGTTGTAAATATATAAATGTACGTAAGAGTACTTAAGCATGACATATTAATACCAGTGTAAGAGTAAAAACATAAATTCCAAACAATCTAATAAAATGGTTCTTTTTCTTCTTAGAATCAATATATGGAAATGAGGAAGAATATGATGCATTTGACCGTAATTAAACTCTTTTAGTTCACGTAGTAATTATAATTTATTACTGCAAATTTGTTTTATTACTTACACAATGTCGAGACGTTCATGAGTTTATGTACAAATTATTCTCGGACTTATATTAAATTATTATAGAAAAAAAAGGATTGAAAATGGAAAATTTCAACACCTCTTTAAGATGATATTGTTTCAATAAAAAGCAATAACTTAAGAATGGTCTGAATGTCGTATTCGTGAACGAGCCAATATTAATTAGGTTAAATGTTATTAAACGTGAGTAAAGTTAACGTTGTGTGGTGTTTAACATTAATTTGATTATTATACAGTTCACGCATAATTTACTTCAAAATGTCTTATTATTAAACCAGAGGTTCTTAATCGGTGGACTTAGGAGTTTAGGACGTGCATATCAATTGTACCTACTTTAAATCATTATCAATATCTGTGGTATAGATCTTCTCTATGTTACAAAACAACTTCATTGCTCTATTTTAGATTATGTATAGATCAGTTCAGGGCTGGATTATCCATAAAGCGCGTGCTTCAGGCTCGGAAAAAAAGTCAAATAGAAAAGGAAATTTAATGCTCTAATACAACTTCTCTTCTGAAGACTTTTACTGCAAAATGAAGGGCTGAGGTGCTAGAGGAAAAAATTTAACGAAAAACGCGAGGCAATTTTTTTCCATATATTAACGATTTTTGTGGGCGGGTATCTTAAAAACTATAAGGAATAGAAAAAGATGAATTCAAACAATCTTGTAGGAAATTTAATAAACTTTTATTTTGCTAAGAATAACTTTTTCTCTAGGATACACTGTTTTCGAGATATAAGTAAAAATACCAACAATGGGACTTCTTCACCCTCCCTTATAGCCATGTATTGTACGAATCTCGAAAGAAAGCGGGAGCGGGGCTGCTATATTTATGGAAACCATAGGCGCCGTGTGTTTTATTTTTACAGCTATCTTAGTAATTAATTTTTATTAAATTGAATTCTTAGCAACCCCAATGGAGTAGAAGGTAAAAACCAATTACCCAAACCAGTCGTCAATATAACGTAGCGACGTTATCTTTATAATTTATTTGTGCGACTGCATTAATAAAGCGGCACAATTAATATGTATGTAACATCAAGGAATGTAATGCAAATTGTGAGTTCCGCTATTTAATTATAATAGACAGAACCCGCATTCCTTAGATCGTTTTTCTTTGGAGAATCGTACAATAGCTTAGAACCGGGGTCTTTTAGTATTTTTATCTCCTAACTAATCCAAAAACACATTAATTAAAAAATTCCACCCTCTTTCTTGTGCTCTATGTACAACCCCATCGTTGACTAGACTATAAACAAACATTTATTTTGTGAACTGCAGTGTATTTTTGTAGAAGCCCAAAAATAATTAGCGCCTCAGATCCCAACGTTCTTTGATACGGCCCTGGATCATCCAATTAACATACACTTAGGTATACCTATACTAATTGTCAAATTGTCCAATGTCCATCCTCCATCGTAGTGGATGACGATGAAAAATCTTTTAAGAGCAGTTTCTCTATTTATTGAAACCAAATAATGTAAAACAAACCATTTCAAAGATATCTGGCTCGAAAAGCCCTAAAGATAAAGTTGGAGCTAGGAGGTTGATTTTGGTATCGTCGGATAGGTCTCTTCGAGAGGAAGAACAAGAAACCCATTATTATGAAGATTAGAGCTTAAAAATATCGAAAGATCAAGTTGGAGCTAAAAGGTCGATCTTGATGGTATCGTCAAGAGGAACAATAAGGGGCACACCATTTACGAGATAATGGGCTTGAAATGCCCGAATAATAAAGTTGGAGCTACGAGGTTGATCTTAGTATCGTCGGATAGGTTTCTTCGAAAGGAACAACAAGAAACCTATTATTTCGAAGATGTAGAGCTTAAAAATCCCGAAAGATCTAGTTGAAGTTAAGAGGTCGATCTTGATGGTATCATCGAGAAGAACAATAAAGAGCACACCATTTACGAGATAACGGTCTTGGAATACCCGAACGATAAAATTGAAGCTACGAGGTTGATCTTGGTATCGTCGGATAGGTCTCTTCCAGAGAAATAACAAGAAGCCCATTATTTCGAAGATGTAAGACTTAAAATTCCCAAAAGATCAAGTTGGAGCTAAGAGGTCGATCTTGATGGTATCGTCGAGGAGAACAAGGGGCACACCATTTACGAGATAACGGGCTTGGAATGTCTGGAAGATAAAATTGAAGCTACGAGGTTGATCTTGATATCGTCAGATAGGTCTCTTCGAGAGAAACAATTAGAAAGCCATTATTTCGAAGATGTATAGGGCTTAAAAATTCCGAAAGATGAAGCTGGAGCTGAGAGGTCTATCTTGATGGTATCGTCTAGTCTAGGAGAACAACAAAGGGCACACGATTTCCGAGAAAACGGGTTTGGATTGCCCGAAAGATAAAATTGAAGCTACGAAGTTGATCTTGATATCGTCAGATAGGTCTCTTCGAGAGAAACAATTAGGAACCCACTATTTCGAAGATGTAGGGCTTAAAAATTCCGAAAGATCAAGTTCGAGCTAAGAAGTCGATCTTGATGGTATCGTCGAGAAGAACAATAAAGGGCACTCCATTTACGAGATAACTTACCAGATAAGAAAGATAAAATTAGATCAATGGGATCGATTTTGTATCTTCAGACAGGTCTCGTCGAGGAGAACAACAATAAGGGGCCCTTTTGATTGTAGTACCTACTCGTTAAAGTTCGCTAGGTCCGAGATTGTTGTTTGGACTCCTGCTAACATGCTTTGATGTTGCGTTGCGACTTTGCAAGATATGTGAGACAATACAGTGAGCTTATAGAAAGACATTCTTTAGAGTGCCAATAACTTGGAACATTGTTAGGCTTTCTAAAACCATATATACTACCTATAAGATTGCAATGCCTTAAATTAGCTTTAGGGGTTTTGGGCAAGGCAATGCCCTTTAGCTTGGGCTTTTGTCTTTTTCCATATTGGATCACATGCCGAAGATGGGTCAACAAATGCCAATGCCAACCATTGTTTAAAATTTTTCTGAAAGCCCGCTTCAATACAATGTATGTTGTTAGAGCCCACACCTGTTGCAGCAATTTCGATTTGGTGTAAATCCTGCATGTTCTATCTAAAGAACAAATATATGCATGACGACCATTAAGTTAATAATTAATGCTAGCGTTCGTTGAAAAAGATACGAAGAACTCGCTCTAAAATTTAACAGCAGACACAATTTAGACACGTTTAGCTTCTGGATATTTAAAAAAATCATGACCAAATGAAGAAATTAGCAATAATAAAGGTGTGGCGATTGAAGCATTTTTAACAATAAATCAACAGTTGGAAAATAAACATATAATTATCATTTTTAACTAAAGATGTTCTTTATACAAATTTATAATTACTTTTTTTAAATAGCACAATTTTGCTTTAAGCACCAATTAACTTTTCAACGATTTTAAGTAGTGTAAGATCCATTATTTATTAAGGCCTTGTATGAAAACTATAAATGATTGACACAAATCAGAAATCAATAGAACTTGGCTTTATTTGGAATAATTTTATATCTATTTACGATTATTATTTTTCTTAATTACCGCTAATAACTCTAATTTATTATTGTTTTTTATGAAATTAATTAAACGTCGATTATTGTCGACTTATTAAAAAAATTTACGACAGAACCGTAGTCGAAAATTTTTATTCCAATTATTACTTTCTCTAAACTTATATAATATTTTTGCATTAAATATTACAGAAAATGTAATAAAACTCGCTCTCATTATTGGATGTATTGTTTGAAACAATAAGTTATTGGCAGTTGAAAACTAAAAGACGTCTGGGTCGTGCCCATGATGTTATGCAAGAAATAGAGAAGATGTTTTTAGTAGATAGTAAAATGGATGCTATGTCAGCAGGTTCATGGGAACATTCCACAAACCACCATTTGAACTCACATTCAACCTTTAATTGTTCTTATTTTAAACGATTTCTTTGTCCATTTTTTTATAATTTAGTTAAAATGAATTGGAAATTTGCAATCATGTAAATTCGCTCGTGTTAAAAAATATTATTTGTAAATATTTTATTTAAATAAACTAGATGCACTCTATTTAGAGGTGAAAGGATTGCACGAACTATTAAGTGCTTCCATTGTTGAAACTCATTTTCGCAAAGGACAATTATAAACCTTCAACTGATGTCCCCGTCTCAGTTGCACAGACCTACAATAAAGTATATATGCTTCTGAAAAACGTATCCAGTAAGAAGTCCTGTTAGTATTGAAATCCACCAACCCTACTTAGATTATGCAGTTATTAGGTTTTATTTTTTGATAGTTTTCTAATGAAGAGTTTACATAGACATACTATTAATCTATGTTATAGCTTGTTTTTCAAGGAAAAAGGAAGGAAATTTAATAAGCTTTCATTTTGCCAAGAATAGTTTTTTCCCTAGGACACACCGTTTTCTATATATAAGCGAAAATCACAAAAACTGGACTTTTTCACCCAAGGGTGGATTAACCATGAAGCGCGTGCTTCAGGGATCAGGGTCTGGTGTTGTGAAGTGTCCAGAGGAAAGGAAAAAACTCGAAAAACCTTTAAGATATGAAACTCGAAAACGGTGGGTTCTAGGGAAAAATTTTCTTTTATCAAAACGAAAACTTATCAAATTCCAATTTTTTTTTCTCTATTCCGTATAATTTTTGAGATATCTGCCCGTAGAAATCATTAACGTATGAAAAAAAATTTCTTCATATAAAATAGTAAAGTAAATTTAATGTTCTACAATTTCTTTTCTGAAGACTTTTACTGTAAAACGAAGGGCTGAGGTGCTAGAAGCAAAAGTTTCACGAAAAACATGAAACAAAAATTTGTTTTCATACATTAACAATCTGGCCCTGGACAGACTATTAAACGATTCCTTTCATTTCACCCAATTTTTCCAGCTTCTCTTGCAGTTTTTTTTGATCCGGCCCTGGACAGACTATTAAACCATTCCTTTCGTCTCACGCAATTTTTCCAGCTTCTCCTGCAGTTTTCTTTGATCCGGTCCTGGACATCAGACTATTAAACCATTCCTTTCATCTCACCCAATTTTTCCAGCTTCTCCTGCAGTTTTCTTTGATCCGGCCCTGGACAGACTATTAAACCATTCCTTTCATCTCACCCAATTTTTCCAGCTTCTCCTGCAGTTTTCTTAGATACTCCAAGGGCCAACTGTGGATCAAAGTATATTGTTTCTGAACATATCTTGCAAGATCTTCAGCTTTTTCCTTATCTACCACTTCCACTTAAGATTGCAATTTATAATTATGACAGAATATGACCTAATAAATGCGAAAAGCGGACCATAGGAAAGTATGGCGAAAGAGAGAGGCTTACATTTAGGACGAAGAGTGGATAAATAATAGGCGAAGATAGCATAGAGACAGATTCGTTTCCACACATCACTTGAACACAAAGGTCATAGTAACTAGAACCACTAGAACTGACTAGACGAGGATAGAACAGATGGGCCAAATTTTATATAAGGTTCACGGAGACGCTTAGGGTTTGATTTCTCTATTTATTATCTTCTATCATTTAATCTTTTTAAATTTAGCTCCTTGTTAAAATAATGCAGGCTTAATTAAACTAAAAGTAATATTATATTTATATTATTTGTAAGTATTTTAAGAAATTTTTAATATTGTCACAAAACCCCAATACTCCTAGAGTTTCAAATGTGGCTCAACTGTACGGTCGGATAACGTTATCAAGAATTTGGTCCAACTAGAAGATTCCAGACTACACAGAGCAGATTATAAATTTTATACAATATTTTTGAGGCTACCTGCCGTTTAAATATCAAACTGTGAACCACCTGTAGACTCTCAAAGTCCAGTTTCGTTTGCATGTTCACTTTTAAATTTGTGTTTTGTTTTTACAATACACAATGTTTACATAATAAAAGATATGTTATCAGAAAATAATAATTATATGGAAATGAGGAGATGTGAAAATAATAAACATAAATTCAGAACAATGAAATAATTTTATTGCTCCGACACTTAGCAATGCAGCAACTTTACGTAACTCACAAATATACGTTCAAGAACAATTTCCTCTTGTCAATAAAACTTAATACAATTGTTATAATAGTTCTTATCAATGAACTTTGATATCGGATTCTATTATTAATTATTAAAGAATGTTAAGAGTAGGTACAGGATACAAATACCAAAAATAATGGTTAACACTTTTAATATTATGTAATTAATAATTTGGCGATTTTAAAATAAAACTATGGGGCTGATAATTGTACTACCAATTGATAGTATTTTAAAGAACAATACATAAAAATAAAAATTTTTACGCAATTTTATCTTAAGATTTTCAGTGATTCAATTCAGCTTTTATTATCTTAAATATAAAACAATGTATTTCTTCAATTGGTTCCATTATCAGCTCAATATATTAAAATGGGAAGCAAGAATAATGGAAAAAACAATTTTACCATGTTAAATCCCCGTTTGATTTTATAATCAACACGCAGTATATACTTTTGTAAGTATTTAATCTACTAAAATAACATCATAATTATTTAATCTAATAAAAGAACATCATTATTATTTAATCTAATAAAAGAACATAAAAATTACCATTACACTTACATTGGAAAGACTTAAAACTGATATTTAAAAAAAATTGAATGGAAACGGTATGAAAATGACACAACTTCAAATTTAATTTTCGTCAGGTGAATGCCAAGCCAATCTTTCTTCATAAAACTGAATAACTACCTGTGGGCAAGCGATGTTGGCTTTTTTAGCAGGAACTAATTCTGCATCTTCAGTACTTTTCCATTTCATTAAAAACATTAATTCGCCAGTTGTATCGGAAGCTCCCACTATTTTGTCCGCTTCCAAACCTCTATCAAACCCAGTTTTAACATCAGAAACCTTGCTACCGGTTTTTGATTTTTCATCTTCGTCGTCAGATTTATCAACTCTTTTTGACTTTTCAGACTTATCAGATTTATGCTTTTCCTTTCTTGAAGCTTTGCTCTCAGATGACGTCTTACTACTTTTAGATTTTCTTTTTTCTGAATCAGAATCAGAGTCACCAGAGTTAGATTTCTTTTTTTCATCGTCAGATGAATCGATAACTACTGCTACACTACTCTTCGTTCTACTAGATTTTTTGGCAGAATCAGTATTTGTTGATGATCTTTTTTTTGAAGTTTTCTTAGGTTCCTCATCTGAATCAGAGTCGCTAGAAGATCTTCTTTTAGGTCTGCTTTCGCGTTTTTTAGAACTTTTCTTTTTCTTTTCATCGTCACTATCTTGCTTCTTGAGTTTCTTTTTTCTAGAATCTTCATCTGAATCAGAGTCGCTAGAAGATCTTCTTTTAGGTCTGTTTTCGGGTTTTTTAGAACTTTTCTTTTTCTTTTCATCGTCACTATCTTGCTTCTTGAGTTTCTTTTTTCTAGAATCTTCATCTGAATCAGATGACTTCTTAGAATCAACTGATGATCGACGGGGTTTCTCTTGTTTCTAAAAAGAGAAGCAATTCATTATTTTGCTACAACTAAGTTGGTTGAAATTGTTAATGTAATAAAACATAATTTGATTAAACAGGGATTTTTGGTCACATTTCGCCCATAAGCTATGAGTCTTTAGTTAAACTGAAGTTTTACACTGTTTATAATAAAAGTGTAAGGTTCAACTATCATTAACTAAAATTTAAAATTAACACAATCTCACCTTGGCCTTTTCAGCTCGAGTTTCAGAAGTATCAGAACCAGAAGATGAGTTAGAGTTTCTCCTTTTGCGTTTGCTAGATGTAGCTGCAGCCTTCTGCTCCTTACGATTGCGTTCGAAAGCTTGAATCAAGTCGGGACAGTCTAGGTTATCTTCAGGTTCCCAAGTATTATCGTCGTTAGAATAATTTTTCCACTTTAGAAAATATTCGACTACTCCATTAACAATCCGTTTATCTATAATTTTTTCTACGGAATATTCTTCCTCAGATTCTGAATCATTAGCTTTTTTTGATTTACCCATTATGCTTTTTTTACTACAAAAATTTAAAAAAAAATAAATAAATAACGAAGGTTTTGCTATAAACTCACCTTTAAGTTTGGAAGTTAAGAAAATAAAGTTAATTTTATGTAAAATCGCGGTTTTTATTCTTATGCACGCCGAGAAATCGTTACTTGGACAAACAAACACTGCGAATAGAATCAGAGGGAAATATGGGGAAAACACTAGTTACCAACCTCAAAACAAGAAACGCACTAAAAGTGGCGGGGCGATTCCAAAATATGGTTATTTACAGAATAATGTAAAATTCAAATATTTTAACGTTTAAAACTATTCAAATTTCGTTAAACAAATTTCTGTAGCGAAATAAACTTAACAGTTATAGTAATAATAGTAAAAACAACGGATGTGGCCATACGAGGAACTTTAAAAAAATATACAGAGTATATCATTTAAATTAAGCAATTTTATCCCATTTCCCGTTGAACCAAAAGTCAAAGTATAAATTGTTTGGTGTGGTTTGGTATTGTGTAACAGCTAATTTTACGAGCTTTTAAAATATTGAAGAATATACAGTGTTCCTAAAAATTTTGATATTTTTGTAATTTCCTGTTTAACCGAAAACGTTTTGTTTACCGAAAATAGTGTCAAATAATAGATATTCATGAGATTCATACATATATCTATTTTCAAGTTTTCATTTTTATTACAAAAGAAATTAGAGAATTTTAAAGTTTAGACATTCAAAAACTCATTACTTCGAAACGGCTCTAACGATTTTGATAAAAATCGATATTTAGATAGATAATTACGTTGTCTGTAACATATCCAAAAAAGAAAAAATATGGCAGAGGAAACTTTGAGAAAATCCATTTCAAAATTTTGACCTACCTTGGCCCCTTAAAGGTAGGCAATTTTGAAACAATTTAAAAAATCGACTTGGTTAGGACGAAAGCCCTATATTTTGACTGTACAATGCCGTTTCGAAATTTTTATAATAATAATTACCGGCCATGTTATAAGGGAAAAACCACAAAATGGGACAATCGCTCTATTGGTCGCCATTTTGAATAAAATAATTTTTTTTTCAATTGGGGTTCACATGTACCATCTTATGGCGAAGTTGCAAAATCGATTTTTTTGCATTTTTAGAATCATAGGGGCTCAAAACGTCGAGAAATACAATAAAAAAAGATTTTTTCTCGATTATAATAAAATTAAAATTAAGTCAAAATCCTGAATACTCGAATTTGAAGTCTTCAAACTACGTATGATCGTTCATTGGGAACTACTTAGTTGACAATACGTATCGAGATTGCTTCTACTTCTTAAACTGGTGCTATAATCATAACTTTCAACTTAAAATTAAATACAAACATATACATACAAAATTTAATTATCTAACGCAATAAAAGTAATTAATTTACATCCATTCAAGTACTACTACCATCAAACATATTTACAGCTAACAATAAATTACGTCTAGTAAAATGCAAAGCAATAATAGGAGACATTTTAGTTGCATAACTTCTCAACATATAAACATCGCCCGATTTAACATCTGGATTATGAGAAATATTAACATCTTCTGAATTTGTATCTTCCGCCAACTTCGTAAAATCCCACAATTTAATTGTACATCCAATGAACCAGAGACTAACACATTCCCACATCTACTAAAACATAGTGAATGAATAGGTTTTTCGTGACCGGTCAAATCTGCAACTAAATGACCATGGGCCATGTCCCAGATTAAAATTTTTAAATCAGAACCAGATGAGGCCAAAAAACGACCACACACACTAAAAGCTAACGAGTAAATTGGTGACTTATGTCCTGTCATAACACGAACACTATTTCCTGAGACACAATCCCATAAAAATACGCGTCTATCGCTCGATCCAGTTGCAATATAATTTGAATTTGGATGGAACTGTAAACACTAAAAAAAACTATTAGACTTTGCTACTTCTAGTCTTTGACACTTACATCAACATCTGAAAAATGTCCTGCAAAGACACGTAAAGGTTGATATTGATCGGTTGTCCATAATCTAGCAGTGCGATCGTTTGAAGCAGTACCAAAATAGTATCCGTGTGGAGAAAACTTGACATCCCAAACAGGAAACATGTGACCTTTGTAAACAACCAGACAAGTCCAAATTTGTAAACTCCACAAACGTATTGAAGTATCTTCAGAACAACTAAGCAGTAGAGCTCTATCTGGAGAAAATGAAACTGAATAAACAGGACCACTGTGGCCAAATAAAGAACGACATGTTTCACCAGATCTATCATCCATCATACGAGCCTAAAATGTTTAAATACGAAATTACAAAACTACTAATTAAATTACTTAAAAAAATTACCAATACATCTTCAGCATCAATATTGACATCTTGTAAATGTTCAGCAGATTTCATATTTTTTAATTTTTGTGGTACCAAAGTCCAAACTTTTACAATCGAATCACTAAATCCTACAGCTAACATACTTGAATCTTCTGTAATTTCGGCACATGTCACGCTGAAATAACAACTAAAAATCGACAAACTCGAAGATTTAATTAAACTTACGTGTGATTTGCATTTAGTAAAGTGTAAGAACAAATTGAAGGAAGAGTTTCTGGACCAAGAGTTACTCTTTTCAAAGATTCTCTAAATGCTTTAACTTTTTCTACTTTATCATTGTCTTTCCTGAAAAATAAACATTAAACATAATTTTAAATGCTACAAAAAAGTATTTACAAGTCTGGTAGAGGTATGCGGTCTGCAGGTGGTGCATTAGGATCGGATTTAGTTTTTTTCGAAAATAAAGGGTCCTTTTTGGCCTTTTTTTTCTTGGGTTTGTCAGGTGCATCTTGTTCTCCACCTTCTTCTTCATCCTCAACAGGAGTTGCTAATGCTTGTATACCTGGTGTTTTCGGTATACCATAGTATACTTTTGCTTTATTATCTAGTTATTAAATAGTTTTAACTTAAATTTTTTCAAATCATTCAAATTTACCTTGTCTACTAGCTTCTCCCACTACAGCTCCAGAAGTAGCATCAATTTGACTTTTATTTCTTGCAACACCCTCATACATATCAAAGTATAAGTGTTCTTGTATTATATTCAACAAAACTGACTCTTTTTTATCGTGTAAATGTCGTTTTAACAAAGATAAAGTATCTCTCGACATTCTAATAATAAACTGATTCGATTTAAATGTGTCGGTTAATTCATTACCATTCATGTGATCTCTTTTAGTAACTAAAGCTAACCTTTTTAAATCATCTTGATAATAAATATCTTGCTCAGGACCAAATTTCTTCATCAAAGCTATAGCTTTCTCAGTGTGACAATTGTAAACTAATTCTAAATACATGTGTACTAATACTGGATACAAAATAGTGCCTAATTCGTGTTTGTAAATATCTAAGGAGCCTTCGACAAATTGTTTAAGTTCTGTATAGGACTTTTCGTAAGTTTCCGGATCCCCATCACTTTTATATCCAGTTAAAACACTGCTAACATCTGAATCTTGTTGATTTCGGTCATCTAAATCTACAGCAATGTTAGCTTCTTTTTTTAGTAGTTCTTCGGTGCTCTAAAAAGTCAATTTCAATAATCACATTTAAGTAAATTCATGAGATAAACTTACTTTTAGATTGTATTTTTTCAGAATTTGCAAAACTGCCAATAATTGAGACTTGTCGGAATTCATTTTAGTAATTTACTTAGCACTTAAACATTAATAAACACCGCTTGTGTCGATAAATTAACGCCAAATTTTTGAGGTTATGTTTACTTCGTTTACGTTGCTTGGAAGTGGCTCACGTACCGCTTAAAGCTAGCTTTGCACCACAACTTCTAGAAACTAGCTTCTATTGCTAAACCAATAGAAACCTTGTATTTCTAGCATCAGATGCTAAAACATGGGCCAAGTTTTTCTTCTATTGGTTTGAAAAAAAGAAGCTGGTTTCTAGAAGTACTAGAAGCTATCTTCTTTTTCGAAGCCAATAGAAAGCACATTGCATTTTTAGCGTCAGACGCTAAAACATGAGCAAAGTTTATCAAGCTAACCTTGCATCACAACTTATAGAAACCAGCTGCTTTTTTTCAAACTATTAGTTGCTTCTAGAAGTTGTGATGCAAGCGATAATTCAACCACTGTTCTAAATTTTTACAGACTGCCTCTGCTATGGCTACCATTGACAGCTCAATTTTTGTACATTGACTGCAGAGTGGATAACTCCTGGATGCAAGGCTAGCTTAATTGGAATGGTAAACAAGGGTAAATATGACTTTTGGATCTTTATTAATGTTGTAAATTTGAAATACAATGAAATTAAAATCTTCATTCCACACATAACTAATATCTCGTTAAAAATTTGTAACAGCTAAATTTCTATTTCCTACCTAATAACTCATATTTATAAAATTATTGGCTATTATAATCAACCCTTATAATAAAACTTACCATAATGAAGTAAAAGTAGGTTTATTCATTTTTAATAAAATAGCGTAACTATTTACATAATAAACAATTCAACACAAAATTGAAAAATAGAATGAAAAACAAAGTAGAAAAATTTAATGATAACTACAAATACACAATAAAATTTTATTTATCATCTTAACGCTTTTTCACTCCTGCTTTCCTTGGGGCTAGAACTCAAACACATAATCACATTTACTTATTAGATTTTGTAATCTTTATTTATCAGTCTCCATTAATGCAGCGATAGCTTCAAAATCAATATTTGTGACATTATCCTCATCTTCAATGGTTTTTTTATCGGATATCATAGCACTGTCACTTTCAATTGTTGTATCTTCCACATCAGCACTTATTTTATTAACAGTTTCATCTAATACAAAATCAACTTCATTTAAATCAGCCTTTTGTTCGTCATCTTCAAAGATAGCTTGCAAATCTGCATCAGATTTAGCAACATCAAGAGCTTTATCTGTATTTTCCAGAAAATCTTCTATATTTTCTGCTAAATTATAAGAATCTTCGCTATTAGTTTTAACACTTTCAGCTTCTTCGATAGTTTTTAAAATTTCATCAACATTAGTTGAAGCTGTTGGATCGATGTCTGGCATTGTTTCTTTATTGGCTTCCCCACTGTTATCATCTAAAGTTAATGCAACATCAATTAAAGATGGTTCTTCCTCCAACGATAATTTAAGTTCATCCAATTTATCAAGATCATCACTTTCTTCTTGTAATTCTTTGTTATCGAGAGGCGCATCTTCTTTTACTTCCTCAGAGTCACTTTGTTTAACCGCCTCTAGATCACTTTCTTTTACTTTCTCACCTTCCTTTTCTGTAACACCTTCAATATCGCTTTCTTTAACCTCCTCAACATCACTTTCTTTAGCTTCCTCAGTATCACTATCTTTAATTTCCTCAATATCATTTTCTTTAACCTCTTCA
The DNA here is from genome assembly GCA_963924605.1 of Malthinus seriepunctatus. NCBI lineage: Eukaryota > Metazoa > Arthropoda > Insecta > Coleoptera > Cantharidae > Malthinus > Malthinus seriepunctatus. The sequence goes on from OZ004600.1 coordinate 4,713,421, forward strand.
ACTGCACTTTCTTTTACTTCTTCAACTTCATCATCTTTTATTTCCTCAACTTCATTATCTTTTACTTCTTCTATTGCCATCTTTTGAACCTCAACGTTTTTGGATTTGCTTTTATCTTTAGTTTTAGTTAAACTGTCCATTAATCTAGGTCTTTTCTCGTTCAAGTTCAATTTGACTGTATCATCTTCATCTGTGATATCAGATGAAGGCTTAGATCTTTTCTTGGTTATTGTAATTGCAGGTTCTTCCGGACGTCTCACCAAACCCAATACGTCTAACATACTGTGCGTTTTAATAGCTCCTTTAGCCGCTTCGGCTGATGGATACGCCGATTTACGTTCACATTCGGCCAAATGTTTTGCCAAAAGGTTTCCTGCGTAAATAAATGTTTAATAAATGAAACAATTTTAACGAAAAGCTTACCGTCATCATCTCGGTATCCACATATGCAATGCATATTTTCTTTAAGTGCATGCACCGGTAAAGAAGCGTTTAGAGATTTACATATGGTGTTGTGAAGATCCATTGCTTTTTTACAACAGGTTAAATATTGACAGTTCCTGTTAGTACAGCTCTCCAATGCTCTATAAAAAAAATCAGTATTAAAATAATTAAAACAAGTTTATGAGGGCGGTTTCTAACGAATGGGCGGGAAAGTTGATACTTAGACATTCCGCTCGTAACCGTTAGTGACTTAAATATCCCGTTGATAACACTAACAGCGTTGATTGAAAGAGTTTTACAAGATACGCAAGCTTATGGAACAAAATGTGCCGTACGATGGGTCGACCTTGTGGCGATGGTGCTCTGCCATTGGCGCATCTCGACCCAAACTGCTAGTTTGTAGGCAGCGGGGAGTAAAAACTTTTAAATATTGGTAGGAAAACAGGCACACATTTTAACTAAGCGATGCGTATCTTCATAAAACTCCTTCAATCAACGCTAATAGTCATAATTCCTGATAGGTTAAGGTTCAAAAAAGACAATGACATATTTGTATATAGGAAATAAGAGCCTAATTAGTGAGAAAAGTCCAATTAAACTCGGTATTATTTTGAGAAAACAACAGGATGTTGTTTTTATCCAACATCCTTTTCTTACTAATTAGACTCTTATTTGCTACATACAAATATGTCATTGCCTTCTTTGAATTTTACTCTATCAGGAATTATGACTATTAGTGGTATCAACCGGATATTAAAATCGCTAACGGTTACGAGAGGAATGTCTAAATATCAACTTTCTCGCCTTTTCGTTAGAACTCCCCCTCTTAGTCATAAAATAATAACTTAAAATACAAAGGAAAATTTACAAGAGGTTTTTTAAATGTTGAAACTTCCTCCGTATGTTACGAGTGGAAAATTTAAATGCTATTTGTACACAACTAAAAACATTACTTACTGGAAGTGGTTCGGAGTGTTGACAGAAGTTTTACATTCCTTACAGATCATTTTATTGGGTGCATCGACGGTTAAATTCGAAAAACTAAATTCTCTTTCTGTATCCTCCCAAATTTGCTTATCTTGTTTCGATTTAGGTACCATAAGAGCGTTTCTTGGAGCACTCCACGGAATCAATCCTGGTTTGCGACGTTGTGTGGTGTGCATGTTTTGTTGATGGTCTTTTAAAGTGTCCTTATTTATAAACCACAAAGCACATTTCGAACACTTCTTAGCCATGGCTTTCTTCGAGTGCTTTTGTAAATGTTGCATGAAGTAACTTAAATTCTGTGGCATAACTCGCCCATTATTCCACAACGAAGTTGATTTTAAACAGAATGGACACTGAATTGATGTTGCGTTGTCATGAACTTTGTAAAAGTGATCAACAGATTGCCTGTGCGAAGAACATCGATGACCACATGTTCCACATTGATAAGGTAATTCAGACGGTACGTGTTCTTTTGATAAATGTTTACCTAATAAAAACGGATTGGGAAATCGATTTTCACATATTATGCAAATAAAACTATCCCCAAATCGTGTTTCCAAAGGATGTGATGTAAGAATATGCTTGTTTAAACCGTCTTGAGTACCGACACTTGATAGGCAGTAGCGACATTGATTAACACCCGTTAAAATAGTATGGGCGTGAGAAAATAAATGAATCATTAATTTAATATTATTATTAAAATGCAGTTTGCACATAGAACATTTAATAGTATAACTGACTTTAGTTCTATCAACAGTTCCATCTATAGAACCGTAATAATAATTTTCAAGTGGAACCATTTGCTCCGGTATATCGGGTGAAATTTGTCTAGGGGGCCTTTGTTGCGGCTGCTGTATGTCAGGAGAAGGAGCAGTCGGCCTAACGTTTATTATTTTACGTTGCCTCACTGAACGTTTAGAAGGTGCAGTAGAATCACCACCACCCTTAACAATTCCTATAGGTTGCATGTTATTACTTATAGTCCAATTCTTAAATGGATTTGCTGCAACTTTGTTAAGGCGAGCTATTAAAGAATGATTTGAATTGACGTCACATCGTGTTTGTTCAGAAATATGAATTATTAAGTTATCGAAACATTCGACAGTTGTAGTACCGAACCACTCTCGCCATACTAATTCGTCGAGAAATTGTTGAATTATCTCACGAGTGAATAAAGATAAGGTGTTTTGGAACATGCGTGGTACAATACGTCGTAAATACTCCATTATTGTTTGATTGCTAGTACGTGGGCCCGTCGGAGGTGCTTGTTGAACGTACTTAAATCCCATGTTGTTTAACGTAGTTTTATCGACCGTTAAATCGGTTACAATAACGCTGTCAGGATGAACCCATTGAGTTAATGGTTCTAGAATTTTAGCAAAACGTTTTTTGTAGTCACAATCGCCGTCTGCAAGAGGTTCGATGGCACGAAGACGTATTCTTTTGGCTTTAGGTTCCAATAAACCTAATACTTCCACTTTTACTTTTCTTTCTTTACCGTCCGATGATGTTGTTCCTAAAGAAATTACACCAACTTCGATCCGTACTCCAGGACCACCAATTGGACCGACGTGAGTGTAAAGGGCAACGGTACAAATCGCTCTCAACCATGTGTACATTCCTTTGACGTATGCATTATCAACTTTTACCTAAAAAAATTTTTTATGTGACAGTATTTAAGATACTTCGACAGTATTTGAGATACTTAAAAATTATTTAAAATTCTTTTGACGGTATTTAAGCTACTTGGAGAGCATTTAAAATATTTAGGAGACCTTTGACAATATTTAAGGTACTCTAGAAGTATTTCAGATGCTTTTGGTAGTATTTAGGATACTTGGGAAATATGTGAAACACTTGGAAGGTATTAAAGACACTTTTGATAGTATTTAAGATACTTGGAGAATATTTAAAATATTTAAGAGGCGTTTGACAATATTTAAAATATTTCAGAGACCTTTGACAACATTTAAGATACTTTAGAAATATTTCAAATACTTTTGAAGGTATTTAGGATACTTGGGAAATATGTAAAACACTTGGAAGGTATTTAAAAATAGTATTTAAGATCCTTGGAGAGTATTTAAAATATTTAGGAGACCTTTGAGAATATTTAAGGTACTTAAGAAGTATTTCAGATACTTCTGGAAGTATTTAGGATACTTGGGAAATATGTGAAACACTTGGAAGGTATTTAAAACACTTTTGATAATATTTAAGATACTTGAAGAATATTTAAGAGACCTTTGACAATATTTAAGATATTTTAGAAATATTTCAGATACTTTTGAAGGTACTTAGGATACTTGGGAAATATGTGAAAAACTTGGAAATTATTTAAGACACTTTTAATAGTATGTAAGATACTTGGAGAATATTTAAAATATTTCAGAGACCTTTGACAACATTTAAGATACTTTAGAAATATTTCAGATACTTTTGAAGGTATTTAGGATACTCGGGAAATATGTAAAACACTTGGAAGGTATTTAAAACACTTTTGATAGTATTTAAGATACTTGGAGTATTTAAAATATTTAGGAGACCTTTGAGAATATTTCAGGTACTTATGAAGTATTTCAGATACTTCTGGAAGTATTTAGGATACTGGGGAAATATGTGAAACACTTGAAACGTATTTAAGACACTTGATAATATTTAAGATACTTGGAGAGCATTTAAAATATTTAGGAGACCTTTGGCAATATTTAAGATAGGTACTCTGGAAATATTTCAGATACTTTTGGTAGTATTTAGGATACTTGGGAAATATGTGAAACACTTGGAAGGTATTTAAAACACTTTTGATAATATTTAAGATACTTGAAGAATATTTAAGAGACTTTTGACAATATTTAAGATATTTATAAATATTTCAGATACTTTTGAAGGTACTTAGGATACTTGGGAAATATGTGAAAAACTTGGAAGGTATTTAAAACACTTTTGATAGTATTTAAGATACTTGGAGAGCATTTAAAATATTTAGGAGACCTTTGAGAATATTTAAGGTACTTACGAAGTATTTCAGATACTTCTGGAAGTATTTAGGATACTTGGGAAATATGTGAAACACTTGAAACTCTGGAAATATTTCAGATACTTTTGGTAGTATTTAGGATACTTGGGAAATATGTTAAAAACTTGGAAATTATTTAAGACACTTTTAATAGTATTTAAGATACTTGGAGAATATTTAAAATATTTAAGAGACCTTTGACAACATTTAAGATACTTTAGAAATATTTCAGATACTTTTGAAGCTATTTAGGATACTTGGGAAATATGTAAAACACTTGGAAGGTATTTAAAACACTTTTGATAGTATTTAAGATACTTGGAGTATTTAAAATATTTAGGAGACCTTTGAGAATATTTCAGGTACTTATGAAGTATTTCAGATACTTCTGGAAGTATTTAGGATACTGGGGAAATATGTGAAACACTTGAAACGTATTTAAGACACTTGATAATATTTAAGATACTTGGAGAGCATTTAAAATATTTAGGAGACCTTTGGCAATATTTAAGATAGGTACTCTGGAAATATTTCAGATACTTCTGGAAGTATTTAGGATACTTGGGAAATATGTGAAACACTTGGAAGGTATTTAAAACACTTTTGATAATATTTAAGATACTTGAAGAATATTTAAGAGACCTTTGACAATATTTAAGATATTTTAGAAATATTTCAGATACTTTTGAAGGTACTTAGGATACTTGGGAAATATGTGAAAAACTTGGAAGGTATTTAAAACACTTTTGATAGTATTTAAGATACTTGGAGAGCATTTAAAATATTTAGGAGACCTTTGAGAATATTTAAGGTACTTACGAAGTATTTCAGATACTTCTGGAAGTATTTAGGATACTTGGGAAATATGTGAAACACTTGAAACTCTGGAAATATTTCAGATACTTTTGGTAGTATTTAGGATACTTGGGAAATATGTGAAAAACTTGAAAATTATTTAAGACACTTTTAATAGTATTTAAGATACTTGGAGAATATTTAAAATATTTAAGAAACCTTTGACAACATTTAAGATACTTTAGAAATATTTCAGATACTTTTGAAGGTACTTAGGATACTTGGGAAATATGTAAAACACTTGGAAGGTATTTAAAACACTTTTGATAGTATTTAAGATACTTGGAGTATATGGAAAAAGTATTTAAAATATTTAGGAGACTTTTGAGAATATTTAAGGTACTTAAGAAGTATTTCAGATACTTCTGGAAGTATTTAGGATACTTGGGAAATATGTGAAACACTTGGAAGGTATTTAAGACACTTTTGATATTATTTAAGATACTTGGAGAGCATTTAAAATATTTAGGAGACCTTTGGCAATATTTAAGATAGGTACTCTGGAAATATTTCAGATACTTTTGGCAGTATTTACGATATTTAGGAGTATTCTAGATACTTTTAAGAGTATTTTAGATACTTCGTATCTTAAATAATTCCCAGGTCTAATTACAGAGTGTTCTTTTGACTTTGTTGTAAGTAAAAGTTTGCTACAGCACATAAACATTTAAAATGTCATAATAATATATCTAGACTCACCCAAGTAGTAACATTTTGAATATTTGTTTGACAAGACCAATGATATATCAACTTAAGTAATGTGCTTGGAGGATGAGGTGCAGCTTCAAATAATGAACCACTAAATACAGAAACAAATCTGTGAGGACAACATTCAGATATCCATACATAACCACCAGAATATGGAAACTTTGTGACATCGCTATACATTCCCAATTTTAATCTCGACGCATGATTTATACAAGCTTGTTCAGATCTAATTAAACCTTGCTGTATTAACCTAAACAAAAATACTTATTCACTGACAAATATTTAAAATTTAAATTAAAACCTTACCATTCTGTAAACTTGGTAGGAACATACATAAGTACAGTCTTAACTTTACCATCTAATTTTGTTCTATCGCCTCCAGATAGATCCTTGGCAGCTAAATGAGCTCTTGCCACAACAACCAGCGAAGGGTATGTTTTTCCTTGTATTTTGTTAAAGGAAATTTCGCGTGAATCTGCCAAGACACGATTATCGTCTCCAGTTAAATCAACAACATTGGTACTTCTAATTGTCTCGGGCGCTCTCACTTGTATCGCTGGTGCACTAGGCTATTATTACAAAAGTAAAATTAATTATAAGTTTCTAACTTGGGATTTGAACAAGTTGACTATTAAAGTAGTTCCAAATGACTTTTGGTTTTATTTGTAACAACTTGCACATTTATGAGCTCAAAGAGACACAAAAACACATTTTAAATCAATTTATTAATAAAAAATTCACAAACAAAAACCTAAATGTTTATTTGAATATTAATTAATGGCGCGTTACAATTTAAATCTTTGGATTTTTTTAAGCCCTCGAGGTCAATTATTATTTTACTGTCTTCAATACCAATAGAAATTTGTTTTGATTTTAAGGTCGTGGTTTTAGTTTCCTTTAATTTCAAATTATAAGGAGTTGATGATTCGTTTTCTTCTTCATCAGAAATCCAAACTCTTCTGTATTCTTTAATATTTTGAATTGGTTTGCTTCTTTTGGGACTAGAAAGAATTGTGACTCGCCTACACTCGTTAAAGTTAAACAATGAGCTAGTTGATTTTGGTGCATGATGATCCGGTAGCAGTGGAGGTTCTTCAAAACTTCTCGTAATTATTCGTACTTCTCGGGAGTCCTCAAAATTCATTTTGATTAATATAAGAAAACTTGGGGATACTAATAACATATTTTTCTTCTAATTAAAAATAATTAAATAATGGATTTTTGTGTTTCTTTAAGCTCATAAGACAGGTAAGTACATGGGTTAGTTCTCCATAGAGACAAGAATTTAAAAAATGCAGTATTTACTTCCCAATTTAACCTCAAGGGACTTTTGATAAACTCTTACAGATACTATTTTTAAAGACCAACAGCAATGTAGTCGTATTATTGGGCCACCCTGTATATAATTTACGCTAAGGTTAATTTCTTGGCTTTATTTACTTGACTTACAAGTATTTTTTCACTCGAGATACCAAATGGTCATCTACTTGCTTTAAGAACATAAACTGCTTCTTTTTGTTATCAACCCAAGTAGTCCAAATACATAAGATCAAGAAATGGCGCTTAAAAGTAACTACCTTATCTATTTTCGTAAGAGGTGGTGGTCCTTGTAGAGAAGAATACGTTCGAATAGAGTTCCTGCCTCTTCTTCTAGGTGGTCTTGTATCAGCAGCTGGAGCAGGTGCGGTCGGAGTTTTTTGCTTAATAATAGGTGGAGGAGGATCGTTTGCAGGTGTCATTGTACCAACAATAAGACCTAATCGTGGATCCATAACAAGCTGATACGAATTTTGTGAATTATTTGTAGGTTGCAAGACGATATTCTTAGCTTGAGCTTTGGAGGTATTTCGTGTTTTAGTATCTAAAAAAACTGTCTTTACAACAAATGTAAGTACAATTGTTAAAATCTTACTTGTAGTTGTATTAAGTTGAATTAATGGAGCAGCACCTTCTCTTTCAAAAGCACTGCACGATTCGCCCTGGTAAAGAATATCAACATTTGGGTCTTCGGTAATTTTTTGAATACGAGTATTCAATTCCTCCAATTCTAGATTAACTCGATTTCTTACAGCTAATTGTGCGGGACTTAAATCTTCAGGCCATGCTTCTAACAAGAGATCCTCTGCTGATTCCATATTGTTTAAGGCGTCTATAGTTTTTAAAACGATTACATCTCGATCTAAACAAGTTTTAGAAAAGTGTTAGTAAATTTCTAATTCAAACATAAAACTACTCTACTGTTAGATTTTAAATACACCCTTACCGAAAGAAACCAATTCTAATTACAATTACAACTGAGGTTTTTTAACCGTAATCTTCATTGTTTTGTGAAAACTTACCATTTCCATCCGATGATTTTCGATGGCTTAACTTATACTTTTTCTTTGGGGGCATATCAACATCGATATCAACAACCTACAACAAAACATAAAATTATCAACGAGTCCTCTGGGCAAAAGTAGAAGAAATTATACATCTTCGTCCGATGCAATCTCGTATGTTTCTGTAGTATCATCATCTTCATCAAAAGCATTTGTTGCCGAAAGAAGTTGCATTTGTTTCAATGCCTCCTTACTCGCTGCACGTCGAACATTTTTACGAGGCATATTCATCGGTTTATCTACAAACCAAGAGTTTTTTGCTTTACACGTTAACCTCACAAAAACTCACACAAAAGCATACGTTGTTTTCTAATTAGCCCAAGATTAATAAAATAAAAGCAACATGCGGTATATCACTTTGGTAGTTGTATAAACACAAATAAGAACAAAAAATGGCGTCACTAAAAAACCGCTAAAATTCGTATAACTCTTTCAATACGCCAACTATCGAGAACAAAGTTCACCTATAGCACACACAGATTACAATAATTAATTAATTTTCTTAAGCAGAAAATAGTATTTTGCTCAGACGATTTTAAAACATAAAAAAACAATCACACCTTAAAATGTGAATTAGCCATTATAATCTGAGTTTGGCGTTTTAATGGAGCGTTCACGCATACTTTTCTATAGGTTAGAAAAACAAAATACACATTAAATTATTAAAATTAAAACAAAACACATAAATAAGCGAAATTAACATAAAAAACAAAATAATGTTAGAAAAATAATTATGTAGAATAAAACAAAACAATGAAAACATACGTCATGGCGGTAATATGAATTGTATCTTTACACAAGCGTATTATGCTCAGCCTTGCAAAATTGTCGTGCATATTAATAATTATACAACAACCTCATACTTATAAACCTTGGAGATTAATTAAATAACTCACCTATTTTCTTTTACCAATGTTATTTTCTATACAATGCAAGACGTCAAAATTACACTTAACTTGCATTAGCAGCCATATTGAATTTTAGTCATTTAGTACAAGGTTACACAAAACACCCCATTGGTTAATAACGATCATATTTTTAGGCGCCAAATTTAAATTTGAGATTTATTTATTTTTAGTTTTTAACTAAAATTTATTATTTAATTTAATTTAATTAATTATTTGAACTACTTTTTCTAAAAATTTTCATTTCTATTAAATTCATTAAGTACTAAAAATTAATTTAAAACTTGAGGAAATATAAATATTTATAGTAATAAAATATTTATTTTAATTTTTTGAACCAAGTAAGCTGTGCAAGCGTGCGTACTGATGTTGTATAAACTACTTGTATAAACTAAATAGAAACATCTCTTCCTACAATATTACCTGGGTGCTTTAAACCTTTTAAATATTTCTAGGAATTCTACACTAATCTTTTTTTCAAAGAAAATGATTTTTCAAAAGATAGTACGTTAGAATAATGCAAAGAATTGAAAAGAATGGTTACTTTTATCTTTTTACGATATTTTCATTTATGGCACGTGTGTGTAACTGTATTTACCTACTGCACCAGGCATTTTTAAATTTTGGCAAGTGGCACAGCTCATAAGCTTAGGCTATGTGGGCTTTAAAAAATAAGTATCAAAAAGCATTTTATAAATGTCTTTATAGCCTTCTTGATAATGGATGAAATCAGAACAGTTAAGTAATCATGGACTGGATGCTGAATGATGTGCTTTTCCTTACAAGCCGACTGATCTGATTTTTGTTGGATGTCTATTTTAATGGCACAGTCCATAAGCTTAAGCTATGTGGCCTTTAACAGAAAAAAGTGTCAAAAAATATTTAAAAAATCTCTTCATAGCCTTCTTGATAGTGGATGAATCCAGAACAGTTAAGTGATCATGGGCTGGATGCTGAACGACATGCTTTTCCTTACGAGGCGACTGACCCGATTTGTGTCTATTTCAGTGGTACAGCCCATAAGCTTAAGCTATGTGGCCTTTAATAGAAAAAAGTATCAAAAAGCATTTTAAAAATGTTTCATAGCCTTCTTGATAATGGATGAATTCAGAGTAGTTAAATGATCATGGTCTGGATGCTGATTGACATGTTTTTCCAAAAATGTCTTCATAGCCTTCTTGATAATGGATGAATCCAGAATAGTTAAGTGATCATGGGCTGGATGCTGAATGATGTGCTTTTCCTTACACGCCGACTGATCTGATTTTTGTCTATTTTAGTGGCACACTCCATAAGCTTAAGCTATGTGGCCTTTAATAGAAAAAGGTGTCAAAATATATTTAAAAAATGTCATCATAGCCTTCTTGATAATGGATGAATCCAGAACAATTAAGTGATCATGGGCTGGATGCTGAATGACATGCATTTCCTTAAGAGCCGACTGATCTGATTTCTGTCTATTTTAGTGGCACAGCCCATAGGCTTTAGCTATGTGGCCTTTAATAGAAAAAAAAGTATCAAAAAAGAATTTTAAAAATGTCTTCATAGCCTTCTTGATAATGGATGAATTCAGAACAGTTAACTGATCATGGGCTGAATAACATGCATTTCCTCACGAGCCGGCTGATCTGATCTCTGTCTATTTTAGAGAGTGAATGGGAAAATAAGCGATCAGTCAGTAGTTGGGAACTGTTCTATCGTGTGAATTCGCCCAATTATTAACAGTAGAGGTACGCATTTAAAAAAATGGCAACTTTTAGTTTTTGGCAGATAATTGACGTCTTTTCTTCGTGTATCCGTTATCAAATGTTAGCTATTCACCTATTCACATCGCAATCTTTATTTCCAGCTGCATCATAGAAACTATTAATTTGTTACACCGCACCGTTTGTACAGCAATTAGAAATTAGATAAATATTTTAGTCACACAACTCATGTCGCAGGACCTCTTTCACCAATTTCTTTGCAGCTGTAGTATCTTTCCCTATTCCTCGTCACGTGATACATGTTAGTAAACTCATGATTTATATTTTTATTGTTTTGATTATTCTAGTTTCCTCGTCTAAGTCTTCTAAATACTTTTCTATTCAGTTCAGTTCAGTTGAAAAGTGTTTAAGATATTTTAAGAGTTTTTCAATGAGGGCTTCAGTGGCAGTCAAATTTTTTGCACCCTGAACTGAAATCCAATCCTGGAATTTTATATTGCATAATAGTGTTTTGGAGAAAACTTTTGTACATTATTAAAAAGTAATTTCCTGTCGGTACACAAGGTACACACATTGATCATTAAACTTAATCAATAACTTTCATTTAATTGCTACCTGTAACGCCTTTAATTGAATTTAATTGGTAAAAACTTGACCTGACTAAACAGTCTTTGAATTATTGAAAAAATTAATAATTTTCTCAAAGGTCAAAATTAATTTGGTGTTTCAGTTGTGTTTTAAAACGCATTCGTGTTTTAACGTTATTTGGTGATAGTGATCAAGAGTAAAAATGTACAGTCAAATGTATGGTAGCAATATTAATCAAAATGCAATTTTTAACACTGCTAATCTTGGAGAAACAATCAACAACGAGCACAATCAACATATTAATCAGCATAAAGGTGGGGTTTATTTGGAAGGATCAAATTTTTACAATAATAATCCGACGAGAGCTATCACGAAAGTTGCACCAGCAGTAGGAGGAGTGGTGCCGTTTCTGCCAATACAACAGCACGAAAATGGAATGATTTACGAATGTTTAAAACCCATGATTTTGATAATGAAAGCTTTTGGTATATTTCCAATAGGACCCGTCGAACCTACACTTTTTAAAGTAACACCAATGCTTATGATTTACTCTTCTTGTGTAGGAGTTTTAATATTTGCTTGTATTGGATACTTAAATTATGACCGAGTTCAAATTATACGTTCTGCCGAAGGAAAATTTGAGGAAGCTGTTATTGATTATTTGTTTACAGTTTATCTTTTTCCCGTAGTAATTGTTCCTCTCGCGTTGTACGAGAGTCGTAAAACTGCCGATGTCATGTCGGATTGGAGGAAGTTTGAATCTGTTTATAAGAGAATGTCCGATAAACATCTACCGATATTTGTTGGAAATAAACCACTTATGGTAACAATCGTATTACCATTAATAGCTTGTGGAACCATGGTTATAAATCACGTTACAATGGTGCACTTTAGAATTATAAAGGTTTAATTTTAGCGTATTAATTACGTAATTTAATCGATTGCATTTTAGATTATCCCATATTGTTATATAAATACAGTTACTTATTTAATTGGAGGTATATGGTACCTCCACTGTGATGTTATCGGTAAAGTAGCCACTCTCATTGCTAACGATTTCGAAGTGTCCCTTCGTCACATCGGTCCATCTCAATCGGTAGCAGAATATAGAGCAATGTGGATGTTGTTGAGCAAAATAACCAGGAACGTCGGAATGGCCTCTTGTTACACTTTAACCTTCCTCACTTTATACCTCTTTTTAATCATCACTTTAACAATATATGGTCTTCTTTCTCAAATACAAGAAGGGTTTGGTGTTAAAGATGTGGGACTTATAATAACGGCTGGTTTGGCGATTGCTCTTTTGTATTTCATATGCGATGAAGCTCATTACGCCTCAAATTGCGTAAGTTACTGTTAAAATAGATAATTTGTTACCGATTATTATTTTGCAGGTGAAAGTTTTATTTCAAAAGAACTTATTGTTGGTGGAATTGTCGTGGATGAATGAGGATGCTCAACAAGAGGTATGAAGTGACTATAGCTCCTATCTTACCATGAAATATTAAAAATGAACTGGACTCACTAGTTTGTCATTGCTTTGCAAGTTAAGATCAGAAAACCTACTTCTCGAAGCCATACTGAACGCTCTTCCTTCTCAGAAGTACTAAAATCAGTCAGAATGAGCAGTTTTGTTACTTAACTTTTCTGAAGTATATCAAACTTTTAAATTTTAGAGCCTTAAACATGTGGTTAATGGTCAAATCTTCGCTATTTTGTCTTGCTTTAGACTAGACAGGGTTACCCAAAATGTGCTACGCCGGAAGGTAGCAAGTGCCTCGTGAAAAATATTAATAACAAAGCTATTTTTTATTTTTCTAAGATTTATTGATTATGAACCTACCCTTCAAATTACACAAGGTGCTTTGTCAAAATTCAAAGACCCTCAAAGTGCTCCATCGGAGAAAAAGTTTGGGAAACCCTGAACTAATGGATCCGTTAATATTTCTATGCCCTGTAAAGTCTATGAAAATGATAGCATGGCACTCAATGATTGTTAGAAACGGAAGTGCTCATGCACCTAGGCTACTTAAGAAGTTTTCCCATCCTCATTCGTTTTGTTATTCCAATCTTTGAATGAATCTTAGGGTACTGGAAGGTCACGTCTCTCTAATACTCATATTAGGCAACCTAACGTAAAGTTATATTAAATCAATCTCTTCCTCTTCCATTGCCTGCCATAGAAGCACTAGCTAGGTCTAAAGGCCGTTTTACATGGACTAAATGTCGTCGTAACTTGTTAGTACTGAATTGACTCAAGAAGCGGGAAGATCGACGAACGGGAAGAACGGGAAGATGATAGCTAGCTTAGATGATTTATTTAGTTCCTTAGGGCCGTTTTACTTGGACTAAATGTCGTACTAACTCGTTAGTACTGAATCAATTCAAGGAGCAAAAGCACGGGAATCTAAGCTTTAACGTCGTACACGGTGGTGGTTCGTAGTAACAAGTTAGTACGGTATTTAGTTCATGCAAAACAGCCCTTAGGACTAAAACGACCCTTAGGTCGTTTTACATGGACTAAGTATCGTACTAAACTTGTCAGTACTGAATGAACTCAAGGAGCAAAAGCACGGGAATCTAAGCTTTGACGTCGTACACAGTCGTGGTTCGTAGTAACAAGTTAGTACGATAGTCCATGTAAAACGACCCTTGTATTGCTTTTATATAGAAGTTTATTGAAACCGTATTTTTATTTTTAGATTCAAATGTTCTTAAAAGCGACAGAAATGAATGAAACCAACATCAGTATAGGTGGCTTTTTTGACGTCAATAGAGGTCTATTTAAATCCGTACGTGGTAATAATTAATAAAACAAATCGATTAAAGTAACAAACTTGTTATAGCTATTGGCCACAATGGTAACTTATCTGGTGGTACTTTTGCAATTCCAAATCAGTTTGCCTGAAGAAGTTTCAGATGACGACGGTTCAATGCTTTTGTTCAACGAAACGATGATGTTCAGATAAGCACTAAAAGATTACAAACTTTATTATAGCAAAAATTATTAAAACTCATAGGCGCACAAATCGTTACTGATGAATTTTTTTATAAACACAGAAATACCGCCGAATTTTAAATGATCTCTCTTAAGGGTTACTTTGGCTTGCCAGAACGCAGTGTATGACGTTAACTCTCTAAAGGCAATGGCAAACCACCAACAAATGAAGCTTGAGCTCCTCAATTTGGTGGTTCGGATCCTACATTAAATTGCGGTCCCATACGCTGGTTTTAGAAGGTGCTGAATCACCAACGTATGCAGGAAAGTCTTCTGGGATTAAAATATAATTCACCTTTATACAACCGAGCGTAAGAGCTCCTTAAGTAGGCCCTTGTGAATTTTACCACGTACAAGAACAAAATCGTTTTAAAATGTCTTTGAAAACTACCCCATATAGTTTGTTGATTAGTTGTAAAATTTAACGATTCCGAAAAAATACAATAAGACTTGCACTTTAATGTTTTCGAGTTTAATAATTTATTTTTCTTCATTTGTAAATTGTAATTGTATAAAAAAATTGTAACAAAAAGTAATTAAAATATTTTTCGAATGTTTATCTTATTGATTTTTACCCTTAACCTAATCAAAGAGTTCTGGTAAAAATATTCAATTTTTGCACTGAATAATAAGATTTAAAAAAAAAAGATAAAATAATAAGTTCAGTAGGGAACTAGGCAATATTGGAACCCTCAAATATGTATTAAGATTTCAAAGAGGGTGGATGACGTCATATCGCAACCATCGGTAGGGTGGGTGTAATAGTAAAAACAAGGCAACTCGATAGCGACGTCGTATTTCGGCGTCAATCGGCGTCGGCCTCTCTATAATTTCAATCTAAATTTTTTAGCGCCTTTTTATTTAACTTTATGTCAATTTTAAAAATTAGTGCTCAAAATACTTAAATTTTTAACTGTTTTTAATTAATAATTAAAATAGTGAAATTGATTTTCACTTGGAAGGTTTCTACAGTTCTTTCGCAACGACCTTTTAGTGACCTTGGATGTGCGCAAAATAATTTAATTAATATAAATATATTTGTTTTTCTTTAAATTATTAATTACAATGTAATCGAAGAAGCAATAATAAGAAGTGATGTGGTTAAAAGTTGAAAAAAATAAAGACACAAATGGACATTTACGGAAATGTGGTCAATTTGCTTCTTTTTGTTTTTGCAGACAGTTTTTGGCTATATAGGTAAGTTAGAAACAAACATTTTCGTTAATTGACATTTTTTTAATTTAAAAAATTAACTTACAACTACTTAAGTATTGCTATCGTAGCTTCATCTAAAATGAATTTTTTTTTAATTTGTTTTCGTCACGTGAAGAACATTATATTGTTACCTCTTCTTGGACCCGTATTTTTAGGATAAAACGTTTCCTCTTTAAAAAAGATATACAAACAGACACACAAATAGGCGGACATGCAGATAGGTAAGCCGTCAGGCAGATATGCAGGCAGCAAAACTAATTGACTGACTGATAGGCTTGCGAATAGGCAGGGGAGCAAGTAATAGATAGGCATACAGGGGGGCAAGTAATAGATAGACAGACAGACAAACTTGCAGCTGAACAGAGACCAAGGTAACAGATAGACAGACAGATAGGCATGTATATAGACAGGAGAGCAAGTATAAAAGAGGGGCAGCCAGCCAGACAACCTGACTTATAGGCAGGCAGACAGACTTGGAGGTATAGACAGGGACTAAGGTAACAGATATATAGGCAAAAAGATAGACAGGGGAGCAAGTAACATATATGCATCCAGCCAGACAAACTGACTGATAGGCGGAGAGACAGACTTGAAGGTAGATAGGCACTAAGGTAACATATAGACAGACAGATAGGCAAGCAGATAGACAGGGGGTAAGTAACAGATATGCATCCAGCCAGACAGATAAACTGGCTGATAGGCAGACAGACAGAGGTGCAAGCTGCAGGCATAACAACAGGTAAACGATAAACAGATATAAGTTCCCGTAGACAGAGAAATAAGATACACAAACCAACAGACAGAGAGATAAATGGGTAGGAGAGCAAGTCGTCTGACGAGTAGAGGCAAAACGACCCTCAATAGGAGCAACATATTTTTTGAATTTCCATTCTTGATTAAAAAAAGAACATTTTAATGAAATTAAAAATCTGCACCGTAAATAATTGTCGAGCACTTGCTTTTCAATACTTGCACTACATTAACATATTAACACAATTTTTTCCCTTCCATGCATTGTTACAACCCCCTCGATGTTAAAATTTCAGTTCACCCTATTGTTATTGCTCAATTCATATTTCCAAATGTTATTTTTACAGTTCGATTTGGCGTTAAATAATTTTGCAATATTTTGTAATAAAAACACTTTGAGAAAGAATTGGGGTAACTCGAGTGTACTTCACCGTGACACACTTTACTTTTGTGATTTATTAAACTTTTTGCTAAGGACCAATGAGGAACAAATATAGTTTTCCAACATGAGCAATAATCCTCCTAAACCACTCTTCTGAAAGACATTTTTAAATGAAATTGATTATTTTTTTTCAGAATACGTCGAAGTTTGGGGTTGCGAATCTTGTGCCTTAAGATTGACTTGTAGGGATTTAGAATCAATTATAGCTGTATTAGAGGCAACTTTTGTACAAGAAGATAACGAAAATGAAACAATACCGACTCCATTTCCACCAATCCATCCGAGATCAGCTCTAAATCGAAGGTAATAAAAATTGTAATCGAAATAAGTTTGTTTGAAAGCAGATGTCGTTTTCTATTTATAATTAATCAAAGTGCACATTAAAAAAGTATCAAAATGTTGTGGGTTTGTGTTAAAAGAAAATCTAAAAATATAAATTGACCTCGCGTTATTTATTTATTATTATTACTTGTCATTATTATTTATTTAAGATGTTATGACGACGAAAAGATTCATGTTAAAGTGTATAATCAAACAAAAATGTTAAAACAGTCGGTGGATACGTAAAAAGAGGGTTCAATATTGTAGGAGTAAGTGATATCTAAATATTAACCCTCTATGGTTATGATCGAAAGAGAAAAAGCATATATTTGATTAGGGATTATAAATTCGCACAAGACCCTTCCTGTATAGACAATGTCTCCCTACAAATTCAATAACGTTTCTCTTTTACCACCCTCTAACATACTTTTATTAGGTGTAATTCTACAACCTAACACTAGTCTTTTAATAAAACTTTGGAAAATTTTTCTAACGTGCAAGAAGTAGTGGAACATTGATAAAATTGTATATTGGCGAAGTTTGGCTAAGAAATGACACCACTGAAACTTAAAATTATCTAAAAATCAATCAGACGTTTTGCAAATTATGACTCATTTTATACAGTATACCCTGTTATCATGTGGCCCTACGTAGGGTTATAAATGCTTGCAAGAGAGATTAGGCATTGACGAGCCAATAACCCCAAATGTGAAATCAAAGTGAAAGCCTCTTCTTGTTATGGGTTACTGAAAAAATGTCTTTCGTCGATGTTTAGAATGTTTTATCGTGCTCTACAACCCCTCATTTGTCCTTATTGTGCCATATCCTTTGAACCCACTAACAACAAAGCAACGTCTCCGACAAATCTAAGAGGAGTTTTTCCTATTACTATTCAGTAGTCCCCTCCCCTCCCATATAAACCTTCGAGAATTTCTAGATCAGATCCTGGTCAACTGAATCAACAATTTGATTCTCTGATAGAAAATACCAGCAGGGAGTTGTGAAATTTGGTAGTTTCTTGGAAAAAATATATTTCTCTCTTTCACTCCCCGTTACGACGAATTCCTTTATTCTCAAGAATCTGATGAGTTGGAAAGAAGCTATTGATGTGAACTTAGCTTTATTTTTCCCACTAGGAGTGGCCTAACAGTCCGTAAGCCTTAAGCTGCACAAATCCAGCACCTCTGTTCTAAAAGATGCAGATCTTTTGCTGGTTCTGAGCACAGTAGTGTTGGTCCATCCATTGGATTGGCGAATATCTATCGTTGTCTGTATACTAGTGACTCACAGTAACAGAGTATGTGTTTTCGTCCTCATTATGACAAATTCCATAGCATTATTTTCCCCATTAGGAGTGACCTAGTCCTTAAGCTTTAAGCTGCACAAATCCAGCACCTCTGTTCTAGACGATGCAGGTTTTTTGCTGGTTCTGAGCTCAGTAGTGTTGGTTCATCGATTGAATTACCGAATATCTATTGTTGTCTGTACACTAGTGACTCATAGTAACAGAGTATATGATTCCGTCCCCATTATGACGAATTCCATTACTCTCAACAATCTGATGAGTGGCCTAGTCCTTAAGCCTTAAGCTGCACAAATCCAGCACCTCTGTTCTAGACGATGCAGGTCTTTTACTGGTTCTGAGGTCAGTATAGTGTTGGTTCATAGATTAGATTGCTGAATATCTATTGTTGTCTGTGCACTAGTGACTCACAGTAACAAAGTATGTGTTCCCCTTCTCATTATGACGAATTCCATCAATTTCAAGAATCTGATGAGTTGAAAAGAAGCTATTGATGCTAACTTAGTTTTATTTTTCCCACTAGGAGTGGCCTAGTCCTTAAGCCTTAAGCTGCAGAAATTCAGCACCTCTGTTCTAGACGATACAGGTTTTTTGCTCGTTCTGAGCTTAGTACTGTTGGTTTATCGATTGGATTGCCCAATATCTATTGTTGTCTCTACAATAGTTACTCAGTACTCACAGTATAACAGAGTATGTGTTGGGCCGTCTCGATCTCTTTTCCCAATAGTCTGCAGCTTAAACCTCCCTCCGTACAGACAAGGTTTTCCAATGAAGATTTTGACTTCTCTTGTACTTGGATTGTTGATCCATAATATTATTAGAACTTGTTTTCCTCTGTCCAATCTGTTTACAGATATTCTATACTCCAAGAGTGAGTTCTGGACTAACGTATAATGCTTCTAAACCCTCTTTCGTAAGAAGTTATCAGTTTTTTTGTTGCCTTACATATCACACTCTCATCAGTTGGACTAGTTCCAGTCTGCGAAGACTGTTAGTTTTGTTTAGGTACTCATGGACCAGTTGTGGTGTGTTGGACTAAATCACTCTTCACTATACGGCCGTGTTGTAGTTATGCCGAATATTCCAATGCGAAATTTTTTAAAGGAAGATTTTAAATCTGTCCATTAAAGCGGAATAATTCATTTTTAATCACTAAAGAATGCGATTTGGAGAGAATATGAAACATATAACTTTCATACTCAATCAGAGCCGTAGCCAGACTATGACAGGCTCAAAAATTTCTCACGGGAGGCTGAAAGTTAAAATCAGGATTTTCTCCCTTCTGAATTTTTATAAATCTGTTGACCATTCTGTAATCTCTTCTGAGATTCTGAAATCCTGAGAAAGCTCTGATGGCTAGAGCAGGCTTTAAATTTTCCAGAGCAGGCTCAGCTTGCCCTAGCGTAGTCCTAGCTACGACCCTGTACCTACTCAATGTTTCCTCATAATTTATCCCTTGAATTAAAGAATTTGAAAAATTACTCTTGCAAGAGCTTCAACTTTTTATGGGTTGCTAATTTGAGAAACAGTGCTTTGTATCTCTTTTCTATAATTTAACATAGAACAAACTGTGAATTTTTTGAGTGATACCCTGTAGCGAACGAGAAGCTTGGCAAATTCTGCGCATCAAAACCAAACAATGACCGTAAAGCGATCGATCAAACGCAAAATTTTTCGCTTTCACACAAAATTTGATAAATCACTAGAGGGTTACTAGGGCAAGATTAAAAATAATGACTAGGTCATGGTTGAGGTTTATTGCCAAAAGAACTATTACGTTGGGGTAGTTGTAATGAGAAAGCGTATATTGATTAGAATCTTTAGGAAAAACGCGTGAACGTCACCCCAAACTTTTATATTATTACCCTTATTTCGTCGTCCGCTTCTCACCATCTGCCTAATTACAATTGCAAACGTTTTTGAATTTTAATCCCCTTCTTACTATAACATAATTATGCGTACATTTTCGATATGATAATTAAATGATAACATCTAAACCACATAGTTTGTAGTAAAACAACCGGTCAACGGTATAAACGGACGGAATTTTTTTAAATTTAAATTTGGGGGTGGTTTTGTTATTTATTGTAAAAAGTTAAAATTTATTTATTATTTTAGATGTTCTGGAGTAAATCACTGCAGCTTTATTTTAACAAAAGACTGCCCAGGTGCTGATGAATGGGGACTTGGTAATCTCACCGTAAAATATGCTTGTGTCACAGGTAAGTTTTTATTATAAAGAGAAAATAAGTAACAAAAATGTAGCGAAAAGCAACTAAACACGTCAAGTATTAAATATCAAAAGCAAAGCAAACAAACGGAAGCGTGTGTATTTTCTACAATCCCCAGATTTGGAAACTACACACGACCTACTCTTTCCATTGTTTGTCTTTCCATCCCCTTTAGTATATCGAAACCGAAGAAAATCACATGAAATTTATAAGACCGATTTTTTTTGTAAACATAAATTTTGCAGAGAGGCGCGTGACGAAGTACTGTAACAAAAATATAACTCTACCAGCACCCGAGACGCTCGGAATATCGCAAGGATTCGTTCACAATCCTGGATATCCTCGATTTTACTTGGGAAAACAAACATGCACTTGGAAAATACAAGCGCCGCCACTACAAAAAGTTAAAGTTGTAATCTTCGACGTATCTTTAGTTAGTAAGTATCCGTATGCCATTCATGGGCGTCGCTTCCAAAATGTTCAGGGCAAGGCAGAATTTTATCCGCCATGTACCGCAGGCAAAAATTTTCAGCATCTCAAAGTCCTTGCGTTTTAAGAAAAGTTGTACTAATCCCCCCATCTGTCGTCGCTCATGATCCCATTCGGCTCATTTGCACTTTCTACGTGAATTTTTTTTAGAATCGCCTTCAATTGAAGATTGCACCGACTTAATCGATGTAAGCGATTCTGGTCAAACAATTTATTCTTCGTGTAAACAACAAGAACCGCCAGCCCAAATATTATCGTTAGGTGACAGTTTGGATGTTACTTTAGTACCGTCTCCAAACGAAACTCTTTTACCTACGAGAGGCGTCCTTTTTTATTACACCGCCGTAGGCTGTCCAACGCCAAAAGCTCCCAGAGATGGTTATTTAGTTTACAGAAACGACACAGTAGCTGAATTTAAATGTTGTGTTGGTTTTGTTTTCCCCGACACGAAAATTAGAAAAAGAATCATCACTTGCCTTGGACATAGATGGGATACCTCACTACCGTTGCCTAATTGCTTTAGTAAGTACTCGATTTTTTTTATTGTTCTGTTACAAGATGCAGCTAAGCCACTCCCTACAAATTTCTGTCAAATGAGGTTGACGCATGTCAATTCTCGTGCGAGTGTTGTAAACCTAGTTTTAAAAATTAGACCAATATAAATCTTCTATTCCAATATAGCGCGCTCTTTTTGGGAGTGGCTTAGCTGCATCTTGTCGGTAAATAGTGTTTAATTATAGTAAACGTAAGTTTGTTGCGTTTTATGGCGTTATTTGTAAGGAAACGAGAAAATAGGATTTATTGGATTTGTTAAATTATGAGCTTTTGAATTCAGTTGCTAGGCTACGAGAGGTAAACAAGAAGCTTTTAGAAATCAATCGACCAATAATGTACCTAAGGTAAATTGATCAATATTTCAATTCTAATAACAATCCAAACGTAATCACCCTCATGTGCTTATTATACTTAATTTTAATAATTAATAGCCTTCGCATACGGTTTGCTTTGAGGAATTTAACAGAGAATTATATTTCGTGAACATGCGAGAATTTCTAAAATTTCAATTTAATCAATTAGCGTAACCTTTGTGTGTAATGTTTCAAGTAGGAACAGTAAATTATGAACGATGTTGATGATGCCCTAGAGCTGTGAAATAATTATGAAGATAAATCGATGAATCTGAAAACGTTTCAGTTCATCGTTTTAATGAATTTTTGTGCTCTCGTGAAACAAGGCAAAATATTTGAGTCTAGAACAATAGAGTTTGTTAAGGTTTGAATCGATAAAATGGAATGAACGAACTAATTAAAATATCATAACAGACAGCCGAGACTTGAAACTGCTTCGAGAACAATTCGATACAGAATGCAATTTGAATGTTGAAAATTATCATGCAGTTTTCTAATATTTTTCAGCAAATTGGTTACATTGGACATTCTCAAAAATGCAACCGAAGAGAAAAATATTATAGTATATAGAGCCTCCTGAGATAATGTTTCGGTGGCTCGAGTTCTCATGGTTGGGTATTATAATATATGTGGGTTTACTTCAGGTTTGCATTCTTAGTCCTATCTTATTTTCTCACTTTATTAAATCTGTTTCTAAGTTTCTCGATCACTGAACCAGATTTGATCCCTGTTTACCAGTGCTATGTTTTTATGGTTTTATCGTCAGACCCCATCTCGTGGTATGTTGCGGAAAGCTTCATATTTAGGAATTTAGGCCTCAATTTTAGTATACGTTTGGTCCATCTCAGGGCCTTTCCAATTCTACTTCAATTTTGCGATTCTCTTCATTTCCCAACAGTCGATCTTTCATAGACTATTTGCGCAACACTTATCTTACAGACGGGTCTGTTTGTAACTTATTATATGATGCAAAGCTATATAATTATACTGTGGTCTTACGATGATCTGGATAACGAATGATGAGAACAGTTACAGCAACAGCACATAAATCTGAATACTGGACACTGCCCAGTGAGGTACCACTTCAAGAAACTGGAACTGGAGGATAGTGACATTTACAAACTCTGACATTGGCTCGGTTTAGGCTGACACATTTAGGGCGGGCTCAACTGACGCCTGAAGAAGTAAAAAGCAAACTTCTAAGGGACGTTCTATGCTTCGCTGGCAAGATTGAATTCCTGAGAACATAAATACGAGTAAGAGTATGAACAAAAGATCAACACTGGTGACTGATTGCAGTTCTGTAAGGCTTAGAAGCCAATCGACCACTGAGTACAATACAATACAATCTATTTTATGGCGAGGATAGGGAAATCGATCCGAGAAGTGCGCTGTTTTCAGGTTCTAATCAGTACCTGATCAAGTGATCACTCGTCTGAACGAGCCCAATTAAAATCCTCTTTATCTTATCTTATATTGTATTATGGTCGTTGACCTTAAACTCAAAACCCCACATTCTACGCCTAAGGTTATAATTGATTTTTTAATTATAATCCCTTCAATGAATTTAATAGTCAAGTGACAATTAATGTTAAATTGTTTGTCACGTCATGTCGTTGTGTTAATTACCACAATTATAATTAACTCATCCGCTCATCGCTCATCCCTTAAAAATGTTTATCTTTGCATCAGCACATTTATAAATGCCAATTATACACTGGTTGCGACTGCTTTGCTTTTAATTACTATTATTTTTAATGAGCACAAGAATTAATTTGCCCTTTTGCACTACTAGTACAAGCAAAATAACATTTTACCTTGCATATGTTAGGGTCGAGCTGAAATTTGGTATACACGTTGCCTTCGGTGATCTAAACAAAATACTAAGTCCCCGTGTGAACTTCCCTCAATATTGTGGATCTTAGCCCCTGAAGTGGAGTTTTTTTGTCAGTTACTCTGCTATAGCTGTCCTATAGCTGTCGTAGTCGAGGTTTTAACTTCATAAAACAAATAAATACTTTGCATAATGCTACAAAACTCCAAAAAATGAAGAATGGTAGAACTACAGGCCCAAGAGGTATTTCAGTAGAGCACTGTTCAAGTATGAACCACAAATATTCTTTTCGAACTTTTTCTTCTTCTTTTGCTACCTACTCCATAAGGCGTCCATCATGTTTAAAAAATAGAACAGTCTCCAGTAAGAAAAGAAAAAATTAAGGCAGGCCCATTTACTTGAAAATATAAAATATCCTCCTCCATAGAGATAGTACTATAATCCGTACTATAATCCGATTTTTAGATAGACAGAATAAGTAGTGGGAGATGTCGTAGGTGAGCACATTGCAAAATAAGTCCAGCCTCCAAACTATATTCCCGTCTGCCTCCACTTCCCCTGTAAAATCAACTTGTCGCCTGACGTCGACTCTTAACATAAATTGGAATAGATTATAACAGGCGATCGCCGATGGGACGATTGAAATTGGGGCTTTATTTAACTTAGAACACAGAAATACAGAAATTTTTAAAGTGATCGCCTGCGGCACTATATGTGGTAAGTGGGAAACCTTTGGAACCCAGACCCGTGGTAGTGGCGCTACTAGCTACGCCACTGCATTTGGGTCCAATTGATTTCGTAGCCAGTGGGGTCAACCACTAGCCAGTACGGCCCTGGATTATAACACTACTATATCATTCTAATTAGTAATCGTGTAACAGGAAAAACGTACAAAATAAGTTTGTATCTGAATTCTTCATCGAGAACTAGATAAACAAGTTTTGCAAATTAACATTAAAATACAAAATAATTGTAAAGACATGAGCTGAAGAACGTCAGTGTGCATTGAGAGCAAAACCATTATATTTATTTAGCATTTTGTTATTGTAACAATAGTAACAAGTTTTCCTTTTGTGTGCGAAATGTGCGCATCACAAATGTTAAAAACAAAAGTTTTGTGAATAACTCAAAGACCCAAAATAACAAAAGGAACGTACGCGAAACAATAGAAAATTTAATTATAAGAGAGAAAACGGAGAAAACAACGTATAACGAACAAAATCAGGTAATTTGAGTGAAATTCGCGTGTAATTGAAACGTAAAATTAGATTGGGTGCGTTCAATTTTAATTGAGTTAATTTATTTTTTGGCGCATACTTACTAAAAGCAGTGGCGTACCAATGAACTCTAATTATAATTTATGAACTTTTACTAAACAAAAATTGAAGTTATTTCTGTTACAATTATAGATAAATCAATTAATGACACACCCCTCTGCTGATAAACTGATAAGTGAAAACTAAATATTGAAAAACTACAGTCAAAACCGGTTATAACGCCTTTGAAGGAACCGCAAAATTCGGTCGTTATACCGATAGTTGTACTAAGCAATTATGTTTTTAAGCAAAAATATGCAAAAAGCATTAAAAGCAAAAAAATAGACTTCTACCTTTCGTCGTTATATCCGATATGTCGTACAAAACAGTGTCGCTATAACCGATTTTGACTGTACTTTTGGATTTTGATGAAATTGGGTTTCTTCAACCACAACCACGATCATTGATTTTTTGTTGTATTAATAATTATCCTTGACAGGCTTAAAGCTATCTATCAAGGATTACAAAAATTACTATCAGTGCTTGATTGATACATAGTGCTTAGAGCACCCAGTAAGTCAAACTTAATTTTTCTTACAATGTAAAATTAAAGCGTATTGAATTGTTGGGGGAAATATACGAACACTGCCATCTAATGAACACAAAACTGACGCTTTCCTCATCTCTCTTTTTTTAACAACTCCTAATTTTCTTTTTCAATTCATATGTGGAATATACTACTGATTAAAAATTGGCGCAGTCGGTAGGTCTAAATTTTTTCCCTTTAAAATAAATGTCAATTTGTTCCAATCTTATTTCTATCGAAGTTACATGATTATTGACAGTGCTATAATTAACATAACAAAAGGTCTTACAATCAAGTGCGTAGACATTATAAATTAGAAGGGATCCTTTATACAATAATTATTGTTTCCTGGACTATTTTAGCACGAACTAGAATGAAAATGTTTCCAATTTCTTTCCCTTTCGAGCGCCAATAATAATAAATTCAAACGACGAAACTTTCTTTTCCAACAAACAAGCGCTAATTGGATGATTGAATAAAATTTTCGTCAATTTTCTAGTTGAAAAATTAAATTAAAACATAAAAACACGTAAAGTACATTTTTAGAGCACAGTTTATTGTCCTCTTCGGATTTATTCATTATTTAAATTCGTTTTCTCTCGTTTATTTTACATCACTTCTATTTGTGGCGCCTCGACGTCGACTACCGAATAGTTTACATCCAGTTGATGGCAAAAAGTTTCCGCGTTTCCACGTGTTTTTTGCCATAAACAACGTTAAAACTAAGTTTAATAATTAGATTTTTTAAGTAATAATTTTAGTGATTTCTATCGAAATTTTTGGATTAAAACTAATTAGCTGCTTATCAGTACTTATGACATATAGTTATATCCATTATCCATATATAGAGGCATACTTTACGTTATCTTAATTTGTATACAAGGTCAAAGTTTATTTAAATTACTTCAATGAATGGTAAGTTGATACACACAGTTAGTTGTTATTTTATTGTTAGTTTTATAAACAGCGCAACGGAAAAGTTTGCGAAATATACATACTTTCTACAATAAAAAATGTAAATTAAGCATTTTGTTTGATTACAGGTAGTAAAATTATTGAAAATAGTGAATTAAGTCCAATCGAATTAATTTCATCGTCGAACAAAATCAACATGACGGAAAGCAACAATTTTCAAGGTAAATTAAATCTTTTTATGTTTTTATTTTAAATAAATCAATTTTTTATAGAAATCGTCGTACCTACAATTATAATGGTTGGATTATTTTTAATTAATTCCGTTATACTATTCGTGATATGCAAATACAGGCGCAGGTAAGGCAAAACTTTTAAAATAATTTCAAAGTATGAAGTGGGCCAATGAAATTCGCGTTGTAAACTAAAATGGCGGTTATTCTTATCCAGTGTCGTAGTAACATTGTAAAACCTTGGAAATTGGCCTCTGACAATCTTTAAATATTGCTTCTTCCGGTCCACCTCGCGTTTCTGTTATAAGCAGAGGCGGATCTACATATGGACTAATTGGGCTTAAGTCCTGGACCCCAAGTGTGAAACGGTCCACAACAATTGGGGGGAATTTAAAACCTCAATTTAAAGATTCTTAATTTAACAAAGCCCATTTAACAAAGTCCCCGAAAAAGCTAAAATGCGCCCCTGGTTATATAGTAAAATTTTAGTAATTGAAATTAATTGGGTGGGTGGCCACTAGCCAGTGTTCACCCATCCACCCAATCATCAATGGTTCATCTCAATTACCTCACATGCCCTTATGGCTACGCTACTAAGAGACACCGTGTATAATAGATAAATATATTTATTAAAGTTTGTAAACTCAAACTTTGAGTATTCAGTATTAATTACCAAGACACAAAACACGCCTCTGTTTCGAATAATTCCATAGTCCGCCCCCAGCCATAATAATTTCTGGCTGCGCCACTGATAAAAACCCGTGAAAGACTTCAAAATCCGCCGCTGGTAGTTGTGAAGGTGAGATCAAGTTCACCTTAAAATTACCTTTTGTAGTAGTTTCTATAATTATGATCTTGAAATTCCTTTCGTGGAGGTGTGTTTCGAGGACATTGGGCATCTTATTTAATATTTAAACTAATTACGCAGAGTCGAACCCACGACCTCACATTACACATATATTATAGCCCATACAAAAATTACACAATTTCATTCGCTCTTGTTCTTGTATAGTCTAGTCCAATTGAACACAATTATGGTGTAACTTCGGAAAAATTCCCAGAACGTTGGATTTTTGTGTGAACCTTCATATTGACGTTATAAACAATGTCTCAAAAGTCCCCATCGATCAGACCCTAGCTAAGAAAATTATAGGGGGCTGAAGGTAAGAAAATGCAAGAAAATACGAATATCTCGTAAACTATTAATTTTTCGCCAAAAGTAGTTATTATCAAATTTGTAGCTCACAAAATTTCTTACAAGAAAAGTTCATTACTATCACTCAGTGTCCAGGGTTGCTGCACAAAATAATCCTTAAAAAGAAGATAACCTTAAACGCTTAATTGGTTTATATCTTCCAATGTATTGCGTTTAGGTATAGTAAACTATAACCCAATTTGAAACATAATTCAGATCTTCATCCCTCTACGCAAAAATATACAGGGTGTTCCATTTAGAATAATCATGTTTTCGTCACTTGAAAAAACAAGGTTTGTTCTTTCAAAAAAAAACACCCAGGAGAATAAAATCAATTTTCGTTAATGGGAAGTGATAGAGGGTAGTTTGAACTATGTAGGAACCAAAAATCTTTCTTTAACTTACAAAAACAACCACTCGGCGATTTTTTCAAGCAACTCCTGCGTTTATAAATGTAGTCAAATTAGGATTAAATTGACTGTTCGGTTGCTTAAACAAATCGCAGGGTGTTTTTTTTTGGCAGGTTAAGACAAGATTTTTGCTGACGACGTAGTTAAGAATGTCCTCTATGCTTTCTAATAAAAGAAAATTTATTTTATTGTACAGGGTGTTTTTTTGAGAGGAACAAACTTAGTTGTATCTACTGAATTGACGAAATCTTGATTTTTTTTTAAATATATAACACTCTGTATATATTAGCGTAATAATGAAGAATTTAATTACTTTTCAAATTGTGCTGGAGTTTACTATATCTAAACTTTATACCTTTGAAGATAATGATCTAAATCAGTAAATTCGGTTTTCTTCTTTCTATGCGTTATTTTGGTAGCAGACCCAAGAACCCGAAAGATAGCAATACAACCGTTGTTGTAGGAAATTTTATGATCTACAAATTTGATAATAACTATTCTTATCGAAAAATCGATAGTTTACGAGATATTTTGGAAAAACTGCATTATCTTACCTTCCTCCGCCTATAAAATTTTAGCAGGGCAGGGGTCGGATCGATGGGGACTTTTGAGACTTGTTTAGAACAACAATGAGGTTTACCCAAAAATTCAGTTTTCTGGAATTTTTTTCCGAGGTCAAATTTTAATTTGATTAGACTGTGTAAGTATTTTCTATACTTTCCTTCATTCTGCAGTTCTAACTAAAAATATTCAAAATTGTATTTTTATAAAATCTAATGTCAATTGAAACATTTTGGATTATTAACAGAGCTCTATTAGCATAGCCTAAATTTAACGTAGCGTTCCCTAGAGGATCGACGTCTTAAGGAAATTGCCCTCCATTGTCTTACCCTTCATTTAATTAAATGGCGAATTGCAAAATTAAGGTTTTAGATTGTTTTATTTGAGAGTTGGGAAATATTTGTATAAATATCAGTTGATTTTTTGAAAATTAGTTAAAAGCACGGTAATAGATATTAAAGGTATGCCAACGGACCTTCTTAGTTCAAGCAAAACTTGAACACTAGCGGCGAAAGAGAAAGCATATTAAGAGGATTAATACGTAGGTTACCCCGACTAACTAACGCATTTTTGTAATAACTTATCAGTTTTTAATATTAATAATTTTGATGACTGATTCAACACATAGAATTAGTGCGAATAATATCCTTTATGTGCTTTCTCTGTCTTATAATGTCGTTCACAAGTGGCCTCAGTTCTGTACGAGAGGTCCGATAGTTCGTCGGCATACCTTCTATATCTATTACCGTGGTTAAAAGTAAAATAAGTATATTTGCTGCTCCTTTGAGTTTTCATAAGCTTTAAATTTTCCACTAGATTGAGAAGAGGAATTTGTTTTTATTTCTCAGTTTAATTTTTGGCGACCAGTCAGTAGTTGACCAGCCAAAACATGTGGCATCAAGTATCTTCCAAATACAATAATCTAAAAGTTTTATGAGGCTTAAAAAATAGCTCATTTAGCCACTATTAGTGATTATTAGGCGTAAAATCAAATTATTCTCTGTATAAAGATACAAAAAACTAAATTCAATGAAAATGACGTCATTTTCTCAAAAGAATTAATCAATAATTGGGTCCCAACAAGCAATAATAATATAAGTGCGTGGTCACATCGGCGCACCGCATCTTGCACTGCTCCTAGCACCTCACCGAAAAATATTATATCAGAGTGGCCACATTGAAACATATAAAAACAATGCTTAATTTATTTTTGCAATGCGGTGCTGTACTAGAGGCAGTACGGGGTGCGGTGCACCGACATGGTCACGCGCTAAGTCAAGCGTCTAGCCCGACCTGATTATTTATAACAATTTTTTAATTTATTTTTTCTCTTTAAATTACAGAAGTGAAGCTGAATTAAAAGAAGAAGAACTCGTAGTGCTGCCAACAAATAAAAACACTTTCAACATAACTTAAAAAAACTATTTTTTATTAACATTAAAATGTAAGGACATAGAAATAAAATTTTTAATCTTTAGAAATTGGTTCACTTCAAAAATACTCCTGCAAAGAGGTTCCCAATACCTTTTCGAGTTCTTGTACTGTTCTTTTACACGTTTTCTCAATCTCTTCATCGTCGTCTTCGAGTAATTCGGCAAGGAAGGATACAGTTTCGGGCAACAACGGCATAAAATCTTCACCTAATTTTTTAGCTAACTCGCCCAAACAATTTAAGCCTAATAATCTTATAACGGGCGATTCGTGTCGCGTTTTTAATAAAATTTGATAATTCAACAGCTTCCAAAACGAATCATCAGCAACCGCTACAGCAAATTGCACTATGCAAGGAATTAAAACGCTCGAAGCACGCTCTTGCAATTTTTCCGTACCTCCAAGCGAATTTTCCAATTGATCTACTAGAGGTTGCATGAGTACATCAAAACGCTCCTTATTGATAAACTTTTGACTATCATAACTAAAAACGGTGTGTAATGTTTTCAAAATATTTTCAACTAGAGCAACATTCTTCTCTTCGCTATCGAAATAAAGTTGAGAATTTTTAAGTAAATTACATTCGTCTAAAAGTTTTGCGGCGTTGTTGAGGAAGTGTCCGGCAAAAAGAACGAACAATCCTTTGAGAGAGTTTGCGAAAGCGTCGGATAGATTATAAAACGTTATGACTCTTTCCGATTTTGAATCTGTGTGTACGGCCCAATCAAAAAGTTTGCAATAAAGGGGTCTAAATGTCGATTCGGATAGTTTCAAAATTAAAGTTAGTAAAGCTTTAACGACGTGTTCTTCGACTTCGTTAGCTTCGGAATGGGTGCTTTCATCATTACTGCGGAATTGAAGAGCATTTAAGAAGAACTTGGTGAATTCCGTTAAATTCATTTGAATGTCAGATCCTTGCATGTTCGTTAAAGTTTTTGTTAGAACAACCATAAGCGATTTTACGGCCAAGTAATTTCCATCGTCGATTATTTTGGTGTAAGAACTTTCAATAGCTGGAAGCAAAACGTTAATTGGAACTGTCGCTAGATTTTGCTGCATGCTAGAAATTTTTTTTGCGAAAGGTGCCGATTTTTGATCATCCGATTGATTCCATTTGCAAGCAATTAATGAAACTTCGTGAAGTATTTTTTCGATGTAAGGGCTTAAGAATAACGATAGACGTTCCAAAATTTTATTTATAGCCGCAACGTTGCTCGTTATCAACAAACTTGGACTTTCTAAAGCGCGGTGTCCTTTCAAAACTTTTAACAAAATTGGCATCAGTTTGTTGACACATGGAATCGAATGAGCTTGTAAGGTATTGCAAAGTTCGGCCACACATAAAATTAAAGATGCGGTAATATTTTCGTTTATTTTTCCCAAACTGTTTTTAGTTAAACCTGTCAAGTATTCCAAAATTTCGGTGAACTTTTCGGGAAATTCGGGTGCTAAGAGTTTGCAGAGGAGTTTTAAAGAAAATAAGGCTTTTTGTATTAGTAATTCTTGATCCGATTCCAATTCGTCTTCGTCGCACGTTTTTACGATGTTAATTAGTGACGTCACTAAAATGTTGCACAGTTCGGTTTTGTCGCATTCTTCGAAAAATTCTGGATTGTGTTGGAGTTTGTTGTTGAGAAGTTCTAGCGCTCTTTTCCGAACGGTAATCAAACTGTAGACCATCAAACCGTGGATTACCAGTAGGAACATTTTGCTGTGTAAAAGAGCGTTGATCGCGTCCAAAATGTCGTAGCTGTGGTGTAAGATAACTTTCCAATATTGAGATTGAGGAGTGTTTGCATTACGTTGGGCAATTTTAGACGTATCTTGTATGAAATTTAAAGTATTGATAATCAATTCCTTAAAAAGAACTTCCATTAGCATCAATTCGGCATCTGGAACTTCCGCGACTTTCGTAATAAACTTTTCCGACTCCAAAAGAGAAGATAAGAACGTAACTATGGTATACTTGTAATGCCTAAATTGCTTCAAAGTGTAATACTTCATGTCATAAATGTGGACGTTTTGGGTGTAATTGTCCTCTTTTTGTTCGGGTAAGTTGCGTAAATATTTGAAAATTTTTACACAAGTCACGATTATGGTTTCGATCGAAAATTCTCGAAGTAAATCCGAAGCGATGGTTAAACGTTTGGGAAGATATTCCGCTTCTTTGTTGGATCTTTGCCTATCTTCTTGAACGTGCGAGACGTGCGCTTCAAAAACGATCAATAGGAATAAGTAAAGGTTGTCTTTTGGATTTAAACTTGTTAAGAGCTGGATAAACAGTGGCATCCGACGATGTTCGGGTACGTCTAAAATCACATCCACAAACACTCTTAAAACGCTAGCGATGCTCTCTTCCGTTCCATCTTTAACCAAAATGGGAATAACTGTTTCGATTATTTTGCTCATTATTTGGAAGCTATAAACGTCGTCGTGTCGCAAAACTGACGATCCTACAAACGTAAAAATTGAGATGATGTTGTGCATGATTTGTTGAGGAATTAAAGTTGCAGTGTGCGCTAATAACAATAAGGCGTGATGGTGGGTTTGAGGATTTGGAGACGCTCTAATGCACTGTACGACAGACTGTATGTTAAAGGCGCTCTCGGCTATACGTTCCCCTTCCATCTTATTGCAACAATGTAAAATTGCAGACAAAAGCAACTGCTTGGGATATTCGACACTCGATTGCTCGTCAAAGTCCAAACACTTCTTCAAAATCTCAAACAAAACAGGTATAAGAACAACTGTATTTCTAATCTTCTTCTTATCTTGAATAAATTCTAATATTGTAACACCCTTCTTCCATTCGTTCGTTTCCAAAATATCAACTGTGGGAATAACGCAGATTCTTTTTTTGCTTTCATTTTGTTTTGGAGATTGTGCGTCACGCATTTCTCGCATCTGTTTCAAAATTAAAGCCGCGTCTAAATCGATTTTTTTGAAAATTTGAGCAGCCGCGTTTATGACATTTAAACTTTTAGTATTGGACGCCACATCGACGGTTAAATCGAGAATTGAATTTTGCACTGCTTGTTTCAAATGAGCAAATAATTCTCGATCGATTTGTTCCAATAAAAGTGCGGCCGGGCAGGTTATTTTTGTTTGAAATTCAATAATTGCTGTGTCGTTGCGAATACTACTTTCGACCAAATTCCAAATTGGAGTATTAAGTTGTAAATGTGGAGCTACGTTTAAATCCAATCGCAGAAGGTTACGATATATTATTGTAGAATCTGATAGAGTTAATTTTTTTGGTTTATCATTAGTTGCGCTGAGGACGCTTAGAGCTAATTTAGAAGTTGTGGCGTATACATCCAAATTATTTATATATGATAAAAGAGTCACGACACCAGCTCTTAAGTAGATTGGATAAGTTTTATTCAAAATTGCTCCAATCAACGTGTCTAGCGAATTTTTCAAAATCGAATCGCACGAAGTAACTTCAAGAGGTAATATATTAAACATCATCATTGGAATTTGTTCGTGATCCAATATAATTTCTTCGCGATACGCTAAAAGTTTATTCATCAGCTTGGAGTAATTGTTTTGGTCGGTTTCAAAATTTTTAGAAATGATTGCCAACAAATCCATTCCAGTTTCTCGTACTTCGGAATCAGACATACTCAAACTGATTAAAATGTACGGAACTGTAACTTCTTTGAATTCCACAAACGAATCCAATCGAGTACGATCATTTTGTAACAATTTCTTAACAATTTTCATACAACTCAATCTTAAACTATTATCAATTAGTTGATTTTCCGCTACGGATACGTTTAACAGAAGTTGTACTATTGATCCTAATTCTTCTCCACAAAAGTGTTTGAAAAATACGTTTAAAGTTTCAAAATAAACTTTGGATTTTGATTTTTTGCTACAACAACCTTCGAGTAACATTTTTAAAATTCTTATATAGAGGCGAGTTATATCGGTATCCACGCTAAAGTCGTAAAGTCCAAAACTTAACTTGGCCTTTTTGGTTTTAGTTATTAGAGTTTGAACGCCGCCAAGAAAGCCGTGAAGGGTAAACTTATCCTTTTTTGACATCATTAAGTAATTTGAGGTAGTACACTTGTCTTTCACAATTGAAACTTTTGACGTTCTTAAGTAACTTTCAAAAATGTCCAAAGCCAAAAGGTTTGCCTCGGCTTTGTTATTTTCGGGCAAACAGTTGGATATGAGCAAAATGGCCATTTGTTTATGTAAAGCAGTCATATTTTGTTCGGGAATTTCTTTAAGAGCTTTAGCTAAGGATTGTACTGTTGGTAGGTGGCTGCTTACACTAAGAGTTGACAACATGCACTCGCAAAATTCATTCGCCTTTGGCGTATCTGTAAATTTTTGCCTATAAGTGCTCAAAATTTTTGAATCTTTTCCATAATTCGACGAAACTATTTGTTTTGCAGCTTTTAATTCGGCATTTGTAGTTGGAAGTAAAAATGGTAAAACGTAAATAAATAGTTTAATATTTGTCTCTTTAAAATGGCAACATGCAACATCTAAAGCCGAGTGAGTGACTTTCCAAGAATCTTCAGTATCTGGATACTTCGTTAATAACTTTATCAATAAATCGGTCAAAGTTTGTTCATCAAAAACTTTGATTAATTTAGGTTTAAACATACGTAATGTTTCTACAATGACATCAGCATCTTCGTCGTTAAAACAATCTGTAAGGGAATTTTGTAACATGGACAAATCCTTATGAAAGAAAGCGTCGAAATTTTTAAGCATAATTTTTAATCCTTCAATTTTGATGCTCGAATTGGAGTGATATAATTTTTCAAATAGCTCATAACCATTTTCGATAGTTGTAAAATTGTTGATTAGTTCACGTAAAATTTTTTTTAGATGTTTTAAATCTTTACTCGATGGATTCATAATTTTTGTGACTGTGATATCAAACGCATTAGGATATTGACGCTCTATTCTACGCACAAAATCTTTTAACCATGACGTGCTGGTTTGAGAAAGTTTGGGATGTTTAGAATACGATTCTAGAATTGATCTGGAAAAATTACAATATTTAAAAATCTGATAATGGATTATGAATTTATGATTAAAAAACTAAAAAGCAATTAATGAAATCACAAAACCCTTTCAAAAGCCCACAGCCTAGGTATTTTAGTTCAGTTTTTTAGAAAAACCATAAACAGTCTACAGAGACTAGCGTTCAACCCTAAAAACCATTCCTACCACCACCAGCATTAAGTAAGATTAAAATGGGTGTTAGGATGAGTACACAGAATGCAAATGAGCAAAAACCATAAAAGTGAGCAACCTGCCACCAAAATCAGCAATGATTGTGCAACATAATTATACATAAATGAATGAATTTACAGAGCATTTATTCAAAAGAACTGAAGTCCCAAACACACTCCACTCAAAATTGTAAACTTAGAAAAGTACTTACATTAATAGAACATCTACAAATTCGTCCTTGATCTTCAACTCGTTAAATAGTTCATCGAGAAACTTCTTATCACGCTCATTTTCTTGTCCCACCAAAATTCTGTTAATTCCATTTAAGAAAATTACATTCAGCAAAGGATAAACATCTACTTCTTCTCGATTTAAAGTTTGCACTAATTTACAAATACCCTCTTTAGCGATTAAAGTTTTAAAGGCTATATCAGAAATTGTAGTATAATGACTTTGAGACTTATACAAAGCTATTAAAAGCAGTCCCGCTTCTGTTTTCAAACTTGGAACTGTTATTTGCACAACTTTCTCGACGAATTTCTCCAAAATTTTATCAGCGAGTGAAGTTTTGGTTAAAAGTTTTGCAACAATAACATAAGATGAGGCAACAAAGTCTGGTATGTCGGAAGTTAAACCTTTTAATAGAACTGGAAGCATATGCGTTACTTGTAATTCGCTCAACTCTTTTGTATATTCTAAAGCACCCACATACGTCGTACAATAAAAATTAAACAGCACAATCAACGATTTTGGATTTTCATACTCCTTAACAACTGAAAGCACAGAAGTCGATATAAAATCCAAAAAATATGGATCGGATGCGGCGTGATTATATAAAGCTTGTTTAGGTAGATGAGTTCCTGATTTTTGCAACTTTTTCAACCAAATCCATCTATCGACATTCGTTCTTATGTTAAACAATTGCAAAACTCGCACAAAAATATTTGTTTCGTGATAAGGCAAGATTAAAACCAACAAATCTTCCTTATTGTAATCTTCAATACTAAACCGATGAATTAGCCATTCCAACGCTTTATAACAACACTTAAATAGAAAATGTGGTGTAAGTAAATACAGAAACTTTTTTATATTCTTATTGAGTCTTTGGTTAGCTTCAGCTGATTGAACAGAACGTTGAAAATCCTTAGAAGATTCGTGAAAAAGGGTATTTTTGAATTGAGCAAAAACTTCGTCACGTTGAATTAATTCCTCTAACCCATCGATACCAATTTGATATACAGTTTCTTTATCGAGATTTGCTGCTTCTTTTGGATCAAAGAGTAAAGAAGGACGTTTCTTATCACGCTTATAAAGTGTAGTTTGAGGAACCGCAAGTCTTTGAAGTTGTTCAGCTAAAGATGTCGACATCTAAATATTAAAATAAAAATAATTTTAAATTTAAATCTAATATATAATAACTTACTTTGTTTAACTTATTTATTTATTTACTATTATGTAGATAACTTTACACGTTTTCTCATTTCGTGCAATTTTAAGGTTATGTTGACAGCAACATGCTCGCTCGAGATTCATATACAGGGTGGTTCGAAAGTAAATTTCTAAATAATGAGACGATTTCGTTAGCTTCTTTTACTAAAAAAGTTTACATTACGTACTGCAAATAGCTTAATTTAAGAGAAATAAGCTATAAGCCAAAATTGGAAATATTTTGATTCTAAATAAATCAAGTTTTACAAAATAGTTAGGTTATGTGTGTTTGTGCTTACTTCAATTTGCAATGTTAGTTAAATAAACAGTTTATTTAGTAAATTAATTACAAGAGGAAGAAGGAGAATTATTAAACAATGGGTGTTACAATTTTGCAACAATTTCCAATTGTGGAAAACAAGACAGGCCCAATAACCATCGATTTGCTTACAAAAAGAGTCTGTGCTCTTGGTGCGATTCAGCAGGGTCAGTTTTTAGTGGATTGTGAAACTTATACATCTGTACCACAGTTAGGAAATCAACGCACGGTTCACGTTTTACATAATTCAGAACAACCAGCAACAGTTTTTTCAATACTCGAAACTGGAACCAAAACCATACCTTTAGCAACGGATGGATTATTCGACCTTTTAATGATGAAAATGTCTAACTTTTATGCCTCAAAAAAGCAAACAAAGGCAGAATCTAAAGGTCCAAGATTTGAAGTTGGCGACTTCGTGGTTAAATTTGGTAGTGTGTCTGTAAGCCAAAATTTTAAAGGTGTTCTAGTTGAAGTCGAATATAAACCTTGTATTGTACCTTCCATGTGTTGGGAACTTATGAGAGAGTTTTTACAAGGATTTTTAGGGTCTGCGGTACCAAACACACCACCTGCATATTTACAAAATCGAATGCAAGAAATTTACACACCTATCGATACTATACATCAGTATTTGGAACATTTTACATTGTATAGGAAGACGCCTGGAATTGGTGCAATTAGAGCTTAAAAGACTTGTGTATTTTTAGTTTTAAGGCAAGTATTGAACTTGATTCAACTCATAGAATAATAGTAATTTATATTAAAGACTTTAAGAACAACAATATACTTTGTAAACCTTTTGTAATTTATTAAGAAAATTATGTAAATATTTTTAATAGAAAATTTTCAGTCATTTCATTTTTAAAAGTGTTTCGATCATTGTCTTCACTTATTTTATTCGGGGTGTCCTTCTGACTGGTAACTCGGTAGCTTTTGTTGTCTAAAGTGAGTCCTTCGCCTTTTCTATGATCTCTTAAATTCCTGTAATAAATTTTAAAGGCACAAATACAAGAGACACTACTTGTCTTGGGTAACTTGATCAATATGGTATTTCTAATTTTGACAAGTATGTGACAGTAATTTATAATTTAATGCATATATTGTAATTAACTGATTTTGTAGACAGAATGACTTCAAGGGCTTTAATTAAAATTCCTTTGCGTCGTCTAGCAGCTACTCGAAGTTTTTCCTTATCTTGTATTACTGCTGGGGGCATTCCCGTTGGAGGTACAAGAGATTATGAAATAAAAACTGAAACCTTACAAAATAAATTAAAGCTTGTAATTGCCGACAATGAAGCAGCAGTTGGAAGAGTGTCGATAGTTTTTAAAGCAGGCAGTCGATTTGAAACTCCGGACAATTTAGGTGTAACACATGCGTTGCGTGTTGCTGCAGGTTCGAGTACACGAAACGCTTCTCGATTTGCTATTGTACGTAACTTACAAGAGGTTGGCGCTGTATTAACGTGTACCGGTAATCGTGAAGTAATAATTTACACCTTGGAATCGCTTAAGGATGATGTCGAAAGTTGTCTACCATATCTTGCCGAAGTTGCGCTTCAGCAATGTTTTAAACCATGGGAAGTATCAGATGACGTACCTAGACTCAAGTTGGATCTTGCAGTTATACCAGAAATAGGATATGTAATTGATCTTTTACACAAAGCGGCGTTTCGCAAACAAGGACTTGGAAATTCCATTTATATTGCAGACTACCATATGGGTGGAATTACGTCGGAAACTTTACAGTGTTATACCTCAAATTACTATACATCGGAACGAGCGGCTCTTGTTTGTTTAGGAGCTGATGAATGTCTGATTAGAGAATTTGCTGAGTGTTTGAAGTTCAGTTCTTCTAAGGAACCTAATAAAATAAATAATTACATAGGAGGAAGTGAAATCAGGTGGGATACAGGTGGAGATTACGCGTATGTAGCTGTTGTCGGTGAAGGCGGTAGCTTAAAAAATGCGCAGGAAGCTTTAGCATTTGCTGTTTTACAACGTGCGTTTGGTATAGGATCTCCTGTTAAAAGAGGAAAAGAAAATAAATCATTATTGGGAAAGCTTACAGCAAAAACTGATCCATCTATTAATGTTACAGCGATAAATATTAGTTATTTTGATACCGGTGTGTTTGGGGTTTTGATATCGGCACCACATCAAAAAGCAGGAAAAATATTACACGATGTTTTATGCCTTTTAAAAGAAGGATCTGTACCCGATGATATTATTGATAGAGCAATAAATCAATTGCGAGCTGCTATATTCTTGGCACTCGACAGTGGTCATTTTGCTATCGATGATATAGGTACTCAAGCTGTTTTACTTGGTACTGTAGCTAATGCATGTCAGCTTGTTAAGGCCCTTGAAACTATTACTCCACAAATTGTAAATACTGCTGCTAAAAAAGTAGCCGATACCTGCGACCTCTCACTTGCTGCACGAGGTAATTTAAGCTACTTACCATACATCGATGAACTAATTTAAAAAAAGTAGGATTTTTATTAATTATCAATTTGTTGTATTATTGAGTAAAATGTAATAGATAAACTTTAAACTAATTGATGTAATAAATTATCTTTCTTACCCAGAAATTTTGCTCCACCGTGTATGTTTTTGACGTAGCGGTTTGGTTTTAATTTATGAATTTTAACCATGTGAAAATTTGTCGTCAATACTTGAAATTCAATTAAACTCGTTTGTAACTCATTATAATTATGATTTAGAAAGCTGTTACGACATGGGAAGGTGATTTAGCTGTTTTGGAGTAGTCAAATATAGATTGGAACCTCTTGAGCTGCTTTCAAAATTCCTGAATGAAAAAATGAGTGAAAACAAAGTTATACACGTTGGATCTCGCAAAAGTGAGGCAAGTACCTAAGAAGATTAATTTTTAAAGTATTCTGATCGAGTTAAAAAAGTTGTGGTTACATAACCTCAAAATTAAATTATATAATAATGTTCACTTTTAACTTAATTTACCTCCTTGTAATAAATATTGAAGAACTTTTAAGAACTTCGTAGTTGTTTCAGTTGGCTCTCATTCAAACGAAGCATGTAATATCGTTGCTGCAAAAGATACATCCCGACAAAAAATTTGAAATTGGTAAGTGGGTTTCGCTTGAAATTTACAACTTTTAAGTTTTTGTCTTAAAGTTACCATGACTACTTTGGGCGATAAAGTATTGGATATTCCATTACCCAAAATTGGAGAAAAATCCTTATTTACTAAAGAACTTGAGACTGCTTTAGCAACAGGTTGTGTCGATTTTGTCGTACACTCCTTAAAAGACTTACCAACCTCTCTTCCTAATGGTATGGTAATTGGCGCTGTTCTTCCTAGGTTAGTTACATACATTTTAAAAATACAATTTATTACAAGTGTAATTGTAGGGAAGACCCACGTGATGCATTAGTTTTACGAGAAGACTGCCAAAATTGCACCTTAGAAACTCTACCTCAAGACAGTGTAATTGGAACATCTAGCTTAAGAAGAACTGCACAATTAGCAAAAAAATATCCTCACTTAAAAGTAGAGAGTATAAGAGGAAATTTAAATACTAGACTTAAAAAGTTGGACGAATTAGGTTGTTTTCATGCAATTATTTTAGCAGCCGCCGGTTTACACAGAATGGGTTGGCATCACCGCATTTCCAAGGTTTGTTTATTCTGTTCTAAACAATTTAAAAGTTTTAAAAACAAAATTGCAGATAATCGAAGAAGACGACATTTTATACGCTGTTGGACAAGGTGCATTAGCCGTCGAGTGTAGAGAGACCGATGAAAAAACAATTTCATTACTGCAAGCACTATATGATCCACATACAGCTGCAAGAATAATAGCCGAACGAAGCTTTCTTAAAACATTAGGAGGTGGTTGTAGCGCCCCTGTTGCAGTAACAACGAGTTTAACTTCCTTAGAAGCTGCAAAATTTAAAATAAGTTTAGTAGGTGCTGTTTGGTCTTTAGATGGTAAAGATGAGATCATTGAGTCTGACGAAACTGTGATAGAAATAAAAGATTCCAAAAGATGTTCAATTTGTCCCTATAATTATAAAAATTTGTCTCCTATGAAAGAGAAAAGTTGTACTACAGACATCGAATGTTTGAGCCAATGTAAAAGGCGTTCGACCGAAACTATGGAAGAGCCGTGTAAGAGCGTGCCTAAAAAGAAGCCAAAAGTTACTAGGGAAGAAGGTTGTAGTGTTGAAGTTTTAAAAGAAGATCCTCACGAACTTTGTCCTATTAAATTACCTGTTGGAGTTGATTTTATGGGGAAGTGTCCTTATTTAGAATCTCAAAATTTGGTAAATATTCATCCAAAGAAACTTAGTGGGAATATTGAGAATTTGAAAGAAAACTTCAGCAAGTGTCCCTTTTTAAGTGAAAAATCAAATGTAATAGATACTAGTCAAAATAATATCGAAGATGCCGGTGGTAGTGGTGATCATAAATTAAAACTATACACCGGTCTCGTACCTCATATAGATGTACCTGAATGGGCTTTGGAAAAGTCCCATAATTTAGGAGTAAGAATAGCTGAAAAGTTAATGAAAAATGGTGCTAGCGAAGTTATGTCAAAAGCGCAAGCTTTTATTAGGAATAATTAAGCAAATAAGGTGTGTGGGAATTTATTACATATTTATTGCAATATTGTTTCTTTTAATTGTTAATTAAAAGTTTAATTGTTGTTTATTCAACTTTTATATTTAAGAAGGAAAAGATTTTAATATTTAGAAATTTTTATTAAGAATATATTAGGTATGG
Organism: Malthinus seriepunctatus; assembly: GCA_963924605.1. Classification (NCBI taxonomy): domain Eukaryota; kingdom Metazoa; phylum Arthropoda; class Insecta; order Coleoptera; family Cantharidae; genus Malthinus; species Malthinus seriepunctatus. The sequence goes on from OZ004600.1 coordinate 4,755,807, forward strand.
TGTACGAAATTGTTTTTAAAATATAAATCATTTAGAATTTTAACGTTTTTATAATAATTTTTAATCGTCTTCTTTTCTTATGAGGGCGGTTTCTAACGAATGGGCCGGAAAGTTGATATTTAGACATTCCGCTCGTAACCGTTAGCTACTTTAATATTCGGTTGATATCACTAATAGGCATAATTCCTGATAAAGTAAGGTTCAAAGAAGGCAATGACATATTTGTTGCAGAAAATAAGAGCCTAATTAGTGAGAAAAGTTCAACTGAACTTGGTGTTATTTTGAAAAAACAGGATGTTGTGTATTTGAATTACACCAACTTCAATTGAATTTTTCTCACTAATTAGGTTCTTATTTCTTATATACAAATATGTCATTGCCTTCTTTGAACCTTATCCTATCGGGAATCATGACTATTAGTGATATCAACCGGATATTAAAGTCACCAACGGTTACGAGCGGAATGTCTAAATATCAGCTTAACTTAAAACTTGTAAGATCCCGAGTCTAAAGCGGCCCTCAACGACATACCAAGACTGTAAATGCCATAAGGGAGTTTACCAGAGTGTAATTAAGTTGCATGGTACCACATGCTTTTTTGGTTTTAGGTTTTTGGAACACATTTAACCTCATCAGAATTCTGAATATGGCTTTTTAATGGAAATAAAGGGTATAAGGTATCTCTAGGATGTAATGACGCTCTCGAGCATATCTTGACATTTAAACTTTGTTGCACGTTGAGAAAAGTGTGCAGGTGCTCTTTTTAGACCTCTTTAAAGGTTCTAGAGCGCTTAGGAACACTATCTTTTGAAATTAAGCATTTAAAAGAACTATAGACGACCTACTGAGTGTTCTCAGTAGGTCAAACATTTTATTTGTTCTTGAAAAATAATTTCTCTCACTATTAACCTTTTTGACCCTCAAAGACGTGACAACTTGCAGGTATAAATGCACTATAATTAGACAAAGTGCCAAAAAGTACGATCTTGAACTTAATTTAAGTTTTTAATTTGCAACAAAGCAACTGGAGTGGCCTATAAATAGTTTGCAACAATTGTATTTTTTACACCTTTATTTCAAAGGTAGACATGCTACTGTAGCAACTCGACTATTTCAAAATTATTTATATCATCTACTATCCCTTTTGAAGTCGCGCCAAAATGCTTTGTGATTTCTCACGTTGTTTAGTAGTGCAATTGCGGTGTTCGATAGGGAATGTATTACAAGGTTTTTCCAATTAACGCACTTAATTAACTAGGTAAGCGTTAAAGTATCATGCTTCTTATCACTGATAATAACATTTGATTAAATTTTATTTACGATATTTACAAAGCATCCGGTTTAGTCTGCAGCCAATCAATAATAGGAAGCGCGCGCGATTATTTTTTGCATTTAACACGTATTTCGTGCGTTGTATAACCGTTTAATTATTTTGTTTAAATTTCGAGCACCGTGTCGCGGGTTCTTAAACTTACACAATAAAAGTAGAAATGGTTTAATTACGTTGACCTACCCAAACAAGTAATTTTTTGACTATCGTTTTAGGTGGGTAAGTCAGCTTCAATAATATTTTCTTATTTTTGAACGTAATTTAATTAAATTAGACGACCTTGCATTGATTAGAAAAGCTGTTGTTGTGCATTTCGTAAGTACTTTGGATCAAATCCAAAAATCAGGTCATCAGCTGTAGACGTGAATGTTAAAATTGATTTTTTGGATAATTGCGTTTTAGTTTTGGAATTTTTCTTCTTTACTAGTTTACTTAAAATTGACCTTCACTTTATTACCATATTAAATAATTGTAAATTAAATAGTTATGCTTTGATAAAACTATGATAACGTAACTATTTATTGAACAAGTGTGATGTAATCTGTGGTAATCTTTCTTAGTAGACTTGTAGCACGTGAACATTTTTTTATTCTTTACATTTAAAATTGTGAAATACTTAATAGGTATGGAATTCAATCCAATTAAATTATTAACGAACTGAGAGCACAGAGCGTTAGTGAAAATTAAAAAAATTAAAAATATCGTAAAATATTCTTTTTAAAATTTAAAACGTCTACAGTGGTTTCCCAGGACCAAAATAGGACATTTGCTCCCCTTGCAATTATGTGAAAAAACTCACCCCTACAAAGTTATAGGTTCTCAAAGTTGGGGTTAAAATTTAAAAAAATCGCTTTATTTCTAAAAGTATTGTAAATATTTTAATGATTTTTGTACAGTAGGCATATCTTATAAAAATAATCCTGTGGTAGAAATTGCTTGAAAATCGCACCACTAAAACTACCCTTTCAGGGAGTGGCGTTAACTTTGAATCCCTAAAATACTAGTTTTTGCTAAAAAAAAAAAGAATATACTACTATACTATACTATAAGACAGTACATCTGAGCCCCAATCAAAAAAAAATTTTCCAATTTTTTTATTCAAAATGGCGGCCAATAGAATGATTGTCCCATTGTGTGGTTTTTCCCTTATAACTTGGCCGGTAATTATTATTATAAAAATTTCAAAACCGCATTTTACAGCCAAAATATAGGGCTTTCGTCCTAACCAAGCCGATTTTCAAAATTGTTTCAAAATTGCCTACCTTTAAGGGGGCAAAGTAGGTCAAAATTTTGAAATGGATTTTCTCAAAATTTCCTCTGCCATATTTTTTCTTTTTTGGATATGTTACAGACAACGTAATTCTCTATCGAAATATTAATTTTCATCAAAATCGCTCGAGCGGATTTGGAGTAATGATGTTTTGAATGTCAAAACTTTATAAATCTCTAATTTCTTTTATAATAAAAATTAAAACTCGAAAATGGATATATGTATTAATCCCATGAATATCTATTATTTGACACTATTTTCGGTTAACAAAACGCTTCCGGTTAAACCGGAAATTACAAAAATATGAAAATTTTTAGGAACAATTTGTATATTTTTCAATTTTTTGAAAGCTCTTAAAACTAGGTTTCTGAAGATATGACGTTCCTCGTATGGCCACATCCGTTGTTTAATTATTAATTTAAGCCTTTTATTATTAGATTCTAAATTGAGCCGCACTCACAATGGCTTCAGCACTGAGAAAATTAACCATAACAGGCATATCAGGATCTGTAGCTGCTGGTATTGCTACATATTATTTACTTAAAGATGAAGGCGATACTAGAGTAAGTTGAGCGTTAATTATAAATTTATTATTCCTGTAACTTTTTTTTTATTTTAGTGGGCAACCGTTAATGCTGCACAAGCGGAAGCACCAAAAATTAAGAGACACTTACCACCGAGAGACGATCAAATCAAATCGCTTCAAAATGATATTTTTGACGTTATTATTATAGGTGGAGGCGCAACCGGTGCCGGTTGTGCTTTAGATTCAGTAACTAGAGGTCTTAAAACGGCATTAATTGAAGGAGACGATTTTGCAAGCGGAACTTCTAGTAGAAGTACTAAACTTATACACGGAGGAGTTAGATATTTACAAAAAGCAATTATGCAATTTGACGTGGAACAGTATAAAATGGTTAAAGAAGCTCTTCACGAACGTGCGAATATGTTGAATTCTGCACCACATTTGGCACATCCTTTACCGATTATGTTACCTGTGTATCAGTGAGTATATGTTTGGGGTACGTTTTATTAACATTTGCTAATGACTTTCCACTTACAAATAACAAATAACAGAGTTTAAAACAATTTTACTATAATTTGTTGTAGTATAAATAAGGACCTTTTGAACAGGGATATGATTAAAAATAATCAGGCGTTACATTCTCTTCACTGTCTAAACCTCCACTTTTCATTAATAATGGTCCTTGACGGCTTGAAGCTAACAATCAAGGATTACAAAAATTTATATTAGAGATGAAGGACGCTTATAGCACCTAGCTCAATATTTATACAATACTTGTTGCGATCTAGAGTTGAATTTAAAATTAGAACTTATTGAATTGTTGGGGGAAATATATGAGCACTGCCATCTAAGTATATGCTCATAAAACTGACCCTTCTTCCATCTCTTCTTTTGTTCTTTCAAGTTTCAATTTTCTGTTTTACTTCGGGATGAAACATTACGTTGCTTATATCCTCTCATAATCGCTTATGATCTGTTAATTAAAAACCTTCTATGGGATGATCTACAGGGTGATTTTTTTAAGTGGCACTCAGATTGGAAACCGTAAGAGTTACGAGATTGGTTAAATTATTAAATTAGCAAAAAGTTGCATATTTTGATGACCTTTAAAAATCCGTTTAGAAAATTTCAAAATTCAGAATGGTTACTGAGATAACGCAGAAAAACTGAAAATTAGCAATTTCGTTTTTCGACTGTAGTTTCAAAAACTTATTTTAGAAAACAAATTTTCTGGAAAAATTTTGACTGGAGGTCAAAAAAGCTGTCAAACGATAGCAAACTCGACTTTTTATCACATCGACGCTAGGCGTCGCGACGTTTAACTTTTCATTTTCTTATCATTTTTTTTCAAATATTACTCAGTAGGCTTGTATAAATTCGGATACCAAACGGGAACTTTCTATCTTGTACTTTTCTTAATTTACACAACTTATGTTGTGTTATGTTATGTTACGTTAATATGTTACTTTATGTTATTCTTTACGATGCAAAATAACGACTAAAACGTAGTTGTTAAAGTTTCAGAAAAGTAAGTTAATCAGAAAATAAAATTACATTACTAAGATTAAAATAATTTGATTTATTTATATTTGCAGATCAACTTACGTTTTTAACACTTTAATAACTAAGTCTTAGTCGTTATTTTTCACTGTAAAAGATTACATAAAGTAACATATTAACATAACGTGACATAACGTAATCAATAAAAGTAGAAGATAGAAAGTTTTCAGTTGGTATCCAAATTTAGACAAGTCTATTGAGTAATTTTTACAAAAAATTGCTAGTTCCCTCATAAGAACATGAAAAGTTGAACGTCGCGACGCCTAGCGTCGATGTGATAAAAAGTTGAGTTTGGTATCGTTTGATAGCTATTTAGACCTCCTGCAAATTTTTCCCGAATTTTGTTTTCTAAAGTAAGCCATTTTGAAACTACAGTCGAAAAACGACCTTGCTCATTTTCAGTTTTTCTGCGTTATTTCGGAAATCATTTTGAATTTTGAAATTTTCTAAAATGATTCTCAAAGGTCATCAAAATGTGCAACTTTTTGCTAATTAGTACCACTTAGAAAATTACCCTGTATAGTTAATCCATAGGTTGCTTTGAGTTGTAATTACCCATGTTGGTCCCCGACTCATTTTTTGATCATTGTGGGGCTTCCCACCTACCATTTCTCGTCTTTTCATAACTTCCTAACGAGTTGAACTAAATTTTCTTCGTTTTACATTTTTTATACTTTGCGTGGGAGTAAAATAATTAATTGTACGTTTAGTAGCGCATTTTATTAATTTTAATATTTTAGATGGTGGCAAGTTCCCTATTATTGGTTTGGTATTAAAATGTACGACTTGGTAGCAGGATCAAAAACTGTCAAAAGTTCATACTTACTTTCGAAAAAAAGCGCTTTAGAATTATTTCCTATGTTAAGAGGAGACAAACTTGTTGGTGCAATAGTTTATTACGACGGTAATTGATTTTAATGATTTTAAAAGTCGTGGTTTAATTAGTAATATTACATAGGGCAACAAGATGATGCTCGTATGAATTTAGCTATCGCATTAACGGCAACTCGACATGGAGCAACAGTAGCAAACCATGTTTCTGTAACAGGTTTAATTAAAGAAAACAACAAATGTGCTGGCGTACATGTGAAAGACGAATTAACTGGAAAAGAATGGAGTATTAAAGCCAAATGCGTTATTAACGCAACCGGACCTTTCACCGACTCAATTAGAAAAATGGACAATCCAAAAGTGAAAGAAATTTGCTGTCCTAGCAGTGGTGTACATATTGTTTTGCCAGGTAGCTAAATCAATGTGTATTATTAACTAGTTTACACCTCTATGATGTATTTAGGATATTACAGTCCAGAGCAAATGGGTCTTCTTGATCCTTCAACGAGCGACGGTCGTGTTATTTTCTTTTTACCGTGGCAAAACCAAACCATTGCCGGTACAACTGATCTCCCATGTGATGTTTCACACAGCCCCAGACCAACCGAAGACGAAATTACTTTCATATTAGAAGAAGTTAAAAATTATTTAAACCCTGACGTTGAAGGTATTAAATTAAAATTAAATTAAACGATTATTAATTACTTTTTGCCATAGTACGACGTGGTGACGTTATGTCCGCTTGGAGTGGAATTCGTCCATTAGTACAAGATCCTAATAAAGGCGACACTCAATCTTTAGCTAGAAATCATATCGTACACGTCAGTGATTCTAATTTAGTTACTATTGCTGGAGGAAAATGGACTACTTACAGATCCATGGCTCAAGAAACCATCGATGCTGCTATTAAAGGTAATTTACTATTGGCGAATGGACTTTTCAATTTAATTTGTTGCTTTTTCAGCTTGTAAGCTAACTCCCAAAGAAGCTGACTGTCAAACAGACGGATTATTAATTGAAGGAGCTCACGGTTGGAGTCCTACCATGTACATTCGTTTGGTTCAAGATTTTGGACTCGATTGTGAAGTAGCAATCCATTTGGCGAAATCCTACGGCGATCGAGCTTTTGCAGTTGCTAAATTAGCTTCATTAACAGGTATGTAAAAAAGCCAAAGAGATTTTTTTTCTAAAGCATTACATTATAATGAAGGAAAACGTTGGCCTATAATTGGCCTAAAAGTTCACCCCGAGTTTCCATACATTGATGCTGAAATTCGCTACGGAATAAGAGAATATGCTATGACAGCAGTTGATATGATTGCAAGACGTTTGCGTTTAGCTTTTCTCAACGTTCAAGCCGCTGAAGAAGCTTTACCGGCAATTATTAAAATTATGGGCGACGAATTAAACTGGTCAGAAGGTATTTATTTGAAAAAAAATTTCTTGTTAATTATATAAAATAAAATTTCGTAGCCGAAAGACAAAATCAATTGAAAACGGCTACCGAATTTCTTCAAAATGAAATGGGACAAAAAGTAAACCGTGCGAGTCGGGATCAAATACCTATTAATCTTAATAAGGATGAAATTCAATTGTATATCAAGAGATTCCAAATTATTGATAAAGATCGTAAGGGTTACGTTTCAATTAATGATATTAGGAGAGGTCTTAAAGTAAGTTTTATTGTTTGTGTGCGTTTTTACAAATGGATTTGTTGTTTAATTTTTTTTCTCTAATAGATAATAGGTCTTAAACTTCGAGACGACGAAATTCATTCGTTATTAGCTGAACTTGATAGTTCCTATCACGGTCAATTGAATCTTGCAGAATATTTACAGGTAATTAATTAGAATTATTGCTGAAATTTTATTTTATTATAGGAAGACGGTGAGAAAGATGTTTCGAAGGAAGAGTTGCACGAAATTCTTAGAGAAATTGATACAAATATGAACGGTCAAGTTGAACTTGATGAATATTTACAGGTTTGATGGCTTGATCTCTCACAAGTTTTGAGTTTATTTGGTTTTTTTGTGCATGCTTCTACTAATTTTAGTGACTAAACTGTTTTACCCTACTTATGTTGAATTTAAGAAGGCAGTTTCAACGAATTAGCGGGAAAAATTCCGCTCGTAACCGTTAGCGACTTGAATATCCGGTTGATATCACTAATATTTGTAATTCCTGATAGGGCGAGGTTCAAAAAAGGCACTGACATATTTGTATATAGGAATTAAGAGCGTAATTAGTGAGAAAAGTCCAATTGAACTTGGTGTAATTAAAAAAAAAGAAAAGGATGTTTGCTAAAAACAACATCCTCTGTTTTTTGAAATTACACTAAGTTCAATTGAACTTTTCTCATTGATTAGGCTCTTATTTCCTATATTCAAATATGTCATTGCCTTCTTTGAACCTTACCCTATTAGGAATTATGACTATTTGCGCTATTAACCGGATATTCAAGTCGCTAACGGTTACGAGCGGAATGTCTAAATTTCACTTTCCCGACATTCCGCTCGTAACGGTTAGCGCCTTTAATATGCAGTTGATATCACTAATAGTCATAATTCCTGATTGAGCGAGGTTTAAAGAAGGCAATGACAATATTTATATAGGAAATAAGAGCCTAATTAGTGAGAAAAGTTCAACTGAACTTGGTGTAATTCAAAAAAAATTTTCGTTTACTTATTCTTTTATTTTTTTAAATTCCACCAAGTTCGGTTGAACTTTTCTCATTAATTAGGCTCTTATTTCCTATATTCAAATATGTCATTGCCTTCTTTGAACCTTACCCTATTAGGAATTATGACTATTTGCGATATTAACCGGATATTAAAGTCGCTAACGATTACGAGCGGAATGTCTATATATCAACATTCCCGCTCATTTGTTATTCGTTAGAAACCGCCCTCTTAAGTTTATTTTTGTTCTCCTTTAGCAGTTGCATTATCATTTTGAAATGATTAAACTAATAGATATTGTGAAGGCTTTATAAGCTAAGGCGAAAGATAACTCTGTAGAAGAAAAGACACATTGGAAAAGATTATAACTCCCTCCACTAAATCTTTTGTGTTTGCTCGCATTACCTAGACCCTGAATTTAAACAAAACTTTTAGTGTTCCCTTATAGCACCACCCTATATGAATGTAACTTACTAAAACCCTTACCTTACTTAACTGTACAATTTGTAATTGTAGATTTATTTGTTTAGATGATGTCTGCTATTAAATCTGGACATTTGGCTTACTCTCGTTTTGCCAGAATGGCAGAAATGGAAGAAGAAAAGCACGAGAAAGAAATGTTGAAGAAGAAAATATCAGTTGAACGCAGTGGTGGTGGTCTTTAAAGAGATTATTTAAATGTCAGCTTATTTCTCGAGTAATCTGCACAGTGGCAGAATTTTACTTCAATCAGAAACTATTTTAATGAATAATATTTGTAAATAGTTAATTATTTATTTGTCGAGATCATTTTAAGAAAATAAATTATACAAACGATTTGTGCGCATTTTTTAATTTTGTAAATGTTACATATAGTTTAATATTTATAATAACATTATTTTAAATATCAAAGATTTATAATAATAAATAGAATATATAAAAAAGTGAAAATGCGAAATAAAAATTTATGAGCAAAAGTATTTTTCAGTTTTATCTAGAAAAAACCATAAAAATATTTTGCAGTTGCGTTCAAATTGCAATTTTTATTTCGTATTAACGACACATCAAAATTCCCCAATAACAATAAATAAACTATACAATAGGGTGGAGAATACAAATACTTATAAAGCATATTTCAATGTTTATGAAATTTGTTAATAATTCAACTAATTCTTAGCCTTACATAAACTATCAAAAACAATAAATAATTACAAACGAGTTTTTTAATTAATATTGTTAGTTACAAACACAAACGAAAGAAAAGCATAAAGTTAATAAAAAGAACAAAAATACCGATTAAGATGATCCATACGCCTTTACTTCCGTTTATTTTAACACATTCGTCATAATCTTTTTTCTGCAGTCGATATTTATGACGAGTACCTGTAATACTTAACAATTAACTATATTCTTCAAACGATTAATTTAACTTACTTTTTAAATGATTTTCAAGCTGTTTTTGACTATTTGCAGTTAAATCACAAAGTTCGCATGCAAAGGTTTTACCTTCTCGTTCGGCCCTCAGCTTATGCTTTCTACCTTCATAATGTCTTTGTAAAACTTTATTACTTGTCGCACTAATTTTGCACAATTGGCACGTAAATATCTAAAAATTTCAATATTGAAAAGTTATCTCAAAGGCACATGGTTATTAACTTACAATTTCTTTTGATAAAACTTCAACATGTGAAACTAAATAATTGTTGTTTAATACAGAGATATCTTCATTCGGCTCTGAAGAACTCGTTTGTATTTCTTCGGACATTTTTTTGGTTAAAATTAGTAAAATTAGTAGTAAATGTTAGTCATGCACAATTTTTTTTAAATCAATTTAGCGGCAAAAAATTATCTTTAAATTGAAAAAATACGACCTATTTATTAGGTTTGTATCCGAACTTAAACAATATTCAATATTTTATCAATTATCAACAAAAAGTGTTAAATTTAAAATACAATTTCGCTGTACTGTTTTAAAATGAACAATTGGATAATCTATTGCAAACTATTAGCTTAAAATTGTAAAATAATTTTAATTATTGTCAAATAGTTTAGATAATTGACGTAAGATGGCGCTAGTAGTTTTAAAAGATGTTAAAAATTGAAAACATAACCAAAAAGTTGTCAAAAACGAGACTGTCAGTCGAGTAAACTCGGTAGTTAGTGTTTATTTTGATTTAAATTGATTACCGGGTTTAATATTACAATACTTACATAAATGAAGCTGGACAACATGAACGAAGAAGAAGGCGCGGGTAAAAATCTTATCAAGTCGCGGGAATTGTTATATCGGCTTATTATAAGGTGAATTTTGGTGGTTTTTAAATATGCTTTTATCTTACCTATTTATTTGCAGTCAGTTATTTTATGATGGGCATCAATCCATTGCAACTACACTTAGTGGTACCGTAGCTGCTGATCCGCCCTGTGCACCTAGTGATAGACTACTTCACATAATGTTAGCAGGGCTGGAAAATGAACCGGAACGTAAAGAACGTCCTGTTAATCCAGGAATTGGTAACAATAATGTAGGCCCAGGCTTAGACCTTGAATTTGAAACTGAATCAAATTTGCCTGCACCGGAACCAGCATTATACGAAACTGCTTATGTTACTTCCCATAAAGGAAACTGTCGAGCTGGTTGTTTCTCTGGAGATGGTCAGCTTATAGCTACCGGTAGTGTAGATGCTAGCATTAAAGTAAGATTATATTTGAAAGTTTTCCTTGTCTAAACCTACGTATAGATTTTAGACGTTGATCGCATGTTGGCTAAATCGGCGCCGGATGAAATGGACCCATCTAGGGGTGAACAACAAGGACATCCGGTTATTCGAACGTTGTATGATCACATGGAGGAAGTCACATGTTTGGAATTTCATCCGAGGGAGCTTATTTTAATTTCGGGCTCGAAAGATTTAACTATCAAATTATTTGATATTTCTAAAGCCAGTGTAAAGAAAGCTTATAAAACTATTGCGGTTAGTATACTTTGACTTTTGTTTCTTATCGTTAAAAGAATGTGTGAAATCATTGTAAGTAAACTGAGATAATAATTAGATACTGTTCAGAAATTTTGATAACCTTGCATTTTATTGTCCTTCAGTTACATTTATTTGCTTACTGTTCTCAAATAAAAATTAATAAGGTTTTTGTATTAAACAAAATATTTTTTTATAGGAAGCTGAGCCAGTTAGATGTTTCGCTTTACATCCTGGCGGTGAACATCTTTTAGTTGGTACTCAACATCCTGTAATTCGATTGTACGATATTAATACGTCACAATGTTTTGTGTGTAGCATACCATCAAATCAACACACTAATAGTGTAACTTGCATGAAATGGTCAAACGACGCTCGTGTTTTTGCAACTTGTAGCAAAGATGGTTCTATTAAATTATGGGACGGTGTATCAAATCGTTGCATTAATACTTTTTCTAAAGCGCACGATGGGTTAGAGGTATGTTCTGTGGCATTTACAAAAAATGGCAAATATCTTTTGTCGTCTGGAAAGAATTCAATTTGTAAATTATGGGAACTAACTACTAGTCGTTGTTTGATGGCGTATACAGGAGCAGGTACTACAGGAAAACAAGAATATGAAGCCCAAGCCGTTTTTAATCATACCGAAGATTTTGTTTTATTTCCTGATGAAGTAACAACATCTTTATGTGCGTGGAATTCACGAAATGCAACCCGAAAACAATTGTTGTCATTAGGGCATAACGGAGCAGTTAGACTTATAGCACATTCACCAACACAAGCAGCTTTCTTAACGTGTTCAGACGATTTTCGTGCAAGATTTTGGTATAGGCGAACGCCAACCTTGTAAACAGTTTGAATGCTTCTAACTTTACCAAATGTCACAACAAATGCGTAGGCTTAATCTAATAATTAACCTTTTTAATATTCTAATGTTACGTTCATTTTCTAGTTTGGAATAAATATAATAATAAGAATATACGTATTTTTGTTTAATTAGAATTTTATTAACAATTTCCACCTGGCTGATTCATATCGGCAGTTTTAACCTAACTTTTTTGACGTTTGAGTTGTCATACCGAGACCAAAAATTTTGAATTTTAATTAAATTGTGCCCTAATAAAATGCTTTGACAAATTAATTTGATGTAATTTTAACATAAAATAACAAGTAAATTAGTTCTACAACAAATTTATCTTAAAAATGAATAAAATAGTAAGTAGAAATAAAGAAAATTTGTAACCTAACCTCAAATTTTTTATTTAGATTAGGAACTTATTTACGTGGTTCGTAATTTTATTATGCACTACTTTAACACATCAATTTTACGTGCCTGGGATGGCACCTGTAGAATTCAAAAAAGGACAATTGATAGATGTAAAAGCGGTTAAAATGACTAGCATCCATACTCAATTACCTTACGAATACTATTCCTTGCGTTTTTGTTTACCCAAAAATGGATCGATTCATTATAAATCTGAGAACTTGGGTGAAATTTTAAGAGGTGATCGTATCGTTAATACACCGTATGACGTTAAAATGGCTGAAAATACACCTTGTACGCTTTTATGTCACGAACCAGAAAAACCCATACACTGGAGCCCACAAGAATCTTACACAGTTCAAGACCGTATTCAACACGAATACTTTGTTCATTTGTAAGTTTATAATACTGAAAGTTGTGCTCGTAATTTAATGTAAAATTGCAGACTTGTTGATAACTTACCTGCTGCAACTCGTTGGTTAAATCCTGAAACTAATGAAGTACAATTTGAACATGGTTACAGATTAGGATTTGAAAGTAGCGGCAAGAGTTACATTAATAATCATCTAAAATTAACATTATTATATCACAACCCTTCGCCGTAAGTTATTACCACAAATATCCTATTTGTATATCAAAACTATTTATTTTAGTGATGTCTATCGAGTGGTAGGTTTTCGTGTCGATTCTAAGTCTGTTAGTTTGAGCGAATTAACTTTTAATGGAAAACAATGTACAATACGAGATACTTTCAAACCTCAATTAGTGGATCCTAAATCTGGTACAAGTTTGCTCTTTACTTATGAAGTTCAATGGGAAGATTCAAAAATAAGTTGGGCTTCTCGTTGGGATACTTACTTAGCGATGAGTGATGTTCAAATTCATTGGTTTTCTATAATCAATTCTTTGGTTGTGATTTTCTTTTTGTCGGGTATTTTAACAATGATAATGGTACGTACTTTGAGAAGAGATATAGCTAGGTATAATGCCGATGAAGGAATGGATGAGGCTATAGAAGAAACCGGATGGAAGCTTGTGCACGGTGATGTGTTTAGACCACCTCGTAACACTAGACTTTTTGCAGCTGTAATTGGATCCGGTATTCAGTTATTTTTAATGGCTCTTATTACCATTTGTAAGTAGTGTTTGAAAGTAAAATTGTAGTTGAATGAATTTTGTTATAGTTTTTGCAATGTTGGGAATGTTGTCTCCTGCTTCGAGAGGTGCCCTAATGACCGCCGCTATATTTTTGTATGTTTTTATGGGTCTCATCGCTGGTTATTTTTCTGCAAGGCTTTATAAAACTATGAAAGGTCGTGAATGGAAGAAAGCCGCATTTTTAACTGCAACTTTTTATCCGGCCATAATAGCGGTCACTTGCTTTTTTCTCAACTTTTTTATTTGGGGAAAAGCTAGTAGTGGTGCAGTACCGTTTTCTACCATGATCTCGTTGTTATTGATGTGGTTTTGCATCTCCTTACCGCTAGTGCACTTGGGATACTATTTTGGATATAGGAAACAACCATTCCAACATCCTGTACGAACAAACCAAATACCTAGACAAGTACCAGAACAACATTGGTACATGAATCCATTTTTATGGTATATTTTTGAATTGATTTAATAATAATTGTACTGAAAGTTTATTTTTAGCACTTTAATGGCTGGAATTTTACCTTTTGGTGCAGTTTTCATCGAATTATTCTTCATTTTTACTGCAATTTGGGAGAATCAGTTTTACTATTTATTTGGATTTTTATTCCTCGTATTTATAATATTAATAATTTCTTGTTCTCAAATTGCAATTGTAATGGTTTATTTTCAATTGTGCGGAGAGGTAATACTATTAAAATAACTATGTACTATAAAAAATTATAACTTTTTTTTTTAGGATTACCATTGGTGGTGGAGAAGTTTCATTACATCAGGAGGATCTGCTTTGTATATTTTAGCTTACTCCTTATTTTATTTTGTAACCAAATTAGAGATAACCGAATTTATTCCAACTTTAATGTATATTAGTTATACAGGTTTGATGGTCATAACATTTTGGCTACTTACCGGTACTATAGGATTTTTTGCCGCTTATGCATTCATTAGAAAAATATACGGAGCAGTTAAAATTGATTAAATGCTCAACGAAATCTTTAACTTCAGAAAACATCGAGTTTTTTTAGCAACTATGCTCTGTATGTTGTTTAAACTCTTTTAATTTTGAAAAAGAATTAAATCTATTGGATAAATATTTAAATTAATGTTAAATTGTATATACGACACTGGTTTTCAGTTTTCACAATGTACAATCATTTTTAGTTTTAGAGTGCAAATAATTAAGTCACATCATGTATTTTACTTTGAGTTGTATTATTGTTTTCTGTCTTATATATTTATTATATTTGTAACTAAAAATAAAGAACGTGTAGAAATTAATTTTGTAAAATGTTTCTGATTTTAACTTTTTCCATTCCAAGAGACCGTTATTATTATCGAGAAAAAATCAAAAAATATTTTTTGTTACATTTCTCGACTTTTTGAGTCCACCTGATTCCAAAAATGCTAAAATATTTTAACATTTTAAAATTATTTCATCGACAAACCAAGCTTTTATAAGAAATCTATACAGGGAGTCCAAAAATAAGATGGTTATTTTGGGCGGTTATTTGCAAATTTGAGCCAAATTAATTTTTACTTGGCCTTAAGATAGTACCTCTGAGCCCCAATGGAAAAAAGAGAATTTCAAAGTTTTTAATTCAAAATGGCAGCCAATAGAACGATTGTCCCATTTTGTGGCATTTCCCTTATAACTTGGCCCGTAATTATTATTATAAAAATTTCAAGATGGCACTGTACAACCAAAATATAGGGCTTTCATTCTAACCTAGTCGATTTTCAAAACTCTTTCAAAATTGCCTACATTTAAGGGGCCAGAGTAGGTCAAAATTTTGATATCGATTTTCTCAAAATTCCATCTGCCATATTTTTTCTTTTTTGGATATGTTACAGACAACGTAATTCTCTATTGAAATCGAAATTTTTATCAAAATCGCTAGAACGGATTCGGAGTTATGATTTTTTGAATGTCAAAGCTTCAAAAATCTCTAATTTCTTTTGTAATAAAAATGAAAACTTGAAAATAGATATAAGTATCAATCCCATAAATATCTATTATTTGACACTATTTTCAGTTAATAAACACTTCCGGTTAAACCGGAAATTAAAAAAATATCAAAATTTTTAGGAATACCCTGTATATTTTTTAATATTTTGAAAACTCGTAAAATGAGCTGTTACACGATACCAATGACTTTATATTTTGACTTCCGGTTTAACCGGAAATGGGATAAAATTTCTTAATTTAAATGGAACACCCTGTATATTTTTCGATATTTTGAAAGCACGTAAAATGTGCTTTCTGAAGATACCTATCAAATTAAATTTTCTTGTATGGCCAATGGCCACATCCATTGTTTTTATCTTAGGTATTGTATCCCATTTGATCCCATTTAGTTACTGGGTAAACAATTTAAAATAAAACATTCTTAAAATTTTTTTAATGATTTCGATGAAATAATATTGCTGCAATTATGTACATTTGGAATAAAAATTTACGACCGTTTACAAATACTGAACACTAGTTAAAGCTTCTTTGGTGAACGTAGTTACTCAGCTTTAGCTTTTTCTTCTTTAAAATTAACATACCACCGCCTTATTGTAGTAATGGACATAAGTACTGGAATCATCACAGGTAAAAATAAGGGAATGTAAATGGCGTACCTACAAAAGATTATTAAGATCAAAAACAACAAGATAAAATCACTCACTTCTGATCATCAGGAAAATAAAGCAAAGCCAAAAGTGAAGGATCACTAAAAGCAGCTTCAGAATTTTTAAAAGCAAGTTTTGAGGTCTTCAAAGCGAGATCCACATTTCCTTGTCTTAAAAACGATTCGGCCAACTCGCTATTTTTAATAGCAATATTTATCTTTTCAGCCACATTATCGCTAATAACAATAGAACTAATCTCTGATAACAATTGTGCTAAACTTTTTAACGTACGTTTCGTCGACTCGATCATTTCTCTAATTCTCATTTGTTTAAATTCTAAAATGTCCGCGTCTGTTTTACCACCCAATTGAAGTAATCGACGTAATTGTTTCCTAAATATCGACACAATATTACGCAAATCTGGTTTGTAAACTGCTGATTGACAAGAGTCCGAATCAGGATTTAGAATTGTAATTCCACCCCAACTTGAACTCAAAAATGAATTAGTCGGAATTAAGTTATCAAACTTGTCTCGAATATACAGAGGTGTTTTACAATCCGACACATATAATATTAAATTTATGCAAGGACTAAGAGACATGTGTGACCACAACTTTTTTTCTAAAGGCGTTATTACGTGAGGCAACTGTTCTTCTTTTAAATAAAAAGTACCTCCTTCGTTTTTGGGAACTACTCCAAGTTCGGTGAAATACAACCACTGAGACTTAACACTAAAATCGCTAACCGATAAATTTAAAAAAGGTTGTAAATTGATGTCTAATAGTTCGCCATCTAAATCAACTTTCAAGTCGCGCGGATTTGGATTTACAATTGTTATTAGAACTTCATAGTCGAGACTTAACGGTATTCCATAAGGCTTGTCAATAGGTTCTCCTAATTCAAGTTCGTACATTTTTGTTAAAGGTAAGTCAGCGCGATATACTCGAGTTGTTAACCACCACACTGGCAAACCTATTACTATTAATACTATTATGTACGATACAACACTGTAAATTCGATACAGGGCATCTTCGGGATCGTCTAAAAATAATTAATTTGAAACGAAATATAATTGGAGAAAATTAACGTTTACCTTTTTCTGGTTTTCGTAAAATCTTTGGTTTTTCTTTCGCCATTCTCTTTCTTATTGAATTTTAAAATTTAAATTTGAGGTTATTTGTGAACACCTATTTATTTGAACTACCGGTCCTTACAAACGATCTACTGTACAAAAGAACTACAATAAAAAGTTTATATTTTTACTTTAATTATTATATTAATTTTAGCTTATTGTTTTATAATTAATAAAATTGGAGCAATATAAAGCTAATTTATTAAAATATAAATGGTTTATTTTTAACGTTATTTAAAATTTTAATTATTATTTACTTTTAAATAATTAATGTGTCCTTTCTTTTAAGTTTTTTTAGTATAAAGAACTATCATAAAATGTAATAAGCAATAAAAAGGGTTACAAAATATGACCGACAAAGCAACGATTTATTTTACTTTTAATTTTTACCAATTTACAAGAATGTTAGAAATGGATTTTTATATAAACTATGTAATAAACTTTTTAAAATTAATTTGATTTTATTTTTCTCATGGAAATACTCTCTTTCTCTAATAAATAAAACGACAAATTTTTTTACGAAGGATTTTTATTAATACTAGTTCAAAGTAAATCAGTACTCAATATTCGAAAGTATAAGAATATTGTTCAACACAGCCCATACATGCACGTAAACACGCAACATACAAACAGCATAGGTAACAAAAGTATGGGATTTCTTTCTAAATAGAAAAAAACGTATAAAAAATTAATACAAGTTCAGACAAAACGACGTCCAAATTAAATAACGGAAATAATTTAATCGACTTCTTCCATACGGGAAGCATCTTCGTTTTCAGCTTCCGCTGGTGGAACATCACCGCCGGCTGCTTCTTCAGTAACCATTGGTTCTTCTTCGTCGATTCCTAAACCAAGTTTGACCATTCTATAAATGCGAGATGCATGAACTTGTGGTTCGTCTAAAGTAAATCCGGAGCTAAGTAAAGAAGTTTCGAACAACAAAATAACTAAGTCTTTAACGGCTTTGTCGTTTTTATCGGCTTCGGCTTTGCTGCGTAAGTTTTCAATGATGGGATGATCGGGGTTGACTTCCAAATGTTTCTTGGCAGCCATATAACCCATAGTTGAAGTGTCACGTAAGGCTTGTGCTTTCATGATTCTTTCCATGTTTGCGGTCCAGCCATATTGAGATGTTACAATACAACAAGGAGATTCGACTAAACGATTTGAAACTACCACTTTTTCAACTTTGTTGTCCAAAATGTTCTTCATTACTTTGCACAAACCTTCGAATTTAGCTTTATCTTCTTCGCGTTTCTTCTTTTCCTCTTCTTCTTCGGGTAATTCGAGCCCTTCTTTGGTAACGGAAACTAATTGTTTGCCATCGTGTTCTTTCATTTGTTGAACGACGTATTCGTCGATTGGTTCGGTCATATAAACTACTTCAAATCCACGCTTTTTAACGGTTTCTACAAATGACGAATTGGCAACTTGATCCTTGCTTTCACCAGTAATGTAGTAGATGTGTTTTTGGTTAGGCTTCATGCGGC
Organism: Malthinus seriepunctatus; assembly: GCA_963924605.1. Lineage (NCBI taxonomy): Eukaryota > Metazoa > Arthropoda > Insecta > Coleoptera > Cantharidae > Malthinus > Malthinus seriepunctatus. Next base: position 4,774,607 of record OZ004600.1, read on the forward strand.
TGACGTATTCTTTAAGAGAGCAAACTTCATCACCACTGGCTGAAGTGTGATAACGTAACAAATCGGCGAGTTTTGAACGGTTTTGCGAATCTTCGTGAATACCAAGTTTAAGATTCTTCGAGAATTGTTCGTAGAATTTCTTGTAACCTTCTTTATCTTCGGCTAACTCGTCGAACAATTCGAGACACTTTTTGACTAGATTTTTACGGATTACTTTAAGAATTTTATTTTGCTGTAACATTTCACGAGAAATATTAAGTGGAAGATCTTCGCTATCGACAACACCTTTGATGAAGTTTAAGTATTCAGGGATAATTTCTTCGCAGTTATCCATGATGAAGACACGACGAACGTATAATTTGATGTTATTTTTACGTTTTTTATTTTCAAAAAGATCGAAAGGTACTCTACGAGGTACGAACAAAAGAGCTCTAAATTCAAGTTGACCTTCTACGCTGAAGTGTTTAACGGCTAAATGATCTTCCCAATCGTTAGTGAGAGATTTGTAGAATTCACCGTATTCTTCCTGACTAATGTCATCGGCATTTCTAGTCCAAATTGGTTTAGTTTTATTAAGCTCTTCATCTTCGGTGTACTTTTCTTTAATGGTTTTCTTCTTCTTCTTTTTGTCTTTATCTTCTTTGTCTTCTTCTTCATCTTCACCGACATCTTCGATTTTTGGTTTGTCTTGTTCTTCTTCACCTTCTTTCTTTTCTTCTTCGGGTTCAGCTTCGTCGTCGCTCAATTCCTTTTCACGTTCCTTTTCGACTAATAATTTGATTGGGTAGCCGATGAATTGGGAATGTTTCTTTACAATTTCTTTAATTTTATTCTCTTCTAAGAATTCAGATTGGTCTTCTTTGATATGTAAGATCATTTGGGTACCACGACCAAGTGGTTCACCAGTGTCGGTTCTTACTGTGAAACTACCACCTGCAGACGATTCCCAGATGTATTGTTCATCATCGTTGCTCTTGGAAATTACAGTAACTTTATCGGCAACTAGGTAGGCGGAATAGAAACCAACACCAAATTGACCAATCATAGAAATATCAGCACCGGCTTGTAAGGCTTCCATGAATGCTTTAGTACCAGATTTGGCGATGGTACCCAAATTGTTAACCAAATCTGCTTTAGTCATACCGATACCGGTATCGATGATGGTTAAGGTACCTTCATTTTTATTTGGAATGATTTTAATGAAAAGATCTTTTCCGCTATCCAACTTGGATGGATTTGTAAGAGACTCGTAGCGGATTTTATCTAAAGCATCGGAGGAGTTGGAAATCAATTCTCTTAAGAAAATTTCTTTATTGGAGTAGAACGTGTTGATGATCAAGCTCATCAACTGAGCAATTTCAGCCTGGAAGGCGAAGGTTTCGACTTCTGCAGTTTGTTCTTCAGGCATCTAAAGCAAAAAATTGGTGTAAATAACATCGTAAAATTAATTGTAGTGATCTGAAGGTGATTAAAAAGTATTATTTTTTATTCTAGTTATGACAAAGAGAGATGATTTGCATAAATTATGAAAAATTTTTTCGCTGACAGCTAGCAGTAAAAAATTTTTTTTTCAATGGATGAACTTAAATTTAACGTACCTTGAATGTATTAAAGCACTTATTAATTCAATAAAATCACAAAATTATAAATTAACCGGCAAATACACTTGCAATGGTAGCACAAGTTGCACCGAACACGCTGAGTTTGAAAGTGACGCTACGGAAACCGTCGATTGTTTTTATACGATCGTGATTTTTCTAGAATATTCTAGAACATTCTGGAATGTTATAGAAGGCTATAGAACGAATTACGCGCGATCGATGCGTTTTATTTCCGGTATTTGCGCGCCAAATTTTAAAATTTTGCTCCAAAAAATCGTAAAAATTAATATTTACCCCTAATATCATGTCATAATGCAATGTTTTTTATTAATTTACACACAAAAATCTCTATTTCGATAGTAAATATTCATTTTTTAATTAAAAATTGTAAAATAATTTTTACAATTTTTGAAATTTGAATTTTCAAAAATAATAACTGAACCATAAATATCTAACTGTTTGCTAATAAATTATTAGAATTTTTATGCCTAAATTTATGACTTTTTCATCTTTTCTACCCCCTAAACTAAATTAAAATTACTGCACGTGGTTTTCAAAAATATTATTTCTTGTTAGTTGATTTACTTAAAAAGCTAAAAAAAGGTTTCAATGACCAACGGATACTTTATTTATTTAATTTTTGTTAATTGTAAGGTCGTTTTAAGTCTGGAATCAGTAAATAAGGGTAAAATTTTAAAAATAATTTACCCTTTTTAATTTTTTAGGTTATAAATAATGCATTAGGTAATTTCAAAGCTTAAATTAAATTAAAAATTAAAGAAATTAACTTGATGGACAAAAAGAAAAATAAAATGTTAAAAATAAGGAAATTCTAGAATGTTTCCCTATTTCCGTATTTCCTTTCCTGTTTTTTAACTGGATCAAGGTCAAATAGTACAGTAGCGCGCTCAAAAATTTCAACAACGGGACGCGTTCTAGAAATTTCGCTAGAAAAAAAAAACGCTTTTTTAGCGTTTTCTTTACCAAATGACCGCTTTGATAATTTTGTGTTTGTTTGGAATTATAATTTTCCATAAATGTTAAATATTAATTATGATAATAATTCTAGAGTTATAAATAACAAAAAGAAATTAAGGAGTCAGAGCTAAAATTTACATTTTAATGAGCAATGACACCAGTTTTGAATAACAATTAAAATTCTTCTACCTTAATTTTAGAAAAGTATCTACTTTTAATTTTTGAAGATCATTAACCTCCTACAAGACAATCCTAAATGTTTTTTAATTATACCTATGCTGCAAATTAAAATCTTTATTGTAACAAAAACCTTTTCAACTGAGCATTAGTTCTTTGTATTATAAGACAAATAATAAGTAATAATAATTTTAAACTGCTCCTATACTTTTGTTGCACCCTGTATATTAAATAATTTTAGTTCTACTTTAGGAAATCTTCTTTACCGACACTTTTAAAATTTGAAAAGTTCGTTATCGTAATATTTGTCTTATTTTTTTCTAAAATTCTCAGTGTAATTAAACAGCATGACTTCTACGGCAATACAAAATAAATCTGCTATTACAATTAAAGGCTCTGCCGATATTGTGTGTGAATATTTAGGTAAAGTATGGTTTAGAAAGTGAGGTTATGTAAATTGCATCTCTTTGTTACAGATTTTGGTATAAATTCAATTTTATTTCAAAGAGGACTTTACCCACCTGAAGATTTTAAAACTGTTGAAAATTATGGCTTGCCAATACACATGTCTCAAGACAATAAAATTAAAGATTTTCTAACAACGACTTTTCAACAGCTAAAAGGTTTGCGATTTACAATTTAGTTAATGTTTGCATAATTTATTGTTTTTAGATTGGTTAATAAATAGACTAGTTAATAAAATCGCCTTAGTTATTACAAATGTGAAATCTAAAGAAGTTATGGAAAGATGGGATTTTAATGTTGAATATGAAGGCGATGTCTCTGTAGGTGTAACTCAAACATCGGACAAGCCCTTAAAACAAATTAGGAACGAAATTAGGGACGTTTTAAAACAAATTTCTGCTTCGATCGCCTATTTGCCTTTATTAGATTGTTTGTGTAGTTTTGATATTCAAATTTATACGAAAAATAATATCAATTTACCTTCTGAATGGGCAGATGCTGAGCCTGCTGATATTAAAAATGCCCAGAGGGTTAAAATGAGAAGCTTTTCAACAAATATTCATAAGATGGAAACTGTTGTTACTTATAAGAATGATGATTAATTGCAGTTTGTAGTATTAAGTTTGAACAGTGTTTTTAAACAAAATCCAAAAATATTTATGTCTGTACCTATCTACTCTCTATTTAATTATTTTAAATAAATGGAATTTTCTTAATTTATAGTTCAATTTAATTTATAGCTCAATTTAAGGATGTTTTCTTTTGAATAATAAGTCACTTTGCTCAACGCACATTCCACTTGTTACATGAAATAAGCCATTTCTTAACTGGTCAAATAAATAGTTATTCAATACTTCTGCTACTTGAGAGGTTTTTAAAGGCAATTGTAACATAAAAATCACGTTTACAGTAATGATGATGACTGATAGTTACAACCTATCAGTAGATACAATAAATAATTATTAACTGAAAATAGTGTCAAATAAGAGATATTCATGTGATTGATACTTATATCCATTTTCGAGTTTTAATTTTTATTATAAAAGAAATTTGAGATTTATAAAGTTTTGACATTCAAAAAATCATTACTCCAAAACGGCTCGAACGATTTTGATAAAAATTTATACCGTCTGTTTCCAAAAAAGGGCCCCAGCTTATAGGGGATTTATTCGTAACTTTAGACAAATAAAACCTTGTATAAAATTAAATGAGACGATCTTTTCTACAATATTAGCGAAAAAAAAGTTATTATTTTCCAAACAGCTAAGGCTGATGGCGTCTTCGTTACTTTTTTTAAATTGCACCATATACATTTGTTAGTCTCATAAGAGAGAGAATTTTTTTCTCTTTTCAATAAGGTAAAGCATCCATAGGGTTAAATAAGAAAATTTTTAAGAAAAATTGTAAAACCTAAATCTACATTAATTTTCAACAAGCACGTGAATTGTTCAAAAAAACATGATTTTCAATTGTTTAGCTAACTGTGTAAGCTTCTTCACTCAAATCTAATGTTCCATTGCGCCACGACCGCTGGATTGGCTACGATAAGCTTGTTACGAATAAATTAAAAGTAGAAAAAAAGAAATTAAAAGAAAAAACTCGTAAAACATTATTTATTTATTATTAATTGGCGTCATCAACTAAAGCTATTGACGATGAATATTTAAAATAATAGATTTTCACAAAAATTGTTCAAAGTGAGAGCTGTTGTTTTCTACACAAAGTTGACAACATAGTAACCCATTTACATTAGCAGACACTGTTCAAAATACTAAGTCTTTTATGTAGCTCCATATAAAAAAGTTTTTCTTTTTTTAATTTATTCGTAACAAGCTGATGGTAAACAAACCAGAGGCCTTGGCTTAATGAAACATTAGATTTGAGTGAAGAAGCTTACACAGTTACCTAAACAATTGAAAATTATTTGTTTTTTTAACAATCAGCTTGCTTGATAAAAAATAATGTAGCTTTAGTTTTTTCAATTTTTCTTAAAAATTTTCTTATTTAACCCTACGAATGCTTTACCTTATTGAAAAGAGAAAAAAATTCTCTATCATATGAGATTTAAAAAGTGTATGGTGCAATTTAAAAAAAAGCAACGAAGATGCCATCAGCCTTAACTGTTCGGAAAATAATAACTTTTTTTTCGCTAATATTGTAGAAAAGATCGTCTCATTTAATTTTATATAAGGTTTTATTTGTCTAAAGTTACAAAAAAAACCCCTATAAGCTGGGGCCCGTTTTTGGAAACGCACGGTATTTCGATAGAGAATTACGTTTTCTGTAACATATCCGAAAAAGAAAAAATATGGCAGGGAATTTTGAGAAAATCCATTTCAAAATTTTGACCTACTTTGGCCCCTTAAAGGTAGGCAACTTTGAAACAATTTTTGAAAATCGACTTGTTCAAGACGAAAGCCCTATCCTATACTATCTTATAGCCAAGTAAAAATTAATTTGGCGCAAATTTGCATATATGCGCCCTAAATAACCACCTTATTTTTGAACACCCTGTATAGATTTCTTATTAAAGCTATTTTAGCCGATAAAATAGACATTTTTGGTTCAAAAAATCGAAAATATTTTTGCATTTTTGGAATTAGGGGGACTCAAAACGTCGAGAAATGCAAAAATTTATTATAATTTTTTCTCGATTATAACAACTTTTTCTTGGATTGGAAAAAGTTAAAAGCAACAAATTTAACGTTTGGGAAGGTGGATAAACACTGCACAACTGGAGCAGTCTTTTATTATTTACTACTAGCATTAAAGTCTCATCATTGCTCATTCCCTGTGGATAAATTAACAGGCACCTAACTAGCTTCTTAAAATCAGGTGGACACAAATTTTTTGGGTGGGCCAAGTACATAAAATAGCCTATGAAACTTCTATAAGTGTGGAACTTAGATTATACCGTAAATACTTGAATTTTCGCTTTTTATTGTCATTTATTAGTCCTTTCGTGTGATGCCTGGTAATTAAATTATGTAAAATTCGTTAAATAAATAATTATTTTAGAATTAAAAAAATTAATTAAAATCATAATTATACTTTTACGAAGAGAAAATAGTTAAATTTTTAGTTGTTTCAAGTTTTAAGAATTTTGAAAAGAGCGTTATGCAACGCTTCAGGCTGCCTCCCCATGGATCCGTATTTACGTACGTAAACGAACTCGTTACGGATACGAAATATTTTACCCGTCCCCTTTAAGATACGTACGTAACAACCAATTTTAAGTTGTACGACGCGCTTATTTCTAGTGGTGGTGGTAAAATACGGATGAAAAGTTAAACTAGAACCAAGTTCGTACGTAGCGATCTTGAAACCGTCCGTATCGTACAAGAACGTTTTCTATTGGCTAGAACTTGTTACGGATCCGTATATACGTATCCATGGGGAGGCAGCCTCAAACAACGAATTCAAAAATTTAAATTTGAATATGCCGCCAAAATAAAAACAAATTCGCATCGAGTGTAGGTCGCAATTATTTTTAACGGCGCCATTTGGCGATTTCGCGTTTTCATTAATTCGTTGTAACTTCTTATAATTTTCATAATTTTCTTTTGGAAATGAATTAAAAAAGTAATTAAGATTTTATATTAGTAATTAATTAATAGTTGTGGTTTCTAGACGGCTCGGTTTTACAAATGAAGGTTATGAAAATTTTAAAGTGGTGAAGTATCAAAGTTAGCGGCGTGCTTTGTAAAACAATGGTAAAACTATAATTTTTGTTAAATTTCGGGATTTTTGAAGCGCATCAGTGTTTGTGTTGTGTTGAACAATTAATTTGGAACCCACAAGAAGTTATCACATGGTAAAACTTCAGAAAAAAGTTTTCCGAAGTAGATTGAGTCTGGTGCTTGCGGTGGCTGAGATATACTCAAGTAAGATTTTATGACTAGTCTTTCTTTTTGATAAGCTACCTATTATTTTAGGTAGCTAAACATTTAACTAACTAATCGCTGTAATTAAAGTTCGATATTTTTAAATATGCATCATTAATTTGATCCATATTTGATCTAATATCATCAATCTATTGTGTAAATTTGAGCTTTTTTCTAGACTTTTACATGGTTTATTTTAAACTCTTAACGATTTTGTTAAAATCAAGCAAAGTTTAAATAATTTTAAAGAAGAAACTGTTTTCGATGCAATTACAACGACGTTAAAGAAAAGAAGTATTTCGTAATAATTTTTTTATTAGCAATTAAAATAATTACAATGAATGGCGAATTTTTGTTTAAATGAGATTCGGTGCTTTTCTTTAAATTCGGCGTTAATTAAAAAGATGATAGGCATTTTTGATTCGTTAATATTGCAAAAGCTTACATTTATAAGAAATACTTGACGTACCAATCGATTCATTTCATTTTATCACCATTTACGATTATCACATTATTAGAGTATTTTATTTTTGTATAACAACATTGAGATTTTACATAATACACATATTTTTTGCTCAATTAATACAAAAACAGTCAAACTATCGACAAGTGCTAATAAAGCACTAACTGCGATTGTTGATTTTCTTTTAAATAAATAACTATGATGTATAATTATTAGTAGCACCACCCACTTTCGTTTCAACAAGTTTTACTAACTTTAAAATTTCTTTAAAAAAACATTAATCTACAATGCGATTTACAAAAATTATTTTTTTACAATAAATATTTACATAAGAGTTGAACAAAATAATGTAATACATCGATTCTTTGGTATAGTTTTCATTATGTAAGTTGAACGAGGCTTTTCAATATCGTCTTGCTTTAATTCTGAAAAAAAAGAAAAATTTTTAAATGTTTAATTCTCGGTCTAAATGCGATTTTAATGTTAGTGGTTTTTGATCAAGGGTTTTTACTAAAAGCTGATTGAAACTATTTGTGTCTCAAGTTCTATTTAAGACTGGCATTTATTAAAAAAGAAATTCACTTTTTAGATAGAAAGTGATGAAAAATAAGCACACGTTGCTACCATGACAATACAGATAAATTATTTCATTTTATTAGAAAAGTGAACGCATACACCATCTTAGCTTTTTTCTCACAACTTTTCTTACAACAAGTGGTAAAAATCCACGCTATGACTTATCATGGTAGCTCATATTAGATATTACTCATATTACATGTATAGTATAGCTTGGCGCAGGGCTGGACTGGGAATAAAATTCCCAGGCAGGCGGGCCATTGTGGGGGGGGCTTAAATGAGAACATTCTGAATTTCATTTATTATTATTCAGTGTGAACTTTAGTATAAATAAATTTTATACAGGGTGGGAGTTTACTGTGTGGACCTCGGTGTGGACGGATTGCTTCTTAACTATTCGAGAGATCAAAACCAATTTTGGTAAGGTCATTCAAAGTACTAAAAATTTTTCTACAAATAAGGTGGCAAATGAAAGAGAAATAATAGACTTAGTTTTGTCTGTAGTTTAAAATTTTTTTTGTATTACGTGCTGATTTTATTTTCTAAGCTTCGTTTCGAAGCATAATGCCCCAAAAATTGAAATTTCAAACCACCACTCCCTAAGTTTAACCTTTATCTTTAACATATTTTTTGAATTTTAGCAATAGAGCCCCTAATTTTAAAGATCTTAAGGAATAAAAATATGTTTGAACCCCATTTATTTCTAATGGCATAAATACGGCCCTTAAAAAATTTAGATTCGTTTGATTTAGAACGTTTTGTAAAAATTGTCTCATCTATGAAATTATTTTTACCCCCATTAACAGTGGCACCCCTTCCTTGTAACTTTATTTTTAGCCATTTCACCAGTTGGTAGATTTTGGCAGTTGAAAAATTGAAAATTTGCTAATTCTGGCCATATGTTAAGGCCCAAAAATGAACTCCGAGGTGAATCTGTACATCCATAGCGACCCACTGTCATTATTATTATTATTATTATTAATTGTAATTCTGAGGCTTGTCTCTAGTGGTTCCTTGCATCGCGAGCTTTCGGATCTATTGTGCGCCTCAGATTTAGTCTTCATTTATGAGAGTGAGAGTTCTGTGCTTTAGATAAAGTTCTGAATTTTCTCTATTGATAAGTTGGGCAGTTCTCTTTGGAGCATCTTCTCATTCCCGAGAATGCTGTAACGATTTCTTGTGAAAGCCCCACAGTGTAGCAGAAGATGAATTGGAGTTTCCTCCTCCTCTGCACGTCGACTTCTCCTAGCCCCATCGCTTACAGGTGCTTTTTAAGCTGACAATGACTCGTTATTATTGCCCTTGCCATAGTTCATCTCTGCACATTCTGAGTAGAGAGCGAGTTCTTTTGTTAGAGGGTTTCTCCAGTCCGCTTTCTCGTTCACTGGTATGTTGTATGAGCTGGCACCCATATCAGGTTAACGAAATTTTTCCCCGCTAGCGCATTCAGTCTGCGGATGCAGTCCGTTACTAGTCCGGATCTCACCTCACATGCGTTCAGCGCTTTGAGGGCTGCTTTGCAGTCAGATACTACGAAGATTCTTTGGTTGTGATATCCTCTATCTAACAGCATTTGCGCACATGTTAAGATGGCATAAATTTCTGCTTGGAAGACGCTCACGTGCTCCCCGAGGCTTAAGATTACCCCTCAAGTTTCCGTCTCCGATGACTCACTGTCATAAGAACTACCTTGATTTTTATAAATATCCTAATGTGTGCTAATTGTAGGTTTGTTCCTACAAAGCTCGAACTAGTTCGTAACTGGGCGGAGTGTGCGCAGATTGAAATTTGTATTGCCAACTTCAATGTGCGCATGCTCTGTTCAGTTCTGAACCGTTCTGAACTGGTTCAATTGTTTGTAGGAACAAACCTTATGTGTTCGTTAATTACTGATCTGGCGCCAAACAGCAGGCCATTATGTGAAGTTATTTAGACACTTACCAACTTTTCTGCTATTCCAAGTGTGAAATTCCTCTGAATTTTCTTCTGTATCAATCAGGCATGTGATTCGAAGGTGTAGTCCAATCTGCTTCTTCATCTGAAAACAAAATATTTAGAAATGAACTATATTTGTTGATGTAAAAGTATTAAGAAATAAGTACCCCTATATGAGGGGAAGTTTAAAGAGTTCTTTTTCTTAATAATTTTACACTATCTTCAAGTATAAACATGTTGACAATAATTATTAAGCCAAATGGTGTTAATTGCGCACAGTTTTTTAATTTTCATCATTTGATTAATTTGTTTATTTCTGATATTTTTCACAATTTCTGAGAATTGAAGCTACGGCCAATATTACCTAATTAACTGATGGTAACTTTGTCAAGCGATTCAGAAATCTCAACTCTGTTGTAACTATTATAGCACCAGTATATTATACAGTGTTCAAATAATATGTGACCATACCATAAAAGCTACTAACATTCGATTCATTGATTACTTGGGTCTCAGGTCAATTGTAAAACAAACCAAAGAGTTTAAGGGCTTGATTTAGTAGGCATTAGCTATCGCAGTGGCACTCATTGCTCAGATTGCTTACTAATTACTTATGGCTTACAACACTTACTAATTTTGCGTTCTCAATTTCTCAAAAATTGAGAACTCAAAAGTTAAAATGAAATGCTGATTTGTTTATCAAACAGCTGCCGTTAAAATCACATAGATGAGAAATTTTGAATAATTTTTGTAGAGAAATAAGGTGGCAATTAATACAAATAACTTTTCATTTTTATATTGCATTTTACAGTTATTTATTTTTATATAAATACAGTGAAACTCGGTTATAACGGCCATGGGATATAACGAACGATTTTGAAAGTCCCTTCCAAAAGCTAATATACGCCTTTATATATTTCTCGTTTTTGGATATAACGAACGATTGGATATAGCGAACCAATTTTGCAACACTATGGAGGTTCGTTATAACCGAGTTTCACTGTACTTCATATTTGAGGCTGAAAATTTCTCATCCCCGAGACTTTAACGGCAACTATTTGATAAACAAATCAGCATTTCATTTTAACTTTTGGTTTTTAAGAAATTGACAACGCAAAATGAGCAAGTATTGTTCATCTAAGCAATGACTTCGACTGCAGTAGCATATGCCTACTAAATCACGCCCTTAAACGATACAGGGTGATACCTTATTTATTACCTAATTATTAATTTCTGAACTTGTAGGTGTATTTTAGAAAAAAGTCCTTAATAAAAGTTGCTTTTATGCCCATTTTGAATTTTTTAAGCAACATTTCTCTCCACTTTTTTAAAAAATTGTCTTTATAATGTATGTTCTAATATAATATAGCTCTTATGGTATACGATACCTTGGAAGACTGTGTACAATAATTTTCTCGGAGTTAATATTATTTTAAATTTGGGTTGTGCAGAAATTACATAAATTTTGTGCCAAAAATACGAAACAAAGCATGCAAAGAAATTAGTAAGACATCTGAAACTCACAACAATTTCTACAGTAAAAAAAATGTAGGTTCGAGTATTAGTAAGTTATTCGAAATTTGTTAATTTGATAGACCAGAAAAAAAAGTTTCGTTTACATACCTATTTTACAAAAACTCCGTACATTTTCGTAGCAACTTCTTTATTCGGGCACTTGTCTAATAATTTTTTATCTTTACGTAAAAAAATAATTTAGCGGATAATAATACTCAGTTAATATTTTTCAATATTTTAAATTTAATTTATTTCACTGTTGTTTCGAGTTTCTTGTTACAATTATCGGTTATTAAAAAATTAACCAATCATTGCGAATTTGTTGTGAGTATAAGATGCGTTAATAAATAAATATATCTACATGACTTTATACAAAATTAATTAAATAAACAAATATTATATTATTTCGGTCCCTGATGTGTATACAGTTTTCTGAACATTGGTGATGTATAAAAACGACTGATAAAAATTACCAATTAATCCATAAAATTAACAGTCTTTTTTTAAAAGTACAAAATAATTTTTTATACAAAAATGTACAATGCTCAAAATGAGAATATGGTATTTGTTTGCTAATTTTTTTTATAAATTAATTGTTTAGGGGGGTAGCATTAAGATAGGAAACTATATATATAATATATACAACAGTTTATTTTATATAATACAAAAAAGATTTAATTAGTTATTTAATAAAAATACTGGGCTACCCCTCTCAACTTTCATCATTTTTATAAAAGGAAATTTTTTATATAAATTAGTTTTGACTAACAATAGTATGTTGTCGATAGGCCTAGTTTACAAGAAAACGTATTATGCCCATACATACTAGAATGATTCGATACTTCTTTTTCACCACATCGTTCTCCAGTGAAACCATCAGGACATCTATCAAACAAAAATTTTCAATTTAATAAATATTACTATACTATGTTCAGGGAACAGAAAAAAAAACTAAAAAACTATTCGAATATCGCGCGTTGCATCTTGTCCCTGAACAGAGAAAAACCCATACAGGGTTTCTCAAAAATATTGGATACTCTTTCAATAGCAGTGCTATAATGATTTGATACAAACTTTCTCTTTCAAAAGTTCCACGTTAAATTTATTGCCTAACTAAATTAATCAAGATCAAGAGCTTTATAGTACTAAATGTTAGCTGTAGAAACAAATATGGTGTTCAACGGGAACATAAAAGTAGTTGCATTGAAAAGAAAAATTTGATAATTATTATCAAAGACAATTTTTAGCCAAGCCGTTTCCCTTTTTCTATTACAGTAAGACCTCGATAGTCCGGATTAATTAAAAAAGAGACATATTCCGAATTTTTATAAAAGGCTTTATTTCCTCTCAAAAAACTTTATTCATAAGCGGACAGTAATACCTTGTTCCTTGTTTTAAACTATCGATTATTTCAGTTTACTCGTATTCACTAATTTTTAACGTTTTGTGTTTACCTTTTAGGATGCATTATTGAACACATACACGTCTCTACTGAACTTAACGAGCTAATTTCTGCTGTGACTCTACATTTATTTGTAGAGAAGAGAACAAGAAACATGACAAGCTTTTGCCAAAGCATGCAAAAATTAGAATTGCAAGAGTACATAATGAAAGAAACTGTTCGGTCCGGAATTAGAGAATATCCGGATCACCAAACACTCGGATTATCGAGGTTCTACTGTAAAGTCAGGAACTAATGAGAAGAATAGGGCGTAGTCAATGCGCTAACGAAAATGTGTCTGATAATATCTGGTCGCATGAATTTTAGAGATTTTATAATGAGAGAGAGAGAGCAATCGCTCCCTCCATCTGTACTACGCAAGATATTGGCTCCGCCCTATTCTTCTCATAAGTTTCGGACTATACCATAAAAAAAAATGTATACTAACTGGCATCCTATTTCTTTGTGCATAATTCGTACGCACGTTCCTCCATTCAGACAAAAGTTTTCCTTATACCTCTCGTCTTTACATTCGTTCCCTGTAAATAAAAAAAATCTTAAAAATATACCTTTTGGTATAAAAGGAAAGAAGAAATTAAATTAAAATATTTCATGTTTTATTAGACTTTTCATTATGTTCTCATTGGCAGTGCTTTGTCAAGCATTAATGGGCTTGGCAACTTCAATGGATTTAATTATATAAGAATACAATCTGACACTATGCCAAAGTATTGTGTAATTGTGGCGCTTATACTTGGCGCACACAAACGTATGTCATTATTTACAACAAAAAATATTACTTATGACAAATTCAAATTATAAAATAAATAACTTTAAATTCATAAACAATCGTGCATCATAAGTTTAGTGACTTGAAATAAAAAAATAAATTTTAGTAATAAGTTAAAAAAAGATATAAGTACTGAGTGGTGCTTAAAATTTCGACTTTTTACAAATTAATAAACATATTAGCATTAAAAGCTTATTAATGTTTTTACTTGTTACTCAATTTAAACTATTTAACCAATAGAAAATCAATGTTTACAATTTTGACGTTTAAAGCTTTCTAAAAACAATTTAGGAACATTTTTGACCCAACTGACAACTGAGAGAATTCGTTTAATTATAATTTAATTAATTTGTAAGTGAATTAAGCGTGAGTAACAAATATAGTATTATACATTACACGCCAAGTAACTGTTTTTACAGGCTCGGCTGCGGCTCGCCAGTCATAATCCTCTTTGCGCCATTAAAAGCAGTTTTACCTCGCTTGTATTTAATGTTAAATTAAATATTAAAATATTAACAAAATTTCGAAAATAGGTTCTTACAACTGACGAGTTGATGACACAGCTCGAGTCACCTCGTAGCTCATTATCGCTTTTTTGAGTTGTTTTTACATTTTAACACCACTCAGCAAATAAAAAAGTTTAGATTTGGGCAGATTAATGCAAAGGGGAAAAGACAGCACAATCACCATAAAATAACAATAGTAACCCTAGATACATTTACTCGTGGGGTACTTCTTACACTTTTAAATTAAAATTCGCCCCCAAAAAACCCAAACTAATGGATCCCTAACTTCCTTTAGAAATCAAAATTTTCTTCATTTAACAAAATTTATTAGTAAAAAAAGTACCCTACGTTAAATAAAAGAAAAGGAATAGAGAGGTACCGTCTTCTTGCTCACTGTTAGATATCCTAACTCGAATTTCGTCCTGCGTTACAGTGCCATCAAGTCCTTTGGCCACACATTGATAAATTCCTTCATCATCTACCTGCACCGAATTTATTATTAGCGTCGTCCTTTTCCTAAAAAATAAAAAGAGTTATAATGTCTTGTTTTCAGTGTACCGAAAAACAAATAGCAAATAGTACAACACTGTGTACATTATTCATTCTCTTGGCACTGTTTTGTAAATTTAATTGTGTTGAAAGTAAATTATCTTGCGAATTAATAATTTGTAATTTGAACTGTTAATCATTTTAGCTGTTTTGTGGAAAACTAGAGAAATTTGAAATTAATTAATGTTTAAACGTTTCTCGTTTAATTACCTTATTGGTAGAAATTGGCAAAAATAAATTATTATTAATTAATTCGTTTTGAAAATACTCACTTATCGTTTTCATCTTCGGTGCTTGTGTAAAAAAAAAGTTATTAATCGTTTTGTAAACGGAAATAAAAAATTTGTGTATTTTGGGGTGCCTATCTATCAGGCGTAATTTTCCCCACAATTGCACATTTTTATTGCTACTAAATTTTTTATTAATTCAAAATTATATTTTAAGTTGTAAAATAATTGTAATTAATTAATGTGGCACTTCTAATTTAATTATTTAATTTAGACCCTTGTTCGTTTATCAATTTCAACAATTTTTGCGGCATTTTTGAGTGTATGAATTTTTGATTTAATATTTTTATTTACTTACTTTTTATAAGTAATTCGCATTCTTCTATTTGGGTGCAGTCCATCTTTTCCATTTTTGCGCCAAGACACATAAGGAACTGGAAATCCTTTTAGATTACATACGAGCCTCAGTTTCTTCCCCGGCCTCAAGTCTTCTATCCGATTTGATCTAATTTTTGGCTTTTTTGTTGGTTTTAATACTGTAACAATAAATTTATAATTAAAAATGCTATAAGTACTTTCAAAACAAATAACAATAATACAAAAGTAGCCAAATTTGTGTAATAAATTAAGAAGAAAAATGTGATTTTCTCACAACTGGTGTAATTATTTGCTTTCAACGACAATTGTGAGAAACTTTTCCTGTATTTTATTTCAAGTGAAAAAATCCTTGAAAAAATTTTTAAATATAAAATTAATTAATAATATTTGAAGGACCTTATTTTAAAGCACAGGTACGCTCAATTTGTTTTTGCTATTTAAACAAACTTACACTATTTTTGTTCTCGTTTTGTTATCCTTTCAATACGTTCCAAATCATAAACGAGCTTGATTGCATAACTCTCGCGTATCCCACCTACAACTGCACAAAAAAATACTCTACAGCTCGTCGTACAACTGTAAACACACCTGAAAAGGCCTTGACTATACTATTTATATTTATAGCGATCCGTTATCCTATTTTTGAAGCACCGAAGTACCGAGCTTTTCCCTAATGTTACTTGTGGGTGCCTCTTTTAAAATTTATTATAAGTAAATGAAACGAGCGTAACGAATTGTTAATTTCGGCGTTTTTTTTTAAAAAAATTTAATCTTTGATGTTGTCGAATAATTTTGTAAAATTTAAAAAACACGATAAGAAGTCGTCGAAAAATTATTTTTGTATTATAATTATAGCAAAGATTAATGGCAAGTTAATTAGCTTAATAGGCTAGCCAGACTAACAGATACCTTGAGATTGTTTTTAACTGTACAAGTGATGATGAAAATATTTTTTTTAATAAGCCTAAAGAAACAATTCCCGACTTCAACGATTTTTTAACGGTCTATTGTTAGGAAATTACGAGGGAAATTATTAAAGTTTGTTCCTGAAATAATTTGTTGTATAATAAGGTGGAAAAGTGATATAATAATTTCTGGTCGACGCGGTAATTGCTGGACGAGTCGTTAACTTAGGTAATCCAGTAACCACAGTCAAGGAATTTCCTCTTTTTTTTATTATTTTTCTTCTATGGGAGAAAATCCAAAATTAATAAACGTCTTAATATGTCACAGTAGATAAATTTTCAGCTGTCAAAGAAACAAAAGACTGCATTGAAAAATTTTCGTGGCCGATGCCTAAAAAGTTAGTTCTTGTTGTCTAGCAACTGCTATGAAATGCAGGTATCGTGAATTTTGCGAATCCAAAACACACCTGAAAGATATCACTTTTCCACCGGTTGGAGGAAAACAATTTTTGTGATGTGTGGAGTCAAGCTGAAAGATTTAAATAGAAACCTATAAACATCTTCAAGGAGTAATAAAGTTTCATTATACATTCTTTGTGAATTATCACCAAGATGACACCCACCGAAACGATAAAATTTCTTAATAGTTTCGAAACTACCTATTTTTTGCTATACCGCTGCTATTTTTCATATTAAATGATAGTAATGATCCATATTTATTGATAACACTTTCAGGGATTATTTAATTGTGAACCAGTCATTATACCGAAGATAATGTGGCCAGCATTACACTTCTTACTGCCTATTATCTTTACAGGCTCTGAATGCATTAATTTCAAGATCTGAGTCTACTATGAGATCTTCTTTATTTCACCTTCAATTATTTGGTGTTTTTTTGCAAGTTGTTTGTTGCTCTCAGAGCAAATACCCCGGTTGGGCTGGAGTTCGTCAAGCAAGCCTACTTTTATAATGCTAGAATGCTCCTTTCTATTGGCTCATTGGCTCATTCAGGGAGATCATCTCGCTTCTAAGGCCCATACTCGCTCATCCATACTCTCCATACAACTCACAGTCGCTCTCCAGAGTTCATCTCCACCCGCTGTCGATTGTCGAACTAGCAAGTGTTCTAATTTGTTATTTTTTAACAGTTATTATCTCACGTACTGTAAGTCTTTGATTGTCGCTTCTGACACATTTTCCTCAACAACTTCCTCCCGCACTCCCGTCAAATCTTGAATATCTACTGGTAATGGCAATTGATCAAATGTTCAATAAAATGTTCATGAATGTCTTCTTCTTTTGCATCACGATTAATGATGAACGAAACGAAAGATGAACAATTCTCGTCTCGTCTTGTATTTCAAAAGTTGAGTCTCGCCTCGAATTGAAAATTTGAGTCTCGAAAGGTTAATTTTGTCTCGTAAGCTATTTTGGTGCTCTCGTCTCGATTCTCGTCTCGTATCGCAAATCGCAGTCTCGTGTTGAAAACGAGACGAGACGAGAAAAAATCAATTTCTCGTTCATCACTATCCACGATTTAAAAATTATGCATTGTTCCGTTCCGTTCCGTCAGTTCCAATTTTGTTTTACTCTTTCCAATGTTCTCTTGCTCTGCCAATGTTACGTTTTTATGTTGCAGTAAACTTGAGGGGTGCACGTTTCTTCTATTTAATTTATGCATTTGTGCTTTTATCAATGTCCAATTCTGGCTGCCGATGCCGTTCCCAAAATAACTAAAAAAATTTTTTGTTGTTTACACACGGTATACGTAAGTTGATTTTGGTAGTAAGATAAATGAGTATGAATATGACATTTAAGAGACTTGTAGACAATTTCTGCATTTAAGTTGTTCTAATTTCGTCCTAATTAAAAACTTTGTAGGTACTCACACACGTTCGTCTAAAATATCTTATCTCCTTCTTGAGATTATTCAAAGACAGCATGTTTGAAAATCCTTTAATTAGTGCTAGCTATACCAAATTTAACTAGTGTCCTAATTGTGTATCAATCTTTTTCTTCTCATGCGCATTTGTAAATCCAACAGTAAATTAATTGCTTACTGACGAGATAAGTTTAATAGACTAAATAATTTTTTTTATGAAAGTGTTGAAAAATTTATGATAGCTACCTGTTGCATAACTAGATTATTTTTCTTATAAATATTAAGGAAACGCGAGCAAATTAAAATACTAAAAATTGATTTAATTTTTTTTATTAATTAAGTGTTAATTGATATACGTACGAGTTTATATGTATAAAAATTTAAATTAAGAACAAGACTAAACATTGTAGAAAAGAATAATAGACCAATAGACTATCAAAATTTATAAGTTAATGACCGTGGTGTTTTGGAAAACTCCAATGCAAAACTAAAGTGCATTCTTTAAGACTTTTAAGAAAGTTTTACTTCTTAAAAGTGCACGTAACTACTACCCCTAAATATATTTCACACTTTTAGAAAGAAAAATTACATTATATTATATTATATTTTATGGAATTACCGTTATTTTTTTGAGTATTTTGGAATAATCGGTATATTTCGGGGCTGTTGAATCGATCTGTGACCATACTGAATTCGTTTGAGCATCCCTTGGGTGCAAAAACCTTATTTTCCTTCTCGGCGTTCTAAAAATCCTCTTCTAAAAGGGGTCCAGTAAAATTATGCTGCCCTTTTGGTCAATGAAATGAAACTTGGTAGATAGTTTACTGGAACCATAATTATTCTGTACAATAAGACAAAAAAATATTGATAAACAATGCCTTACTGGCATGATTTCAAAATTTTTGAGAGATTGTTTTTAACAGCACTAGAGAGGCAAAAATTTTAAGCGATTTTAAGCCCATGGAGTTGCTCAGACGGATTTCAAATGGTCACAGATCGATTCGACACCCTTAAAATGTAGTGTAACAATACTTTGCACGACAATGCTTCCAATATCGACCAATATCAGATCTTTTCACAACAAAGTACGGCAAATATCAGATTTTGAAAAAAGGGGGTATGCAGCGCCCTCTCGAATATTTCTTTGGACTTATGGTTATGGTCTTATAGGCCCAAATACTGTCAGGTATTTTATCAACTCTTCACACACAACTTTTAATTCGTGAAGAGAGCGGGTAAGCCACCAGAGAGGGATGCCAAATGCAAATTCTTAATTGTTAGGTCAAAAATAGTTGATTTGCCAAAAGGCAGCCCGAATACTGTTTGGGAGTTGTATGGTCTGAAAATGTTGACTTCGGCCCAACTTCAACGCTGAGTAAGCCACTGTGGAGGGATGCCAAATTTTTGGTCGATTAATAATATCTAAATGAAAGAATGGCAAAGTGGCAACCCACTGAATACTGTAAACTTTTTTACCGAATATTTTTAACAATTTCATTGAAGGACTGTGAGCCAGTGTTGTACACGGAAGCTAACCAGATTTTCGTGTTCGGTGAGTATCAAATAGCTTATCCCCAAGAGCTCAGCCTGAATACGCTCACCCAGTTTTTTCTTTTAAGGGCCCACGGTCTATTAGGTTAGCCAATATTTTGCAGTAGTCTAGTTTTACATGGGAAAATTTTATATTCAAGAGCAAGATAACACGCCGTATAAAATTTATAAAAAATTTTACCTGGAAAATAATCTTTAAACAGTGATTCAATGGTTACATCTCGGGTTGCCTAAAAACAGGCGCATCCTAAAACTCGGTATTATGCTCAACTTTAAAATAAAAATTTACTAGTGAGGAGCCTTAAACTGAAATTTAGGAATTGATTCTGACATTCTGAGGTTCCTCAAGAAGCAAAACTTTTTTTAGAGAATTTCTTTTTAATATTTTTGCATATTAGGGAGTTTGAAGAGAAGCAAAACTTTACACCGGGTGATTAGCACCAAACCTGGCCATAGGGCGACTTAACATTACGCATATTTCCAAATACTTATATATGAATTGCCATAAAATATATTTATCCACGACCGTCCAATAATACGTTCATTACTCTATGATTTTTGACCAGTAATGTGTGTCATTACTCACTAGTTGCAAATCATTGAATAATATACATATTACTCAATGACTATTACATTACTCAATGGTTTACCGGGCGACACAGGGGATTAGAAAACTTTTATAGCTCCGTTATTTGTAAACGTATCAAAATGAAATTTGCTGTGAGTTATAGTCATATAAATTGCAATTTTTTTAACTACTTTTGAAAATTCTTCCACTTCCGATTTCGCCGGAAATGAGGTAAACTTTAGATTTTTAAATGCAACACCATATATATTTTTACATTTTTTAATTCTACATTAAATTTTGAATAATTTCCATAAAAAATCAGTTTTTTTTAAATAAATAAAAAAATTTTTTTCAAAAAATACTCGCGTTTTCAATGTTTATTTGGTTTAAATATTTGCAATCGTGGATAAAGTATAGTATCCTACTCGCGGGTAATGCTCATTACTCACTCTAATGATTACGACACTCGCCATACGGCTCGTGTCGCAAATTCATTCTTGTGAGTAATGAGCTTCATTACCCGCTCGTTGGATAATATACTATTCTTTAAATCACACACTGACAGTTTAAAATTTTCAAACTATTTCCTATGATAAATGAAATCGCTATTGCCAGGTTTGGTAACCATGGTACCTTACCATGACAATTCATAATATTTTTGGAAATATTCTGGAAATATTCATAATGTTAAATTATCCTATGGCCAGGTTTGGTGCTAATCACCCGGTATAAAGAATACTTTTTTTTACCTAAAATGAAAAATAATTTTTTTTCACCTATTGGCAACCCCATCCGGGGACACACTGTATATAAGATATAACCTATGAATATTTGTAAAAAATCGCTACAATTTATTCAGCTAATCGCGTTTAAAAAAATTTTTTTTTTATGTACCTATGGATAAAAACAATTGCACATTTGTAAAGACAATAAAATTTTCTATCGATTGAGGCAATTTTTTACATAATGGTGTAATTTAAAAAAATCATAGTTGGCGTTGTCAGTGTTTTTCTATTAGCAATAAAATAAAGATATGCATCGTATGTTGCGGAGGACACTTTCCTGAACAAATTATTTCAGTAAACTTTTCTTCTATTTGTATTGGTTTTCATTTTAAAGCGCCTGTCATAAGTGTTTGACCACCCTATATGCTTCACACTTAAAAATAAATTTTTTAATGCATTTTTAAATTCTATTATAATTTTCAACAAGAGAACTCAATCGAATTTAATGAAACAAAATAAAGATGCTTCAAAGGTGAAGGTTTCACTTCTTAAAATTGCACGTAGCTACCCCTATATGCATCACATTTAAAAAGATATTTTTTTATTACATTTTTAAGTTCCATTTATAATTTTCAACAAGAGAACTTAATGGAACTTCATGAAAACTTAATGAAACATAACCAAGGGTCATTTTCTTTATGAGTGAAAGTTTTATTTCTTAAAAGTGCACACAGACTCCTCCTCTATGCTTCTTGCTTTTGAGAATAATTTGTTAAATTTCATTTTTAATATTTATTTATAATTTTCAACAAGAAAATATAATGAAAACTTAGGAAACAGAATCATCAAAGTGCATTTTGCAAGAGTTAAAGTTTCGCCTCTCAAAGCTCGACGTTTTTCCCTATTAAAATTCTTGAGGTTGAGTACATCATCTTTGAGGGGTTTAAGTGGTGGTTTTCAAAGCGGCAAATAAAAGTGCCCCCCCTGGAAAATATAATCGACGGGTCCGATAGATTTTTGAAAAAGTGAAGTTAATTAAATAACTCTTTTGTTGTCGATTTAACTTTTGAAAATATTTTTTTTTAATTTTGAAGTTTATAATTTTCTAATAAAACTTAATGGAAACTTAATAAAACGCAACAAAGTGCATTTTCTTAAAAATGAAAGTTTCAGTTCTTAAAAATGTATACCTACAGTCTTGTACATTTAAAAATAAATTTTAATTACATTTTTGTAATTAAATATTTTAATATTTATAATTTTCTACAATAAAACTTATTGAAAACTTCAATACAAAACCAAGATTCATTAATTGAAGTTTTATTTTCTTAAGTTCACATAGCGACCCCTATCAATGCTTCAAACTTTAAAGATTTTTTTTATTATTTGGAAATTTTGTATTTCTTGATAAGACCATGGCCACTCTGATTTTATTCTGAACGTATTTAAGAAGGAACATCAAACACTGACGCCGAGGCCGAGTGTTTCAATCGAGGTTTAAGGTTTAAGTGCCACGTTAAGCTGAGCTTCAACCCAGTGGAATTGCTCCAAATTGTAGTAAATCTCAGCTTAACGTTACACTTATGTTTAAACCTCCATTGAAATACGCTGTCTGAGAAAGGTGACTAGGGAATTATACTGACTTATCTTTGATTTTTTTTTAAATTTCCCGAAGTGATCGGTGAGCACAGCCGTCATAAGACTGTTCAGAATTAATAATCAAATTATATGCACATCAGTGGCAGATTCAAAAAGCTTTACCTACACACTTGACTGTTGAATCTAGGACATCCTGTATAGTAGAACAATAATTCTGTAGGGGGAGTTCTTGCGAAAAAATACGTGAAGACGCATTGTTTTTCAAATTGGTAATTAATTCAAGGTTTAAAAGAGAGGTTACTAAAGGTTGAAAGGGTTCATTACCCAAAATTTTCTAATTTCCATAACGAAACAATAGAAAAACTCTTTTTTGGTGGCGACCAACTAAAATTCCTAAATATATTAAATTGGGTGCGCCTAAATAAATTTTTTGATTTTTGACGAAAAATACAATCTCTGTGGTGCCGAATTCGCGGAATGCTCTTTAGAGGGTAAACGCGTGCGGAATATTAAATTTTAAACAATGCTTTGGAATCCGTTAATAGTTCAGACCAAATATGTAGCAATGCTGCCGAAATATGCAACCAAATGCAGTTAGGAATTCGAATGAGTGAGATGGTCTGCACCGAATTGTATTTTAATTTCGTTTTGTGTAATAAATGGTACTTTTGGTAATAATTTTGAATTCTTCCAAAGATTCGCTCCAACTTGTTGCTTTGTTGATGAGATTTCTTTTTATTGTGCTTTAATTTAATTCACATATTATTTACATAATATAATATTCAAAAGATGTTAGTAGACTATCAAAGGACGGTTTGTGCATAGAATGCATTATTTGAGAAGAATTTTAACAATTTTGTCATTTACATAAACGAGAATTTAATAGGAAAAGTATTTAATATTATAAGTTTTTGCGGCCTTTTCTGTAGTTGTAGATTTGTTTAGCATATAAATGTTTAAATGACGCAAAAAAGTCGTCTCTTAGTTTGGCTAGACTATTAAATGAATTGGGGAAAAAATTCGAAAATTCTTTTCATAATTTATAAAAGCAAATGACACAGTTCTTTTGTTATGTTTGTTTATTAGATTAACCTCAAATTAATTAATTGGGAAGATCGACCTTTCGGGTTTCTAGATAAGACATTCTATGACCTAAACCAATGTTTTGTTGTTTGTCTTTTATTTTGACGTGGGCTTTGTGAGTTCACTCACTTTTGATGTGTTTTTGGCGTTTTAAATCCAAATCCAAAAAAATGTGCAAAGAATCTTAAATGTCCACGCTTATGTTATTTAGTTCGTATACCAGCTGACAATAAAATTGGCAAATAATCAAGAAAAATTTTTCCCAACATCAAGTGATATTATATTAAAATCATCTTAGGTTATTTTTTTATTTGAAATCAATCTCTTTTAATATGTATGATTATCATTCTTATACTATGTTGCATAAAGGCAAATTATATTTTAATCCAAGAATTACATTTATAATCCTTTGACGTTACACACTGTAATGTCAAAGTGTGCTGTTTGTAAATTAAAATTATAATTTGAAGTTAAGTTATTTTTGTGTTGAATTGTGAATACAGGTTATCCAACTTTGACATTTTTATTTATTTATTTATTAAATTATCGTGTAACGGTGACATATCTAAGAATTATAAATCTAATTCTCGGTTTGAAATATAATTCGCCTTTATGCAACCGAACGTTATCAAACCAGACATTGAGCCGCTGGACAAACTGTTCTATAAACAGACGATCAGTCTAAATAGTCTTTCTTTTGCCTTCGATATATACGAAATCATTCCATAAACTTATTTTTTTGAAACACCCTATACTTTTTATTAAAGACCTTCATTGAAGGTTGTTTTATTTTCTCACCAATAATAAATTTTTGCCAGACTCGATAAAAGCAATTAGTCGGAATTTAATTAGAGATATTGCACAATTAATTTATTAACTGTTAGTAGTTGATGTTTTAAGAAATTAATTAATCTCTCGTCTGTATTTTTTTCTTCTTATATTATTGTATTGACTTACCACGAGGCGCCGCCGCACCGGTTTGTTTATTTTGAAAATTGAGCAAGCTGAGTTCCCTTAATTTAAAAAAATATCTATCAGGATTGATATTTTAATTAATAGCTCCTTATTGGGTCAAATAAGTAAACATGTCGTAGATCTAGTTTTAAATATTACCAGTAGCGTAACAAACACTCCAGGGGCCCGTGTGCAAAATTAATGGTAGGAGCCTCTATTTATTTATGGGTCTATGGGGAAAATGCGACAGAAATTACATTTTTGAAGTCCATAGATGGACAGAAATTGCTGTATTTACTCGCCCATTGCGATGCATATTATTAGTTAAATGGCTCTTTCCTGGTAGAGTAGGGGTTATTTCTTTATTCAATGGTTCTGGCCCTGTTAACGATATGTCAGATCCTTTTTTGCAATTTCTTCTTCTTCATTGCCAAATATTTTTATGTTAGATTACTCACGCCAATGTTAATGATTTGAGCTTTACCAGATCTTTTTCAGCGCTTCGAGACGATTTATGACTTAATTTGCTTCTCTCAGAAATAGAAAAATCCCCATCTTTTCAAATCAACAAGATTCTTATGAGTAATTATGTCAGGAAGAGTTCTTGAATAGACTGAGGGTCTTCCAATTATTATACAAAAAGGGCCAGTGAATCAATGAATTAAATAATTTACAGTCGTTTTTTTAGTAAAACTAGATCGTGAACGCGCGATACTTTCTTTCTGCCTGTTTATGCCTCATGCCTCTTCTATCTATAAATATCATCTGTCAGGCTCATACTATCATATCATCTCATCTGTCAATCTCATCTGTGAGATGAGCTGACATAAATGCCATGACAGATTTGATGACATATGGAATGACAGACGGAATAACAGATTATATGACAGATGGAATGACAGATAAAATGACATATGGGATAACATATGGGTGGACAGATGGATTGACAGATGACCCACTGACATATAAAAAGGCAATGACCGATTGACATTTGATACATGGTAACTATGGTGACAGATTGACATTTGACAAATAGTAACAATGGTGACAGACTTCTTAGATTTCTCTAAACCAATCTTTATCCCACTTCTCCCACTCCTCATTTTTGTAAACCAATTCCTATCCTACTTCCCACACTCTGTCTATCTCTATCTCTTTCGAACATTACTGCGCATTTCTAATGATCCATGTGTTTTTTATTGTGTGGATTTTCCCCTGTATGCACAGGTAATCGCCTAATTACTTATAATTTAGTAGCCAATTATGCAAACGAATTTATTTTAAACCAATAGTGTTTTAGGAGAAAATTCCCTTCGGCTCGTCACTATGAAATATTATTGCTCTACCTACCTATAATCTTTTTGTACGAAAAAAGCTCGTTATAATAATAATACTTGACAGTCTTTTTGTAGTATTAGGATTTACTATACTTGGCCAAAATCCAAAGTAAGGAAAAACACAAATCTAACTGGTTTAACAAAATAAATCTAGTTTTCTTTTTAATTATTATAAAAAGGAAGAGATTGTGAGAATCGTGGAAGAATCGTAATAATTTGACTTTTATGTTTTTCAATTTGGCAGTATCTCAAGAGAAATTTCATTAATTAACAAAATTAAAAAATAAATAACTCGAAGCAATTTCCTTTAAATAAATCAATTTTATTAACCCAAATACTGCCCAAAATTGTAATTTTGATAAAAAATTGTCAGTAGAATAACTTGTAAAAAATTTTAAATGTCTCGTACATCAACAGTCTAGACACTAAAATGTCTAGTCTGTATAAAAATAGTGTACCAATAGAAATTTTAGCTTAAACTTTAAACGGTTATGCTTATAATTAAACTTAGGTCAAAAAAAGTTCACTTTTAAGTTATTTTGAGATAATTTCATAAAATTACGTTTCGCACATGTTTTTGCTCAACTCTAAACTAACAATTACAGAAAACTGTAAGTCAAACTAAACACCCATCTCTAACTACTCCAACACAAGAAGCGTTCAAGCCCTACTCTGTATTTTTAAATTTTATTCAAACGGTTTAAAAAGTCTTTCGTTAAAAGGAGAGGTCAGTTTCAAAACATTACTTGAGGTAGAATTAGGTTAGTGTGTTTATGATATTCCAAGAGACGGTTTAAAATAAGGCGGCCGAAAAATCTTAGTATGAAATATATTCATTTAGATCACATAATCCTTGTGTAACCGGAAGATGACTGATCTACGACCTACATCAGTTTCCTTTACTTTTTGGCCAAAAGTTATTTATTAGGTCTATTTTATAAATGTTTTTATAAATGGTTCAAAAAAGCTGGAGCAATCAGATTATATTAATGTGAAATTCGTGCATAAGATTTTGATGATAAAAATAGACAATAATTAATTAGAACTTGCTGATGTTGAATGACGAGAGTGATGCGCTCAAAAATTAAATTGACACAAAAATTTTTAATTTTAAGCTCAATCTTGAGCAACGGGATTTCGGTGCATAATCGAACAAGCGGTGTATCTATCCTTTAAAAATCATTAATATAAAAGCTGCCATAAATTGTACGTTATGGCATAGCCCATTTGGGAAGGTGATTACATTCGGCTTTTCTATCCGCTTATAAAAAGACTCTCAGGGCTGTTTGTGGGGCTGTAGTAGTACAGTCAAATAACCTGATATTTTGCTCTATAAGGGAAGTAAGTAGGGGAAAGCTGAATTTTTCAACTTTGAATTCTT
Organism: Malthinus seriepunctatus; assembly: GCA_963924605.1. Taxonomy (NCBI): domain Eukaryota; kingdom Metazoa; phylum Arthropoda; class Insecta; order Coleoptera; family Cantharidae; genus Malthinus; species Malthinus seriepunctatus. Next base: position 4,802,077 of record OZ004600.1, read on the forward strand.
AGGTCATATTTACTTGGAAACCGCTGACTCCCCCCCCGCAGCTCCCTCTTTTGCGTTGTCCACAATCTTGAATTAAAGGTAGTAGATTTGATTACGCTGTATGTCACTAAGTAGCAGTTCGATTTAAATGATCTTTTTTTAATTAGATATAGGAGAATTTATTTTAAAATGCGTTTTCGAAGTTTCATAATGACAGCTCAGGGTTGCCACATACCAACAAATCAAGCTAAAAAACATTGAATTTGAAACAAATTAAATTGTAATGTGACAACTCTGTACAGGGATGCCAAATTAAAATAGTCCCTAACTGCATTGTCTCTTCACATTTCTAACTAACTTTAGGTTTGCTCCGATAAGTGTCAAAAACGCATTCTTAGAAAAATACTCCTATAGCTAATATAATGTGTAAAGTTTTACTATCTTCCTATTTCTATCGTAAACGCACAGTGAAAACGAATCTTCTATTTTCTATCCTCCTTCTTTTAACCATAAAATGTAAATTAGTAAAGCAATAGAAGAAACTTTTAGATAAAAGATGTAGCTAACGTTTGATAGGATACTCTTTTATAAAATTTTATTCTGTGAAAATCAGTTACTGAGAAAATCCCGAAAATTGCGGTTCTAGCGCCCTAACTTGTAAGGCTTTATGAAAGTGAAATAACGAAAATTAGTGGAAATAATTAAGGGAAAGCCGAGGGAAAGCTGACTTTAAGGATGACTTCTTAGGTCCATATACCTGGAAACCACCGAGTCTCCCTAGCTCTACAACGCGTTGTTCACAACTTGGAATTGAAGATGGCTGATGTGAATTAATATGATGATTACGCTGTACAGTAAAAATAATTTAACTTGAGGTAAGTTCGCGCAGGTTTGGCCACGCCCCTTTAACAATTTAAATACGTTGACTACTGTGTTGGTGGGGATAAATACCAATTTAGGTATCTGCCCACACAAGGTCACCGCTCGTCTACTTAAAATATTATTACAGTATCTCCACACGTAACAATCCGATTTAAATAATCTTTTTTTAGTTCGATAGATAATTTGATGCGCAAATTTTTCAATTTTCTATTTTTTTCGAAAATGTACAGGGAATAAAGTTAGACGCCAATTTATCAAAACTGTCTTTGAACTACTATGGAACTACTCAAATAAAGAAAAATCTATTTTTTCTTCAAACGTCCAAAAAGTTGACATTTTGTTAATGAACAAGTAAGGTTAAAGTTCTACTTTTACATCCTAGGAGCGACGTCCATAAAACATTATATTATATTACCAGGTTACCTCGGTGGCTAAAAATGGGAGGAGTTAAAATTTTATAAGACGTTTTGACATAGTTTCAAATATAAATCACTCATGTGTTAATTTCATAGGAAACCCATATTTTTAACTTTGAAATATTTTGTAATTTGTACCATTTTTTACGTTTTTTCAACCGTTTCGCTAATTATTTCAAACAGTATTAATTTAAATACAAATTACCAAGTTATAAAAAATGTTTGCTACTAAATTCTCTAAAATATGGTAAACTTCATTTCGAAAAAATGCAAAAGGCTAGACAGTTCTGGGGGTGGCACCCATCAATACCGCCCTAAAACTACCCTTATCTTCAAACGATTTTCTTCAATTTATCTCTCATTAACCATACCTTGTCACCAAAATTTCATTGCCGTAGCTTAAGCCGTTTAAACATTAAAGCAAAATATCGAAAAAATAATGAAGACACTAAAGGCATAATATATCTCAGCAGAAGTCGCCTTTTGGATAAGACATGTTTAGCTAAATCGTCTTATTCTGACACGTAGAATCACTTGTATACGTTATAGTACATATTTCAGATTCACCCCTGTATGCTTAGAAATTACCGAATCCACATCGCTCCACCTCTTGCGTTGTCTAAAATTTTTAATTAAAGATGACGGAATTTGGATTTGTAGTACAAAGATAATGTCAATAACTTGGCTTTTAACTTTATTCCCTGTACATTTTCGAAAAAAATACAAAACAACGGATGTGGCCATACGAGGAACTGTTTCCATGCTTAACTTCATTTCTTTAGTGCACTATTAAAAGTTTCTTTAAAATAGTTTTTCTATTTCTGTACGTTAAGAAGCCTATAAGAACACTGTTTTGACGTCATAATAGTACGCTTATAGAGTCTATAACAGCACTGTTTCTAGGGAATTTTTTTCAATGTGCAGCACTGCATGTTGACAGATGAATTATATTTGACAGTTATAAAATTAATTTCATTGGACAGATTAGACTAACTTTCAAACACGAACGTCAAACTTCAGAATAAGTACTGCCAACATAAATAAATTTGCGCATCAAAATCCCAAAAACTATATTTTGACGTAATTTTAATACCATTTTTATAAAATAATGCAGCGAAATAGAAAAAATAGTATAAAAAACACGTTTCATTAGGCCCTTAACGCATTCGTCCTATTAGAAGACGCGCGCTGCGCGCTTGTTTTCTAAACTTTGGACTCATACGTTAAGAAGGTGCCTAATAATACTTGCTTTTTAATATACTATTATTTATAAGGTATTAAATTAAATTTTAATAATAAAAAATACAAAATTACAAGATTTGACAGTCAGGAAAAAGTTACTTATATGTATTTTATACTTATTTAAAAATAATACTCTCTCTTATTGAAAGCCTATGTGCTAACTCGAATAGTCATACTGCGTCATTATGCGTTTCATAATAAAATGTTTCTTGCACATTTTTTTAAAAACGATAACTGATTAAAATTAAAATATTCAATTCCTTAGTAGAATTTTGAACGCCGTTTAGTTAAGCTCGAGTAATTTTGTGTTAACGCATAATGTGGAAGTCTCAAAACCACTTAATTTTCTCTATATGGGTAGTGTTTTGGGTTTAATCTTTATTTTAATTTGGGCGTACAAAAATCTCTAATTAATAGTGTAGTGACGAATTTTATATACGATTACGCTCAAAATCAAGGGGGAACCGCAGTCCTCAGACTTCGCTACCGTTTTTAATGTAAGTCTATGCTTGCTATTTCCAGATGTTTATCACTCTTTTACAAAAAAATTTGCCATCACAAACGCAAAATGAGTAACGATGAAATTAAGAAGTAGGTACTACTTAATTAATTACTGAACCTAGATGTATAGCTTGCTATCATAGTTAATTAATACACATTTTCATAATATTGATAAAATACGCTCTCAAAGCGCATTCCTGAATGCGATTTTAAATGTGATCTATGGTAGTATTCCAATACTATCAACCTTTAAGTACATAACTAAGTAAGTCCCTAAGGTTAAGTACTTAACCCGTTTAAGTACTTAACGTTAAAAACAGCTTGTTTGGTCGAAATTTGTCATTGACGTATTTTCAAAGTTGTTCAAAAAAATTACAAACATAAAAATTAATAATATTTATTCGGTTTGTATTAGGGGTAGTAAATAAATTTAATATGGTATTACCCCAATACTATAAACTTTTAAGTAATTAACAGACGTTATTAACGTTAAAAACGGCTTGCTTTTGTTGAAATTTTTCATTTACGTATTTTCAAAATTGTTCAAAAATATTACAAACATAAAAATTAATAATATTTATTCGGTTTGTATTAGGGGTAGTAAATAAATTTAATATGTTATTACCCCAATACTATAAACTTTTAAGTAATTAACAGGCGTTATTAACGTTAAAAACGGCTTGCTTTTGTTGAAATTTTTCATTTACGTATTTTCAAAATTGTTCAAAAAAATTACAAACATAAAAATTAATAATATTTATTCGGTTTGTATTAGGGGTAGTAAATAAATTTAATATGGTATTACCCCAATACTATAAACTTTTAAGTAATTAACAGACGTTATTAACGTTAAAAACGGCTTGCTTTTGTTGAAATTTTTCATTTACGTATTTTCAAAATTGTTCAAAAAAATTACAAACATAAAAATTAATAATATTTATTCGGTTTGTATTAGGGGTAGTAAATAAATTTAATATGGTATTACCCCAATACTATAAACTTTTAAGTAATTAACAGGCGTTATTAACGTTAAAAACGGCTTGCTTTTGTTGAAATTTTTCATTTACGTATTTTCAAAATTGTTCAAAAAAATTACAAACATAAAAATTAATAATATTTATTCGGTTTGTATTAGGGGTAGTAAATAAATTTAATATGGTATTACCCCAATACTATAAACTTTTAAGTAATTAACAGACGTTATTAATGTTAAAAACGGCTTGCTTTTGTTGAAATTTTTCATTTACGTATTTTCAAAATTGTTCAAAAAAATTACAAACATAAAAATTAATAATATTTATTCGGTTTGTATTAGGGGTAGTAAATAAATTTAATATGATATTACCCCAATACTATAAACTTTTAAGTAATTAACAGACGTTATTAACGTTAAAAACGGCTTGCTTTTGTTGAAATTTTTCATTTACGTATTTTAAAAATTGTTCAAAAAAATTACAAACATAAAAATTAATAATATTTATTCGGTTTGTATTAGGGGTAGTAAATAAATTTAATATGTTATTACCCCAATACTATAAACTTTTAAGTAATTAACAGGCGTTATTAACGTTAAAAACGGCTTGCTTTTGTTGAAATTTTTCATTTACGTATTTTCAAAATTGTTCAAAAAAATTACAAACATAAAAATTAATAATATTTATTCGGTTTGTATTAGGGGTAGTAAATAAATTTAATATGGTATTACCCCAATACTATAAACTTTTAAGTAATTAACAGACGTTATTAACGTTAAAAACGGCTTGCTTTTGTTGAAATTTTTCATTTACGTATTTTCAAAATTGTTCAAAAATATTACAAACATAAAAATTAATAATATTTATTCGGTTTGTATTAGGGGTAGTAAATAAATTTAATATGGTATTACCCCAATACTATAAACTTTTAAGTAATTAACAGACGTTATTAACGTTAAAAACGGCTTGCTTTTGTTGAAATTTTTCATTTACGTATTTTCAAAATTGTTCAAAAAAATTACAAACATAAAAATTAATAATATTTATTCGGTTTGTATTAGGGGTAGTAAATAAATTTAATATGGTATTACCCCAATACTATAAACTTTTAAGTAATTAACAGACGTTATTAACGTTAAAAACGGCTTGCTTTTGTTGAAATTTTTCATTTACGTATTTTCAAAATTGTTCAAAAAAATTACAAACATAAAAATTAATAATATTTATTCGGTTTGTATTAGGGGTAGTAAATAAATTTAATATGGTATTACCCCAATACTATAAACTTTTAAGTAATTAACAGGCGTTATTAACGTTAAAAACGGCTTGCTTTTGTTGAAATTTTTCATTTACGTATTTTCAAAATTGTTCAAAAAAATTACAAACATAAAAATTAATAATATTTATTCGGTTTGTATTAGGGGTAGTAAATAAATTTAATATGGTATTACCCCAATACTATAAACTTTTAAGTAATTAACAGATGTTATTAACGTTAAAAACGGCTTGCTTTTGTTGAAATTTGTCTTTGGCGTATTTTCAAAGTTAATCAAAATAATTACAAACATAAAAATTAATAATATTGTTTGGGTTTGAATTAGGGGTAGTAAATAAATTTAATATGGTATTACCCCAATACTATAAACTTTTAAGTAATTAACAGGCGTTATTAACGTTAAAAACGGCTTGCTTTTGTTGAAATTTTTCATTTACGTATTTTCAAAATTGTTCAAAAAAATTACAAACATAAAAATTAATAATATTTATTCGGTTTGTATTAGGGGTAGTAAATAAATTTAATATGGTATTACCCCAATACTATAAACTTTTAAGTAATTAACAGACGTTATTAACGTTAAAAACGGCTTGCTTTTGTTGAAATTTTTCATTTACGTATTTTCAAAATTGTTCAAAAAAATTACAAACATAAAAATTAATAATATTTATTCGGTTTGTATTAGGGGTAGTAAATAAATTTAATATGGTATTACCCCAATACTATAAACTTTTAAGTAATTAACAGACGTTATTAACGTTAAAAACGGCTTGCTTTTGTTGAAATTTTTCATTTACGTATTTTCAAAATTGTTCAAAAAAATTACAAACATAAAAATTAATAATATTTATTCGGTTTGTATTAGGGGTAGTAAATAAATTTAATATGTTATTACCCCAATACTATAAACTTTTAAGTAATTAACAGGCGTTATTAACGTTAAAAACGGCTTGCTTTTGTTGAAATTTTTCATTTACGTATTTTCAAAATTGTTCAAAAAAATTACAAACATAAAAATTAATAATATTTATTCGGTTTGTATTAGGGGTAGTAAATAAATTTAATATGGTATTACCCCAATACTATAAACTTTTAAGTAATTAACAGACGTTATTAACGTTAAAAACGGCTTGCTTTTGTTGAAATTTTTCATTTACGTATTTTCAAAATTGTTCAAAAATATTACAAACATAAAAATTAATAATATTTATTCGGTTTGTATTAGGGGTAGTAAATAAATTTAATATGGTATTACCCCAATACTATAAACTTTTAAGTAATTAACAGACGTTATTAACGTTAAAAACGGCTTGCTTTTGTTGAAATTTTTCATTTACGTATTTTCAAAATTGTTCAAAAAAATTACAAACATAAAAATTAATAATATTTATTCGGTTTGTATTAGGGGTAGTAAATAAATTTAATATGGTATTACCCCAATACTATAAACTTTTAAGTAATTAACAGGCGTTATTAACGTTAAAAACGGCTTGCTTTTGTTGAAATTTTTCATTTACGTATTTTCAAAATTGTTCTAAAAAATTACAAACATAAAAATTAATAATATTTATTCGGTTTGTATTAGGGGTAGTAAATAAATTTAATATGGTATTACCCCAATACTATAAACTTTTAAGTAATTAACAGATGTTATTAACGTTAAAAACGGCTTGCTTTTGTTGAAATTTGTCATTGGCGTATTTTCAAAGTTAATCAAAATAATTACAAACATAAAAATTAATAATATTGTTTGGGTTTGAATTAGGGGTAGTAATAGTTATTTATTATACAAGACGATAAAGGGATAATTTAACTACTGAGTGGAAGAGTGTTAATTCACGAGTGGCGTTAGCCACGAGTGAATTAACTTTCACGAGGTAGTTAAAGAACCTTTATCGTCGTGTATAATATGCTATTTTTTTCTATAGCAAATGTTAAAGAAAAACCAATTACAAATTAAATTGTCATTTACAAAATTTATTAAAAATATTTGAGTAGTGTGCGGTTGCTATGTGAGTAGCGGGGTTGCTATAACTTCATGGTTGCTATTGGGGTTGTTTGTAAACAACTTCGTTTTTTTCACTTTTTTTGTAAAAATGTACGAATTAAAAGATGCATTAGATGTTCAAAAAAAGGCTTCAGAGGCAATAAATGTAATATAAATCGCCACGTGATTTATGAGAAGGGATACTAGTGTTTTCAAAAATGGAAAAGCATGAAGAACATTAACAGTGTAAGTGAAACAGTACTTATGGCATACTTTTCTGAAAAGTCAAAGAATGTCAAGCCATCAACAACATTATGGTCTTATTTTATTCATTGCTAAAGAGTACACTACTGATAAATGAAAATTGTGACATTTCAAAGTAAGTAATAGTTTCAACGAATGCGCTGTCAAATAATGTCACTAAATATTTGCAGATACAGCTCGTTTCACTTGTTGATACCAAAACCAAGAAAGATCGGGTTTCTTGTGTTACTGACAAAGAATGTGGATTGAGTGTGTTGGAAATTACAAGAAAATACGTCGCCTTGCGTTCCAAAAACGTGGCTTTTCTTAAGTACCGTCAGAAAAAGTGCACCATCCAACCTGTTCTAAGAATATTTCAGATTTCTTGAAGCTACCAAACTCAGAAATGTACACTGCGCATTGTTTCTGTAGCTCTGCAGCTACAATGTTGGAAAACTCTGGTGCTGATTTGATCACAGTTAAGGGAGTGGGAGGATGGAAATCATCATCTGTAGTAGGGACTTATATCGAAGAATCTGTGACTCCTAAGATTGCCGTATCGAAACATGTACTGAATGGGGTAGAAAACGAGACCACTACATCAGTGCAATTAGCACAGCAAAAAATTTCAATTGTTGATTCTGCGCCAAAAATAGACATTTCTGATAATGTTAATTGCACAATTGAAGTTTTTGTTAATACAGACCGAAAAAATGAGCTGAAATGAAGTAATATGTGCATAATTAAAATGTATTAAAAAAATAAATTACTTTATCTATCCTTGATGTTAAAGTATTACTTTATCTATCCTTGCTGTTAAAATTCTATTTTATCGACTAATTTTAGTTGATCAAAGCACACTTTAACGTTTGCTATAGAAAAAATAAATTTAATATGGTATTACCCAATACTATCAACCTTTAAGTAATTATCAAAGTGTTTAGTCTCGTCTCGATGTATTTGTAAGTAGTCTCGTCTCGAGCCTTTACAGTCTCGTCTCGTCTCGTCTCGTCTCGTCTCGTCTCGTCTCGTCTCGAATTTTCTCGTCTCGTATTTTTGTATATTAATTATTGAAAAAAATAAACTAATTTAAATACGGAATGTAACCATTCAACGAACTTTAAGAAGTTTTGATAGTTTGATAAAGACCAAAGAACAATATTTATGGCAATTACTGAATTAATATAAATTGTGTTCTCTTATTTAGAAGATTTATTTCTCAAAAACTTACAGCGCTATTTTTTATTATTTTCAATTATTAAAAATGTTTTTTTTGCAATAGTTTTAACTTGATCATAATTGTCATGAAGGGGTGAAGGTCCGGACATCTATAAAGCCGATAGTCGATAGTAGCTTCAATTGTTCGGTTTTCCTTGAAATTTTATAACTTCCGACTCACCTAATCAAGAGCACAAGATCAAGTTAAAGAAACAAACATTTAAACAAACAAAATAAAATAAAAATTATTTTAAAACAGGGGAATCCCCTCAGTTAACAAAAATTAATTTACTAAAATATCTCTATTCCACAGTGAATATCATTTAACTACAAAAGTATTCATTTCAGTTCCAAGAACACAAATTTATATAAAAAATTTCTCGAGACGAGACGAGATTTCTTTTATAGTCTCATCTCGTCTCGAGTTTTTAACAGTCTCGTCTCGCTTTGGAAAAGTAGTCTCGTCTCGATTCTCGTCTCGAATTCGAGACGAGACTCGTGACGAGACGAGACTCGAGACGAGACGAGATGAGATTTTTCTCGTCTCGGGTCCATCACTAGTCATTTGTGATTTCTGAACTTTGTAAAGGACAGAAAAGTATATCCTTTGCGGAGAATTGATTTTCATTCTTGATACTGTCAGTATCGGTGATGCTTCTGTTGGCATTATAATAGCTTTAATTAACCGTAACACAGCCTGTACATCGTACTGCATTGTACGATGGATGTTAGATTAATGTGTGCGAAAGATTAATGCTCTGTTGTTGTCGAGTACATTAAAAACGATGTCGAATGCGCTCATTGTCTATTTTAAAAATTTAAATATTTTGGGTCAAAAACATGTACTAATTAAATTGTGTACACATAAAAAAAAGTTAGCAAAGTCCCAGATTTTGATAAATAGAGCAAATCTAAAAGAAATGGTCCAGATCTCGAGCATCAAAACAGCGCTGAAACTGAAAATACTTGCGAGTGGCGTCGCCGCCGTCGTAAGTAGTCATTTTACTTGTACAACATACAACCGGTGATCGTAGAAGCTGCGGTGGCGTTGTCTGTGTCTGGTTAGGAATTGTGGCTTAAGGCCAAATTGTGTGATTCACAGAGGCCCAGTGCCAGATACTAGCTGTCTACACCTGGGGCGAATGCACTGACACCCTACGCTCTTGGATATGTCATTTAATATTGATGATACTCTATTAATTTTAATCTGAAATTCAAAAGCCATCAAAATTGGCAACATTTTGAATAAATTCCATATTTATAAACAATTATTTATAAGAATGATAACAAGTTGTTTACGGATATGCTTTTCTTCTTCATTAAATTAAGACAATTTTTACGTAAACAATGGTAATGAACTTTTGATTAATTTTATTACCGACATAAAACCGTGGATATTTTAAGCATTAGATAAAAATAGTCTAGTTGTTCTCTAACGTTCTAATTTCATCTAATTTTCATTTTTATTAGAATGCGCAAAGTTGTTGAGAAAAATCATTGACGTTTCGATCTTAAAACGATGCCTTCTTCAGGAAGAAATTTAATAATCGACGCCTGTGTTATTTAAAATAAACTCGTTACTTAAAAATTCGCGTAAAATAATAAACGTACGTAAAAGTGTAAGTTTTATTTAACTAAACAAATGGGAAGTTCAAATAAATTTTCAATCGCCGACGTTACACTTTGGTTATTAATTGATGAGTTTTCTTTATCGAGTCGTAAATTATTGTTGACTTATGGATGAGTTAAGGTGTCTTAATTATATCGTAATTTAATGTTGTGTAAGTGGATTATAAAAATAGAACGCCAAAAATTTATTTAATTGAGCTTTGGAAATTTGTAACGAAGAGTTATGTCTTATGTCGTAGACCGTTTTTCACAGCAAAGAACTTTGGAAGAGTTTAACTTATTCGCGAAGAACAAGCACGTGCAAAGACAAGATGACTCGAATGATGACACGTTTGGTAAGCTAAATACTGCTTGACAAGGCTCCGCGCTATATAATACCTTTATGGAAATTTCTGCAAAGAAGACGCCTATATACGATGCAGCAAAGGCCAAGACGACAGCTGCAGAAGAAATTAATTTCCTAGAGGTTACGAACATAATGAGTATTTTTGTGAAGGTACCTCTTATAACTAAGAGCTTTTCTACATTTATTGTAACATCTTATATCCAGTTGAACTACTTTTGATGAAGTTTATAATTTTCTGAGTTGCATCTGTGTATCAGGCCACTTTTATTTGAACTAGACCCCAGTTTCACGTGTTTTATTGGTCCCGCACTCACCTATACCTGTGAAAATTAATCACGTGATTGCACTCAAACGAGTGCTAAAGCGCACTGGCTTCGTGTCGGTGCGGTCCCAATCAGTCCCAATCGAAAACGCTATTATACTCTGGTTCAGTTTCAGGAGCTGGTGTAGCAAGTTCCAAGCAATGTTAATGGCAATTGTGTCAATTTACTGGGCGTTATGGTTGATGATGGCCTTACTTGGATGGCCCACGTTGACGAACTCTGTTCGCAACTCGCCAGCACAATATACATTTTACGTCGGCTACGTGATTGTGTGAGTTTTGATGTTCTCTAAAATTAGCTACGCTGTTGCAATTTGGGGAAACTCCACTCACGCACTGAAGGCTTTTAAACTGCAAACGAGAGCACTTGGCCTTTTGGGGGAGCGTAATTTAGAGAGCAAGTTACACTTGTCAGCCCTTTTTTAAAACTTTCGGTATACTGCCCTTACCGTCTTTATATCAGTTTTATTCTCTTTTGGAGATTCATCAGCGGGGAGTTTCTCTTACTAAGCAGTTAGGTGTTCATGACTATCCTACTCGCTCTTCTAACCTAATAAGAGCCTCTCGTTTCTGGTCGAGTGTTGCTCAAAAAAATTCTTTAGGCATGAAATTATTAACCATTTACCGAATGAGATCAGGTCCTTACCCACAAATCATTATAAAGAAATTGGAAAGAAATATCTGCTTAAAAACTTTTAAAAAATTTTTACTAATAGAGTTTAAAGTTTGTGTAATGTGTACTTTTTTTTTGTATTGTTGTAATTGTGTAAATTTCTGTATATTTACCTACTTAGTAGATGGCCTATAGGAGTTCTGAACATTTTCCCATGTTAAATTCCATAAAAAATCGCTAAGGTTCTTTCTGTTAATTTTGCTACCAATTAATTTAATTCGCGGTTTTATTAGCATCTGACGATGGCGATGAGGATGGTAAGGATGATGAGAAGCATGGTAAATATGATGATGAGCATGGTGAAAATGGTAAGAATAATGGCTATGAGAATGCTAAGGATGGTGGTAATGGTTGGTGTCGAAGTAATATCAGCTCACCATCCTTAGCATCCTCAACCCATTATCCTTACCTTTCACCATCTTTACCATGTTCATCATCATCCTTACCATCATCATCCTCGTCATGGTCATCGTCAGATGTTAATAAAACCGCGAATTAAATTAATTGACAGCAAAATTAACAGAACGTTCCTTAGCGATTTCTTATGGGATTTAACATGCTAAAATGTCCAGAACTCCTATAGCCTATCTACTCTACTTATTGTATTAATTATTTTTTTGATGTGCTACAAACATTTTTTTAGTGGTAGATAGTAATGCTAATCATTTCTCTCAGTTCTAAGCCGTCTTAGAAACGTGTAGTGCTCGTGACAGATAGCAAATCTTCATGCTGCGACACGTTACCAATCCAGCAGTTAATATATTTAACTGCCTGATGTTCTCTATTTTGTGTCCAGTACATTTTCTACTGCGTCTTTTCCACCACAGCGTGATCTACCATCTTTACGCTGACTATTGGCTATAAACGCACTAAAGTTTTCATCCAATACTTATGGCTGAGAATCTTTGTTTCGGTTGGATTCTTGGATTCCATTTGCTAAGAAGACGCTGGTTCAATGTTCCAATATGAGTCTTAAGGTACTAGATTATCCTCTCGACGGTATCAATGTTTTTGATAAGTAATGAGATTAGTGCAGGTTTTCGCTGCATATTTTAAAACATATTTCTAAACATTGTATCAAAAGTCTCCATCGATACCACCTCGGCTGAAAATTTTATTAGGGAGTGAAAGGTAAAAGCAAACAGTTTTACCAAATATCTCGTGTACGGTTGATTTTGCTGCAGAAGTCGTAGTGATAAAATTTGTATCTTATAAAAAGTTCTAAAAGTAAGGCCCCATTACTTTTTTCGTGGAAGCAACCATTTCGAAGATACTTTTGTGAGAATTGTTTAAAACGCCACTATCAAGGTGCAAACAAAAATCCAGCTTTCTGGGAATTTTTCCTAAGTTTCCATATTTTTGTGTTTCACTAGAGTATGAAGCAAGGTATCATCAACGTATGAGCAGCATATTCATTTGTATACCGTTCGTCTCAATAACGCTTCTATCATCAAGAACTCCATGAAGACTTAGTTCTTGATTTTGGACATTTTTCTTATTTCTTGAATTTCCTGAAATACCATGTATTTATTGAGTTCATTTTTTCCGAGAACAGTAAATAAACTAATAAACTTGGGAAGCTTTCATACAAAATGTTTCTAAATTTTGTCTTTGGACTATAGAGGAAAATTCAGTAAATGGAAGTAAAACTCACTGAAACGTCTTTTAAGTTTTAAATAATTTTGTTAAAATCATAAAAACAATTAAAGTCAAATTTTATGTTAAGTTAGAAAATCAGAAACAGCTGAAAACGAAAATAATTTTGAGGAAGTCATACTTAATTGCACCTTGGGGAAAATTATATTTCGTTTTGAATCTGTATTATTAATTGCGTTTTAATTTTAACAGAAACGTATAATAGTTGTGTTATATTGCAACGTCGCTTTTAAAATTTGATTTTCGTATTTTAACTCACCTTAATTTCTTTGCTTCTAATAATAAACAATTTAGTACGGTACGTGTAATTTATCCGCTTATAAAAAAAAGAAGAACACGTTAAACATTATTTAAAGTACCCCAAAAATAAACACTTTTTCTTTGAGGCTATCAAAAAATTTGTTTTCTTAATTCCATAAACATGTTATTCTTATTGATTCATTTTGATTTTTATTAACTTGTTTTCAATAATATTAAATATGATTAACAAAAATTATAACATTTACTTATTACATTTTTTTAACTTTGGGAATTTTCATTACAATATTTTTTTTTACTTTTTATTTTTGGTTACAAAGTAACTGCAAAGAGGTTGCCTGTTCAAAATAGCTGTTCCAAATATAAAAAAAATCACGATTAACAAACTTAAAAAATGTATTTTTAACCTTGAACACCTGCTATGCAATGCCAATTTCAATCCTTAAGAAACAATACAGGACTGTATTTAGGGGAATGCAATGTCAATGGGGCGCATTTGGAATTAATTGGGGTGCTGTAAGATATGAGCTTTAGTGTGGGTTCTTTACATTGTTTGATCTTGACGAACTTGTGCACAAATACAGAGAGACCCAATTACACCAATCAGAGGACATCAGGTGCTCAGATGTTGAAAGTAAGAAAGGAAGATCTGGAAGAGCTATACTACAACAGTAAGCTGGTATTTTAGACATTTCAAAGTTTAGTGTTCAGAAGATTGAAACGGCAAATAAAGTTTAATTCTCACGAAACTGCCATTATCCTAGAACTAACCGTTATTGATAAGACAAATCTACAATATTGCTTATAGCTGAAAACCTTACAGAAAATTATTACATTGTTCTGTAAGTCTCCGTATGGTGCGCTGTATTAACCTCAGGACTAATTGAACCACACTTCTTTTAATAAAATTTCTAAACCGTCAAAAAGTATTAGATCTCAACCTTAATGAAACCTGCAGAAATGCCAAAAACGTTCGTATAAAATCTCTAAAATAATTAGCACTAAAAGTTTCTGATTGATTCATTGTACAACCTTCAAAAACGATTTATGATTTTCCTCTTTTCTTACGTTTTCTCGATAGTTCCCATAGTAATGAATGAATTGCTGCAAAATTGATGGTGTAGAAGGTACCCACCCCTATGAAGCTCCAAGGGCGCTGTCTGAGTAGTCGAAGAATATTGTGTTCTAATTATTGGGTTTTTAACTCTCTCAGGAGGGAAGAGATTAGCTGACTAGCTCAGATCTTAATTTCCCAACCACGTTTTTATTCCCAACAAAATTCTTCTCTCAATCTGCATCGTAACAAAATTAATTTTAATATGTTATTACATTAAGTTCTTTTTGTTTATCTTTGAGTTCCTTTGTACATATTACAACGTAAGGTGTTTTTATTTATTAGGAAATATTGATGTATAAATACATTGATAAATAGATGAGGATCAAAAAGTGTTGCTTACCGCTCTTAGATTGTTTTTTTCCTGTAAGTTATTACAAATGAAAAACTTTTTGATTTTGAGCAAAAAGTGACTAACTTAAATCCATACAATAAAAAATACATGTATCATCGGAAATGCGCAGTAAAGTCCGAAAGAGACAGAGATATAAGAAAAGAGATATAGATAGAAAGAGTAGGGAAAGTAGGATAGGGATTAGTTTAGAGAAATGGGGAGTGGGGGAAGTAGGATGGGAATTGATTTAGAGAAATGGGGAGTGGTTTGTCACTATGGTTACCATGTGTCAAATCTCAATCTGTCATCATACGTCAATGTCGTCATTTGACACCATATGTCAATGTCAGAAGGGGGTTTACCCGACTCCCTACATAATATGTCAATGTCAAGGTCATCTGTCACCATATGTCAATTTCATCTGTTATTTCTAATGTTTGGTGAAGTTATCTATCAATTTCAGAGATTGGATTAGAGATATGGGGAGTGGGGGTAAAGATTAAATGACAGATGAGACTGACAAATAAAATGAGATGACATATCGTCCCCACCGTGGTAAACTCGCAAATCTGCAAAATCGTGATTTTACAGGATCAAATGTTTTAAAAGCATCAATTTACCTAACTGTGCACAAAAATCCAAAATCCATATAGTGAATAAAAAAGTTAAGCGTGTTCGAAGTGGGAACAAACTTTGTATAGAGCATTCCAATGAAAAAGGTTAGTGTTGTAGATATTCGAGAAAATCACAACCACTAGAGGCGCCACTTACATTAACCAAGATGTCAGAAACCATGGAAATAACATTGAACATATGATTTTGACGTTTACATACCCTGTGTATATACATTGGTCTGATGTTTATAGGCGATTGTATTTGATATTTATAACATATTTTTATTTAAATTTTAATGTCTAAAGTACTTCTTTTAGCTGTATTGCCAAAATAAATTTGTATTATTGAGGTTATGTCACAGCGTAGCATAAAATTTAGATAAAAATTGTAAACAAATAACACGTGACAGCCCCCACGGGGAGTGTTTCATATTTAACCAATAGGTGTCACACCCTTTGCAATTTTCGCGAATATGGAACAGCGCTGCCTGATTTAATATACGAATTATTAGTCTTTTTTTTTCTAAAAAAAATAATTAAATAATTACAATTGATAATAAATTTAATTAAATATATTTATTAAAATGATTTTATAACGAAAAAAAAGTGCGTTAAGTACAAAATTGTATAAATCGTGATAAAATTGCACTGAATACTGGCAACGATGCGCTAATAGTACAGGATCGCGCCAATTAGAATAAAAGTGTGTGCAACAAAGCTAGTAGATGCCTATCCCTGCAACACTAACCTTTTTCATTAGAACAGACTATAGATTCATTTATATAAAAAGAATTATTTGTGCCACAATTGAAGATCTTTTTTTGAATTTAAAAGCAATTTTATATTCCTGAATAATTGCTCTGATGCTCTTTTTTATCAAATAAAAAAAAATCAGCTCTATGCGTTATTTAGTAACTGAGAAAAAAATGTTTTTGAAAGACTTAGTGCATGAAATTCCCGAGTTTATTGTAGTCAAAAACCAAGATTTAATGCAGTTTTTCGAGTTTAAAAGCGTCACAATTGCAGATTCGCGAGTTTACCACGGTGGGGATATAAGATTGACAGATGAGATGATATGACATAATATGAGACTGACAGATGAGATTCACAAATGATATTCATTGATAGAGGAGGCATGAACATAAAGAGATGGAGAGCAGGTAGCGCGCGTTTATGATCTATTTATAGGCTATAGGCGTTTCAAATTAAGATTGTCGCGCCTCTGGCGGATATGTTGATACTAACGATGCAATCATATTGAAATAACTCGTATTTATTGAAATACTTGTTTGTGTTCTCAGTTCTAACCTATAAATTTTGATATTTCACGTTGTTATATATTTTTTGGAATTTCTTTTAAACACGCATAGAATTACACCCGAAAACTGAACAATAAACTCTACTCATAAAATACACACGTAAAGTAAACATCATTGCAACGCTAGTTAAAAATCTTGCCGCAAGACAGCGTGTCGCTTAGCTTGAAATGCCTATTTGTTTGATTTTCACTATAAATGATTTTCTTTCTAGATATCATTAATTAATTGATAAAGATGAAAATTGTACCTCCATTGAGAAAGTTCTAAGAATTCTAATTAGTTAAAAATTCGAAGGTTTAACAAATCTCGTTGCTAGCCTTCGTGATAACGAGCAAGGTCCAAACGAACCCAAATGTCTATTTTTAGCTTGTCATTTTCGTAGTAATTTTTCGTTTCTTTAAAGCTTTTGAGACTTTGTTTTTTTATTTTATATACAGTGTGCCTACTTTCAAAGCAGAACATAGGGAACTATCATTGAAAATCACTTATTTGCAGTTTGTCGCTCGTCATTATAAAAGGTGGTAGTGATACCTATCAAAAGAGAATTATTTTCTGCGTCTCTGTTAACACTACATAGTTGTTAATTAATAGCTTGATTTAACAGCCATTACATGTCAACTTCCAGTGATTCTGTTATTACTCGACTCAACAGTCAACAATATTAACCTATTGCAAACATGAATCAATAATAATTATTATTATACGTTGCTCATATTTTTCAAATTTTGGAAATAATTAAATTACTTTTAAAAGGAAAAAAGTCGTTAGTTACGAACTGAGATATAGGCAATTGTAGTTTTAAAATCCCATTAAGTAGCATGCAGTTAGAACTTCTGTTCGCAAAACAATTTTGACAATTACAATTTTTTTCTACCAAAACGGCATTTTTGTGGTAATATGCGGCATTTATAATCTTATTACGTAAAAATATCAATTTAAAAAAAAAACTAAAATGGAACCTTGTAATACTAAGGTAGCGATTCACAGACGCAGAAAATAATTATTTTTCGATAGATATCAACGTCGCCACCATTAAATGTAGATTTATTTACGTAACAGCAAACTACGAATATTTGATTTCCAATGTTATTTCCCTAGGTTCCGTTTTGAAAGGTGTCACACAGGGTAACAACTAAAAAGTAAGAGTAAGTATACTACTCTTTCATTTTTAGTTGCTATTACTATTATTGTTATATAAAAGTAATTAGTAAAGTATTGTATTGTCCAATTAATAAAGCAGTGTGACGAGAAATTTTCTAGAACTTTTCTTTTTCGATAGAAAGTGATGAAAAATAAGCGCACGTTGCTACCATGACAATACCGATAAATTATTTAATTTTATTAGAAAAGTGAACGCATACACCATCTTTACTTTTCTCTCACAACTCAAAGTGGTAAAAATCCACGCTCTGACTTTTATCATGGCAGCTCATATTACTCATATTACATAATAGCTCGGCGTCTCCTTTTACAGCCAAGTCGCATTTTATGTTGAAAAGTCAGCCATCTACAGCAACATTAGTACACTAATTTATGACGTTTGTCGTTAATTTGTGTTACTAGATTCCTAATATGATAGGACAGCAAGTAACAAACTTTGTAGAAAAAAGTAATTTACAAATTTTACTCCCTAAGATCATTCAAAATACTCAATATTTTTCTACAAATAAGGTGTTAAATGAAAAAGAAAGAATAGACTTAAAGACTGGTGGTTTTCAAATTTTTTGTATTACGTGCTGATTTTATGACTAAACATGTAAACATTATCAAATTTTTCCTATTTTCCAAGCCTCTTTTCGAAGCATAATGCCTCATAAATTGGAATTTCAAAATCACCTCTAAGTTCAACCTCTACCTGTACCTATAACATATTTTTTGAATTTTTGCAATGCTTTTAAAGATCTTATGGAATAAAAATGTGTCTGAACCCCATTTATTTCTAATGGCATAAATACCGCTCTTAAGGGTTAAAATTTCTGTGTATAGTCACTTAGTCTTGCAGTGTAAAGAATAGTGGACTTGGTTAATTTTTAACCATCCTACAGTACTTAGTACTTGATGGTTCATTTATAGTATTTATATGGGTCCATTGTACCACTTAAAAGGAGCTTTTCTTGTTCATCAATTCTCCAACCTCCTCTACTCTATATGTAGGTTAACAGATACTCTTATGAAAGTTAGAATGCTTGGTTTTCTATTTTTTTCAGTTGGTGGAAATGCTTGAAACCCTTTTGCTATTGCTCGTAAACTGGTTCGGGACACTTTTAGACATATTTTGTCAGCTTTCTAAAGAAAGCATGTTTTGTTTATATTTTTAAAAACTCGTGGTCGAAACGTGCATTTAGGCCAGAAAAATCTTTTCTTCGAATTGAAATGAACATAATTTCGAATTCATTTGTGTTTGAATTATTAGACTAGTGAAATCTCCTAAAGAGTTTTTATAGCTTTATAAATCACGGAAGTTTTGTCTGAAAATAATTTTGCAGAACACAGTAAAATATATCCTTCTATAAATTATATGGTAAATGTAAAAAGAGCGCGATATGTAAACAAAGAGTTGTCCCGCCAAACTGCTTTGCATCTGGTCTAAAACGTTATTTAGTCTAATCTATAAATACAACTATCAATTAATTTAATGAAGTTCAAAATGTCAACAAATGCTTTTGTAAGAAGAAAATGGAGTTGTTTTATCCTTTGAAAAGACCTTTCTTGGTGTAAAAGGAAAGCTCTCGTTTGGAGCATTCTTGGTTGCTTCGCGTATAGGGTAGTTGCAGGTATAGTAATGAAAATGGGGAAATTGGTCATAGTTACTTTCAATCGAACAATTGAAATTTTAAAGTTTAATTGAGTTTCGATTAATTAATGAAAAAAAGAAGTGTTTGAAAGAGTTTATAAAAAATCGAGCACTATCCTTACTGACAAACGTGTCTTGAGATATTTCCAGAATCCTAAAAATAACTAAACCAACCAGCAACTTATAAGTCGACTTGAAACAGGAAAATTATAATTTCATAATATTGAACTTTTCGAAACTACTTGTCGACTTACTTGGGACTTCTATCTAATAATAAATTCGTCATTAAAGTTTTTCAAAATGCAATAAAAAATGGAAACTAATTAGAAATAATAAATAATTTGTTTAAAAAAATTAGTTCAAACACGTTTATTAGCAAAAAAATAATAAATTTCGTTTTAATATTTTTTTTAGAACGCCAACTTGATATTTTTTAAGTTCGTTTGCGTATTGGCCCCCTTTTTTGTTTTATTAAACTCAAGCGCCAATAAGTCAATGACCACACAAAAAAACAATCTTTAATATCGATTTTTAAAGAAATTTTGAAAAAATTCTAAATTTTCTCCACTTCCATCAACACTCGGTTATGTAAAAGATAATCCACTTTATGAAACACACATGGTATATTGTAGACCATTGCGTAATTTTAAAGCTTTAGTATGTAATTTTGTAAAGGGTACTTGTTTGAACGACTCAAGTTATAAAAAGTGCACAATTTATGTTTTTTTTCTCAATTAATTACTTCTGTGCGATTAGTTTGCTTCTTTCATTGTTTAAATTAATGTTAATTGCGAATAAAGCTTACACAAACTGCAGTGCAAGATATACAGATGGTTCAAGTGCATCCATTTCGATAGGAAATAAATTTTAAATAACTTATTATTATGATGAGTATTAGATCTTAGGGTTTTCACCGAGGTACTTGACTACTCGAGTGATGAAAATTTATGTTCAGATAAACTGTTAGCGCTTTTTTTGAAGAGATTCATGTTTCGGTTAATTATACATCAGCACGTAAGCGCCATTTCTTCAAAAATACTCAAAAAATGTCCTTCAAATCCTAATTCGCCAGGTTTCCAAAAATTATTAACCACAGGTCGCAGTTAGAAAGAAATAATCGTCGTTTTCTATACATTTTAGGTTTAAGTACTTGGGAAAAACTCTCCGTCCCCAGGAACAAACACAGACAAAAAAAAAAAAATGTATAGCTCGGTTGCATAAAGGTGAAATGTATTTTAATCCTAGAATTAGATTTATAATTCTTAAATATGGCAACGTTACACAATAAATTAATAAATAAATAAATAAAATTGTCAAAGTTTGACGAACTGTCACAATTCAACACAAAAATAACTTAACCTCAAATTTTAATTTTAATTTGCAAACGTCAAACTTTGACATTACAGTGTGTAAGGTTGCCATATCAAAGGATTATAAATCTAATTCTCAGAAAAAAAGCACCAGAAATAGTTTTTTTGTTTACATTTCATTATCATCTGTAAATTTCATTTGTCAATCTCATCTGTCAAACTCATCTGACAATATCATCTGACAATATCATCTGTCAATCTCATATTATGTCATATCGTCTCATCTGTAAGTCTCATCTGTCAATCTCATCTGTCATCTCATTCTATATGTTGCTCATCATATCTGAAATGACATATGGCATGACAGATTTGATGACAGATGTAATGATTGATGGAATGTCAGATGATATGACAGATAACTTCCTGTCATATAAAATGATAGACGAAATGACTTATGGCAAGACAGATGACTCTCCCTTATAGTAACAGATTGACATTTGCTATATGTATAGTAATAACTAAGGTGGCAGATTACCCCCACTTCTCATCTCTCAAAACCAATCTCTGAAATCACATATGGGATGACATATGGGTTGACAAATGGAATGATAACGCTACCATAATGACAGAAGATTGTATGCGAATGAAACACAGTTTTAAGAAAAGCGCGATTTAGTTTTAATGTCTTTATACAAAGGATACATTTTATAAAAATAAATTTTTATTTTTAACAGGTTAATATTATTTTTTCACTTACGACGTTCTGTCAGAATAAACATAAGAAGGTCCTCTTACATACGACCTTCTGTCATTATGGTAGCGATAAGTAACTCCACCTGCCATAATAATATGAGATATGAAATTGACATTTATGGTGACAGATGATCTTGACATTGACATATGTCGGGTGACAGGTGACAGACCTCTCTCTGACATTGACATATAACGTCAGACACGACATTGACTTAATAGTAACTATGGTAACAGATTTACATTTCACACATGGTAACTATAGTGAAAGATTGACATTTGACATATGGTAACTATGGTAACGCCCCATTTCTCTAAACCAATCCCTACCCTACTTCCCACTCTAATTCCAACACTCTATCTCTATTTCTTTTTTATATATCTCTGTCTCTTTCGGACCTTATTGCGCATTACCGATGATCCATGTGTTTTTTATTTTATGGATTCTTATAATTCCAAGCATCAATACTTTGTTAATTTGCTTGCGGTATTCTCACTGATTAATTTTCCCTATTAAAGCAATTTTCTACTTCCACGTCTCTTTTGTCAGAGGGTCTATATTTTGTGAATTTTTATACAGGGTGTATCCTAAAATACTCAATTATTTATGGTTCGATTTTAACGAATCAGGCTAACCAGGACATTTCGAATAATTAATAAAAATTTTGGTAGCACTCAAAACATTTAAAATTTCCATTGTATTTTCTGTATACATATTATTAATTTTTCTCATTTTGGTAATTGCGAGTTAATTGTTAATTAAATAATTTTCTAAATAAAATTAGTAAAAATTTTGCGCAAGTATGCTTTGATGTGCGATTTGCAATTATGACGTGGCGATCTAAATACATAAGTAATTTCATATGAATTTCTTGGCAGATACTTAATTATTTTAAGTTACTTTACTATTAAAACATGTGCTTTGAAGGCTGTTACGGTGCATTACACTCTCAATTTGAATTACAATTTTGTTGTCGATTAAAATAAATCAATGATGTGTGCATTTTGATGTAAATTTTCATTTCCACTATGAGCATTGTTGATTTTATAATTTAATAGATTATAACCACAAGGCTGTGTTGAGCAACCGCCTTAAAGTAATCCGGCCCGAAGGACCAAGCGATTTGAAATTTAAAAAAATAAAAGTTTTAGTACAAAGGTAAAAATGTATTGTATGCATAATATATGAAGAGCAAGATGCCTGTGAAGTGTTAGTATCGCTTTCTCACAATACCATATAAAGATGTCTCTTTATTTGGACAATTAAAAAATTAAAATGCGCGATATTCAATAGAAATGTATTGGATGAAGTATGCGATATTTGCTATTGAACTCTATAAAATACAAACAATTGTAGAAATTCCTTATTTATGTACTTGAATAATTTTATATATTGTTATACTCATTTACAAACTTGTTTTTTTTGTGTAATTTTATTTGTTGTAAGTGACCGTAATAATTTATAAATTTACAAAAAGGTATCGTCAAGGACGAAACGGATTTAAGATTTTTCGATTGTTAAATTCTTCTTAACCTGGATTAAAGTTTAGTTTTTTGTGCGAAATAAAATGAGGTTACTCAAGGATTTGTATTAGGTTCTCTATTATTCTTAAAAGAAATTTTTCCCGAAACAATTGGTCATTTTATTTGTAAGTTAAGCACCAGAATATTAAGCGACTTTTTAAAATTTTATTCTCATCATTTCTTTATAACAATTTAAAACAAAATTAAATCATCGGTTTGGAATTTGTCCAAAAGGTTTTTAATTTTTAATGTTATGTAAATTTGTGCGATTATAAAGGGCTCACGCACATATTTTGATTATATATTTTCAAACAGTTCCCGATTTAATTCTGAGGTTACAGTCACATTTCTAACTATAGATTTATGTGAGTCAGAAATTAGAATTGTTTTTCAAGTAGCAGCAAACGATCCAAGTTGATTGTTTGGTGCATCCATTTGATCATTGTTTAATTCAAGTTTACTTACATAACAATTTAATTTAAAAATAAATATTTGAATATCAGCAATGCAGAATGGAAAAAAAATAAACAAATAAATAATTATAAATCGACTGTTAAATAGGTTGACGTTTTGAAAGGCAAATTTAATAATTAGATTTTAATTTTTGAGCTTTCGCTGTATAGGATCTCTGCAGAAAAATTGATCACTAATTTTTTGTAATATTTGGCTTGTGTATATTTGGTAACTGAAAAATATCTCTTCTAAACATCTGAGCTTCTTAAGGAAAATATAAGTTTTGGGTTTTAAAATTTTCATTTTTTAGACCCCTCTACGATTTCTTTTAGTTCTGATTACGATGATGTCGCGTATAAATATGCTAGGTACCTACTCGTGTACTTTAAAATAATCATGAAGTGGCCTTGTTAGAAAATTTATAATCATTATTTTATAACGTTTTATTACAGAGTGTGCCATGAAATTTAGTAAAATTTTTAGAGTTATGAACAGTTATAATAAAAGCTTAAAAGCGTCCTTCTATTTGATTGTGTTGTTATTTTGAAATTTCATGGCACACTCTCTGTTATACATACTGACATTTAATGATTATTTAGATATGACATAATGCAATTCCAAATTATTTAGAAGAAATAGGTGATTTCGGATATTACGTAGAAAACCTATTTGGTTTCCATTGAGAAAAAATAAAAAAGGCATTGGAATAAATAGTCTATTTTCTCTAAAATGTCATCTACAAATTGTTTAAATTTCTTGACCGATTAATTAGGGCCTGATTAAAATCATTAGAAGTTAAGCACTTGAGATTTTGATACCTGGCTTATCTAAGCGTTTAAAAATCAAAGTCCTGACTGAGTGAATGACTGATTTATCAACGGCTAGCTCAAAACGCTGGTTCTAAGAGCATTTGTATATTTAGAGAGTATATTCTTAGCATCTCACTAAGTGAATTATTTCCCAAAAGAAACCTCTGACTCGGTCTCTCGCGGGGGCTTGAAAGCGTAACGGGGTAGGTAACGTGACTTAATCAGGATCATACCCTAAAGGTTTTACCAGAAAAGTTTGAATTATCCGAAAACCGGAGAACTGAGTAGGGATGTAATGGGATATATATACCTCTTTTTCTCCAGCATCAATACATTTCTGTAGTCTGATTTTTAAAGTTCACAGCAGAACTCTATTGGTGTTTTCTTGTACCATTAAAAACCATTTTAAATTCCCTCTTCAATCTGTTCAATTCAGAAGAAAATTTACAACCGTGAAAATGTTTTTTGAGCTTAAAGAAAAGCTAGATGTCACACAACATAGCCCAATTCTGTGAATAGTGTGGATGTTCAATTTCTGTGAGATTGCCTTTGAGAATCTTTTAACTGAACGGTTACTCAGCGACGAACCATTTTGTCATCTTAAAATCTTTCGTTCTCTTGTATCTTAAAATATACAGAGTGATCCTCGTACGTCATATTAGATAGTAAAAATTCTATGTGGCTTCAGAAATACAAAAGACATTGGAATAAATGGTCCAATTTGTTCCATTTTTCTAATTTAAATTTACTATTTTATTGATAACGATCTGATTAAGATTTTAACAAACTTGGAGTTTTAAAGAAATTTTACAGTTTTAAATTAAATAAATTTTATTTATTAATGTAATGTGTGCCTAGGTACATGCTCTACTTTTCTATTTTTATAATTTAAATTTTTAATAATTAGATAATTACTGGTAACGTCCAGATTTTATATCTAGCAATTTAAAAAAAATTGTTATTCAGGTAATTATTATTTGGTATTGGATATTAATTTATTTTTCCGTCGATCGATTGTTAATGGATTGTTAATGGACATGTCAATGGAATTATTAATCTCAACAATTAAAGCGCTCGCTACTCTCGCGCTTTAAAATGTCTCGATTATTAATCGGCCTTATTAACGCACTAGTTGATTAAATAACTATTAAGTATCAACGACAATTTCTACAGGGTCTTCGTAAATAATATTAACCCACGTGACCAATTTGCTAGGTAACCACCAACCACCAAAGTCCATGGTTATATTTTTTCTATGCCAATATTGTTAACTTTTCAACCTATAAACAACCCAGCTGGGAAAACTCAAGGCACATTTTATAAGCCATTTATTATCTACTGTCTGTACATAATATTTGTTTACAGCCTAGTTAAGAAAAGCAGCTTAAGTTTTCTTTCATATAGAAGTCGTAATAATCAGGCGCGGTTTGGCAAGAGGCGCTGAGCGCTACAGCGTCCAGGAAGTTACGACAAATCCGAGCGTTCTCTCGAAATTAATAAATAAAAATTTCTGGTATTTTCAGATTTATACAGGGCAAACCTTTTCAAAAATGTCAGGGGCGTAAGACTAGTAATTTAAAAGTTTACATTGATTCCCTAGGAATATTTGCGCCCCTGAAAAAGTATAGTCTGTCCGTGCTTGATGATATACTCGATATAATTTAAATTTGCCGAAAAAGACTTAAAAAGTCAAACCATTAATAACCATGATCTTAATGAAAAGATTCTCTAAGTCTCAAAAATCAAAAATGTACAGGGTGGAAACCATTTATTATTTATTTATTATATTTATTATAAGGATAAATTTTGATCGGTTTTTCTTATTTGTGACGTTATAGTTGTTGAATTGATGACGTCATCGAATTTCTAAACGGAACTGGATCCTATCATTTTTTGCGTTTTTGAGTAGTGCTTATAGTGAACTTTTTAATAAACTCCTACCTAATTCCTATTTCGAGTTTCAATTGATCTTAAGAAATCCAAGATTTAATAAATTCTATTAAGGACCACCATCAACTTTCAGGAACATGAGAATCATGTGAAAAAACTCTATGAGGGGCAAATCGTACCATAGCGGGCAAATGTAAAACCGTAGGTAGTTACTAGTAAGTACGTTTTTTAAACCATTGTCTATATAGATGTAAAAATGTTAGGGTATATTTTTAAACACCCCTGAAAGAGTTTTGATACACGGACGCATTGAATAAAATTACAAAGCATTAGCTATATTAATCAATGATAGCACTGTTTCATCCTTCCCCACCTTAGAACATAAAATATCTGGAAGGAGGGTTAACAACGGTTGCCTATAAGAGAAAATGGGACCGAAATGACATTTTAGAATTCCATGGATGACTCATTCATTTTGTCGAGTTTACATTATCATTGGCTGTCATGATCTTTCCTTATAAGTGAGAGTATAAGCAACCATTTCCATTGGCGAAATTGACCAAAAATCGCTATATTTAAACTTCTATTGTAATCCATATTATTAGCTGAAAAGTTCCTTCCTGGTAGAGTAGGGGCTATTTATTCAATGTTCCCCACCCTAAAATAGTGAAAATTATCGAAATATTTACAATTTCTCAGTTTAACATCTAAAGTTCGAATTCAGCACTTTTTTGTTGGATATTTTGTTTATGTTTTGTTGGAGGACGCTCAATTATGGGCTAAAAATTGCAGCTTTTTATGGAAAATTCAAAATTATTTTTTATTTTGAGATTCGATGCTTGATTATTTAAAAATGGCTGACTTGGAAATGGTCAATTGTATATTAAATTATATAACATTTAAATATTAATTCGCATTATCCCATAATTGTGCAAATACTAAAAATTCAAATCTTAAAGATATAGGTTTCAAAATCGGAAGATAATATTTAGGTAAAGAAAATATGTTATTTATTTTAGTTCTTTTAACATTTCATTGTAAATAGAGCAAATTTTGAATTTTCAAATTATTTGGGTATAAAATTTTCTACTTCTCTTGCGAATTAATTTAAATTGTAGTTTTTGAATGTTTTGATAAAAATGCGTAAAATAAATTCTTTTAAATTAAGCAAAGTAAAACGAAAAATTCCATTAACCATACAGGGATGATCGTATTATTTGTAATCCTAAAAGCTTTATACACATGCAGTGATGGGAAATTTTTTAAAAACAACATTCAGTTACATGACCATATGTACGAAACAATTAATACTTATTCATGAGACAATAAGGATTATATTGAGGTCACGTGATATGTTTTAAATGGCCTGAAGTTTGATCAAGTATAGATTTGTAAAAGCAAGTTTGCACTTTTAGGTAATGAGTATAAAAACTGGCACAAGACATCTTACAAAGTTTCGAATTCGCAGGAGACCTATGTGAGTGAGTTTTTCGTTTAAATGTCAATCACGTTCAATATACTATCATCTTTTTCCCATTTATAACATTTATTTGAGATAGACAAAGGTAAAATCAGTTACAGGATAAAACCGTTTTATAACTAATTTTAAAATTCCATGGCGACTTTTAATATGGTCGCTGATTCTTCGTGATCAGAATTAAATGTATGGTTTATTATTGTTTTCATCTTATATAGAGGTCAATACCAATTTGAGTTAACTTAAACTACATATTTACAAAAAGAACCGTTCTATTGGAAATATATTATTTTCATTTCTTTTTTTCGGCAACTATAAATAAGCAAAAAGAGTAGTAAATTAAACAATTCGGGTGGTCCGCTGGGTGTGTTTCAGTTTACAGATGAAATTGTCGCGGTATTGGATCGCGTTAAGTGCGGTAGATCAAATTATCAAAGCGGCAAAACGAGTACCTTCATAAACTTTAACACGCGGTACTTTTTGACGTCACCCAAAGAAGAAAAAAAAAGAAGAACGTCCAATCGTGTTTGTAATTCATCACACATAACGCATGGTGGTTGGTAAAACTGCCAAATACAGTTCGCACAAGGAAACCTGATACAAGTCCCGTTTCCAACTTTGATAGTCGATACGTCTTTTGCAACATTTTTTTTCATCTTTCCAAGCTTTAAAAATGAAACGGACTAAATAGTTACGTGTTAAGTGTTTTATCGTGGAATGGAGAAATATATTATTTATTTACATTTTAATTTACAACATTTACAGAAGCGAATCATGAAATATTAACCTGTGCGAGCATCTCCATTTTTCTATTCTAACAGAGACATCAAGTCGACAACGCAATTGGCGCTTTCGAATTGAATTATTTTTATTCTTCTAATTTCTTTAGGAGCTTTTTTTGAAAAGCTTTTCTTACATCCGACAGGTTAAAAAACGCGGTTGAGGAAAACTTTTAGAAAGGTTGTAATTAACAGATGATGGTATTTTAGGAGCCGGTCCTAAATAATTTCATCAAACGATTTCTTCTTATGTAATTTCTTTAATATTTTCTTTTTTTTATAAAATTGTGCATTTAATCTAAACTTTCCCACTAGTGCAGTTTGAACAGGAAGGCAATTCAATGGTGACTCTGTCTTATTGTTACTATTATCAGTTTATGCTTAGCATACTTAATGTCTGCATTTTGTTTGATACTTATGGGTTTAAATCAGCAAAATTCACATAAAAACATAGTTTTCTTTATTTAAAGAAAATTCCTTAACAAAACTTCGAGATGAAGTGATTCGAGTACCGGAGTCGGTACGAGTACTTTCCAAATTATGATTATAAATGTATTACAAAGTTGGTTATGTACATTTCAGCATTCATATTTGTTTATTAGTCCCCTGACTAATTATTATTGAAATACATGCTCTATCTATACTGCCCCAAAAAGACCCAATTTCACAAGGGATAGCTTTTGACATAGCTAAACGTTTTAAAAGATTTTCACAGGCACTGGAATTTCAAGTTTTTCTACTAAAATTTTAATGTTCTTATTGGCTCCATATTGGATTTTTATTTCATTAATTAGAGAAAAAAAATCGATTTTCACAATGTAACATGATGAAGCATTATTTTAAGAATTTATCGATAAAATCGAGTTGCTATGAAAAAACAAATGAATACCTAATTTTGACATTTTATTTAAAGAAATCAAATTGTCATCAACTCATGGATACAATTTCTGATGTAGAGTACCGGTTCAAACTCCAAATCTTAACCCTTGGTGTTTTAACTTTTTCGTCTAGGAAAAAGTTGTTATTTCAGAGTCGTCTGAACATCAGATTTTGTTAAGTTACATTCCTAAGTAATCTTTCTTTGTTGTGCCTCTCGATTTCTGCAAATTTCTTTTACGATCTCATTAAAGAAGCACTTTCTCACGTTTCTGTACCTACCAAACTCATTTAAATGATACGTGCGTACGGTAAACAACAAGGCCGTTTGTGTTAGATAGACATGTCAAAACTATTCATTTGTTATTTCATGGCAACTCGATTTTGTTGATAAATTAGTGTTTAGAGGTAGGTAAGAGTAGTCAGATAATCAACGTGTGTTAAGTTGCTAAAATTAAATTCACTTATGAAAGAAGTAAGAAAACCGAGGGGTTATCCACTCTCTGCAGTCAATGTACAAAAATTGAGCTGTCAGCGATAGTCATCTGCAGTCAATGGCAGTCATAACATACGCATTCATGAGCATTCAACTGCAGTCAGTGTACAAATTCAGAACAGTGGTTGACCCCGCGAAGAAAACGTAAGATTTGCCGGATATTTCAGGACACGAGTTGTCCCGAATTTTCCACATCTTTTAAATGAGCATGAAAATCTTTTTCACTTTAGAAAATCCCATCTGTACATTGTAAGTGATCAAAGGTTGTACAGAGTGATACAACTTCGAAGTCCGAATAGTTACCTACAAGCTGTAAATAAAGTGCTTGAACAAAACTTCCAATCTTTTTTTGTTTTCTTTAATTCGTTTTAAAGGGCTTGGGAGCCTCTGAAAGCCCCTCCCTCAAGTTTTGTGAATATATTATACTCCTGAAGTTTGTTCAATCACATAACACCTTGTTTAACAACAAGAGCTGCAAGTTTGGTTAAATGAGAGACAAATTGCACAATTTCATGTTTTAGAGGTATGTAAAAAGACAGTAAATTGCGATAGGTTGTGTATTTTCCGAAATATCTGAAAAAAAAAAGAACTTGCATTTTCTTGTTTTTGACATAGGTCTTTTGTTATTTAAGGGGTTGATAAAAAATTTGGCAGGTTTACGCAACTTGATATGGACTACCAATTAAGCGCATCAAATTTTTTCTAAGCCTTCTAGATGCCTGTGTATTAATATCCGACTTTCGATTTTCTTGTGGGCGCTATATTGAATTTTGAAATAAGTAAATTAGTGGAGTAACTCAGGGTTTTACTGAGAGAAACACACGCCTTGGAAGAATATTAATGAAACGTTTTTTATGGAATTCTAAATAACCTAAATATCAAAGTTTATACTGTAAAAAAGTGTGCATTTGCCTCATCATTTTTTTAACCAAGTCTTGTGATTTTGTTGTTTGAGTCACAAGCACTTTAAGCATTCTAAGAACTTGAAATTTGGTGTCATTGTAGATCACACTCTAAGAATCCATAGAAAGGTCTAAATTCCTTAAAAGAATAGGTGGGGCGTCCCCTCTCCCCCCTCAATCGGCCCCGGTGGATTTTCAGGACTTGAAGACTTTTGTTTATAAATCTTGAGGACATCATATACACTGGTGCCAAATTTAAAGTTTATGAGATGCCTAGAAGTGCTTTATTAGTTATTGATAAGTAAATGTTAATAAAAATTTCATCATGCCTTTTTGAATTTTTTTTTCGTGTTCTTCTTATTTAGTTACTAATTTAATGGGGTTACGCAACAACCCTCATATTTGCCAAATTGAGATAATCACGTTTTAAAAGTTCTGTTTGCCTTAGTGTAGGTTTTGGTTTATGTCACAGACACGAAATACATTACATCTTAATTTTTTTGGTTTTGAGGGTTGATTCCTTGTTGCGTAATACGATTCAATTATCAAAAGTGTAACAACAAGTACAAGTCAAAACAACAAGTTTTGTAAAGAAATGATGAGGCAAATGCACACTTTATTATAAAAAAATTTCTTCAAAATTCATTCAAGGCGTGGGTTTTTCTCAGTTTATGCCGTTTTCAGCCTAAAATGACTCCATTAAATTCTGATTTCAACGATTTCTCTATTAAAAATAAGATGGCGGCATACTTGATATTATATTAATTTATTAAATAGATATCCCGAATTGTCAGTTTAAATTCATCAATTGTTTTTTCATGGCTACTTGATTTAATAAACATTATATTTCTAAAACACAGATTACATTATATTTGAAATCAGAGTAGAAAACGTAATTTATTTATCCTAAAATCCAATATGGTGCAGTGCCCATAAGAAAATCATTTAATTTAAACGATTTAACCGACCTTGTAGCTCTTATCGTTTAGGAGATCCCAATTGTGGGTTATTGATTAACAAATCAGGAAATTCTTTTCTTTTAAACAAACCTTTAATTGTTAAGAAAAATTTACTTTTTGTTTTTTATAAACTCTTAAAGAAAATTGACGTTAAGGTAAAAAATTTTCGTCTTCAGTTAATTTGAACTTGAATAAGACACATTTCTCGTACGAAATGTAATATTTAAGACCGATCTTTGAGGCAAATTTTCTTTGGATTTTCATTAAAATTAAACGTTTGAATAGAGATCATTCTACTTAGCTGTGATATATCAGAGGAAACAATTTTTGCTGTATAATAGCATTAGTGTGTAGTATCATAATCATCATCATCATCACCCACATCCCACATAGGTAATATTGCTTTTACAGTTCTTGTTAAATCCTTTCACTAGGATTTTCCACGGTTCGTCACTGTTGTACCACTGCTGCATGAAATGCGAATTCTTATATGATTATATAATTCAAAGTAGGAGTGATAATTTTAAAATTTAGATCGATTTTACTATTATAGGTGTTCTAAAATAATAGTTGGTGTTGCTTTTGAAATATTTTAAAATCTTAAAGATTTAAAAAAACAATTAATATCGTAATAAAATTACAGAATTCACTCCATACTTATCATCACTTCTTAGGCAGCACTCAGGTTTTCAAAAAGTTTCTCACAGGTATTATTAAAGATATTGTAAAGCTAATTTATTTACCTTCCAAGCACCTATTTCACCCATAAGAAAACGTGAATTTACATCCAGACTCTGTATTTATACTTTTCAGAAAAATTCAGAGATTGCACCATACAAACTCCTTAAAGCACATAAGTATAAGAATAAGAAATGAATAAAATTTCTTTTAATTTAATTAATTTTGTGGATAATTTTCATAATTCGTATATTAAAATCCCCAAAAGATTTTATTTCCCACGAATTAACAAGTTTAAGTTATTAAGTTACCTGAGAGTTCTAAATACGATGCAAAGTTAGTTTTCTTTCATCAGGCACGCGCTAACGCTTAAGTGGAAGCTATTTTTAACTAACAACGGTTAATTTAAATAAGACCGTGTGTAGTCGTTAATTTAAAAAAGCTCACGCTTAAGTGCGGACGCGGGCTTAGCTCGTGCCCTCTGAGTGAAGCGTCGCGTCGGGTATGTAGTAATGGTTTCAGACGGCACTGATCTAATCACAGATGTATAGGTTTAATCCGTGCTTTATGAAAGGTGTGTGTTATGCGAGAAAATGTACAGCCACGGAGTTAAAGAATGCGCACTACGAGGTCGTAGAATTAAATTGAAAAATCAAAAATTTTTTTATTTAATTCGGGAAACAATTGGCCATGGAATGATAGGTTTCTGGATAGAATAATACCTAAATCTCATTAAAAAAGTATTTTCTTTTGGGTAACTGAAGTACGTAGGTACTTATCAATGAAAACTCCAGATTTATCAGTCATGAGCGGAATCTTTTTCTATTAGTATTCGAACGTGCCAGGGGTTGTTTTAATCTCAGATCAACATTTTTTGTAAGATAGATCTCACCTCTTAGATGATATGATATTGGCTCAATACAACCAAGGGATGCTCTGGTGGATGCTTGAGTATACAGGAATTCCTAAAATTACTATCAAGGCTGTAGGAAGTGATATGTGGATCTAGAGACTACTTTAAGAACCATCTATAACACTGCTAAAAGCAACCCCAAAGGGCGACTCCGTTGAGAAGATACTGGAGCAGTATCAAAGAATATATAAAACAGACTATTGAGAACCTCGTTCAAAATAGATGAAAAGACTTAATATTCGAAAACCACATTCACTAAAGATGAGGAGACAACTCGAGTTGTTCTCAAGGTTCAGAAGGACATATTAATAATAATAATAATAATAAACTTTATTTTCCTTGTGACGATTGTACGTGTAGGAATAGTCAAAAAAAAAATTGTTTACATCAATTTACAGGTTTTACAAAAGTGTCTCACAATAATAAACTTATAGAGAAAACAAATACAACAATTACACAAAAAACTCATTCACAGAGTATAAACACTTAGCAACTAAGTATTCCTTCAACTGACGCTTAAAGACATTCAAAGTACTGGCGTCTTTCAGCGTTTGAGGAAGCGAATTAAACATTCTAGGACCCAAACAGTGTGGAGACCTATCAGTAACCTTCAATCTTGACGGTGTAGTATAAAAATTATTCTTATTCCTTGTGTTAACATTATGCACATTTCTCGTAAGCACAAATTTATTTTTGTTTATAAATACGTAAACGCACATCTCAAAAACGAATAGTGCAGGCAATGTTAAAATATTAAACTTGTTAAACAGGTCTCTACATGAATGAGTACTTTGCACCCCTACAATTGTTCTTAATAAACGCTTCTGTGCAATGAAGACATCGCAAGACATAACAGACCAACCCCAAAAACAAACACCATAGCGCAAATACGATTCTGCTTGTGCATAATATATACTTATCAACTGGCCAGTTGTGAGTACTGCTCTGAGATGCCTCAGCTGATAATTAATTGAATTCAGCTTTGAAACAATACTTCCACAGTGTACTCTCCAATTGAGATTTTTATCCATGTGTAAACCTAAAAACCTGAGAGCATCACAGTTCTGAATCTCCAGCTCAATTACCCCACAGTTTTTCCTGACATCATGAAAACGCAAGCACTGGGTCTTTTCTGTGTTAAGGAACAGCCCTAATTCACTAAACGAAGCGTTCAAACTACTCAACAACCTGTTACAATTTTCACGCAGTAAATCATCATCCTTATGCGAAATTAAAACAGATGCGTCGTCGGCGTATAGCGTGAAGAGTGCACCTGGGTCAACCTTGTCAAGATCGTTCAGATATATAAGAAACAAAACAGGGCCCAAGATAGAGCCTTGGGGTACTCCTATGCTTAAATCTCTACAGTCAGATCGTGCCTCGCTTCTAGTACCATTGCTCACAGCAGTCACACTTACATACTGTCTACGCCTTTTTAAAAACGAATCGACCCACTACAGTGACAGCCCAACTACACCACACTCAGAAAGCCTGTACAATAGCTTATTATGATCCACGCAGTCAAACGCTCTACTGAGATCACAAAAAATTCCAATAGGGCACTCTCCCGTTTCCAAAAAATCGAGTAATCTATTATAAAATGAATGTACCGCACTCATGGTACTCCTACCGCTCTGAAAACCGTGCTGATTTTCGGACAAAAAATTGTTAAACTCAATGTGCATCTGCAACCTATTTAAGAAACCATATTCAAAAATCTTGGAGAAACCAGATGGGACTGTAACAGGTCTATAGTTTTCCAACTGTGTTTTATTCTTCTTTTTAAAAACCGGTACAACTTTACCCGTTTTCAGTACGCTTGGAAACACCCCCGTAGCGAACGACAGGTTTAAAATATAAGTTAGCTGAGAAACAATTACCCTAAAAACTTTTTTTATAACAAAACTTGGTATTTCATCGGGTCCAGACGACGATTTGCCCTTAAAGCGGGAATTAATAAGATTAAAAAACTCTTCCTCTGTAAAAGGACATAACATCATGTTTTTCTTTACGGAAGCTAAATTTACAGAATTACAACTTACAGCACGAGGCAAATCATTAGAAACAATGTCATTCACAATTGCAAGAGGTGCATCAATGAAACAATCGTTAAACATATCAGCAACTTGCTTAGGATCATCACACATTACACCATCACGCATGATAGCAATGTTCCCATTATTAGCTACCTTGTTACACAAATCCGACACAACATTCCACATTGCTTTTGTTGTATTACTAGAATCAAATATTTTTTTCTGATAATAGCCTTTCTTTACATCATTGATCAGCTTTTTATGACGATCCCTTGCACTCCTGTAACAAACGCCCAGTTCGGGAAAACTATTTCTCAACCTATTCAAATCTTTCAAGTTTGCACTTGATCTTCTAATTTCGTCATTTACCCATTTTTTCCTATCAGCCCGATAGGTGACAAGTTTCATAGGAAAGCACACTTCAAAGTGATACAAAAATGTACTATAGAAGCACTCAAAAGCAGCATCCACATCACATTCGTTATACAATTGCGACCAATTTTCCCCCTCCAAAGCACACTCAAAACCATCCAGTGACCGAGAGTTAAAACTTCTGGCATAGCATCGCTGTAAACAATTTAAATTACCATTTACTTTTAAATCAAACAAAACGGACCTATGATCAGAAAAATTATTGTCGACAACACATGCTACACCTTCATTTTCAAAATTTACAAAAATATGATCCAAGGACGTTATAGAGGAGTTTGTTAATCTAGTTGGCCATTTCACAACATTAAACATGTTAAAACTACCCAAATCCCTACAAAACTTTACAAAATCTACAGAAACATTATATGAGTCCATATTAAAATCGCCACAAAGTAAAAACTTAACATTCAGTTTAAACAGTAAATTTAAGACATCTAAAATATTTTTACAGAACAAACTGTAATCACCGCTTGGTGATCTATAACAACATATAATGATAAAATCTTGATCCTTTACATCTTTATATGAAATTGCACATAGTTCTATATGCTTGTCAACACAAAATCGTTCAAGACTAATTGGTTTAAAACTTAAGTTCTTTCTTACCCAAATGGCAACACCACCACCCCTACACGAACCGCGACAGTAACTGCTGGCTAGCACGTGATTATCAAAGTTAAACAGCAGCACATTTTCGTCGTTGGCCCACGTTTCGGTAATGCACAAGAAGTCTAAACATTCAAACTCCGACAACTCATCGGCGTGCAACTGATCAACCTTGCTCTGATTTAAACACTGGACATTCAGCAAAAGGATATTAGGAGCATAGATTAGCTCTCCTCGGTTGGATTCCTCTTGCGAAGGTATAAAAAACGCCGGATACATGCATTTTTTGGCCATATACAAGGGTCCATCGCTCTTTTAAAATTTTCATTATAAATTCCAACTTTGAAAGAAGAATAAGCATCTGGATACCTAGAATCCAACGCCTCACACGTAACTTCCGGAAAATGAGACACCAACACCTGCCTCAGATCCTCAGGGCTGGTGTTAGGTTCGATTCTATATACATGCAGTAACACTCTTTTAGGAACACCCTTAACCTGACCTAGATTCAAGTTTTCGGCTGTACCCTGTCCAACTATGAGATTTTTCTGTCTTTTCCTTCGAACAGTTTTCCATTCTGTACCATCATTCTTTACAGAAAAGTCTTCGTCGGAGTTCAAATGAATGTATTGATTACATTTCTTTAAGGTATCAGCTTCCAAAGAGGCCTTTGTTAAAGATTTAAAATCATTTTCCTTTATACCGTTATTTTTCGGTTTGTCAGATATTAATTTACTTGAACCTTCACTCTTCTTATTGATTATAACTTTTTTAGGAATCTCCTGAAAAATAGGAACATTGGCAACATTGCTCTCAAATTCACCTATATTACCGCAACTGTTTTTTAATTTAATCAGGGTTTCCTGATAGGATATAGTACGCTCCATTTCTTTATTCAACTTTTTACAATATTCCAGTTCAATTTCAGCACACTTAAGACTATTCTCTATAACCATTTTCTCTTTATCTTTGAGGTTAGAATCAATGTTATTGTTTTTAAACACTTCAAAGTCCAACTCCAGCATCTTTCTTACACTTTCACTAATTTTAAACTCACTTGGAACCTTTTTACTAATTATTATTTGTATTAAATCGGATTTTTTTAATTTGTCCAACTCTTTAAAAATTTCTTCTTTTGTTGCCATTGCTGCCATTTTATGTCCTTTCAATTAATAACAAAATTAATATTAAGGGGGTTGTTCATATAATCTTAACATCTTACTGATTTCATATGAAGAAAACCGAAAAGATAACTTGGTTTTATAATTGGAAAAGGATCTATATTGATTCTCTATCACATACTTTTCCTAAGTGCTATGATGGAAATATGGAGGATCTACATTTTTAAGATATCGCAGTTTAAAACGCTAGATAGAGAAATTGCTTAGAGTTGTAGAAAATTAGATACAATGAGATGTTTGTTGGATGTTGCAGCATCTTCTCCCATCCAGAGGCGTGCGCTGTAACCTATGGGCCACTAACCCATAAGTAGTGAATTGGAGCAAAGATAACAAACTCGAAATCCATCAGAGACCTAGGCCAATCCCTCTTCTAGCTAACTCGTTGTAATTTCTACTTATTGGTGCTTAAGAAGTGTCTATTAAGAGTATTGATGAAGAAGGTCATAATGAAGGACAATTTTAAAATAATTGAAAAATGATTTTTTTCTCGAATGAATAAAATAAATATTTGCCTCAACAGTTTGGCAACAAGTTAGCATATACCTAAATTTGTTAAAAATTTCCAAAAATACCCACAAAACGAGACGTCAAGTCAAAACAAAATGATTTAGTTTGACCCCCCCAAAAATGTTCATTGACTGCTCTAACAATTAATTTTTGAGAAGTTAAAAAAAAGCATAGTGTTTAAACGACGATATTGTGTTTATTTTTTGTTATTTATAACGGATTGAACAATAACTAAGGATAATGTACGACTAAGCATGTGCTAAATAGTGGCTTGTTGCAAACAACAGTTTATTTAAACCGCCAAGCAGTCTGCTGTTTTCCATTTTAACCAGCTGATTTTTATACGGAATGTATTCGCCATCTTTATTTAACTTTTATCATCCTTATAAGACGACAAGAAAAAGACGTTTTATTCTCATACAAATGCAACAATTTAATTAATTCTTATTATTCTTAATGCGTTCAATGTTAAGATACTTTTGTCTAACGTTGGTATAGTAAAACAGGTGTGCTTATTATTGGAATTTTTAGTATGTGAACAATACTCATTTAACTTTAACTCATATTAACTGATCTCTAATTATTAAATATTTATGTAATTCTTCAATTATGACTTGTTTAATAATGGATACAAACTCAAATGCAATTTTAACATTCCACATGTTTATTGTGTTTACAGACTCTTTTACTAACTTGATTTATAAATGGATAAAAATAGTATCTCCTTTTAATTTTTATTATGTACACAACAAAAAATTGCGATATCCAGTTTCAGTTTCTAAATTTTTACCTTAAAATAAGAATTCAGAGAGAGGCTAAGTCACGTGTTGTGATGGTTGGGCTAATGAGCAAAATGTCCTTTCTCATAAAAAATTTTGGCCACGCCACTGACAAGACGAGTTATTCTTGGATCGACCTTTTTTAAAAAAACGTAGCGCCGTTTCCACGATGAGTTGGAAAATGGTGCAAATATAAACTGGGTTTATGCTCCGATTTTTACACTCTACTTGATTGTTTACGATTATAAAGACAGTGATATTTTTGTAGAAAATCAGAAATATAAATCCAGTAATCTAAAGATTTGATTGTTCGATGACGGATCTTTAGCAAAAATTGCTTTATTGTGGAAAGAGTGGGCAAATTATCTTCAAAGGTTTTTACAACGGTATCCACAAACTTTTACACTTTTTATTAGAAAACTTGTCTCATTACGACCATAAACAGTTCTCAGCAAATCACAGCACTCTAAATCAGAGTTCGTTTTGGAAATCAAGTTTTTTTAATACCAAGGGTCGGTACTTTGAGTCTCGATTAAAAACCTGTTTAGTTAAACCTGGTTAACACCTCTACTTGTAATGGCTTTTAACTTAACCAAGTAGGTATCAAATTTTCTTAACCGAGACTCAAAGTACCGGCCCTAAGCGACTCGACATTTAGGCCGGTTATTTCAGTCGACCCTTAAACTTAAATTTAGCGTTACACTTAAGTTTAAGGGGTCGATTGAAATACTCGACCTAAAAATCGAGTCCCCTAGGGTGGGTACTTTAAGTCTCGGTTAAAAACCTGTTTAGTTAAACCTGGTTACCACCCCTACTTGTAATCGCTTTTAACTTAACCGAGTAGGTATCAAATTTGCTTAAGGAAGACTTAAAGTACCGGCCCTAAGGGACTCGACATTTAAGACCGAGTATTTCAATCGACCCTAAAGCAGCGTTGACACGTAGTGATTCACGAACGTGCGGCACGATCGTGGTCCACTACCCATGTCAACCCTGCTTTAACTTAAATATGACGTTAAGCTGAACTTTACTACAATTTTGTGTATATCTATTGGATGCAGGTCAGTTTAAAGCTACACTTAAGTTTTCCCGGTAGTAATGTAGGTGAATATTGCCCTCATGAGATTTCATCTCCACGAATTATTAAATAAGTAAGTTACATAGTGTCTTGACTTGTACTACTCAGTGTACCACATTTCAATGTAAGCCTGCTGCGTAACACAGCGTACACACCACACCAGCGCTTTTGAGAACTCTATTTCGGGTCATTTGACGAACACCTAGATGGGTCTGATAGATCTGATCATTCAAGTACTTATACCATCATGTATAGTATGCCATGTTTTGTAGTGCACGTTAAGCCGTCTGTCTCGACTATCTTGTAATTTGGTATCTGTGTGATGATTGTTAACGTAGATTAGTTAGAGAAATTACTCATTACTAACCTGTCAATTTATAATTTTTTGTAAGGAGAGCAAATCTTTAAAGCTCCATCATAGATAGAAGTAGGGAGGAGGAAATACGTATTTCTGCTAAATGTTGTTATATGATTAGTGAGTCGTGGTATCATTTTCTAAGCACCAGTTACTTCCTGTATACCTTAAAATATTTAAAATTTATGTGGCGCAAATAACCTAGTTGTTGACACGCCCAAACTTCATCATTCATTCATTCAGTTAGCCAATTAATAAATATGAAACAGTTTTCACAGTATTTAGTTCTCCAAATGAGATAATTTTTTGCTAAGTACCGCATCGTTATACAAAACTGTGCTTAAGCAAATAAGCATGGCGTAGTTTTCATACCCCACGCCGTAACCTACTCCTCGACGTTCGGGCTGATTTTCAAGAACGATAGAAACTCATTTTTTCTTCAGAGAAAATGCGAGCACTCATAATTTGAAAAATAGCATTGGAAAAAATGAAACATTTATGTTCTTATTTAATATGTTCAAGGCATCTCGGTTATGTCGTATTAATCACTGATAAGGCCTTTTGCAATATTAGAACAATTTCATCCATTATAATAAAACTAGCTTCGTCGCTACGGCGCTTTTCCTCATGAATCGGCAACGTGAATCTTGCAACGATTTTCCCTTAATATGAGGGGAGCTTTAAGAAATCTCGTAACATATGTAAATTTCAATTACATCAAAGAATACTCATGCAAAATTTCATTGCACAAGGTGGTCTTGGATGTGAGCCTCTAACTCATTCTACGGAAATTCAGACTTTCCTAGGAATCTTTATAGTGAATTATCTGCCCTGATGCCAAATTTAAAGTCTTTAGACGGCTCAGAAGTGCTTCCTTAATTTAAGGGAAAAACTACCCCGTTACACTCCCCTTTAACTTGGTCCGCTGAAAATTTTTAGGGTAATCAGGACAGTTTTGGGGATCTTTTAGATAAGATCTGATGATTTCCTGTCACCCCTTTACCCTTTCAATCTTTGGTGAAACCTAGTGGGAAGTATTTTTCGGGAAACGCACTGTGTATAATATACAGGGATGCTTATACAGGGTGACCAAACAGGTCCGGTCACCACCCTGTATAGTGGGTACCTACATATTTAAAGGAATATACCTACTGTCCAAATTTCATGTTTCTAACTATTAAAGTTGTACACAATATTAAGGGAAAATGCAACGGGAATTAGTAGCATATTTTTGTCACCTAACAAGTATTCCTAAAAAATACAAAGATGGCGGTGTTGGTAAATAATTAATTCAAGAAGGAAATAAAATTTTGTTAAGCCTCGAGTTATGCCAATTGATAATTTAACACTTTATTATAGATTTAACAAAATTGTTGCTATTGGAATTAAATTGTAAGTTTATCTTCACACCTGCAATCTACAATTTCTATAGTAATTTCTTTTCAGATGAGTGGAGCATCATTTGCCTATAGAGACCGAATTTTCATAAAAGGTAAGTCCTCAAAGTTAAAGATTTTTCATAAACTTTTATTTTTTGATTTTAAATAGCTTACTGAGTACGACTCAAAGAATGAAATATAAAAAGAAATTTTTCGGTTTTTAAAAGTAATAGGTTACGATAACATAAAAATCGAGACGATAGTATTCGGGCCCAACTCTTGGGGATAATAGTGATGGACGAGAAACGAATTTTTCTGCTGAGATTTGTGATAAGAGACGAGAATCGAGACCTCTCGGCCCGAGACGAGACGAAATTAACCTTTCGAGAGTAAAATTTTCAATTCGAGACGAGACTCAAGTTTTGAAATACAAGACGAGACGAGAATTGTTCATATCTCGTCTTGTTGCTCGTCTCTTCCATTACTACTTGGGGATCAGTTATTTGAGTGCCACTTAAGAAGGATGTCAAAGTAAAATCTTACGTTTTATGTAAAAAATATTTACTTTGCCAGTGGATAACCTCGGGATAACCCAAATATTGTTTATGAGTTGTTGGTATAACACGTTAACTTCAGTCCAGCTGCCACGCTGTCAAAGCCATTGTAGAGAGTAGCTAATTTTTACCAATAAGTATATCTAGCATTTATTGTTAGGTATCTAAAATTATATTGTAATTTAATTTGAGCTACCCTCAATGAAATTATGTTAGTTGATTGATTTCCCCAAGACCCCCCATGAAATATTTTTTAACCGACATTTGTGCTTCATCGAGGCCTGAGGTAGTTTTAGCTAGTTTCTAGCATTTTGCTCTAATAACCTTAAAAAAATACACAAGAGGCATGACGGTAGAGAGTTTTTGATTTAATATTCTGAACTTAATTTTTCGAATTTACTGCGTTCAAAAAATTTTTCGAATAAAAAACCAATAACTTGGCACATGGGTCTCTCGGGAAGCTTGTTAGGCCATTGTACCAGTCAGAATTAATTAGAACGGACGAACAACGCATTCATTCCAGAATTGTTCACCCATACAGGCACCAGGAAGACAGCAATTTCCATAACTTGGAAGGAACATGCCTAGACTACATGATATTGGCGCCCTTGGTGGTGATGGTACTCAGAGGAATATTTCAGCATTTAAAAGTGCGATTTTTGTTTTTAATAAGTCAGCTACTAACCCTTATTTGGGGAAAAGGGAGAAAAATGGTCGTGAGAAAATCCCGCGAATATTGAATTTGAACGAAATCAGTCCCATAGTTTAGGTACGAGATTAACTGAGGGTTTTCCAAATTTAATTCTGTGGCTAGGTGACGATAAAACGTCCAGATCCGTAGTAAACCGAGGTCGAATTTTCTGACGCTTCCTTCAGAAAAAATAAGCAATTATAGTAGAGATCATTTCGTTAATTTTGAAACGACAATAACAAAATAATTGAGTACTGATGAAGCTTTTTAATTATGGAATTTAGCAGTGAAAACTAGGCGGCACGAGCATTTGTGGTAAAGCTACATCTCCATAATCTTCCCAAAACATCGCTAATTAATAAAATTTGCATATAAATTACATTACTAAATACAGATCGGCCTTAGAAATTAATCACCAATCAACTAAGAAAGAAGACGACAAATTTGTACTTAATTAAGTAACTAATTGTTAATATATATAGCGTCTCATCAACTAAGGTTGTATCACTTAATTAACTATAAATAATTAAAGAATGCAACAGAGCTAACGTGTAAGTGCATTGATTGCTTAATCATCAATACTAGAACAATGACACAAAGAATAGCATAAATATAATGAGCGAAAGGAAAAAATCTTTCTACCTTCACCAAGTTTCCTCTTTTAATTTTTCAAGTAGTTCCCATTAACAATAAGTACCAGACAAATTTAAAGTAACAACATAGAGATGATCTCTTTTAAAAGAAGTTTATTTATTTCTGTCAGTATCTATCAATCGACAATATTTTCCTGACTTGTGTTTAAGAAGTGCTAAGTGGCCAGAGGGTGGTATAATGATGTGTGTCAGGGCAGCAGTTGGCAACGAAGCCAGACACCCCAAAATAGAAGCAAATTATAGTCGCAATACCAAACAGTCTACACACACTACCAAGTTGCGCACGTTCGTTCGTTCGTGTGTGTATACTCTTGTTATATTTACAGAAAAAAAAGTTTTTTGATTTTCTCTGATTCATTCACGTGTGCTGAGGATTATCTTAAACTCATCTTAGTCACACTACTATTAAGCATTACGAACTTTTTTTTAAAAGAAAAAACTAAAGTTATTTATAGACGAAGGAAAAAAAAGTACAGTTCTTATTGAAATTATTTTTATCAGTTTCAAAGTTATTTTAAAAGTTGCGGTTAGGTTAGTATCCACTTTTTTGCCTTAATATCCGATTAAAAAGGGGAATAAATGCTCTTTTACTTTTATTTTTAACTTCTTTTCGGATGTTTCCCTAACGGACGTTCCTGAAAGTGTTTTCTACGGATACCAACACTATATTATTTGTACTTTGAAAGAGATTTATTGCAGTTGCGGGCTCTTCTGTCTTAATGTATGGTTAGTCCCTCCTCTAAGTGAAGGAGAATTGAGTTACCGAAGAATAACTACAGAGGCGTGGTTTATAAACTCTTCAGTAGTAGCATGGAAAGTGAAAACTCAAGATATCTGTAGGTACCATCAGGATTCACATTCTTACCTTTCGCAATAGTCTTCGTGTAGTGGTATTTTAGTCGTAACTGATGGGCAGAATGCCTAGCGCAGTTTTAATTCTAAATATGGAAATATGTAACAAAGATGTAGGTACTCATATTG
Organism: Malthinus seriepunctatus; assembly: GCA_963924605.1. Lineage (NCBI taxonomy): Eukaryota > Metazoa > Arthropoda > Insecta > Coleoptera > Cantharidae > Malthinus > Malthinus seriepunctatus. The sequence continues at coordinate 4,846,902 of OZ004600.1, forward strand.
ATAGATCCTAACAAGCCTTAAACACTGACAGGGTAACAGCTGACCGTCTATTGAAGTGCTTGAAGTTATTGAACCAACAGGAATGCTTATTGGGCACTACTGAATAAAAGAGCAGTAGATAATCTCAAATGTGGTGGATGCTACTTGGAATACGAGACAGATGAACATGTACTCTGCCTCAGTCCTACGTGCAAAAGAGAACCAATGGCGGGGGACTTCCAGCTCGATATGGCCCGAACAACTGCTCCCGGTGGCCAGATTTTTGGAGCTTATCCTAAAACTGAAAGCCATGAGTTGTACAATGGGCCCAAATTAGTAAATAACTAAAAAGAACGTTGAGAATCACACTTCCCCAGTGTGGAGCATTCGGAGAATCCACAAGGCGCCCAAAAGTCACAAATAAATCGTCTTACATGATGAAACGTTGAAGATGAGCGATGTGAGCCTTAATCAGACTGGAACCATCAAGCAATAAGCGTGGTTTTTAAAACTGCAACCGTTTTAACATTGCTTGTGTCTTCTTCGGCTGAAACCGAAAGGGTAAACTAAAGGAGTCCCTGTTTAGAAAATAATCGCTTCTTCTAAGGAGTACATTAGTGTATAAAATTATAAATATTCCCGTGTGTAATATATTTTTGAATTTTATAAATTTTGAATTATAAAAAAAGAAACTAATATATTCAATATACCAAAAATAAATACAGACTTTTGCCTTACAGTTGGCAATATCAAGTTGAAGATGATTCAGATATAATTTATATTATATTTTTTTCTATAATTAAATATCTCTTACAGACATTTTTATTGCTTTGTTAAAACTTTTAATAGTTTTACATAGTTTTGGCAAGTAAATAACAATTTTTAGGTAGTAATAATGAGTATTGAAATTATTTAAGAAATTTTTATAACGTTTTAAGTTCAATCACCTATTATTGAATATTTAAATTGGAGAAAAATGACTTTCAAAATTGTCTCAAACACGTCCAAGTTTGCTGTGAGGATGAGAGTAGCCATCTGAGTATGTTCGTGGAGTGTGCCATGTTTAAAAGGCAACAATACCAAAACTTGAATTAGTTGTAAATACGTTTCTTATCTTAAACTAGATCATGAACGCGCGCTATCTCCTCTCTGTCCGTGTCTGCCTGTTTACGCCTCTTCTGTCTATGAATATCATCTATCAATCTCATCTGCCAGTCTCATATTATGTCATATTTTCTCATCTGTCAATCTTATCTGTATATCTCATCTGTTATTCCACATCATCTGTCAATCGCTTCTGTCATTGAACTAACAATATCTTCTGTCATATCATCTGTCAATCTCATTTGTCATCTCATTTTATGTGCTAGTCTTATATGTCATCTCAATTGTCAATATCATCTGTCATCTCATGCAATCTGTCACTCATTCTATCTGTTAGACTCATCTGTTACAGATCTGATGACAGATGGAATGACAAGGCATGACAGTTGACCCCCCTATGGGGACAGATTACATCCACTCCTCATCTCTCTAAACAAATCTCTAAAATTGATAGATAACTTCACCTTACATATGAAATGACAGATGAAATTAACATATGGTGATAGATGACAGTGACATAATATGTAGAGTGACTTATTAACCCCCTTCTGGCATTGAAATATGGTGTCAGATGACAACGTAGACATATGGTAACTATTGTGACAGAATGACATTTGACATATGGTAACTATGGGGAAGACCACTCTCCATTTCTCTAAACCAATCCCTACCCTACTTCTTCCAGTCCCCATTACTCTAAACTAATCCCTATCCTACTTCCCCCACTCTGTCTATCTTTCTCTCCCTCTTTCCAACCTTACTGCGCATTTCCAGTGATTCGTGTGTTTTTTATTGTGTCTAAAATTCAGGTTTTTTAACCTTTATTTTGAAGAAATAAAGAAAGAATTTGAAGAAAGATTTCAATATTGCAACTTTCTAAGACACGACTTTAATCTTTAATCTAATAGTCTTTTAAGGGAATTTTAATGTTTTTCTGGTGTTTCATTAGTTCAAAATTGTGTTAAACTTTTTAAGTGACCAAAAAGTCAAACAAATGACTAAAAATCCTCTTAGATTAGTTTAGACCATTATGCTGACTCCTTATAGCAAGTTCTTTTATTCCTTCAGTCCATCCAAATCTTTGGATGAACTCAAGGAGACTAGAAGTTGTCGCTGTGGCTACGTAGGATTCAAGGCTAAAGGGACAAGGAGGTAGCATAGTGGGCCTGACTAGATGCTTGCATACTTCAGCTTAGTCTGCCTAACAATCCTACTTCATCTCCCTACGAATTTGACGACTACAACTAGGATATTAGTTTCTGTAAATTTTGGACCACTTTGTATACTCCAACCCGAAATTAATTTAAAAAAATAACTTTGCAACCTTAAAATTATTTTATTAAAATTTAAAAACTTTCTACTAGCAGTGCCGTCGGCGTCGCGCCACTTTGGCACTTCTAAAAAGGCTTTTATTGAGATTCTAAGTAAATAACTACTGTAATAGAACCTTCGTAGTGCATAAAACATCAAATTTATAGTTTGTAAGCGAAAAATTGACATTTTTCTACAACTTGCCAGAATTTAAATAATAATATTTTTAAACAACAATGTAAGATGTAAGAGACAATTGAAAAAAATTTAAATTCCACTGTCGGCTGCATACTCAACAGTGTCCACTGAGTTACCTGGTTTTCCATTTACAGTGATTCTATCCATATATGATATACTTGATCTTTATTCTTATATAGTATTAAAACCAAATTCGTTTCGGAAGATAGTATCGACCAAAGGGCCTTGTAAGGTCGTCTCTATAATACTTTTCATTTTTTTTCGTAATTTCGTATGTAATTAACCTTAAGCGCTTCAAATTATTTGGTCAATTAACGAGCGCAAGTAACCCGAAAAAATTCAACGAAAGATGACCAATGCAATTTAGGTCACCTAATTTACAAAGAATTGAGTGTGACTAAAAAATATAATTTTTGTGCAATAAAAAGTAAATCGTGTAATTGGACCCCAATGGATATAGATTAACAATTAGAGTAGGTGGGAATATTAATAAAGTATAGTAATCTAGTTTTTTACGGTGTGTGATTTTAATTAAATAATAACATGTATTAATTAATTAAATGTACATTAATCATTATTATGACATTAAATAAATGTTGTAGATAACATTTTTTGATCTATATTTATGTGTTATGGAAGAAAGTTTGTGGCAGCACACATACACACTGTAAGTAAGTAAATTGGCTGATTTAAAATAGAAAAAATAAATGTTTTGTAATAATTACAATTTACTCGTAAACTAGAAGTATGTCGTAAAATCTCCACTTCTATACTTGTAGAGTTTGCAAGTTATGTCGTTGAGAGCATTATTTGATGCTGTTGTAGACATAGGGACTTACAATACAGAATCTGTCACGACAAACGTCGGTTAGTCATAAATTGGGAATAGTAGAGATCAGGGTTCGAAAATCTTCTCACTAAACAAGGCATCCGAAGAGGCAAATTGTATATACAGTGAAGGCTTCAAGCCCAACTAAACAATTAAAAATAACCAAGTCCAAGTCCAATTTTTTATGACTAAATTAAAAATAAATGACATGCTTCAACAAATTAAGCAACCGTAGTCGTATTCACGTATCGATTATAATTTTCTACAATCAGAAAAGTCGATCATTTCTTCTTTAAATACATCAACGATCAACGTGTGTAAGAAAATCGACAAAATTGCACGAATTGAATACTCTAAATTAGTGTTTTTCAACCTATTTTCATGTGCGCCCAATTTTGTAGCGCACCCCTTGGAAAATTAAAAAAAATTATGTAGATTTGGCATCTCTACACAGTATAAGACAGTAAAGGAAATTTAATGCTTGAAGAGTTTTACTGTAAACAAAAGGCTAAGGAGCTAGAGGTAAAAGTTCGACGAAAAACTATAAAAAATAGAGGAAAATTATTACAAACAATCTTGTAAGAAATTTGATAAGATTTCGTTTTGCTAAGAATAATTTTTCCCTTAGCACCTACCGTTTTCGAGATATAAGTGGAAACCTCAAAAACGGGACCTTTCCACCCTCTCGCTCCCTTAGCCATAACGATAGGACCGGGAACTGTTAATATTTTTACCTCCTAACTTGTCCAAACTTATTCCACCCTCTTTCATGTCCTCTACACCCCTTTTTTGGGCGTTAGTTGACTGGAGACTGGACTAATGTTTGATATTTGGTGAACTATTCATATTCGAAGCACCTTATCTTGTCCTATCCATCCCTAGCTCCTCCACACTTAGCATTGCACTGACAAAATAAAAAAAGGGATGTTTTTTATGAGAGTCTGTGGGGATGAGTGTCAGTGCTTCAGTGTGTCGAATATTACATAAAATAATTACATTTTAATTTTTTTGGTGCGATGTGCGGTGCTAGGTAGTGCGAAGTGACATGGTCACGGAGTAACACTTTTTTTGGCTTTTTTCTTCTTTAACAAATACTTTTTTCTTCTATTTCCATTTTGAACGCGCCTTCTTTCATATATATAGTTTCTTTATAAAGTTTTATATAAATAAATTTGTATTAAAAATAAAAACTAGAATGACTAAAGCATTGGTATAAATTATCAAAATATCAGAAAGTTTAAAAGAGGCGTATTTTAAGGTTCTTTTAAAAATCGTATCAATGTGCCCCAACTCTCCCTATACAGGGTGTCACTTTTATCTTGCACACTATGGGCAATGGCTATGGGCCTCCTAAACGGTAGGAGTTACGAGATCGGTTAAATTAGAGAAAAGTTGCACAATTTCATGTCCTATTAGAAATAAAAAAGAAAATTACGATAACTTACTTGGTTTCTGAAATATCCTGAAAAAACTTGCATTTTCTTGTTTATTACATAACTCTCTTATTATTTAAGGCATTGATATGAAATTTGGTAGGTTTACATAACTTGATACGAGCTACGAATTAAACGCATGAAACTTTTTCTAAGCCTACTAGATGTCTGTGTTTTAATAGTCAACTTTTGATTTTCTTATGAGCGCCATGTTGAATTTTGGCATGAATAAATTGTATTTTTTATTTTGATTTCAACGATGTGTGATAATCTATGTTTAAATAGAAAGATGGCGGCACACTCCATATTGCTTTTATTAAATCAAGTAGCCATGAAAAAAACACTGATAGAATTTAAAATGGCAACTCGGGATAGCTTTTGTTTTAAAAAGTTTTGTTATATTTCAATTGTTTTTTCATGGCTAATACTTGATTTAATAAAAGTAATATGGAGTGTGCCGCCATATTTGTTAAAACATAGAAAATTACACATCGTTGAGATGAGAATAAAATCTCGAATTTATTTATGCCAAAATTCAACATAGCGCCCATGAGAAAATCAAAAGTTGACTATTAAAACACAGACATCTAGTAGGCTTAGAAAAAGTTTCATACGTTTAATTCGTATCTCGTGTCAAGTTATGTAAACCTACCAAATTTCATATCAATGCTTTAAATAATAAAAGAGTTATGTCACTAACAAGAAAATGCAAGTTTTCAGGATATTTCAGAAACCACGCAAGCTATCGCATTTTTCTTTTTTATTTATAATAGGACCTGAAATTGTGCAACTTTTCTCTAATTTAACCGATCTCGTAACTCTTATCGCTTAGGATATGCCCATAGTGTGCAAGATAAAAGTGACCACCCTGTATACTGTATTGACACGAGGCTTTTACTACTAGTCCCTCAATAATAAAAACGTAGCCTGTTGATAGATGGGCTATAACATCAAATTTTTCTCTTCAGCCTTTATTTTCCCAAGCCAGATCTTAGAATTGTCCCAAGAACTGTCCACAAAGTGAATTTGATGTTCTGTAATGCAGTTTTCAGTAGGCACAAGCAAAGACTCTTGTTTATAAAAGAAAAGCGCACTTTTTAAATCTTGTGCTATCTACACTGTGCTTGAAATCTAGCAAAATATACTAATTTTTAATATTTTCCCCATCGTTGCCTGAAAGAAGACAATTTTCATCTCAAATGTTATCCATATATTTAAAACGCGAAGCCTTTTCTTTTCCGCTAATTTTAGCGTACTTCTACTGAACCGATTTTGATGATTTTTTTTAAATTGAAGCTCTCGACCCACAGATATGTCACCACTAATTTTTTTCTCAAAATTATTACTTTCATACATTGTTTTATATTTTATAATATACATAATAAAATAATCAATTTTATAATTTAAAATAATCCAATTTTAAAAATTATACATGAGAATAAATGTAGATAGTATTTGGTTTTATACGATAAGGCACACATTATACATTTGGTCGTGGTGATAAAATTTTCAATACTTTTATTCGACCAGTACGTTTCTAATACGCGATATGGTCAGGTTGGTGCGTGCATTTTTAATTACGTTTCGTGCTTTTGTGAATTTTGGATTTTTGAGACGGTTTTTTATGTTGCCCTCTGTGGCTTAGTTATCTTTAAGGTTAGTTTTCTTATTTGTTTTATAAAATAGTCATAGCTCATTCATATCTACAAAAACTTCGTCGATTTCGACGGGAGTGACAGCTATTTTTTTTTAAATTGAAGCTGTCGACCCCCAGATATGTCAGCACTAATTATTTTTTTCAAATTACCAATTTCATAAATTTTTTTAAAATAATAAATTAACAAACAATCATCGGTGTAAGAAGGAAGTGCATTATGATAATTTTTAAAAATTTCATTTTTCTAACACATTCATCTCTACAACTACTTCGTCGAATTTCGACGGGGGCGCCCGCTCGTATTTATTGAAAAGAGATTAGATAGCAGTAGCAGTCTTGTAACAAGGCAAACTAATGAAATTATTTTTTACTGCAACAATAATTATTTGTGTTCTAAATAAATTTTTAAATACTCGCGACAATTTACGCATCAATGCCTAGGTCACACGTTATTGTAAGAATAATCTTCATTAGATTATTATCTAAAGCACTGGGTCAAGTCCAAACCTTAATGATCGTTACTAAGAAGTTTGGGATTATTGCAGTAAGTACGTACGTATTTATCTTTTTAAATTTGACGATCCTAAACTTATAATTTGTTTTAATTTTTATTAATAGTGTAGTCAACGAACCAAAATTTATCCTGATTTTCGGACTTTTTTTTTAACAGCGAGTTTTTTTTCTTAATCGGTCGAAACCATCCCTGTGAGTTTGTGTATAAAATGTCTCAACTCAATTTTGACCGGAAGGCCCTTATTCTTCAACTTTAGTGTAAAAGTTTGACTTTTTCAAGTTTCCGTTTCACTGTTTCTTGAATAACTTCGCTTGTATTGGTCGGATCGGGACCAAAAAATTTTCCTTTTATTTGTAATGAATCTCTCTTTAAAACTGGCTGGGTTAAAATAATCTATATTCATTTCCTAACCCAAAAAAAATTCAAAACTGTCGTCATTAGTGAGCCGTAGTTTTTTATAGAGAACTCGAGTAATAATTAATATTACGGTATGAAATTTTAGGAAGTTGTAGCTGATATAGTAACAAATCCATATTGCAAATTAGGTCCAAAAATATTGATAACAAAGACTAAAATTTGCATTTTGGTTCAAATTTTCTAATTCATATTTGTTGTGAGCAATTGGTGGTATCGTAATAATTCTTCCATTGAAATGTTGGAAATTTAATGATCTTTCAGATGAAACCAAAGACAATCACATTAGACCACGTTTTCTTCCGATTTCGTTGAAAAGAAAAATGAAATTTTTCAATTATTTACCCACAAAACCAATTTTAGTGGTCGAAATGGTTGACTTTAAAACCAGTTTTAATGTACAAAAATAGTTTATAGGAGCTCTTTATGTTTAATTTTCAAAAATACGTGAAAGAAGAATAAAATTTCGACCACTAAAATTGGTTTTGTAGACAAACAGTTAAAAGATTTTCTTTTTATCTTCAAAGAAATCGGAGGAAAAAATGGTCTGATGTGATTGTTTTTGTTTTCATCTGAAAGAGCATTAAATTTCTTACATTTCAAGAGAAGAATTATTGGGATACCACCAATTGCTCACAACAAATATTAAAAAGAAAATTTGAACCAAAATGCAAATTTTAGCCGTTGTTCTTAAGGTTTAAATTCAAGCGTGCATATAGTGTGTTTTAATCCGCGAGATGGCGAAACTATCGCATGATCAACGGTAGTAGACTTACAGAAAACTGACTTTTGCATTTACAGAAACCTATAAACATACTGACAGAAAAATATATTTAACCTAAAATGACATAGACAGTGAAGGTCAGCTACGACGATGCTTAGTTATTGACTGTGTTTTGACTCGTCGCTATCATAGCTGCTGACGTTCACTGAATGCACCCATTAGAGCTGAGGTTATAAGAACTCAGACAGCGTTTTTGAACCACAAGTTCAAACATTTTAAAACAAATACATGTTATGTAATACCTACTGTTAAACAACATATATAATTTTCATCAAACTCTAACCCATGGTTTTTGGATAACATCAAGAAAACTGTAAAAAAAGAGGTTTTTTGAAATTTATTACCAAACTAAAGTACAGAATTTCCTCAATTTATTTCTACAAAATGTAACCGAGTTTATACCAATACTGTAATTTTTTCAAAATTTTTGAACTAGCGGTTTTCTTAATACGGCCGAAGAAGTTAGAAAAATGCACACAACTTGATTATTCTTTAGAATTTAATACAGATGAACGTTGAAAATGATGGGTATGGGCTTATAGTAGAGCATTATACACAAAAACTGGACCAATTATTTGAATTTTCGAAAAAAAATTAAATTAAGGTTTAAGTTAACATTGCGTTTTTTGAACCACAAGTTCAAACATTTTTTAAAAAATACGTGTTATGTAATACCTACTGTTAAACAACATATATAATTTTCATCAAACTCTAACCCATGGTTTTTGGATAACATCAAGAAAACTGTAAAAAAAGAGGTTTTTTGAAATTTATTACCAAACTAAAGTACAGAATTTCCTCAATTTATTTCTACAAAATGTAACCGAGTTTATACCAATACTGTAATTTTTTGAAAATTTTTGAACTTGTGGTTTTCTTAATACGGCCGAAGAAGTTAGAAAAATGCACACAATTTCATTATTCTTTAGAATATAATACAGATGAACGTAGAAAATGAGGGACATAGGCCTAGAGTAACGCATTATACACAAAAACTGGACTAATTCTTTGAATTTTCGTAAAAAATTAAATTTACGAAAGACGAATATTCAAAATTTAGTCAGTATTTGACAGAGCTGTCATCAGCGCCATAACTAAATTTTGCGGATGAAATGCACACTCTACATTACTATGTACGCCAATGTACGCTTGAATTTTAACCTTAATAGTTCCATCTACTGGCCTCTGTTTCAATAAATCACACCATATTGGAATGACAGCATGTTTAAATTTAAACATTTCTCAGTCGTTAAATTAACTTTTTTTCGAAAATTCAAGATATTGGTGTAGTTTTTATGAATAGTGCCCTACTATAAACCTATGCACATCTCATTTTACGTCTATCTATATTAAATTCTAAAAAATTAAAAAGTTGTGTGCATTTTTCTAACTTCTTCGACCGTATTAAGAAAACCGCAAGTTCAAAAATTTTCAAAAAATTACAGCTTTAGTAGAAACTCCATTACATTTTGTACAAACAAATTAAGAAAATTCTGTACTTTAGTTTGGTAATAAATTTCAAAAAACCTCTTTTTTTACCGTTTTTTTGATGTTATCCAAAAACCACGGGTTAGAAGTTGATGAAAGTTACATATGTTGTTTAACAGTAGGTGTTACATAACATATATTTTTTTCAAAATTTTTGAACTTGTGGTTCAAAAAACGCAGTCTGAACTTAAACCTTAATATTTTTGAACCCAACTTTTAATATGGATTTGTTACTATATCAGCTGCAACTTCCTAAAGTTTCCTACCATAACATTAAGTAAAACTCAAGTTCTCTAGAAAAAACTATAGCTGACCAATGACGACAGTTTTGAATATTTTTGAGGTTAGGAAATTATTATATAAATAATTTTAACCCAGGCAGTTTTAAAGAGAGATTCATTACAAACAAAAGGACAATTTTTTGGTTCAGATCCGACCAATAGACGCGAAGTTATTCAAAAAATTGTGAAACGGAAACTTGAAAAAGTCAAAATTTTACACTAAACTCGAAGAATAAGAACCTTCCGGTCAAAATTGAGTTGAGACATTTTATACACAAACTCACAGGAATAGTTTCGACCGATTAAGGAAAAAAACTCGCTGTTACAAAAAAAGTCCGAAAATCAGGTTAAATTTTGGTTCGTTGACTACACTATAAAACGACAATCAAATAATAAAGAGAGCGGTTTAGATTTTTAAGAAAATTACTCACGAAAAAGTCGCAAAGTGAAGATAATTTTAAATAGTTTTTAGCAAGAAAAGTTATTAAACAACGGATTAATTAATTAAATCATTTACTACCTCCTATAAACACTGCTTATACATATTTCATATCCTTTAAAACTGCATTATTTATAACAGCCGTAAAATTAGACAATAAATTCCAAGCTTAAGGGAGATTTGAATTATTGAAATTTTTGTAAGAGATTATACATTTTTGTTTTGGAGTTCCTATACATTTCCTGCTTCTGAAATCTGTTTGTACAAATTTTTGTCGTTTTTGTTACCATCATGAGCTATATAGAGTTCTTTGATTATGTCCATACGCTGTGATTTAGGGCTTCAGCATATGCGAGATTTCTCCGCAAAAATCCGTCCCATTGCGCACCATCAATCCCGGTAGTTTCGTTCCAGCCATCCTACCTTATTTCGCGATTATAATTCCATCATGAATGGGGGATTCTTTAGTAGCTAGTGGACGTTACTACGAGAAAATCACAAATTTCACCTCCTTAGTCACACTCTATGCGTTTAGGGTTGTCTCCTACACCTTAGCACGAAGATGTTTATTTAGTCTCTGCAATTTTTCATAATTCATAAACGAACTCAAGAGAGCAGCTGTACGTAATATGTGGCAGCCTAACTGCAATATGGAGATAGTAGGCTTAAAATATCTCCTTGCAACTCCTCGATGTCCTTTCCTCCACACACGTCATCTTCATTTGTAAGAAAACTAATAAACGTATTTAATTTGTTTTTTAACCTCGAGCGACTGTAATAAGTGTCCAGCTGATGTTGAACACAAATACAATCGTACAATAAAAAATAGATGTAAGTACATGAAAAATTTCTCGAGTAAAAGTACCAATAGATATAGAAACAAAAATAAAATAACGCGCTGTTTAGAAGTGACATGAGCTATTACTTAACTTTAAATAAATTTACAAACTAAAATAAGGATACGGGATGCAAAAATTGTTATTGACAATGTGCCAATTCGCTGACATACTTAACTATTTAAAAAAATTTGTACTTTTGAAAAAAAAAAATATTTTGTGTGTGTGATATGTGTAGTTTTAATCCCGATTGTAATGACTTTAATAGCATTTTCCATAAAGAGGCAACAACTGTTAATTAACCGGTGCGTTTATATATCTAGACTGAATTGTAATACAGACTAAGTGATCTAGGATAATGATCCCAATTATCGGATTTGCACATAATACGATTCACATCGTTGCTCGCGGCTGGGCTAGGCGCAAGGTCGTGGTCTACCATCCTCTGATAGCTCATGTGTCAAAGTGAATGTTAAACATATCTTCCAGCCCATTGAATTCTGTTGATTTTAGTAACAAATTGATTTTTGTAAATAAACGAATTTGGTTTTACAATTTATGTTAGTTATGTTATGCAGATCAATTTCCTATTTAAATTGTAAGGCACTGAAGGTTACTTATTTTTATATTTTGTCACAAAATCTCTTCAAAAGTTTTGAGAATTTCTGATTTGTGTACCAAAAACAAAAAGTTTCAACTAGTGCGTTTATGTGTATTTATAGAGTAGCCATCAAACCAAATGGCAACAGCCATGGCTTAAATTTGTAAACAGTTAGAAAGAAAGTTTTAGCTAGCTTAAGTGAAAACTTTGAAACCCTAAAAAATTATTTTTGTTTTGACAAGTGTCCTACTCGCTGGGCGACGGATCTAGTTGGGATTATTCAGAAGAGCCTTTTAGCCCTTAAAAATAATCTCTCTCTCACACAAGAAGGGGCTACCATTTAAAATTTGAAAGTTGTGATGACTGGGAATTAAGACGTTGCACATCAAATTTATTCGACTGTAGTTCTGAATTGTCTCCTTCAGAACCAGAGTAGTTCTATGGGGTAGTTTTGTAATGAAAGCACCTAGTGATACTCTTTATTAGTATTCGTGAGGCCGTTACTTTGAGTATCGGTTAAGATCATGTTTCAACAACCAGTCCTGGGGATCCTGTAACTATTAAAGATAGCTAGGTAACGCTAAGTTACTTATCATTTACTCTTATGCTACTATACATTGTTCACCGACAAGATGCAACTAAGCCGCTCCCTATAAATTTCTGTCAAATAAGGTTAAAGCATGTCAATTCTTGTGTGAGTGTTATAAACCGGATTTTCAAAATTCGACCAAGAGAAAACGTCTATTCGAATACAGCGCACTTTTTTCGGGAGTGGGTTAGCTGTATCTTGTCGGTGAATAGTGTATAATTGCTAAAAGTTTGGAGGAGAGGGGCAGAGAGTAGGTAGCGTAGTGTATCGCTGGTAGTTACAAGATAGCAGCACTGGTAACGAATCAACTAATCCAGTGACGTCAGGAACAGTAGATAAAATTTGATACGGGGAACGGGGGAACGCTTACTTGTAAGCACATTTATCTCTAATCATGGTACAAAACACCTAAAACCATCGTTTAACCCTGTTTAACTTTAACCAAGTATCAAGTTACCCTAATGAGTGCTTAACAGAGACTCTAAGTACCAACAGCCGCTACAGAGCTAGGTACTGATAATGGTTGAGTTGTTAGAATTTCTGCATATAGGAATGGGAACTTAAAAACTAATGGTTAACCAACATTAAGGTCGTCGAACGGTAAAATTAATAATTAGACCGGAAAACAGCCAGCCAGACAGACAGACAGATAGGAAGCCTAGAATCCAGTATTTTTGGTTCTAAAGCACAATCATTTCTTAGGCTCGTTCTTTGCTACTGTGCCGATAGCAAATCTGATTTTTATATCCATAGATCATGAACCTTCGCTCTGTTTATGCCTATTTCATCTATGAATATCACATATCAGTCTCATCTGTCAGTCTCATATTATGTCATATCATCTCATCTAACAATCGCTTCTGTTATCTAACTAACAATAATGTCATCTAATCTCATCTGTCATCTCATTTTATGTGCTAGACTTATCTGTCGTTCTCATATATCATGGCATTTGTTAATTTCATCTGCCATCTCATCCTATATGTCACTCATCCTATATGTCACTCATCCTATCTGTCAAACTCATCCGGGAAATGAGATGACATAAGGCATTACAAATTTGATGATAGATGGAATGACAGATGAAATGACATATAGGATGACTGCTGGGTAGACAAGTGGGATGACAGATAATCCCCCTGACATATGAAATGACAGCTGAAATAACATATGGCATGACAGATGAGCCCCCTCCCCCTAATGCGACAGATTAACATTGACACTTAATACATGGTAACTATGATGATAGACCACTCTCCATTTCTCTAAACCAATCCCTGTCCTACATCTCCCACTCTCCACATCTCTAAACCAATCCCTAGCCTACTTCCCCCATTCTCTTTCGAACCTTACTGCGCATTTTCGATGATCCATGTGTTTTTTATTTTGTGAATATCCACAGTATCAATAGGCTAAACATGGGACGGTTTAATAAATCACTGTATTTAAGACCATCTTGAGTCACAAATGCAAATCGTGGTGAAAAACTGAATTGGTCAAGCTCAATTAAAATTAAAGCAAGCGCCACTGTATATCTGATGTTTTAATTTACTGAAAGAAGGTAGAATAAAAAGTGTTCTTTAAAGTTCTATTTATAACTCTATTCCCTTTAATAATGATTTTATTAAAAACAATTGCAATATACGCTCGGCAAAATATAAACTAATTTACATAAATATTTTAAATACCGATGTTGAATAATGGCATTGCTCCTTGCCCGAGACGTGGGTGCGTTGTCTATGGAACAGATAGCCGGTGAGAAATTGAATTGATTAATTTTGTCGATTTCTAGAGATTCTTAGTCATTAGAGGAAAATCCAAAATTTGAATCATAAAACATAATTGTCAGGTTGTGTTTTAAAGATAGATTTTAATAGAAATTGATTCGGTCATCTACAGGGTGTATATCAAATTGACTAGTACCTACTGTATGACTGTATCTTTATTTTTTGTAGTTTTCAATGCCGATTCAGATGCAGGTTTCCGAAATAAAAAATTCCAAAGGTAATCGGAAAAAACTAAAAAATGAGTTTTTGAAAAATGCTCAATATTTCCCTTATTATGAAAGTTATCATATTTTCAGACAAAATCTATTCGTTTAATTAAGACAAACTTACAGACCTTTTAAAAAGAACCATTGCATACCAGATATTATGGTAACTTTCTTATTTTAAGTAGATACCATATTGGATTTTTACATAAATAAATTGCATTTTTTATTCTGATTTCAACGATGTGCAACAATCTATATTTATAAAAACAAAATGGCGACAGACTTGATATTATTTTTATTAAATCAAGTTGGCATGAAAACAATTGATACAGTTTAAACCACTAAATAAAGAAAAACCCTCTATTCTACTAGGAAAGAGCCATTTAGTTAATAATATGGTTCGCAATGGACGTTTAAATGTAGCGATTTCCGGTCAATTTACCTAATAAAAATGGTTGCTTATACTCGTACTATAAGGAAAAATCATGACAGCCAATGATAATGTAAACTCGGCGGAATTAATGAGTCATCCATGGAATTCTAAAATGTAATTTCCATCGCATTTTCTTTTATAGGCAACGGTTGCTAACCCTCCTTCCGGATCTTTTATGTTCTAAGGTTTAAACTGAAAACTCAGGTGCCTTTTGTTTTAATAAGTTTTGTTTTCATGGCAACTTGGTTTAATAATAATATCGAGTGTGTCGCCATCTTTTGTACATGCATCGTGCATTTGACTAGACAACTGATATTCAGTACGCAAGTGCATAATCTTTGGTATAATAGACGATGATAAGCGCAGTGCTGACCGCATCACATTTAATATAATGCCAGGTTCACACGTTTAAAACCGTAGTAGCTAATGTCAATCCTGAAACGCTGTAAAAAAGAGCCAGTGCGTATGCAAATCTACAAGGTGATGTTTGATTTGAAATAGAAAAGGGATATAAGCAGACATGAGAGAAAGACATCTTAATTATTTTTAATCAACTTATTGGATTAAGTTAAGAGCAACCCTCTACTTCTGTGAACCGCCTATATCTACACCCTGTATATGCGTATTACGCAACATTGTAAGGCAACAAACTAATTATTTATTTAAAAAAATAAAATTTATTAGTCCTTATCATTTATCACCTTTTATTAATTAAATTGTTATTGTAATTTTTAAATACAATAAATTAAATTAAAACCCCTCCATTTTAGATAAAAAAAGTTTTTTTGTTTGTAAACATTTTGTTTACAATTTTACTTACACAGATCGATTATAAACTTCATCGATGATGATGAAAAGGTCCATTTAATTGACTAATTACAAAAGTACAAATCCTAAATTATTTATGTCATTTTATCGGACGAAATTTTACCTTCGGATTTAATTGGGGTTTATTTAGGTTAATAATATAATAAGGGGTGGCACACCCTGTATAATGGTTTAAATACCAATAAATTACATTTATTTTGCGTTATAGTTTGATTTTTACATATGAAAGCTGTTGGGTCCTGGTCTGAGCAATCGTAAAAAAGATCTTCAGACCCTGTTAAATTAATATAATGAAGGTACTATGGTCAGCACTTTCCGAAAAGTGCGTTTACATAAAGTAAGATTTTTTCTTGTACAATCAGCGTAATAAATTTTTTGTTTAAGATGCACTTAGGTAATTATTTCCTCCACTTATAACTTGATCTCAATTATCTATCAATTTCCTTGAAGTATAAAAAAAACTACATCAAATAAAGATAACAACAATGTTGTAGTAAAAACAATGCACTCAATAAAATATGTAGTTTATTTGTAAATTATACAGGGCTTCGAAAACGTGTGTAAATATCAGAAACTTTGAACTATTTTTTTTGGAAGAAATACGATTTAACATTAAATAAAAAATAATTTCCTTTTGGTTTTTGCTCTACCTTTCAGTTTTCGTATTTTAAGGTAATGTTTTTGGAAATTATTTCATCTAACTATCTAAAATATTTTGTGCTACCGAAGAAAATTACTCTGTGAAAGAGCAAACACATTTAGAAAATATGTCGAAGGCACCATTACTCCGACAGCAAAGTCCAAAAATGAACTAGTACAATACTTTTGAAACTCTCTGTACATCAATTCAAAAACAATTATGTATTAAATTATTAGAGAGAGAGTCGGAGAATAATTGAAGCGTTTCAAGTTTTAAAACATGTTCAATATTAGAGCGTAATTTCGAAAATGATAATTAAATTGAAATTAATGATAAATTTATTAATTAAAGCCAATGGTGGAATCTCAAGGAAATTTTTAAAAGGAATAAAAATTATTTAAGAACAAAATTAATCCGAAAGAATTTCTAAAGTGCGTACTTTAAAAGAGAACGATTAAATTGTTGTAATGAATGAAAATCTATAATTAGTTTCGTTTAATTAATTTTTATAATTCAACCATCACAACTTTGAAAATTATCTAATTAGAATTAATTATTGTAATTTTTATTAAATCGTTGAAAATTTTCTAAGGTATGATTTTTTAAATCATACATATTTTTGAGAAGGAAATTATGGCTTTGAATTTTAGATAAGTAAATTAAAAAATTACGATAATTATGGAATTTTAAGTGAATAATTGTTAATTGCAAGTATTTGCAATTGCTATGAATTTTTTATCTGTTCGATCATTGTCAGGATCATGATTATGTATATTTTTGTATACACTCACAGGATTGTTTTCTCACTGTGTATAGAATTATTAGTTTTTTAGGGTTCTTTAGGTTTGACTTTAAACGCTAATAGCTATATTTATATTAAGTATTATCACGAACTCAGCATTACTTGTACAGAGTTTTGGGGGTTGATATATTTAATTTTCGGAACTTGGGACGGTTGATGTTGCATAAATATTTTTTTTTCCAAGCTTGGCCATATTTAATTCTAGTTCGCTTAGAATTAATTTTACAATTTGTTCTTGTACGGCTGTGAGCTGTGAGTGTAATGGCCCGTCCACATGCACAGGGAAACCGGAAGGCAAGCCTGTGTGTCTGTGGACGGACCTTTAGATGCTCTATCCCACAATTGAAGTGCGAATCGACGCATTTGAATTGAATGTATCTCTCTCGGTATCTCTATTGACGCATGCTACGAATATCCAGATTTAGAGAGTGACAAATGTCGAAGTTCTCTATCGTATCGAGAAAATTATTTCTTAAACAGAGAAATTTGGATAACATTATGAGGGGAGAGCGATACGATATTATTAGACTGACCATTGAAGGAAAGATTTAACAGACATGTTGAAAGGTTTTAGAAGTAGCGTTAGAAAGATAAGCTCCGGTAGACCTTGTCGAGATTGGAGTTTGGCCGTTTGGATCGCCAACCTTCTAAAGGAGAATGTGGCATATAAAGAAGAAAATTGCCTGAGAACAACAGGAGGTACATAATTTGTAAACATTTTTTCGTTGCTTTACGAATTTTGACTCAAATCGACGTAGCTGTGATTTGCTATGTATCAGGATCTTACCACGATGCGAGGACGGTGGAAGTCTATTATACCAATTATACTTTACATTTTGGAATCATTCCACTACCTATTCCAATACGAGCTTGATAGTTTGTCGAAAGATGCACATGTTGAAACTACATTTTACATTATACTGAGCCATTTTAATAAGCGTGAAGTACTAAACTTATATTTAAAATGGGAAGGCTTTTATTCACCGCTAATTATAGCATGCTGGACCGATCTTAATTATTTTTTTTAAATCGAAGCTGTCGGCCCACAGAAGATATGTCAGCACTAATTTTTTTCTTCAAATTATCGATTTCATACAATTTTTTTAAATAATAAATTACCACAGCTGTACTATCTCCTATATCCCCACTTCAACGTTACATTGAATAACTGACACGCCTATCGTGCATTGCATTTTACTTCAAACAATCATCGATGTATATGCATTATAATTTTGTAATAATTTTTAAAAATTTCGTTATTCTAACGCGTTCATATCTTCAAATACTTCGTCGAATCGACGGGGATGACCACTCCTAATTTTTTAAATGAAACGCCCTGTATATTAATAGCTTAATATATTCCTTTCTCTATAAGTGCTAATCGTTATGATGTAAGATTGTGATGGTCTGAAGCTATAAATTTTGGAGAAAATTTGAAAAAATGTTTTATGCAAACTTCAAATGAAGAACATGGGCATTTCCCATATAAAACTATTATTGGATCCGTATAATTAATAATAATTTAATTTATTTATTATTTATATTTATATTAATTAATATAATTTAATTTATAAATTTATTGATTGATTTATTTGTCAAATTCACGGGTATCTTATTAAATGTGCTCATTTCAAGAAAAGTTTTCCCGATTTTCTTCAAACTGAGCATACTGATGAAAAATTAAGAGAGCATCATTGATCAATTTTTAAATTCTGATCAAATTACCTATGTGAAGTTTTTTTGTACAATAATTAGGGGAGCCAATATTTTCATCAGTAGTCTAGTTTTACATGAGAAATGCATATGCCTGCGTTTGAACTTTAACACTGATGTATACTGCGCTTACTGTGTAAGCTATTCTAGCTATAAATAATTGAATCAAATAGAAGATGAGAGAAAGTTTTTTACTGATGTACACTTTCTTTTATTAGCAAAATAATTACAATTAATATTCCTGTTTTACACACGATGGTGACGTTTTGCGAAATTTTAAATTTTTGAGTTTTCTTTAAATTGCACACCCTGTATAGCTATTTTGAGACTTTTAAAAAGCTCTTCTAATATATTTTGTATTCAATACTTCTAAACTGCATCTAATCAATATTAGATTCTGGATTCTCAACAAAAACAAATGAAACTTCTTTCAATTTTCAAATCAGCTGAAAATTTTATAAACACGACTGCAAAATTTTGCTAGCTGTGCTTCCCCGACTACAATATTTTATTATTTGTTTTTATCTCTTCCCCCAAGTAGATTGCATTTATTAAGCAAATACCTACATAAACTTGAATTTTTTTATCTTTACCTACACTTGACTTTTAGAAAACCCAATAAATAATTAATTTAGTAATAAATTTTCTAAATAAATATTTAATAATAATTAACAATAAATGTATTAGCTAAGTTAAATAATTAAACTCAATAAATACATCATTTTCATCTTAATTTATACATTCAGGTGGTTACGTGTCGGCAAAGATAAAAAAAATTCAAGTTTATTCTTATCTGCATAAAATGAATAGTAACTCCGGGATTAATTTTTCCTACCATTTACCCCCCCCCTCCCATGGAAAAGAGTAGGTAGATGTTAACTAAAGCTATTTTGAAATATTTAAATCACAATATCATTATTCTATCCCCAACGATCAGTTTGAAATTTTCAACCCTATAATTGTGATCGCGTAGCTATGGAGCCATTCGGTCCAAATACAATTCGAACTTTTATTTTATAACAATACAGATCTATTTTTTCGCAAATTATTATATTTACACACAGATATACCGAAAAATTTTATCCTTGGGAATGACGTTACCTTTTCGATTTCCTCAATTTTGAGATCTGAGATGTATGAAAGTTTTAATGAAAGCTCTGAAAAATCATTTGGAAATTTAAAAATATCGGAAAAACATAAATCAATTACATTAAAAATAGGTGAATTACATCGTAGAACAAAAGGAGCAGAAGAAGGTATTACAAGAAATTATACAGGGTGGTTGGTTTAATGGTTTTTTACTGTCCAGCTAATATCTGCTGAAATATTGAAGATATTAACTGTGTTATCAGGGCAGGCTCAAAAATTTTCAAGAGGATGAAAAGCTTAAATCAGGGTTTTCTCTTTTCTGGGTTTGTATAAATCCGTTGACCACTGTAATCTCTTCTGAGGATGGTTTTTTGCCCAAAGTTTGCAAAAATTTGACTTTCTCTAAATCAATGTTTTCTTCTTCGGCACCAATTAGAGACTTATCGTTTTATTATTATTGCAAAATCATTAGCAACCTTTAGCTAGAGCTGCCCTGGCGTTTCCCTGGCTACAGCCCTGTGTCATGAAACCCTAGAGAATTAGGGGGAGTCTTAAGAAAATTTCGGTGTGAACCGGAAAGTTGTGATAATTTCTTAAATTAAAAAAAAAATTTACAAACCCCTAGATATTGTTAAAAGCTCGATTTGACAATCGAAAAGGTCCCGAAAGGTCAAGTGCGTGCGGATACATCGATTGAAACAAATAATCACAGCTGAGGAGAGCAATTTCCAAATCCCTCTTTATTAATCGAGTAACATTTATTTTGTTTTGATTCGATAAATATAAACTTTGCGATCGTAAAATTAATTTTCGACTTTAAATTTAATAATAAGTGCCAAAGAGGAGCATCAATTTTCAGCTAATTTATGGTGTTAATTAAGGTTAAACAAATAAAAGCGATTCTTGGTCAAGTTCAAGATTAGAGGTATTGCGAGAAATAAATTAGATCGTTTGTCTGGATCAATTAATCTGAATGAAATTTGAGGGGGCAATGGATTACAATTTGATTTTTGTATTTTCGGAAAATTTAATAATTTTCTTCAAGAGGTTGATACGTTTGTTAATTTAAAAAAATCGTCTGTCATTGAAATTAATTACTTTCATTACGAAATTATTTCATTTAATTGAAAAATGTAAATTATTTGCTATATTTGTTATAATTGGTTACGGTCGTGATCTTTATGGTATTAAATTGTTTTACATTTAAGAGCATTGATAATTTTTGTTAGTACAACAACAAATATTAAATTTAACAAAATTCGTTATTTCCGGAATCGTAAATTAAGAGAAGAAGAAGAATTAAAGAAAACCTTCTGACGTAAACTTAATTATTTAAAGAATTGATTAAGGAATCTTATCAGTGGCGAATATTTTATTTTTTTCTAAAGAATTATTATTATCACCGATAAACGATAAATACCTACATTAAAACTATTTACGATAATTAGGTCAATTAATTATTTTGGTGCCAGGTATGTTAATTGAAGTAATTATTGATAAGAAAATTGTGTGCTTACCGAAATTTTTATTGGTGATCCTTTTAATATCCTCGAGATCCTTATTCTTTTTGTTGTTTTTCTTTTTTTTCAACACTGGCATACCCACAACCGAATAATTGTGCATACCGTGACTGTTTAGGAACAAAAAGTACTCTTTCGATTGTTGTATTTGTGCTTTGACTAGATCGTGTGGCCTTCTGTGGCCTTCGATTTCGCAATTCATATCTTTCGTGTCACTTGAGAAGGTAAGTCTCAATGTGTCGTCTATTGGCAGGGACGTTTTGTATCGTTCCAAAATACGAAACGTGACCGAATAATTATAAACGCGATTGGAACTCATACTTTCGGCTTTCGCTCTTACCACGGTATTGGAGAGGTAGGCTTTTCTGGCCACATCTTGTCTTTGGCAATGATAAGCTTTGTTGCGTTTAATCGGCGACCTTTGTGGTCGCGATATCGGAGATGTTGTCGTAGATAAGGGAGGAATAACTATCGTTTCTATCCTGCCTAAAGGATGATGTATTTTTGAATGTTCGCGCGATTCGACTCGTAAAGCTTGAGCTTGCGAAGAAATTCGCGTTTTTCTATAATGGCGATTTTGAGTTTTCCGCCTTTTAAGGTGTCTGGTGGTTTGTGCGGGCGAACTTAGTAAAAAATCGTTTTCGGAAGTTTGCTTTTTATATCTAATATTTTGAGTTAAATTGTTATTGTCAAAATTTGAACTTATTAAGCTATTTGAGGTAAAGGAATTTCTTTTGTTAATGTCGCTCATCGTCGTCAAACTATCTATGCGGAAACCAGAACAACTTAAAAATGCTAAAATTATTAGGAATATAAAACATACACATTTTTCGAACGATAATTTATACATGTCTAGGGAAATTGGCCGCGAGTGTCCGTGTTCCCTTAAGCTTTACCGCGCCTTGTCGGTGCAGTATTTGATCACGTTGGACACATCCAGGTGCCAGGATCCTTTGAGCTTCTGGAGGTTTTGAAAATGCGTCATCTTCTCAGGTGTCCGCGCTGCCTAAGATGAGACGAGCGCGTTTTCTCACATTGTCGCCAGCTTCACTACCTTATTTGCAACTTCACATAGCGGCGAGGTTTTTCCCCCCATCAAAATTTTCACTTCGATTTTAAAACCAAATTTAATTTAAATTCAAACTTTTACGCTAATTTAATCGATTAATTTATAATTAAAAAAAGAAAACACACTAAAATGACACACCGCGATATTTTTTAAAATAAACCGCGAAATTTAAATTCGCACTTTTCTAAGACGAGTTACACTTTAGAAGGGGCGGCCGCGCTGCAACAATGCTCTCGATTAGCAGCAACCAGAAGTTAAATTCCCAACAACCTGCGCGTAGCAAAAGCTCAAGCTACACTGACGCAGACCGAAACAGTGAGCATCTGGTGGCAGACGCCTGAACTTTACTCGTCAAGATAGACGTTGCTTCTAATAAAAACGTCGCGACGCTTGTTGGATTTTTATTTCGTTTCGTTTTATTATCCTTACTTTTATTGTTTTGCCAGTTCAATTATTTTACAATTTTCAAATGAAAACGTTTTCGAAAAACAAACAATTGGAGTAACAAACTTGATGAACGATTAGATAACGAAATTGCCCAAAATTATAACTTTTGGGCTTGATAAAAAATTGCGTGCGATTTTTGCGCTTACAATCGAAAGTATGCATCTTTAAAAGTTTTCATTGATGGCGCCAAGTTATCTTAGCGTTTAAGTACAACGGACTTGCGACTTTTAATCCCTAATCTTTGATTGTAACATAATATCTGATAATTTTACAAGGTATTTTAGAATAAACTACAATGCAATCTTTATAATATTTATTTGTAATTGTAGGACATTTCAAAGCGCCGCTTATTGTTTAAAAATATACAAACACAACACGTATTAAGTTCGAATAAACAGTTTTTACCTGGAACCGCTTAGGGAAAACTTGAGCGGAGAAATTCACACTCGGAAATTTTAAGAATACATTTTTCACCTCGAGAAGTGTCTAATTTTCTTAAAATTTAGTCAAATCATCAGTTTCCCAGATATGCTGCTAGGGCATTAAATTTACAGTGTTCAACAAGTGCACGAAAACGACGTCCTGAGCTCCGGAACAATTTCAAATATTTTAAAGATGGTTTAACAACGGATTTGTGACTCTGAACCATGATAACAATTTTTCAAAAAAATTCTAAAACGACGTTCTAGGCCTTATTGCGAAATTCCAAGAATGTATAAGAGATGGCATTCCAGATTCTGTGTTATGTTTAGAGACAGATTTGTGACTCTTGATCTTGAACTATGATGACAGTTTTTAAAAATTGCATTAAACGACGTCCTGAGTTTTCTGAGCTCCTGAGAAATTCCAAATATTTATGAGATGGCTTACCAGATTCTTCCTAATGTTCAGACAGATTTGTGGCTCTTGAACTATGATGACAGTTTTGCAAAATTGCATGAAAATGATGCCGAGTCTTCTGAGCTCCTGAAAAGTCAAATATTTGTGAGATGGTTTTCCAACGGATTTGTGGTTCTAACCCATGCACACAATTTTTTTAAAATGCCTAAAAATGACGTCCTGGGTCTTCTGAGCTGAGAAATTCCAAATATTTAAGGAATGGCTTTCCAGATTCTACTTAATATTCAGAAACTGTGACTCTTTAACCATCATGACAGTTTTTCAAAATTACATAAAAGCGACGTCCTGAGTCTTCTGAGCTCGTGAGGAATTTCAAATATTTATGGGATGATTTTCCAAATTCTTCCTAATATGGAGAGACTGTGACTCTTAAATCTTTTCAATATTCAGAGACCGGTGACTCTTAAACCATGATGACAGTTTTTCAAAATTGCATAAAAATGGCGTCCTGATTCTTCTGAGCTCTTGAGAAATTACAAATATTTAATTTAATTTTCCAGATTCTCAATGT
Organism: Malthinus seriepunctatus; assembly: GCA_963924605.1. Classification (NCBI taxonomy): domain Eukaryota; kingdom Metazoa; phylum Arthropoda; class Insecta; order Coleoptera; family Cantharidae; genus Malthinus; species Malthinus seriepunctatus. The sequence goes on from OZ004600.1 coordinate 4,871,304, forward strand.
TCAAAGACGGATTTGTGATTCCTAAACCATGATGACACTTTTTCAAAATTGCGTATAAACGACGCCCTGAGTCTTCTGAGTTCCTGAGAAATTTCAAATATTTATGGGATGATTTTTCAACAGATTTGTGATTCCTGATCAGTGATGATAATTTTTCCAAAATGCATAAGAACGACGTTGTGGGTCTTCTGAGCTGACAAATTTCAAATATTTAAGGGATAGCTTTCCAGATTATCTTTCATGTTTCAAGGCGGATTTGTGATTGCTGAACAATGATGACAGTTTTTCAAAATTACATAAAAATTTCAAATATTTGTGAGATGGTTTTTCAACGGATTCGCTCTGATCCATGATGACAATTTTTCTAAAATGCATTAAAAAGACGTCCTGGGTCTCCCGAGCTGAGAAATTCCAAATATTTAAGGGATGGCTCTCCAGATTCTTCCTTATGTTCAGAGACAGGTTTGTGACTCTTGAACTACGATGACAGTTTTTCAAAATTACATAAAAGCGACGTCTTGAGTCTTCAGAGCTTTTTTGAAATTCCAAATATTTAAGAGATAGCTTTCCAGATTCTCGTTTATGTTCAAATGCGGATTTGTGATTCCTGAACCATGAAGATAGTTTTTCAAAATTACATAAAAATAATGCACTGAGTCTTCTGAGCTCTTGAGAAATTTCAAATATTTATGAGATGGTTTTCCAACAGATTCGCTCTGATCCATGGTGACAATTTTTAATTTTTCCAAAATGCATAAAAACGACGTCGTGGATGTGTTGATAACGCACGCTTTTTGCTACACTTTACCTTTCTTTCAAATTTTTTTCCACATCACGAGAGCCCCTAGTGCATTTTAAAGACGAATTTTGACTTGTAAAAAATTCAAATTATTTAACACTTTTTGATTTTGCCGTATCATTGGTGTGGGGGTTTGGGGAGATTAAATTATTTTAATAACAGTTGTTGAGTGGGTCTCCTGAGCTGAGAAATTCTAAATATTTAAGGAATGGCTTTCCAGAGTCTTTCTGAAGTACAGAAACAGATTTGTGACTCTTGAACTGTGATGACAGTTTTTCATAATTACATAAAAGCGACGTCATGAGTCTTCTGAGCTCCTGAGAAATTCTAAATACTTAAGGGATGGCTTGATTCTTCCTAATATTCAGAGGCGGACTCGTGATTCTTGAACCATAATGACAGTGTTTCAAAACTAAGGAAAAATAATGTAGAAGAGGTCCACAACTTCACTTTTTCAATTCTATCAATTTGGAAATTATATTTGAGCTTAGTGTAGGGTATAGGTTAGTAATGTGCTAACGGATTGCAAGTACTGTTCGATGGCCCCCAAGGATGAGTTTTTAATGCGGACTGCTGATTTGTATTGAGCTTCTTTATGCGTGAAGGTTTTCTACTACTTTCGTCAAAAAAGTTCAGGTTTAGGATAAGGTAGATTAGAGTGGCTACCCTAGGTTTGGTTAGATTAAGGTAGTATAGGTCTCGTAAACCTAAAATGTTAAAATACCTAACTTAACCTACCCTAACCTAACCTTCTGATGTAGCGAAAACCGCTAAAGTGCTTGAATTCTGTAACTATTAGCGATATAGCGATGCCCTACAACGCTACTTATAGCGTATTCGATTGGGACCGCACCGACACGGAACCAGTGCGGTTCTGCACCGGTGGAGTGCAGTCACGTGATTGATTTACACAGGTATAGATGGGTACACTGTTGCGGGGTAACACCATTAAAACACGTAAAACTGGGGTAGTGCAAATAAAACTGTGATTGGTGCAGCCAAACAAATACGCCATTATTCTCTACCTCTCTTCTACAAACTCTTAACAATTGCTTGGAGAAGGATAAAAGGTAAGTAACTTAGCGTTAACTATCGGATCGGTAATATTTACAAGATCCCAAGACAAACGCGACCGGCCTAGCGCCGGCAACTAAATTTAAAAAATGAACTTAACCCATAACCTAACCACTTGATTGTTAAAGATCTTCCTGTTTTGTTATTTTTTGCTTGGAAATTTTTCAAACAATCTAGTTGTATTAGACAATCTTAAAAGAACGTGGTTATAGGAAAACTGTAAGTACGTGTAGAAAATGACACAGTATATTTTCATTGGTTTCACCGCATCTTTGTTTTCGTGTGAAGCTTCTCTTCGTGTAAGCGTAATTCATTAAAGCTTGTTATTCAAGTATCGATTTGTAATTTTAAATTGATTAGATATTGGGTACTCCATTATTTTTCTGATTTTCACAAAACATTATTACTGGATATTAGTGCTAACAGATTTCCTCAAATCTTTCTACTATTTTTGACATGGTTCAATATCCCATCAAGGAGCACAATTTATTAATTTTGAAGTATCTCTTTTAAATCGAACTTTAAAGTTTTATCAAAAGTCAATAAATAATTGTTCAATTCTAGATATTTTGTTTATGGTCTTCTTTTAATAGAAAATTTCCGGGGAAGCCAAATAAATAAATAAACTATTAGGCAAAAATTAATTTTTCTCCAAAAAACGTTTGAATCAGATTTATTCAAAGAAGGGATTTGAATCAACAAGTAAAAGTCAACACTTGCGCTAATTATTTCTAAAAAAATAAAAATAATTATGAAACAGAAACAAATTCAGATCCAATCACGAAAATTCAACGAACCATTTTAAAATTGCGTCATCCCAAAGGGAAAAGCTATGACTATTGCGCTTTTAATAATAATTACAAACGCGCGTAAAGGAAAAACAATAATTAAATAATCGAGAAAAATTGCTAAAATAAAAATATAGAAATAGAAAATTTAATATTTAGATCAAATAAGTTTTGTTAGACTACCCAAGCAAGAGAGTCGTGGTGTAGTTATTTCTGTAGTTCTGTTAACCCGTGATATTCAAAAGCGCCACTACGTATATAGCTCATCAAAACGGTTTATGTCGTTCACACTTTAAAATGTAAACAGAATCTGTTTGATTTAAGACCATTAGACCATTTAAAAAATATTAAATTTTTTTAACCTATAACGAGAGCTTTAATAAAAATTTTAATTTTCTCATTTATTCCTTATCGGAAGTTAATTTTTAAGTGTTATCGGAAATGTTTAGCGCCATGTCAACACTTCATCAAGTGTTTGGATGTAGATTAATACTTTTAAGTGGTTCAAAAAATGTTTTTGGAGTGAAAAATCGTATATTTTTCGTTGAACTTGGTAAAATAAATACACGTTTTTGCTTTCAAGCAACTTCAGGAGGGAATGAAGCATTGGAATAGTCTGAAAATTGGACCTGGGGGTTGAATTAGGATTATGATTGTTAGGGTGGAGGGTAAACCGAGGTTTACGCGCACTTAGGGCACTTATTCGGACCCATTATGCTGCCTCCTTTTAGCAACTCCTTCCTTTAGTCCTTGATCCATCCTAACCTTTAGATGAACTCAAGGATACTGGCGAGTGAAGTGTCGCTGATACTGTCCATGTTAGGCCAGTATTTCCTTAACATGGGTCCTCGAATTAGCGTTAACGCAGGGCAGTGAGAAAGCACGTGTTCCACTATTTAATTCGCTTATTGCATTCTCTACAATTGTGGCAACACCAATTCTGTATAGAATCTATATCATAGATGCTTGTTCAGTCGACAATGTCCAGTGAGAGTGTCAGCTATGGCAAGTAGGTTCTTACGAGAGCACCGTAAGTAACAATTAGTGTACTTTTTAAATGTCGCTTTCATAGATGTTTTGGCAGCTGTCACAGTTAGCCCAACGTTTTCTGTGGGATATCGCGTGTTACTTTTCAGTAGAGTGTCGAGGGTGCTGAGTGAGGGAGTAATAGAGAGTTCATAGCCAATAGGCGAAGTCACCGAGCTCTCTCTTGCCAACTGATCTTCTCTCGCCAATCAACTTCCTTGATGACCTTTGACCCAGCAGAGTTTTAGGTCATTATTCGTAGATATCTGATTCAGGACTTGGAGTGATTTGACCTGGGGGTTGATGACGATTCTTGGCATTACGCATTGGTTGATTGAGTCTACTCGCTCCTATAGCGAGCAGTAATAACATTTTGAGTTTTTGGAGTGGAATATGGAACATGGAAGTTTATCTTGTAGTTTTTTTTAGAGATCGACGCAGATCTACTATTATTAGTGGATTTGTTTAATGGGAGGACTTGCGATATGGTATAGCTTTGTTCAGAGTGAATTTTCAACGGTTGTGTTAATTGAGTCACAGTAATTTTCTTAGAGAAGCTTATGAGGCCTGGAAGACAGCTATTGAAACGCCCGTGAAAACATCAAGCTTTTTTGTTTTCATTCAACGGTGTAACTCTATCGTTCCCTAAGGTCTTAAGGGTTAGGATTTTTCTCTCCTTTTATTTTCAATTGGATCAGTAATAATCTCTTCTGAACGTAATTTCGTACGTAATTTGAACTTACGTACTGGCGAACTACCTGTTGCACAGTTTCAAAGACTTTTGATATCATTTAACCCATTACTACAGAGTGACTTTTTTTAAATGTTACTAACATTGGAATCTCGAAAACCGTAAGAGTTACGAGATTGGTTAAATTAACAATAAGTTGCATATTTTGATGACCTGTAAGAATCCGTTTAGAAAATTTCAAAATTCGGTTTTGGAGATAACTCAAAAAAACTGAACATTTTCAATTTCGTTTATCCACTGTTTTTTCAAAATGGTTTACTTTATAAATAAAAAATTCTGGGAAAATTTCAGGAGGTTAAAAAAGCTATCAAACGATACCACACTCGACTTTTTATCTCATCGACGTTAGACGTCGCGACGTTCAAGTTTTTATTTTTTTATGGGTACTTATAATTTTTTTTGAAAAAATTACTCAGTAGGCTTGTTTAAATTCGGATACCAAATGAGAACTTTCTATCTTGTACTTTTCTTGATTTATACAACTTCTTAGGTTATATTATGTTATGTTAATATCTTACTTTATGTTATTTTTTACGATGAAAAATAACGACTAAAACTTGGTTATTAAAAGTTTTAGAAACGTAAGTTGATCAGGAAATAAAAATAAATCAAATTATTATTGATTAAATCTAAGGAATCTAATTTTAGTTTCTGATTAACTTGCTTTTCTAAAATTTTAAAAACTCAGTTTTAGTCGTTATTTTTCATCGTAAAAAATAACATAAAGTAACATATTAACATAAGTAACATACTTAACATAACCTAAAAAGTTGTGTAAATCAAGAAAAGTACAAGATAGAAAGTTCTCATTTGGTATCCCAATTTAGACAAGTCTACTGAGTAAGTCCGCTATAAGAAAATGAAAAGTTGAACGTCGCGACGTCTAGCGTCGATGTGATAAAAAGCCGAGTTTGGTATCATTAGATAGCTTTTTAGACCTCTTGAAAATTTTTCCGATAATTCTTTTTCTAAAGTATGTTATTTTGAAACTATAGTCGAAAAATGAAATTGCAAATTTTCAGTTTTTCTGTGTTATCTTGGAAACCATTTTGAATTTTAAAATTTTCTAAACGGATTCTCAAAGGTCATCAAAATATGCAACTTTTCGCTAAGTTAGTCAATCTCGTAACTCTTACGGTTTGCGAGATCCCAACGTTAATATCACTTAAAAAAATCACACTGTATTTAACAGGACATTTAAATGTTCAGATCTGCTTGCTCTGTTAAGGAGTCCATGTTCAAATTGAAAATTGCATAAATAAACTAGGGTTAAATAAATAGGGAATCCAAATTTCTAGTTTCTAAATTAGTAGTTACATATTTTTTTGTAATGTCCATAAGTCCACTATTACTGCATCGAGCTGGCAGCTCACTTAATCTAAACCTATAACTTGAAACAGCTCATTGTTCTTTTAAGTTTTTAAAAACTTGAGGTAGATCTGTTGGCACTGAAAATATAATGCAATAATTATTTTCAGAATACCATTAGCTTAAATTCGTTTTATTATGAAAAATAAAGAAACATCAACAGTCATAATTTCTCCCAGGTAATTTGTAATTATTTATTTGTAATACAATTATTATACTAAACAAACTAAAAAAAACAACAAAATCGATAATGTTTTGCTATTTAATTCTAAAGTAAAACTAAACTTAATTCGAGGAAACATTTTCGACTATAAATAGCGGACATTTAGTAAGCGTACTGAACTGAAGCGAAAAGTATTTTTGGAAAATCTAAGTTAACGTTCAGCAACATGCAATGATACTCAAATTTTCAATAAGTTTAATATTTTTTTTAATTGTACGAGGAAACCATTGAACGATGCGTGTGTACACACTTATGCACAAAATAACACTCGAGAGTTTTGACGTGAAATTTAGTACACTCAAGCACCAAATGAAATTGAAACACGATTAATCTCGATCACTTCATTGAACCTGAAAACTTGAAATTTTTTTAATCGTGCGATCTAAATGTAAAAATGGTGTTGAGTATTACACAATATGGTGAGCATTTTAGCAAGAGTGTTGACGACAGCTACCAATAGTCTCAAAAACCATTAACCTGTCACACTTTTTTTTTTAATTTCTCAATCGGACACACTTGAAATTCGAGACCTAAAATTGTAGCTATAAAAGAAACACAAAATTAATATGCAATAATAGCTAACCTGCAGTTTATCTTTTAACCCAAAAAATAAATTTGGGTAAAGTGTAAAATTAAGTTTTCGTGGTCTACTGGATTTATATTGGTGGTTAAAGTTTAATTTTAGTAAGATGTTAATGCAGCTGTATAACTGATGCTTAGATGTACACACCTGAGTTTAATAAAATTTAACTAGGTTAAGTTACAAAAGACAAAATTGAATGTTTCGTTTAATTGTTTTGGTAGGAGTACGACGACGATAACTAAGTCATGAGAATAAAACGTCTCCAAGGATTATCTATTTTTGTGATAAAAGATCATACAATTCCAAATACATAATATTTTCTATTTTTATTTCTAAAGAAATTACACTTTTTCGCAAAAATTACAACGGAAATTTTTCAAGACTATCGCACTTTACATAAAAAACGAGAATAGACATCGACATTAATATTAATTATTTGGAATAGTTTTAGAAGATGTGACCCAAATTGTATAAAAGTCAACAGATTTAGGTGTTTGGAAAAATGATTTATAGTGCGAAAGTGTGAAAAACAGAAGTGGATTTGGAAATTCGATAGACGAGAGCAAAAAGCGCGAGAGAGATAGACTCGATCAAACCGTCTCTTGTCGTCCAGTGGCTTGAATACTTACAGCTTTCAGCTTACATACGTTGAACGAAAAGTCGGGTAAAAATGTTCCTGAACTGTGCTGGGTTAAAGGCCATCGAAGAATTCATGGTACGGTATTAGCCAATGAGGTAGCGAAATAATGTTTGCACAAAACTCCCTAGCACTCGTAGCGTATTATCTTCATCTGAGTCAAAACATGGTTATAATAACCGACATTAAACCTTTGAATAAAAATATCGTATTACTATCAGGAAGGAACATTAGGGTTTGTTAACTTAGCCCCCAGTTGATAAATTGTTCTGAAAAGCTTGTTCTAGATTCTCTTGAGCTAGCACCAGCTAGCTCCAAAAATGTCAAAGCTAACTCCACTTTCGTTTCTGAGATACGGCCTTTTATATTGGTTTGGGGGGAGACTTAACACTAACCGCCAAGTTGTTGAAATTAAACCATAAGCTAGCTTCTGCATCTCTAGACCTAGCTCCACCAATCCCATTACTAAAATAAATTTTTTTGACCCCCCCCCCATAGTGAGAATTCTTTGGATTAAACTTTGTGAGATTATTGGAAATAGCTAGCACCGTCTAGCTCCCAGTGCAACATTTTCAGTCGTTTTGGACATGTCTACACTTTGGGGGGAGTTAATGCTAACCCCCCAGTTGTTGAAATTAAACCAAAAGCTAGCTACTCTAAAGATAGTTTCACCTAACTCCACCGATGATGATATAGCTAGCACCGGCTAGCACCACCCGAAATAATGGTGATTAAAACATTTTTAGGCCCCTTTCCGTTAGATTTTTTTTAAATTTTGTGGGTTTATTGGAAATAGCTAGCTTCCAATTTTGAATGTAACATAGTGGGTGGTGGTGGCTGGTGTTAGCTATATGATTGGTAGGGCCACCTAGTTTCACCAACTTATTCCAGAGATGCCGGAGTAAGCTTTGTGTTTAATTTCAACAACGGGGGGGGGATAGCGTTTACTTAGTTCCCCGAATATAAAAGGTCGTAACTCAGAAACGGAAGTGGGGCTAGCTTTGATATTTGGGAGCAAGCTCAAGAGAACCCATAGTTAGCTGTTCAGAACAATATATCAACTGGGGAGGGGGGGGGACTAAGTTAACGGTCTCCATTAAGGCTTATGTAGATGACCTGGATCCTGCGCGGAGCTAATGTGCCTCTATGTGACCTGTCGCACCTATTTTACTAATTATAGAGGTGATGGATAAATAGCAACTTGGAAACTGCTATTCGTATAAAAGTAAATTAAAATGGACGTAGCCACTGACAGTTCCTCCTCCAAATTAACTACGGAAAGTCGCGTTAGCTCCGTTCAGGTCTTTTCGTTTTACAAATACTCAAAGCATGATGGAGATCTAAAATGGCTATTTCCGTTTCACTTCCTCCTATAATAGGCAATAGTTACTAACACTCCTTCCTGAGATTTTATTTTTTAAGGGTCAAACGAAGCGTTTTTCTACATGGGAGAGCAGTTAAAGCTGCACGATCAGATAGTATCTACAGCTGTCTCGTCCACCTTCAATTAACGAGGTTCTGTAAAGAAAATAAACACTAACACTCCTTCCTGAGTTTTTAATTTTTAAGGGTCAAACAAAGCGTTTTTCGACATGGGAGAACAGCTAGTAGAGCTGTACGGTGTACGCTCTGTTTCTATCTCGTCCACTTCCAATTAACTAAGGCGCTGTAAAGTAAACAAACCTTCCTACATATAGCTGTGATAAAGAGTTCGAAAGCCACAAAGACTATGTAGACGAAGTTGAAGCGCATCCTCTGTATTATGTCTGCTAGACTAGCTAAACTATTGAGAAGCTCCTCTCGTTTGTATTAAGATACTTTATAGAATCTCAGTACTTCAATGATGTCATCATGTGTCGTCATGGACTATTAGGATATCTAAGGACATCGCAAGTTGCATAAGAAGCTTCGAAAGAACATCTTTGTTGAATGGCGATAGTTCGCGTTGATGGATCTACTTTTTATGATTTATGAGCAACGATGTGGAATACATTGTCTGCGACAAAAACTGAAAAGGTAGAGAATTTTCTCCAGGAACCAGGAGCTGAGGATAAGAAAATGACACGCTAAGGCGTAAGAATCATCCTGGATGAGGCCAATGTTTGAATGAAAATCTCGATATGTTGCTGTTTCGTAATGAGAAACGCCTCGATTCGGTGACGAGATTCAGTGATAACAATCTACTCAAGGTACAATTGGGATAAGGTTTAAAAATGCGACGCGACGCCTTGAGAAAAGTTACAGTGGAATCGTAATTTTCATGAAAATTTTTGTGCATAAAAGAAAAGTGACTTTATCGTATACTTAACACAAAAATAGTTATGTCATGGATTACTGTGTGAATATTATGATGTTTATTATTGTTAGCGAGATACTTAGATATTTTTAGTTAAAGGTCGAATATCTGTTACTTATTAGATGTCACCACGGTAGCTTAATTATATACAACTTTTATTATTTTCTTTATTTCGATTAACTTTATATAGTTTATTATTTTTTATTTCTTCTTCATTTTCTTTTCGACTTTATTCGTTAAGACAATTTAATCAATTAGGAAAGAAGTTTTTATTTTGTCATAAAGTTAATTCGTCCTTAAGTTTTATATTCGTTTAGGTATATGGGCGGCTATCCTTTTATTATAAGGGTAGTTTTTCGTCGAAAGAGCTTATATTTAATAACTATTCAGAATTGACAAAAACTACTTCAAAGTTCGTTCACTTTTAGATTTTAGTCATTGATATACGATAGCTAGTTTTTTATCAGACTTTTTTTACGAACTTCTATTTGGTTGTCTGATAACTCATCTATTATTGGGTGAGTTATTATTTTCTGCCCAACTTTCGAGATTTTGAAATATCGTTTCAAAAGTTCAGGTAGTTTATTTTTTTGTTTATTAAATTGTAATAAAGTATGGATTAATAAAACGGTAATAAGTGGAGAAGTCAGAGTTGTAACTTATTGGCGACGCACTGGGTTATTTCCAACTTTTCTTATATAGAAGAGGGCGAGCAACAGTTGATTAGTTAGTGATAAAAAGGACCAAATCGTTTGTCTTATCAATTGGCTGTAATAAATTTTCTATTGGGGCATTTCATTTTTCAGTTCCTCATTTAAGAGCTATTGTGCTCATTTTCTCCAAATAAAGGTCTCAGGAGTCACTCTGTGTCCTGTGCTCATTCATACACTGAGCAACAAATTGTAAAACCAATTCGAGACACATACTGAGGGTGAGGTATTTTCGCAGACCAGGGAGTAGATATTGTTTGCTTGAACTTTGTAATGCGTGGTAAGAATAAGAATTTTATGCCTGAATGGAGTACTAAGTGGTCTATGCCAACCCAGGATTTCAGTCCGAAACTGACAGTCTTCAGGTCCTTGCAGTCCTGATCTTTAGTCTTATATTGACAATCTGTAAACTACAGGCAGCCAGTGCACGAATGAACGCATTAAAAGGTAAGAACTTTATGGCTGAATGGAGTACTAGGAGGTATAAGCCAACCCAGGCTTTCAGTCTGAAATTGACAGTCTTCGAACTCTTGCACTCCTGACCTTTAGTCTTATATTGACAGTTCTTGAACTACAGACAGCCAGTGCATGAATAAATGTATTAAAAGGTAAGAATTTTATGCCTGAATGGAGTACTAAGTGGTCTATACCAACCCAGGCCTTCAGTCCGAAGCTGACAGTCTTTGGACCCTTGGATTGCAAACTACTGATGTGCGAATGAGCAGTTTCAGACGAAAATGGCCTTGGTCTCAGTCAATCCAGACTTTCACTCTCATATTGACAGTTCTGGTACCTATTACTGTAAATGTATGGTCTATGTCAGTCCAGGCCTTCAGTTCCTCACTAATAATCCTGAATGTGTGAAAAGGTCTTTTTAAGATGAGAATTCTTTGCCTGTGGATAAAATAATAGGTGGCCTATGCCACTCAATCTTAAGCCGATTTTCATGGCATCTGTGATTGGAGTGTAAAAGGATAGTGCTTTCAAGCACACATTCATTTAATTTCTATTCCAATTTCAGAAAGCTCCATTCCAATTATTGGATGAACACTCTGTATAATAACGAGAACATGACTTTTGAAAACTTAAAAAGTTCATCAAATTATTTGTTATATTTTCGTATACATAACATTTTATATTATTAATATCTAATCAAGCAAGTTGATCGGTAGTAGAAAATGTAACAAACGTAAAGATATTCGGCGTCCTTCGAGATTGATAGCGTTTGCGGGCGCCGCCGTGGTTTAGCAGTGGCGCCAACGTCGAAAAGCTAGACGTCGGCGTCTGGACAAACCAACACTAGAACTCAGCATAAAGACACTTAGATAACGATTATATAAGACGTTTTTTTATATTTTTTAAAATTTTTATTTTGGCATTCCACGACTTTCTAATACGTTTTTCACAACTTGTTCTCGTCTTCGCTTATTTTTCGCTTTATTATGATTTTTCTTACATCATAAAGAGATTATGTAATGACTTTTAAGTCCATCAAGAATATTATAAACAATGGATGTAAGTTTGTTTTTTTGGGTTCAAAATACGACGGCGTTTGTTAAGTTACGATTTAAAGAGTTTTTCTTACTGAAATTTAGTTTTGGAATAGTTTTCTTCAAACCTTCAAAAGGTCGTTGACTTACAAATGATTTTATAAAGGTAAACAATTTTATTTACTAATCAATATTATCTAATATAGTAAAACTTATATTTAAAAAAAGTAGGTATATGAACTATAGCAAAACTTATTTTTATCAGTCGTTAATATTGCGTTATCGTTTTTAGGCTAAAAGTAGACGAATTGACGATGAGTCTACTCGGAAAAAAGTAGAGCTTATCTTCAAATTGTTAAGAGGAGGAAAAATCTAGGTAATTTCTTTCAGGAAATGAGTGTGGCCATTGGCCATCACACAGGATGTGTGTTGGTTCCAATTTGAAAGAGTTGAAGTGAAGACTTTCCATTGAGTATGAGGGGTTGTTTTTTGGCTTCATTATTTTTGTCTTGGTGAAATATTTAGTCTGCTTATCTCATCAGTAGCATGGCCTTGAACGTTTGTTATCTTCAATCTGATTCATTCATGATAATACAGATTACTATCTCGTATAGAAATTCTTTGTTCTGAATATTTAGACTGGGCTGCACAGTATGTACGGAACGGGGGCAGTATCTTAATAGGACCTAAGCCTTGCTGCTATCTCGGTATGGGCTGCTATCTCGGGATTATAAGTCTGTCAATGACGAGTTCGAGTGCGTTTTTGTTCGTTTCTATGAAATATGTTCGAAAGGAGGTAGAGAGAGTCTATTGAAAAATTACATTTTCTACGTTCAAGATGGTGTTCCCCCCTAAACCCTAAACCCTAAACCAGTCAAACCGTTGTTTCTTGAAGACCTGTGGAAACCAGGTGATGTATTTGGGGGTGTGAACACCGAGGGACTTCTCTTAATAATAATAGCCGCGAGGCAGCTAGGTCGCCTTGTTGTGAAACGACACTACGGTTATCCAATTTTTTCTAGGGAACTGGGTTCCTGGCTTCATCGCTCGTCTTTACCAACCGGTAGGAGTCGAACGTGGATCTCTGAGAGTATTATTCTGGTGGTGGATTTTATAAAAATGTAAGTCGGAAGTCGCTTTTTGGGTACTTCCCTAGTGTTTTCCCTGTTTTCTGAGAGCCTATATTAGGTTTTTAGCTGGAGGCTCCTACTCGAACTTCTAAATACACTACTGTGAAGATATCTACTGTAGTCAATTAGCGCGGCTTTGTAGGAAGCTGCGCTAATGCTAATTCGAGCTGCTTGTGTCGCTTTTCTCTTGATGCGTGGATTGAAAGTTATGACGTCATGGGGTAGAACGCTTTATCGTTTAAAAAAATGTTTATGTCACACATATCAATGTTAGGAGAGTGGTAAAAGGTCAGGTCATCCTGTAAGTATGACTGAGTAGTAGTATAATAGCTACCGGCCAGCAAACGAGAACTTTCAGTAGAGTTTAAGATGCGCAGTATCAAAAGTGTGCTATCACTACGTAAACTACGCAAATTTTACATTTGCATCTATGCACATCTCTGTTACTCTGAATGTCGTCTCCCTTCCCGTTGTACGCATTTGAACTGAAAGTTCTCGTTTGTTGGCCTATACGTTGTTTTTAGAAGAGATGTTACATCACACCAGCATATAAACTCAAATTTGGAGGCAAGCGGGCGTGTAATTTTAAAAATGCAAATGCAAATTGGCACTCAAAGTTATTGGTAGTGATTTGGAGAGTGGGAATTGGGAAAGTGGAATGTCAAAATGGCTGTATATGAGGCGTGAAAATCTGTTACGGAAGGGAAGATGTAAACATGTGGGCCTTACTGCAAAGTAAAGATGGGGGACGCCTTAAATTTTCAAAGGAGGCTTCGGTTCTTGTATCCGACTGAAGAAGAAGGACTTAGGGCCCTGCATCCAACAAGGGGCTTCTGAATGTGGATCCAATATCTGAAGGGGGTCTAAAGCTTTAAATTTTTAAATAAGGCTTCTAAAGAGGGCCCGGGATGCTTTAAACTTTCAAAAGGTGATGTGACGTCACATCCGATCTAGAAACAACGTAGCTCTACTACTCTGAGTTTTTATGGCAAATATTGTAACCATGATCCTAACGTACATTAGCAAGAACTTCACTTTTGGTTTTTGTCTATTTATCAAGTTTGTATATCAATATTAGTTTATAGCACAGTGTTGATGTTCCGGAAATTATTCAATCAATCAAAAGTGGCCACTCACTTCATTTTTTGAATTTTTTGAATAAATGATTTTAACGTTTTTCTAATTTTCTTCTTTACATCTCAAGCATCACATCTATTAGCATCAAGCTTTGGATCTAGCACGCGATCAGGTGCAATTCACCCCAATTAATAGTGGCTCCCTTTAATTTTAATTATTATTTTGTCATTTTAGTAATTTCACTTGAAAATATAAACGAAAAGGTTGTATGTGATTTAAAGTGTTGGATACATCAGAATCGATGCGATGAACCGTTATGTTATTGTTTTGTTGGACTTATTAGCATTTTAGATGTACTCTGCGATCTTTTGTTATTGATAATGCCGCCCGATTCTAAATTGGATATTATGTTATTTGCAGGCCGAATACCCAGACATTTAAAAATCTTAGAATTCACTTTTTATTTACTAAAAAAGTATCGATATTTTTCCAAAATTTGATTTTTGAATTTTGGTCCGATCCAAGTCGCAATGAATAAAAGGAGTAAAAGAAACAGTAACAAATTTACAACAACAAATTGATTTACAATGACACAAAAAGTTATTGAAAAAATTTAATCTTTCAATAAGGGTGTCAAAATGACAAAAATAGCAGGTAAAGTTATAATCTTCTGGTTCCTTCTGTTGACACGATTGTACCAACATTTTCAATACGCTTACACCTAAAACTGTTAATTTGGAACGTACATAGGGGTGTCCTTTATGGCGTTTACTTAAATTTTCTTAACTTTTTAAGTCAAAATAATAATTTATGAAAATAATATTAAGAAATTATCATTAAAAACCAATTCTTAACAACCACCATGAGGGATGCTTATTGATTGTTTTTAATTTTCTATTTGTAAATAGTTGTCTAGTCAAGTCATTGTGCACCCCTAAACGGATAATTTCACACGGTATTTATGTGGTTAAAATGGGATTTAATCTGTAAAGAGAAGACCCGCTGACATTTTTAACTTTTCTGGTATTATTATGAAGTCGTCGGAAGTTTTTCCCAACAAGATTATATTTTTAAAGATGTTTAAGCTAATAATTGGGGTCTTTTGTGTCATGTGGTTATACAAATGGGATAACTAAAGAAAATCACGTCAAATGATTAGGATTATAGGTTTACGAGCTGTACAAAAGAAGAAGGTGAGAATGTTTAGGGGGGTCTTTTTTTTAAATAAACAGACAGTAAAATGTAATTTTTGCAATGTTTTGGTAGCGTCTGACGAGAGTATTTTTGTTTGTGTAGCGGTGCAAATTTTTTAATTAAAAAGAAAAAATATAATTTTCATTGCCACTTTTATTTTTCTTGGCAACACGTAATAAGTTTTTTATTTCCCGCACAAGAGTATTTTAAATATAACTTTTTAATTATAATTATTTTCAATAATTACAATTTATATCCCACCTTTTTAAAATATCACCTTGTGTTGTAACTGTTATTTTGCACCAAGATGATTGCATTAGAGCCATTTTAAAAATAAATATATAGGACATTTTGTTTCCAAGAAAAGAGCAATAAAGTGGCAACTTTACATCAGTGCTAGTTTACTACTAGCCAACGAGTAAACAAGTGCTCTAGAGTGCCAGAAAGGTTTTCGGGTTTTAGCCTTTCGAGTGAACCAAAAGAAGCTTTTTTAATAGCTCACTATCTAACTCATTTACTACTAGACTCTGTCTACTAAATTGATGCAGCTAAGCCACTCCCTATAAGTTTCTGTCAAATAGGCTTGACAGATGTCAATTCTTGTATGAGTGTTATAAACAAGATTTTAAAAATTCGACTAATAGAAAAATTATATGTATTCGCATATTACGCGCTTTTTTGGGAGTGGCTTAACCTCATCTGTTTGGTGGACAGACTACAGTGTACTAGCAAGTCAGAAAACATTTACCTAAAATATATCACAGTGATAACTTTCTAACACGTTGACTGCCATGGCATTTGTATAAAAACCCTTCCCGGACGCCACGGTGTGAAAATTATCTTTTTTTTAACGAGATAACTTGCGGCTGGTACCTGGCTGTAGATTACTGACCACGAGTTAACTCGTGCTTGGCGTGTTAACCCACTAGGCTAGTAAATTAGGGTAGTTCTAGCGAACTAATTAGATTGTAAAGCCTTGAGCTACACACACCGAGGCTTTCAGGTCGCATGGCTAGGCCAAACGGGAGCGTCTCGACATCGTTCAGGCGGCCTGAAACAACCTGTATTGTGGGGTGGAAAAACTTCTGGTTCTAAATACTTGCATCGAAATGTATGAAAGTACTTTTTTCAGCTTTTTTGATCTTCAAACTTAGTCGTTATTAAGGACCATTCATTTGTAAGTAACAGCAATGTGTAAGAAGTGCCCTTAGGATAACTAAAAATATGGCTTAAAGCCTCTGACAAAATTGGCGCACCTCGCTTTTTAGACCGGTGTTAGACTGTCAAAGGTCTTTGACAACGTTCTTTTTTAAAAGCTTTATTATAAAATATTTTACAGTGTAATATAGGCTAGATTTAAAAAAATACAGTGTAATAGAGCACATTTTATAAAATGTACCTCACAATACTGTGTAAAATCGGCGCACTTCGCTTGTTAGGCCAGTAATAGACTGTCAAAGGTCTTTGACAAAGTTCTTTTTTAAAAGCTTTATTATAAAATATTTTACAGTGTAATATAGCCTAGATTTTATAAAATACAGTGTAATAGAGCACATTTTATAAAATGTACCTTACAATACTGTGTAAAATCGGCGCACTTCGCCTGTTAGGCCGGTATTAGACTGTCAAAGTTCTTTGACAATGTTCTTTTTTAAAAGCTTTATTATAAAATAGTTTACAGTGTAATATAGGCTAGATTTTATAAAATACAGTGTAATAGAGCACATTTTATAAAATGTACCTTACAATATTGTCTAAAATCGGCGCACTTCGCCTGTTAGGCCGGTATTAGACTGTCAAAGTTCTTTGACAAAGTTCTTTTTTAAAAGCTTTATTATAAAATAGTTTACAGTGTAATATAGGCTAGATTTTATAAAATACAGTGTAATAGAGCACATTTTATAAAACGTACCTTACAATACTGTGTAAAATCGGCGCACTTCGCCTGTAAGGCCGGTATTAGACTGTCAAAGGTCTTTGACAAAGTTCTTTTTTAAAAGCATTATTATAAAATAGTTTACAGTGTAATATAGGCTAGATTTTATAAAATACAGTGTAATAGAGCACATTTTATAAAACGTACCTTACAATACTGTGTAAAATCGGCGCACTTCGCCTGTAAGGCCGGTATTAGACTGTCAAAGGTCTTTCACAAAGTTATTTTTTAAAAGCTTTATTATATAATAGTTTATAGTGTAATATAGGTTAGATTTTATAAAATACAGTGTAATAGAGCACATTTTATAAAACGTACCTTACAATACTGTGTAAAATCGGCGCACTTCGCCTGTAAGGCCGGTATTAGACTATCAAAGGTCTTTGACAAAGTTCTTTTTTAAAAGCTTTATTATAAAATATTTTACAGTGTAATAGGCTAGATTTTATAAAATACAGTGTAATAGAGCACATTTTATAAAATGTACCTTACAATACTGTCTAAAATCGGCGCACTTCGCCTGTTAGGCCGGTATTAGACTGTCAAAGGTTTTTGACAAAATTCTTTTTAAAAGCTTTATTATAAAACATTTTCCTGTGTAATAGGGTAGATTTTATAAAATACATTGTAATAAGGTACATTTTATAAAATTAATGTACTCCAATTACACTGTAAAAATTTTATAATAGAGTTTAAAAAAAAAACTTTGTCAACGATTT
Organism: Malthinus seriepunctatus; assembly: GCA_963924605.1. Lineage (NCBI taxonomy): Eukaryota > Metazoa > Arthropoda > Insecta > Coleoptera > Cantharidae > Malthinus > Malthinus seriepunctatus. Next base: position 4,889,105 of record OZ004600.1, read on the forward strand.
TTACAGTATAATACCAGCCTTAGAAAATATAATACGAAACGTTTCTTCCTCTACATAAGCTTCTTTATTACTATTATTATTTTATGATGCCTTTTGTACAGAATTTATTTTAACTTTTAACTTATAAAAATGATATTAACAATAATTTTTTATGTTAATAGATAAATAGAACACGTATATTGGCATTTGGCTGTGTGTAGATATCAAAAATGCATTATTTATAATTTATCGACAAATATCTACCTTGAAAATTTTTAGCGATTACGCACTCGTTTTAAATATTTGTACGTGTGAAATCACGTTGCTATTATTTTGATAGCAATTACAAAATAAATGAGGGTGTGGTTTAGTGGAAGATTAAATAAGTTAAATGTGCAAATTGAAGACAGATTTGAAAATGCTAACGGTGTGATTAGTGTAGTTATTAATAACTTAATATGTATTATAAATTAGGTAATTTTAAAACTATTTGATCATTACATCATACAAGTGATTTATTAAAATTCTTCTCATTTTTGCAAAATTTTTAATTGAAGAATACTTTCATGAATGTTGTTTTAAATTGGTGTTTGTTGTTACAGATGGTGAAAATTCAAGAGCAAGTATCTACTACAAGCAAGAAACATTCATGGTGTTTTAAGGTAGGATTTTTATTTTTTCTTTTATTCGATCCACAGTAATTTTTCCATCAAATAGTAGTTTGTTTTATTAGGAGTAAAAGAGAAACATTTTATTTTTTCTTCAAAGGTAAAACTTAATTAAAACTAAAAGTAGAGAATTTAAAAAAAGCGCCATCTCTTGTCAATTACTTGTTCAATTGTCAAATATTTACTTTATTATTAAAGTAAAAGTTCACTTTTACCTCCTTTGAAAAAAAATTGCGTTGTTTTGTTAAAAATAACCCAAATTGTTTATGGAAGGAAAAATGATACTTTGTAGTTGGTATAAATTATTACCAATAATCTCTCACTTATTATGCCAAAACAATAAAATGATATAGGTTCTAGTTTATTTAAGCACGAATTTGCTTGTGTAAAAAAAGAAAATGCTAATTTCAAAGTTTGTGGAAACGTGCGTGTTATTGTATAATGTTTGTCTTTCTCGAAAATGTAAATTTAATACGTTCGAAAAAAGTTATAATTTTTTTGAATTAAATTTTTCGACATTTTGGACCCCCTAAAGCAGGGGTGACCCACCCAAATGATCTTGCGGGCCACTTTGGCTCTATCTAGGGCCGTATCAAAGAACGTTGGGGCCTGAGGCGCTAATTATTTTCGGGCCCCTACAAAAATGCACTGCAGTTCACAAAATAAATGTTTATTTATAGTCTAATCAACGAAGAGGTTATGAAGAAGAGGGTGGAATTTATTTTATGAATGTGTTTGGATTATTCACGAGGTAAAGATACTAAAAGACTCCGGTTCTAGCTACATGGCTAAGGGTGGGAGGGGGTGAAAAGGTCGCGTTTTTAGGGTTTTCGCTTGTATCTCTAAAACGATGTATCCTATAGGGAAAAATTTATTCTTAGCAAAATATTAAATTACCTACAAAATTGCTTGTACTCATCTTTTTCTATTCCTTATAGTTTTTGAGATACTCGCTCACAAAAATCGTTAATGCATGAAAAAAAAATGTGCCTCACGTTTCCTGAAACTTTTGTCTCTAGCACCTCAGCCCTTCGTTTTAGAGTAAAAGTCTTCAGAAAAGAAGTTGTATAAGCATTTATCTTTCTTTACTATTTTACCTTTACAACACCGGGCCCTGAAGTACGCACTTCATGCCCTTCATGCCCTTCATGGATAATCCATCTCTGGCCATATCAACAATTCTACTTTTAGGTTGATGGTTTTTAGTTTTTGGTTTAAGCCTTGGTGCCACACTCCATCGAACGCCTGTGCAACATCTAGAAAGATTGCCGAGCAAACCCTTTTTTCTTCTAGACTCTTCTCGATGATCGTTACTATCCTGTGAATTTGGTCTATGGTCGAGTGTTGATTTCTGAACCCGAACTGATGTGCAGGGATGAGTGCCTTTCGTTCTATTATTGGCTTGAGCCTTTTAAGAAATAATTTTTCAAAAACCTTCGAAATTATCGGTAGAAGCGAGATAGGTCTATATGATGTTGTTTCGTTGGATGGTTTTCCTGGTTTGTTTATCATTAACAATTCAGCTACCTTCCAGATGCCAGGTACGTGTTTCAGTCGAAATGTTGCATTTATTATGTTGGTAAGCTTCACTATTCCTTTTCGAGGTAAATTTTTTAATACTTCCCCTGTGATTAAGTCGAAACCTGGAGCTTTCTTCGAGTTTAAGTTTTCTTTTATTTCTTTTAATACTTCTCGCTGCGTAACTAGTTCGATTTCTTTTCTTCGTTTAAAGCTTCCTGTTCTGATTCATCGTTTTGCTCTAAACTTTAAAAAAATATTCACTATTTTGTTCAGCGTGAACTTGTAAATGTAAGACGCCTGCACGCTATGCAGCCCACTGTACTCGAGCGTATGCTAATAGTCTAAGCATTATTTTTGATTTGTTCTTGAATTTGTTTTATTTCTCAGCAGCTCAAGCATTTATTATGCTTTATCTTTTAAAATTTCATCTTTTGATGTAATTTTAAAGCATTTAAAAAACTATAAAACCCAATAAAAACAAATAATGATTAAAATAGGGGTTGTAGGTAAATCAGTTACCTACCTATTGTAATTGTTCTGTTAAGGAATAGAATTTGCTATTTTTATTCTTGAGATTGAGGAGAACAAATGTCTATTTGAGTCGCCCAGGGCTGGACTGGCCCGTGATGTAACAATGAAAAAAATATATTGCAAATATTAAGATCAATTATTGCAATAATTTACCATTTCCTGGTACCTACTAATTTTTGTTCCAGTTCAGTTTATTCACTTTACTATTTTAATTATTTTTATTAGTTATCTATTGATTATGCGCCCCCTGTTTGTTAAAAGTTTGCAAGTTGGTTCATTTTAAACAGTTTCGTTATAGGCTACGCTTTTTGCTAGTAGATGTCACTAGGGGTTTATTTGAAATTGTTTTTCCGATTTTACATTTTCTAAAATGTCTTTAACTATTTTGAAAAGCTTCCAGTTGTTTTATTAAGATGTCTCTTCTCGTATGTTTTTCTCAAGCTACATTAGAATATTCTTTTTCAAGTTCGTAATACGCGAAGTTGTGGCTACAGTCAATGCTCTAGCATCTAGCTACTAAAGTATTTGTATAATTCTTCTAAATTACTGAGGGAGAGAATAAATTTTTTGCCGTTTTCTTAATGAAGGCTGTTACAATTACTTCCTTTCGTTCTTTTGTTACAAATACCAAATAATGGATTTCTCTCTTTAATTCCAATAAAATTAAGGGTAGTATATTATTATTGAATAAGTGACCAAATTGTTAATTTGGAAAACAATTGGCACTTTATCGAAAGTTACAAATGATTTTTTGAACAGTAATGTTTTAAATTTTATTAAAATTAAAGAAGGGGCTCTTTTAACTATATTATAAAACCCTTGTAGTGGATTTATGGTAGTTTTAAGGATGCTCGTGATGTTTGTAGTGGAGGTGGATTATATTGAGTGAGTTAGGAATCATTAAGAATCTTTTATTTTTTATAAACACTAATTTGGGACCTTAAAATGGAACAAATCAAATACAAACTCTTCGCTGTTATTTTATTAGACAGGGTGATTCAAAACTCGAGGCGAAAAATAAAATGTCATATTCAGCGTCAAATTTAGAATCAAAAATGTAAAATAAATTTTTTTCCTATCGGGTTTCGTTTCCCAGATAATCGTTTTCAAAGTTTCCAGAAGAAGTTAATTTTTTGCATATAAATAAGACAGGTCGAGCAAAAACAAAACACTTTTCAGCTTTTATTAGTAATTAGTGTGTGGATAACTTTTGAAATACTTTTAACTTAATTTACACATGTTATTTAAATTATCAGTTTTCAAAATTAGTTCAATTTCAAAATTTAAAATTTTGGATCTTTATGGGAAACTTTTTGAACTTGATTATCTCGGAAACAAAGCAAAATCGGTAAAATATTTATTACATATTTTCTGCTTAGAATTCGACTCGGAATATGACATTCCATTTTCATTTTTCAAAGGCCTGCTTTGTTTTTAATATGTATAGATAACTTCTTCTGAAAACTTTGAAATTGATTATCTCGGAAACAAAAGCGAATCGGAAAAAATTTTATTTTACATTTTCTGCTTACAATTCGATACTGATTACGACATTTTATTTTTCGCCTCGAGTTCTGAATCACCCTGTATAAAGTGTGGTCCGTGTCCAAAATAAATAAACAACCCTTAAATATCAGAGTCAGTCAAAGCCAGTCAGAGCCGTAACCAGACTGTGTTATCAGGACAGACTCAAAAATTTTAAAGGGAGGCTGAAAGCTACAATCAGGCTGCTTTTCTCTCTTTTGGGTTTCTTTAACAAACTGTCCACTATTGTAATTTCTTCTGAGGAAGGAAGTTTTTTTGCCCAAAGTTTGCAAAAATTTGATTTTCTCTAAATCAGTATTTTCTTCTTCGGTACCAATAAATTAGAAACTTATCGTTTTATTATTATTGCGAAATTCTTATAGCAAGCACTGGCTAGAACAGGCTTAAAAGTTTTCAGGGCAGGCTCAGTGTGAAGAATTTCGATAAAATTTTCTAGTGTGGGTTTTTATGCTTTATGTTTGTTAATATTTTACGCTATAAAATATTGTATGCAATGAAGTGGCGTAACTATAATGGTTCCGAGTGTTCCGTGGAACCAGGACCGTGAGTTTCAGTTTCATATTTTATTTTTATGAACAATGAACGCCTAAAATAATTATCGTATGATCAAATAAGTACCTAATAAAGTTTTTTCGGTATAAAAAAGTGCTTAATTTCACGCTCTTCTGATCTTGAAAATTCCAAAAATGGTTTAGCTATTAGATTTTTTAATATAATTAATTTTTCAAATTTAAAAGGTTAATCTCATCTCGTAACCTATTTAGACGAGACGAGACGAGACGAGAAAAAATCGATTTCTCGTCCATCACTAGTTGTATCGCCTTGTCTAATGCGTCTATCAGTTACAGTAGAATATTGACAATGAAATTGAGTATACGAGTTCATAAATTGTAACAACCAGCCGTGTGCTGTAGCAACTGGTTATAATATAACGTTCACGTTGAGTCTTTTATCTTTCTTCAACACAATGCAAGAGACATATATCCAGCTTCGTTTAACGACTCAACGTTGACGCTATTTATAACCAGTTTCTTACAGCACAGGGCTGAATAATAGATGATTAGAAGTGAGTGCTAGCCACATTATCTTTAGCTCTAAAACTCCCTCACTCAACGCTTTAGCTAAATACGGGAAACAACACGTAAGTCTTGCTTAAACGCTGTAAAAAGGATCCTCCGTCTCCCTAGCTGTCAGCATCAGCGGAAACACTAAAAAAGTGTGGACGTATGTGTTATTAACTATTAATTTAGTTTAAAAATATTGCTAGATGGTCTTCTTAATGTTGGTGATCATTTGATTATAAAAGGTTGAAATAATAATAATAATCTAAACTTGATAATGGTCCAAAAAATGTCGTTGTAAAGTAGGGGGGTTACAAACAAATCTGCTTTATAATTTATCACCTTTTTGTTCATCTTTAAACTTTCACAACTTTAATAAACAAAGTAAAGCACTCGCCAGTGATTTATTCTTCTTTTAAGGTCGTCGAAAGTCAGCAACTTTTAAAAACGAAATAAGCTTTTTGAAAGATTCTTCTTATTTTCCTTTTTCAGAGTAAAAATGTTCAATGTTTTTATTTTAAAAATACTTAAATAAATTAGGACATTGTGTAACTTTTCATAAATTTAAAATGCGAATTTTAAAAAAGTTTTTCAGTTTTCGCAAGCTTTTTCCCGTATAGTAAATATCGTTTTGAATTTGAATGTTCGAGTGTGCGCTTCCGTTTATTTCATATAAATTCTCGTAATGGCAATCACCGATGACAGATTTATGAAAATATTTGTCTGAAACGGCAGTTATTTTAAATATTCGTCGGAATCATTTGATTATGCAGATATTCGCATAAAAAGAAGATCGCGCCGCTTTCGAAATTTGTTTTCAAGTTCTTTACGAAAAATAGCACCAAATTAAAAGAAAACGCTTATGTGTGTTGCAAATTTCTTTTTGTTTTTATTTTTTTTCGAATCGTAATAAAAATGCGCTCGTTTTATACGAGATCGTACCATCTTGTGTGAAGGAAAATATTTTTACGCGACGCTTTTCGCGTTATCCTTGTTTTTCGCAAGTGTCGAATTGTAATTACGAATGTCTTCAAACTTCATATAGTCACACAATAACCTTTTTATAGCTAATTGCAATTGCTTTATGATTCAATATGGCGACTTTGGTTAGTTTAAAATTGATTGGCCTCTAGAGATTTTCAGTCATAAAACGATTGAAGCAGTATAAAATGTTGCGAAACTTAAGTTATAAAAATTTAATGTTTTTAGCTTATAGATCCAAATATTTTAATGTGTATTTTTTAATTTTTCTAGGGTGAATAAATATAAATATAAAAAAGAATAAATAAAAAGTTTGAACTCTTTCGTACTATGTGATATTCCTAATTGGCTTATCCCTAATACTTCTGAAGATATAGGTAGAGGTTCTGGAGTCGAGAAAGTAGAAAACTGGTAAATTGTACTTTGTAAAGTCCTTCTATTTAATCTACTTTGTTTACTCAGTAGTCTCACAAACATACCTTTATTAAAAATTCTTTGCTCTTAGAGCTTAGAGATCGTAGACAAGTTCCATGTATACATAGCCTTTTAAGAGCTTTGCAATGATAAAAAGCTAAAGTACTAGTCTTACAGATGATAATGTAATCCAAACAATCAAATTGGAATCATTTACTAGCGAATTTTGCTCTCGATGATTTGCCATTGACTTCTGAAACGATACCTTAGGATCATTTGAATTAATTCAATTGGTTATTTTGACTCCGAGAATCATTACATCAGGAATACTCTCTTTCCTTTTAACTACTAGTTACAGTCATTGATTATCTATTGGACATAGGTATACATCAATAAAATAGAACCCATTGTCATTTACGCTTCGTTCGTGTGAACAAAAACGAATGAAATCACAACACAAGGCAAGTTGCAGAAATTGCAACGGCTAGCGAATTTGGGTATAACAGGAGCTATAAGCACAACCCCGACTACAGCTATGGAGGCACTTTTAGACCTGAGGGAGGATCGTCAAACCTCCATAAAAATTGCACAGAGCAAGAAATTCAAACTAGGTGACAGAACAGTTCGGCTAAAGATCCTGGACTTTCTACAGACAGAATTGTTTGAAAAACCCTTGGATGTCATTCCAAGAGTGTTTGACTTCCAGACACCGCTCGAGGTGGTCATTCAGCCCCGCAACACAGCTAGAAAAGTCAATCAACACAACTGGAACCAAACTCTCTCATCTGGTATTCAGATGGATCTAAAACTGAACAGTGAACAGGTATGGCCCATAATATAGGGCTTCAACAGCTTTAGGAACCCACCCCACAATTATGCAAGCTGAAACTCTTGAAGTAGATCTACTATGTGCCCGAGAATGCCTACGAAGGAATTTAAAGGACAAAGAAGTCTACATAATGTCTGACAGCTGAGCTGCGATAAAGGTACTCAAAGCCGATAGCTTTGAGTTTTTATCCATTTGGGAATGCAGACAATCTTTCACAACTCTGACAAGGGACAATAAAGTTGCCCTTTATTGGGTGCCAGGTCACGAGAGAATTGAAGGAAATGAAATAGATGATGAATTAGCTAGAACAGGCTAAAAAGCCCTTCCGATTGAACCCGAACCATTCCCCAAACCGGGAACCAAAATTTTCACTGGAACAAAGCACCAGGACAAAGACAGTCGAAGAAATTCATTGAGTACAAATATCCCAGGGCGCTCGTTGGAAGCACTGCGGTCTTAATAGAACCCAATGTGCTAACATACCTACCTAACTAAATTTACTTGCGGAAGTTTTAATATACAATTAAAATACTGTTTTACACAATGTTATTAACTAAAAGGTTTTCAAACTATTTTATATCTCTTGTACATAATTTATCTGAAAAGTGTAAAAAAAGTTTTTTCATTATTGGAGAAAATTGGATTCGCTTCTTTGATAGTGATTTTTGTTTGTGTACAGAGTCATTGCCAAATTATTGTTCAATAAATCAAAAGTTTTTTATTAAATTTAATGTCTAACTAAATTAATCGAGAGCTTTATAGTAGGTACCGGCAATCCCTATTAGCACTTATTTTTATCTTCGTTGACATAAGTGTACTTGGAGAAATGTTCAACTGTGAAAACCCACGAGCCAGTTTCAGGTCTGTAATCTACGAATTTTGCGTCTTGTTTGTCTGATAAATAACACAATCGTTCGAGGAACTTCAGTTTTGCTGTTTCGTCAAATGCTAATACGAGCTCTTTCTTCACAGGATCTTTTGGCCATATACGTTCTAATGTTACTTGTGCTGGTCTATTCAAACCTTGACCAACTGCTGGTTTGGTCTTATCATCGGGATACACGTCAACTTGTTGATGAAGTAAATGAACGGTTGCATCCAAATCCAAATTCGCTACATCGATTTGTCCGGGAAAATAAATATTACCGTATCCGGTTCTTCCAATTGTGAACCCTTTCAATACACACGAACCGTTTTCGTTTTGATATTTCGCTAGTTCGTTAAGTGGTGGGACTGTGTAATATTCGCGTCGTTTAAGAATAACCCCGCAAGGACTACCAATGGTTTCGTCAACTGTTTCGAGAATTTTTTCAGCTTCGGTAGAAGCATTGTGTAGACCTTCGACTCTTTTTTCTAAAGTTCTTATGTGGCAAGGAAAAGAATTTTTAGGCGTACTTGTCGATTCCGGAAAATCGCTTGTTATTCTAGAAGGATCACCTAGAGCCGTTATAGACGAATTCATTTCTACAACAGGTGCAGATTCGTTAAAAGATGCATTACGTGGAGATTCCGCATTAATTTCACTTGAACTGTTTATTTGAAATTCATTCATTGTAAACGGGGAACTTTTATCGTTAGATTTTGCGCTTGTATCTTGAAGGGTTTGTATATTTCGAAACATACTCGTTCTATTTGATTCGACGACAGATAGGGAACCATTAAACTCTAGGTTTTCATTTAAGTTTGTCAACTTAGTTAACATTAAACGTCTACCACTGCCTTTTGTTGGTCCCATTCCAATGGGTAATCCATCGACGACATCGTTGAGTAAAATTTCCTAAATTTAAAAAGGTTAGTCAATGTTGGTTGTTTGCGAAATAATTTTAATTACCTTTTGTAACTTGTAATCGCTGGTGTAAGTCGATGAGGTTTTGGGAACGTCCCGTAATCTGCTCTTTGCTTTTGTTGAAGTTATAGATTGCCTTGGTGTTTCGCCATTTAATATGTCGATGAGATCTTCAGGATTTGTCGATTCGTGTACTTTAGGTAAGTCTTTTAAGTATTCGGGTCTTGGGAAATATTCAAATATTTGTTCAACGGTTCTGGTAAATTCTGGAGGTTGTGGTGCAGCCTGTTGATCTGCACCGCCGAAACTGAAACAATTTATATATTAATTAACACAATGTTGTGCAAAATTTTGTCGTTTACACTTCAAAGAACATTATTTGTGCAACACCATTACTAACAAAAGTTGAGTCAGGTTGTTCAACATGTTGCTGGTGCAACACAATATTGTGCAAAATTTTGTTGTTTAGACTTCAAAGAACCACCATTATCAAAAATTGTTTAGTTTTTCTTAAAGGTCGTTCACACTACATACATGTTTGGTATATACATGTATATGACATGTATACGACATGTATACGACAAGTATATTAAAAAATCCATACAAATCTGACATTTTCTCATACATGTCATAGATTTTTGAAGTACGATGATTGTGTATACGACAACTTTGATACCCAGTTTTGTTTTCCATAATTTCGTAAAATACATGTATGCAGCTTATTGCGGGTAGCACAAGCGCAACGAAACAATCAGCTGATACCTGAGTTGTTGTTTGTGCTATTTTTAAAGTGTTTGGAGGTATTTTACAACGATGGATTGGTCTAAAGACAATTCCATTAAGTTAATAAAACTTCTGCTGGTAAAATGGCATAACAGAATGTTGTATCTTTCATGATTATAAGAAGAGCAACAGTTACCAATAAAGATTAAAAATCTGTTGAAGTCGACAGAACAAAATTTTTGAATTCTTGTTTGTCCTTTATGCGTAAATCGTTCATCACAGATTTGCATGCTCCGTAACTATTTGTTTTGTACAAAAAATTTTTGACCCACCATCTCCTTTTTTTTCTTTGCCATTTAGTTGTTTTGCCATTAATAATGTGATAATATGCTGATGCGACAACAGTAAAAGTTCATCATCGCTGCTCGACATGATTTTGAGTATTGACTGACATCTTGACATGTATGAAGTTTAAACGACTGCACGTGTCAAACTTGTGCTATACAAAGTATCAGATTTGTTCAATACATGTAGTAAACATGTATTATACATTTGTAGTAAACATGTATGTAGTGTGAACGACCTTTTAGAAACATCGCAAACGCGTAGCAACATTCACAATTTGGTTGTGCAATATGTGGCTGGTGCAACACAATGATGTGCAATATTGTGCAAAATTTTATTGTTTACATTTCAAAGAAACGTCATTAACAAAAATTGTTTAATTTTTTTTAGAAACAACGCAAACGCTTTGGCAACATTCACACATGTTGCTAGTGCAACACAATTTTGTGCAATATTGTGCAAAATTTTGTTGTTTACACTTTTTACGTACGTTTGTGCAACAACTATGGTTGCGCAATTATTGTTCGATTGTGCAATAGTGACTTATAGAGGTTTACTTACTTAATAGGCATCGTCTGTTGTTGCTGTGGCATCATAAATCCTGTATTTCCACCAATGAAATTATTAGATGTATTTGTACCAAATAGCGGTTTACTTGTATTTCCGGAAAATGGGTTGCTTTGAGGTTGGGAACCTAAACGAAAACAACATTACTTTTACTCTCAAAGCCGTTGTTTTAACTTACCTAAAAATCCTTGTTGTACGGTTGGTCCAAAATCTGTTTGTGGTGGTTTTTGTAACGTAAATGAATTTTGATTAACCGGTCCAAATAAATTGTTTGGTTTTTGAAATGCGGTATTTGTTGTTATCGTTGGTTGCGCAAATGAACTACCAAATACCGAAGTCGATTTTGGAGTTTGAAATAAGTTATTTTGGTCGATTGCAAGCACCGGTTGTTGCGTATTAAATCCAGTTGCAGCTTTAGGCGTAAAAAAACTTTCTGGATGTGGTTGGGCAGTGGTAGGAGCAAATAAACTTGATCCAAACGTCGATTGTTGAGTGATTGGTGTGGAGTAAACATTTTGACTCGTCGGTGTCGAAAATGGTTTGACAGTGTTGTTGACGCCAAAAGCGTTGGCGCTTGCGTTAAAGCCAAAAGTGTTAGTTGTAGGAGTGGGTCCGAACGTTCCACCAGTCTTGTTGGATAATGATAGTTGGCCGGTTTGATTTCCCAAACCAAAACTGTTAGTTCCCGCTCCAAATGAAGTCGGTTGGGAAGCAAATGCTGTTTTGTTATCCGTTTGCCCAAATAACGATGGTGCGCTTGTTGTGGAGGCACCAAAAGGGGTAGCACCAAAACTACTTTGTTGTTGCGGACCTAAATAAATAATTAATTAATTAAACTGTTATGTTGGAAGTTTAATACGTTACCTTTGCGGTTGCTTTGATAATCTTCCCATCGTAATTCTTCTAACGATTTTGTTTCGTATTCTTTCATGCAAGTTATACAGTGATGTTTGGTGCTGATCGAATGTGTGATGCCACTTTTTTGCATGGTGTCGGTGCCAGTGACGGGATTAAATTTAATAACGGTTCCTAATTGAGTCATCCCTGCTCCAAAACTTGAAGCGCTTCCAAATACTCCCGTTGGGTTTGACGGTTGGAAGGATGTTTGAGCTTGTTGGGGTTGTTGTCCGAATAAATTTGAGGAAGGAGATGCTGCAAATCCAAAACCGGGCGTTTTGTTTTGTTGGCCGAATGTGGACACGTTATCGTTAGGAAGTAATGCATTTTGACTAGCCGGTTGTTGTTGTCCAAATAACGCCGAGCCTACAAGGGTTGTTTTAAAATGATTGTGTTGAATGGGCTTTGGAAGTGTTACCGAATCCTGCTGTAGGTTGTGCGCCGAATGTGGAACTTTGGAATAGTGAGCTTCCTGCTTGTTGGGGTGTAGCGCCAAATAATGGAGCAGTTGAACCAAATCCTGGAGTTGGGTTTGTTTTACCAAACTGTTGAGTTTGTCCAAATGGGGTTTGGTTAGTAGCCGCATTGTTGCCGAACCCTAAAGAATAAAAAAAAATATTAACCTAACCTCACTTTGTTTCTTTGAGCGGTTTAAATTGTTGGAAATTTTTAAAAGAAATAAGGGTAGTTTTTAAATTATTTATTTAAAAGTTGTGTTAATTGGAAATTATTTAAAATAAACAATGAGATGGCGGTGTCTTACCAAAAGACGTAGTTGATGGTGTAGTCCCAAAAGTTGATTTGTTGAACGTAGAAAACATAACTCCTCGTAATTATTATAAACAATAACAATTAACTAATGACTATTTAAAGCGTTTATAAATTAAAATATTCACGATTGTGTAAATAAGTGCAACATTATCACAAACCACAAACGGTCAAGCACTTCGCAAACACAACACAAAGGCTACGTGTTCGTCATTGAGCTCCGACCGCTTGGAGTGATCCAGAGTGATCTAAATTAGAATCTACGCGTTCGCGATTAACATCGAGCAGATCGATTGCGTTTTTCTTGAAACCGCGGAGCGCTCGATATGCTCGCACTGTTTAGGATCGAGCAAATAGATTTACCACCACTCTCTTTTTCGATACGTCTAAAGCTACCGCCAATATATGAAAATTTAAATTAAAGTGTAATAATTAAAAAATATAAATTTTAATGAATTATCATGGCGGGCCCTCTATAGGACATCTCTAAAACTAATCGACACGCTCTACGCGTTCGTCAGTAGGAAATAAATCGCGGATAAATCTGCGGGATCTGCTCCAATCTACAGATTGCAATGACGAACGTACCCAAAGTCTAACTTGCAGTAAGTAACTGTTGGCGGCAAATTTAAATTTTAAATTAAAATTTTACCAGATAATTGATAATTATAGTTCATGTCGCTACGAACTGAGCTTGCACTTCTTGAACCACACAGATTTTCACAACTCTCTCGTTCTACCGCAACTAAATCATTTAGGCACGGACCATCGATATCTATTGGTTCATCGGGTTCATCGTTCATCTATAAAATAGCATTAACTTGTTTGAAATGTCAAAAACGAATTACTAACTAAAAACGTAGTGTGAAGCATTTTCGCAGTCGTCCACTTTTTTCCCCGATAATACCTGTCTCATCTTTTCGCTTCTCAGACAATCTTGTAAAAATTTGAATTTCTAAATTTGAATTCCAAAATTTTAATTTCAAAATTTTAAGTTTCCAGTGTTTCTAAAATCAAAAAAATTAATAAAATTAATAATCATTACTTAAATTAATTAAATTACATTATTTATTATTAATTAGTAATTACAAATACTTGCTTCTCAAAACGTTTATTTTTGACAATTTATTAAGCGTTTTACTTTTTTTTTTACGCAAACGGCTATTTGATTTTTTTAAATAGTTATACTAATTTTTAACAACTTGATGAAAAAACAAAAAATATGTTGCGCATTACTTGAATCTAGGGATATGATGACATACATGTCAAGATATCTGAAAAATACTATACCATTTATGGAAAGCCATGCGGGAAATAAAGATTTGCAAAGTATTTGGGTATAACAGGAGCTACGAGCACAACCCCGACTACAGCTATGGAGGCACTTTTAGACCTGAGGGAGGATCTTCAAACCTCCATAAAAATTGCACAGAGCAAGAAATTCAAACTAGGTGACAGAACAGTTCGGCTAAAGATCCTGGACTTTCTACAGACAGAATTGTTTGAAAAACCCATGGATGTCATTCCAAGAGTGTTTGACTTCCAGACACCGTTCGAGGTGGTCATTCAGCACCGCAACACGGCTAGAAAAGTCAATCAACACAACTGGAACCCAACTTTTTTCATCTGGCATTCAGATGGATCTAAAACTGAACAGGGAACAGGTATAGACATATATGGCCCATAATATAGGGCTTCAACAGCTTTAGGAACTTACCCCACAATTATGCAAGCTGAAACTCTTGAAATAGATCTACTATGTGCCCGAGAATGCCTACGAAGGAATTTAAAGGACAAAGAAGTCTACATAATGTCTGACAGCTGAGCTGCGATAAAGGTACTCAAAGCCAATAGCTTTGAGTTTTTATCCATTTGGGAATGCAGACAATCTTTCACAACTCTGACAAGGGACAATAAAGTTGCCCTTTATTGGGTGCCAGGTCACGAGAGAATTGAAGGAAATGAAATAGATGATGAATTAGCTAGAACAGGCTAAAAAGCCTTTCCGATTGAACCCGAACCATTCGAAACTGGGAACCAAAATTTTCACTGGGACAAAGCACCAGGACAAAGACAGTCGAAGAAATTTATTGAGTGCTCGATCAAGAATGCTAAAAAGCTTCTTCTATTATCAAAGAACGAAATCAGACTCGTCACGGGTCTATTTACCGGACACTGCCCAGTGAGGTACCACCTCAAAAAAACTGGAACTGGAGGATAGTGACATTATGTAGACTTTGTGAATCGGAGATCGAATCCACCGAACACATTCTCTGTAATTGCGATGCATTGGCTCGGCTTAGGCTGAAACAGTTAGGGCGAGCTCAATTGACGCCTGAAGAAGTGAAAAGCAAACTTCTCAGGGGCATTCTATGCTTCGCTGGAAAGATTGAATTCCTGCGAACATAAATACGAGTAGGGTTATGAACAAAAGATCAACCCTGGTGGAAGTTCTGCAAGGCTGAGAAGCCAATGGAACCCTGAGTACAATACAATAAAATACAGTCATTTGGAGATCCTCTCTGTTAGTCCCTGCCTGTGCACAGGCTTGTAAACGATAATTCAGAAAGACTAGATAGTGTTTTGTGGAACACCGGTTAAGCACCGCTGATTTAAAATCACTTTGAAATTTAAAATTTTGTTTTATTTCATACAGTAGACAATTGTTTTTATTTATTATTAATAATTATAACGATTTGATTTGTAATTGTAATTTTTACCATTTTTTTGTTTATATTTTTTACTTTTATATTCGCCTATAGACAGAGTATACAAGAATATAAGGTTTTGTAATAATAGGGTATTTTACATGTTTATTGGGTTGAAATGGAAGCCATTTAAAATATCCCAGGGCGCTCGTTGGAAGCACTGCGGTCTTAATAGAACCCAATGTGCTAACATACCTACCTAACTAAATTTACTTGCGGAAGTTTTAATATACAATTAAAATACTGTTTTACACAATGTTATTAACTAAAAGGTTTTCAGACTATTTTATATCTCCTTTACATAATTTATCTGAAAAGTGTAAAAAAAGTTTTTTCATTATTGGAGAAAATTAGATTCGCTTCTTTGATAGTGATTTTTGTTTGTGTACAGAGTCATTGCCAAATTATTGCTCAATAAATCAAAAGTTTTTTATTAAATTTAATGTCTAACTAAATTAATCGAGAGTTTTATAGTAGGTACCGGCAATCTCTATTAGCACTGATCTTGCTAGTGATAGGGTAGGTTCGATTTCAACATAAAAGGCACACACAAAAAAAAATTTATTATTGTTATTCCCATAAACAATTAAGTAACATTGTTCAACGCCTAGGCCTCTAACGGCTTCTTCAAAACAACTATACTAAGTCAATGGTTTACTTAAATATATCTGGAGGTCTAGGACGCACTAGTGACTCCTTTGAATCCACTGCGAAGCAGTTTTTACTAGGTAGATGAATGGGTTAACGACAAGTGGGGGCCTTGTCTTTTATCTCACAGCTGTTGCTTTGAAACCACTGCAAAGCAGCTACCGCTAAGTTTGAGAGTTAGTCGAATAAAGGCCTAGGACCCTTAGAAGTTCTTTTGGAACCACTGCGACGCTGAAGTGATTGACTCCACAGTGACTTAGTGATATTTAGTCAGGATGAAAAGTCTTTTAGTCTTAGGGCAGTTTTACATGAACTAACTATTTAGTAACACGGGAATCTAAGCTTTAACGTCAACGTCAAAATTTATCCGCCCATTTTGACGTTGACGTTAAAGCTTAGATTCCCGTGTTTTTGCTCCTTGAGTTCATTTAGTAACCAACTTAGTAACTAACAGTTACTAAATAGTTAGTTCATGTAAAACTGCCCTTAGACTCAGTCTTCTACACCTGATGATGCATATCAAGCGAAACCGGTAGTGTAATCATTTAGAACAGCGTTTCTCAACCTTTTTGGTTCGCGACCCTCAAAATTCTAGTTATTATTTTTGGCGACCCCCGGTCTCTCTGAAGTTTTATGCAAATTATTGTTGCTGGTTCTTTCAGAGACGTTCAAATGAAAGCTCAAATTTTACTGTAGATTTGTCTAGTCTAGCGACCCCCAAAAAGCAGTACGCGACCCCCTTCGGGGTCGCGACCCCCAGGTTGAGAAACGCTGATTTAGAAGAAGAATAATGTGATATTTTACTAAGTTATATTTTTATTTTTTTTAAACCTTTTTTTAAAAAAATAATACCCATAATTTAAACATAATTAAGTATAAATAATAAACATAATTTTTATAAAATTTTTCTTGTTTTCTTTAATTTGAGTTTTCTAATTTTTCTAACTTGAAAATTATAATTTTTAGTAGTCTAATCTCTTCTTAAGGAACAAATTACTTCTTATATACCAAAATAAAAATGTATAAATCTATAATAATCGTTCAGTATAGTATGTTTTTCTTCAAAAATGTAGGTGGGCCGATTTTTTTGATGACCAGTGTAGTAATATTTTTTTTTCTCAATTTGAAATTTGTTGATTTGTACACTGCTACACAATAATTTGGTCCATATTCGGATTAAATAAATAAATAAATAAAAATACTTTGCAACCACTTGGCGTTTTTATAAAGACAAAAGTTTTCTCGTAAGGGTTTTCTGTAATAATTTTGAAAATATCAAGTGGGTACTTATTGCTTAAATCTCTTCTTCAGCAAAAATTGTAAACAAAAATTAAAAAATTCTGTTACATAAGTGAATTGAAATTAAATTTTCCAACATAATGAAGACGATTTAAATTAAGAAAATATAACTGAATAAAATTTTCTTGTGGAAATTATCCCTGGCAAGAATTTTATACAAAGAAAATATTTTGAAAATAAACATGTCAAAGAATTAGTAGATATCAAATTGGTAAACACAATAATACGAAAATAATCGGCTTTATTCGAACCACACACATAATTCCTTTAAGTGGCGAAATCTGGCTGAAATAGGAAAAGCTCAGGAAACTTAATTTTTGTGTCGAATGTACCTAAACAGTAGTCTGCTGAATTGATTGTCAAGTGTTTCGCTACAATCTCAGCTTGTTTGGTTGTAAGAAAAGTTTTAAAAACATGTTTCATTTTTCTCTCTTTTATTCTTAGCCGAGTTGATAAGGAATTGGACGAGGAGAAAATATAAATTCGTAAACGCTATAGAAAACAAATCGAATTTAGTTCATTATCTACTAGCCCGGAGCACTACTGAGGCTGCTTTTCCGGTATATTACAACGCGTCATATAACCCCAAATCGCTAAACGATTTATAATGGGAAAATGCATTTTCGACTTTTTCTCAATTCGATATCGTTTTTCTTTAAATAAAACAAGGATTGTTCTTAAAAAAATATGAAATTGAAATAAATTTTCCTTTTGTTTTTAAATTTTCTTTTTTGATTTACACTACTTAAGGGATTTTTAACCCATTTTTTTAAATTCTCTCTTATACAGGATCTCACAAATTTTGTTTAGATTTAGGAACTCTTACTCTTCCTTCGTCTCCACAAATCAAAAACATTTTCTACGTTTGTGTACAAATAATTATGACTTATTGAATGGATTCGGCTTTTACTATGTGCAAATCAAGATTGATTTTTGTATATTAGTATACTAAATTAGAATAGCCATTTGCACTAATTTTGTTAGTTAGGTTGCTGACAGCTGTTTCGATACACTGTATCATCTTCGGAGCGGGTTTTTTAACTGTTTTTAACTGTTTTTTAACTGTAAAAAACTGTCATTTAAAAACCCGCTCCGAAGATGATACAGTGTATCGAAACAGCTGTCAGCAACGAAACTGACAAAATTAGTGCAAAAGGCTATTCTAATTTAGTATATACAAAAAAAAATAATTATGACCTCCTCCTCTCACATTACAGGGTAATTATTTATTTTGCTCTCCTTCCCTGTATTAAGATCTACTGAAAATTGTTTAATTTTCTTATCATGGTTTGTCTTAGAAAGGGCTTAAGAAAAGGAGAGTACTTAGAATCTCTCTACCACTTTTTATGACGTTTCATCCTTTTTAGTAATACAAATAGGATTCATCTGATGTTTGGAATTTTTGAATTGTTTGGAGGTTGCAATCTCAATAATGGTATTTCAAAGGAGTGGCTCGTTCGAGGGACAAAAGATGGGCAAGATAGGTATATATTTGAGTAGACATCGGGAGATGCCATCAAAAAATAATTCTGGCCCGCGTCTACACAATACGTCACGACTGCTTTCGTGACTCCTGAGGGATTTTCAGGTTATACCGGGATTTGGGGGATTTGTAATTATACGCCAAGAGTTTCAATGAAATGAATGTTTAATACAACAATAAACTTTTACTCATCTGCTGTTGTTGTATCTAGGATTCCTCACCCTCTCAATCTCAGTTTGGGAGATGACATCAGAAAATACCTTAAGGTACAATGGATGACATTTAAAAATTAGATAAGGATAGCGAGAAGAGTTAGGTCATTATGATTGCAATGTAAAATATCAATAACCTTCTTTTAAAAGTCTGCAAAAGGGGCGTGATCTGTAACATCACAGAAAAGTTGTGGGGAGGATGTCGTTATGCGTTAATTAGTTTCA
Source organism: Malthinus seriepunctatus (assembly GCA_963924605.1). NCBI lineage: Eukaryota > Metazoa > Arthropoda > Insecta > Coleoptera > Cantharidae > Malthinus > Malthinus seriepunctatus. Next base: position 4,908,295 of record OZ004600.1, read on the forward strand.
GTTTTTCAGCGGTTTAAGATCCAAATTGGTTAACTTTCTGTAAAATATTTCAAGCTTTTCATACTATTAATCGTAAACTACGAATTCGCAACCACAGTGCCAATGTATGTTCATCATCAAGATCCTCAAGATCATCAACATCCATCAAGATCAAGATCATCATCAAGAATGAATATTAATGGAACAGTAATTTAGATAAGTTCATGTATGAATAGCAACACCTCCGTCGTAAAAGAATTTTTAAATTAAAATTTAGTAAAAGGTTTTTGAATTTGAGTATACATGGACGTTGTCCAATATGCAATATTGTATGAGGGTGTAGTGATCAGTCCATTCCATATTTTCTTAAAAGCTATTTCGTTGCCACACATATTGGTTTTTGGTTCGATCTTGTGTAGTATTCAAAACAGTAGCCCTTATTTACATGCATATTTTCCAAAGCGCCTCCAGGGACCATTTTTAAAATTGACTTACAACATTTTCTGATTTTCCATTACAAAAAAGGAGCGAAAGTAAACTTTTTGAAAAATAATTTTCATTTAGTTTTACGTTTAGTTTTGGTATAAGTATAGGTAGTGTTACGTTAGGAGGTTAAAATAATAAATTTTCAATTTAAATATCACGTACGCGTTCACGTGCAAGTAGGTAATAAAGTAAGAAAGCAATTAGTATGTTAATGTTTAGATATGAACAATTAGTCTGAGGAGTCATTAGCGTTTAAGATTGTTGCTAAACCCGGCACAAGCTTGGAATATTCAAACAGTCTTAAAACAGACGACATCACGTCTACACTGTTACGATTAGTGCTTAGTACAAGTATAAACATAAGAAAATCTTACGCTGTTAAAGGGAAAATTTAAATTTTTCCTAGTTATTACAAAAAAATTTTTTCAAAAATATTTTTTTTGTTACTCAGGGCACTTATAAATTATTTCTGAACTATCGTGAATTTCGAGTAATTATTTTTAGTCTTAGCAAAGTTTTCTTTTTCTTCATCTTAATATGAGCCCAGTGCAGTGGCGTAACAACTGAGCTACGTACCGCTTTGCAGATATAATTTCTATAAGTCCCATCCCATCAACAAACAAAAAAATACTTAAACAGAAAGTTACATAGTATTACTAGCAAATTTGGCCCACTTTCTTCGTGCGCCCTGTGGGCCACTACACGCCACTGGCCTAGTGCCTGTTGTTTCCTGATTTCTTATTAGGTACTATAAGTCTAGGATGTGCAAGTTGGGCATGTACTGGTCTAGCCCAACATCCACCAGCCCAACTTTTTTTACGATTTCGTAGAGATGATCGTTAGCAATTGAAACTGACCCCAACCTCAGCATAAAATAGCTAGTACTAGCATTTAGGTAGTCTAAAAGAGAAGTTAACGATGGTCTGTATTTTGTACAGGCAATGGTGTGGCACCTCCTGTTAGGTTAGAACCATTGAAACCACTGCTCTTGTTTCTGAGGCATCATTAGACTAGAGGGTATATCCTTCATTTTCCTCGAGCGTTCCTTGCTTGAATATTAGTCTTTATCGTTCCATGTCTTTTCGCCTTTTCACATAATATACTGAATTTTTATTTTTAAGTCTTCACTCAACTATTCAGGTCTCTTCACTTGAGATGATTTCGCTATCATCATTCGTTGGTAGCTTGTGTGTCTCCAAAAACCCTGCTAGCATTTTTGGTGTAGTGGGGCTTAAAAATTAGAGCTAAAGTGGTGTAAGTAAAAATCACTATTTAATATCGAAAACGAGAATGTTAGGGGGGTACCGTACACTTTCTTTTAATATCTAAGTAACGTATGGACCTAACATAGTATTGTACTGACCATAATTAGGAAAAGTAAGACAGGTACTCTCTCCGGTACTCTCACCGTAAGATTACGATGATATGTAGAACATTCACATAATTATTTGGTTACCGAATTACAGATCACGAGATCACAGTGAACTTGGTTGATAAAACCCGCCCTTACTGAATTATTGAACTACAGATTACCGTGAACTTAGGGCCGATTTTACAAACACAACTTAAGTTAGAGTTTAACAAAACTTCAGTTTTACTATGGTAGACTACGATTGAACCTGATTTTACAATACGAATTTGCTTTAAACTCAGGGTGAACCGTAGTTTAATTTAAACTGCTGTTGAGCCTCAATTGTAAAATCGACCCTTAATTGATAAATTCGCTTTTAGAAAATTCCAATTTTACACCTTACTGCTCCTTTAGTTCCTGTTCTCTGCTAATTACGCCACTGATGAACCATGAGGCCAATAGGGATGCTATACTTGTAAAAGGTATATCAAATAAGGCCGATTCAGACATACAGGATCCGAAACAGATTTTCTAAATTTAACATTTTCTATCATGCAGGGGCGCTGAATAAAGCCCTCCACCAATTATTCTATTGGAACCTACTCCTTAACAATTTAAGTCGTTATCTTCTAATTTCTGTTTGTCTTGAATTTTTTATACGCCTCTAGACTTAAAAAACGTAGAAAAATTTTTATTTAATTTAAATTTACAGTGTAGAAAGTCTTGAGGCAATTAAGCATCTCATCTTAATTAAAGCAAGAATGGCGTATCTTAATACAAAGTCTTCATGATATCACTCTAAATGATAACATCGCATTAGCTTAATATTTAAGGGTAACTCGCATTGAATTTTGAATAAAAATTTTTAATTTAATATCCCAGTTTGTCATTTTTATTTTTTTTTTCTCTAAAACTTTTCGTGACCATTTTTTCTATTTTTTTAAAATACAATTTCCAACTATAGGAGAGGATAAGGATAAGAAATCAAAAAATATCGAAACATTTTAAATACGATTTATTTCGCAAATTTATTAGTTGAATGCTTAACCAAGATAACATTCTATTACTAAATACAGTCGTCAATATTTTTAGAGGGTTCTCAAGTAACGAGTGACTCTCAAAATGTTGGCTTTTGTAAGACTAATTTGTCCACACTATAATCGAGTTTAATGCTAAAATAGGGGTGGTTTTAAAGTCGAATTTCGTTGTTGTAATAATGAAAATACAAAGTCGATGTGGCATCACAGGAGTTGACTATAGTTACTTAACCTCAAAGATACTAACAGTAAACATTAATTATATTTCGTTACTACTAGATCAATTATCTAGATCTTATCTATTAGCTGTTGGTAAAATGCAACTAAACCAACGTTCACCCTTAACAAAATAAAATGTCAAACACTTGAAAACAACGCTTTCAATTGACTCTTTTAAGTCACGGAAAGAGCCATGCTCGAAACCTTATTGATAAACATTCTTTCTAATTTTAACTGAAGAGAAAAGTTATGATAAACTGACTAATGAAGAAAATTGCGTAGCTGAACCAAGATGGCGATAGGTTGGACCAATTTCAAAGGCCTATATTTTCCAGGAACGGATGAGAAAGGCTGACAAAGGAGAGATTAATAATATAGGATCAATTGAGCAAAAACAGATGTCCAGAGGTAATGATTGCCAAAAAGCGATAGATACTGGGCTGGGATCCTGTAATTATTAGCGCATTGATACGGGCTGGGATCCTGTAATTATTAGCGCAGTGATACGCTACGCTAAACTACTTATTCCCTACCCCTCTCCTACAAACTTTTAGAAATTAGCAAGAGAAGGGTATGGTCCTGAACTTTTATAAAGAATAGGGCGGAGCCAATGCGCTATAACGAAAACGTTTCTGGTAACATCTGGTTGCATCAATTTTAGAGATTCAGAGGGAGAGAGAGCACTCGCTCTTTCCATCTGTACTACGCAAGATATTGTATTCTTTATAAAAGTCCAGGACCATAAAGATTTAGATTTCGAGGGTAGGTAGCTTAGCATAGCGTAGCAATTAGCTTATAGTGACAGGATCTCAGCCCAGGAGAGTTATAGTGGATGAATACGTACGGGAGCACACGTTTACAGACCGACAGACTTTATTTCAAAAGTCTAGTTTGATCGGAGAGCTTTTAAGCACTGTCGCACCCCCACAGCTTATCCAACAAATTTTTAATTTGGGCTGTGGTCTCTTTACCACCTCCCTGTCCTAAGGTGCTCTTAAAATTCAATGTTATCATCTCAAGGTTCGTTTTAAGCCGACTCATGCAATTTCCCTTTGCTTAGGGTAATGGAAAAGTAAACTTTTGAGTGTCACTGTTTGAATTGATAGTTATCGCTGAAAAACATTGCGACCGCGACTTTATTCGGCTGTGACAAATCAATTTGAAGATATACATATGTATGTTTGCGGTAATGTATGCACCCTTATTTTAGTTTAAAAACATCCCTTAACACGAGATGTCCTTTGCTCAAGGGGGCAAACATACTTAGCACCGTGGTTCGATAGTTAAAAAAAAGAAAAACTAATTCAATTTATATATTTTTGTTAAATTTGAAAAGCTTTTAGAAATTGGATTATCGTCAGTTTGTCGCCAAATATCAATCAATTTGTCATCATAAATAGTTCCATTTTGATGTGATTTAGAGAACATTTCGGGATTGCCTTATTGAAAATAAAACTAAAAATGTGTTTTGATGTCCAAGTTATGATTGGTGTCTATTTTTTGGTAGAAAAGGGGAAAAAATTTATGCCATTTAGCAGGTGTTGGTGCCAAGTCGTTGAAATAATAAATTTTTTGTTTTTAAAACAGTTTTTGGAAGCAACTTCTAACTATCCACTTAGGCAAAGACCAAGTCGACATATGTGACAACTCTCCATTCCGCTACAATGAATCACAAATTTAATCTCACAAATGGATTCTGACCACATTTCTCAACTTGCATACTATCCGCCATATTGCCTTTTACATATATCATAATCACATAACTTCAAATTTAAGTATAGTGCAACGTCAGAGGATTCTCTGCGTTCTAGAAGGATGTTTTGCGACTTTTTTTATTTTTCTAAACAAAAAAATTAAAAATTGTTTTCAAACACAACTGAGCAAAAATCATATATCAAACGCAATAAGATATATGAATCACTGAGACACATTTTATGTAAATTAGCGAAAATCTCATACATACAGATTGCAAAGCGTGCTAATATAGACATTATGACCTATTTGCGTAAAGGGAGTACACCAACGAATGCTTACAATTCGCTTTCGAGCATATATCCATATTAATGTTACCATATTTCATTATCTCATTCATATGGAAATCTCAAACAATTAGTCAAAATTCCCTTTAATATTATTTTAGGTAATCATTTACTCTCTCTTCTTCCTCCAAGTAAGCAAATTCGGAAAATTGCAAAAAAGCGCATTTTTGATTTTTCCTAAAAAACGAGTAAATTAACGAAACGGGGGGAGAACGCGCCGCTCTCGAAATTAACGATAAGCAGATTTTTTGTATCTACCATAATCGGATTGGTTCATATTTAAATAAAATGTCACACCCTTTTCAGTATACTTCCACGTCTAATAAATCAGTAATTATACTTATCTAATCTTCTTGTTTGAATGCGTTCATTGGGATTTTTGGATTTAGTTCAATTTACGGCCAGCTAAACTTTAATCGTAATTTCGCATCTATCGAATTTTTGTTTTGTTACTTTTGGCGAATGTTTGAATACAATTAATAGATAATAAATTTTTTATTTATTTTTGTGTAAGTATCGTAGAGTTTGTGAAATACTCTTTTAACATACATCATAGTTTTTACTTTGAAACTCCTTATTTTCATATCAAATCAAAAGAGTCTCGAAAAACTTTTGATAAATGTATTAAGTTCTCAAAGTTTTCTTTGAGAAAGTTTCATAATAATGACTTAATACGATCTACATACTTACTTCCTCCGTAGCGCCACAACTCTAGTTGGGGTCTTGGCTCGAATTTGGCCTCCTCGTCATTTGTACGGAGCCCTCATTAATTCCCATTTGCATTTATATTGTCTTTCTTCCTAAGGGTGGCTTCTCATTTGGGTATCGATTCTTCTTATTAATAGGCATACGGACTGTCTCTCACCGAACTATCGCCTATTGAGTCTTCTGAGTCTTGTTAGGAATGGGCAGGACATGAGACTACTCTAACCCCATCTCACACGAATTTTCTACCATTATTAAAATGCTCTGTAGTAATCAGAATCGATGTCTTCCGAAGCACGCTGTAGAAGAAACATACGTTTCTATCAGCTGCCATGATTATAGGCTCGAACCGTGCTTTTTATGTCTGCTTTGATGCAAAACTTTTGCGAGCGGTTATTTCTCATTGGCTCATTTTGTTTCTGAATAGCTACTCGATTTTTAAATGTCTTCATAGTCCAAGAGCGAGCCCTACGAAAAAAGTGAGTTATTACCTACCGTATGACAAGAGATGACCCTTATTTATGCTCGGGACGACGAAAATATATTTGTCAGCAGTATGCATGAATACGGCTCCTTACAAGGAGTCATTTTTCAGGGTTGACTATGGAGGATGTAAACAAAAACCGAGAGGTCAACCAATATTCTGAATTTGTACACAGACTGCCGATGACACTTTGTACATTGATTGTCGAAAGTGGATGAGCTCTTGATAAAAACTAATCGGTATTTTTATATTAAACTAACTAACGCGAGTAGAGCGTTTTGTTGACTGTACAGAGTCTCCGTAATAGATGGGGGGGGGGGGAGCTTCAAGAAAATGTGGGTAAATTTCTATTACATCGAAGAAAACTCAAGCAAAATTTCATTACTGGAGTGAGTATACTCTGAGTGTGAGGCTCCAACTAAGGCTGGCAAAATTTTTCGATTATTAATCGAAGAATCGATTAATCGAAAATCGCGATTATCTGAATTTTAAAAATCTATAAATCGATTATTCGAAGAATCGAAAAATCGTAGAATTTAAAAACCAATTTTTTTTTATATAGTTGATTATTTTTAGAAATTCAAACATTTCAAATTTTGTGTCGTTTCTCGACTCTGGAGGTCTAAACTCTAAGGAGAAACTACCGTCTTTGATTTTTGATTAAGTACAATAAATGTCTTTCATTTTACAAAAGTTTGCAACCGGTCCAGTAGATTCGAACAGCCCCTAGAAATTGTCGAAGATATCACGTAAAGACCATAAAAACAAGTTTTAAAATATCTTGAGTAATTTTGATCCAAATTAAAAAGAATTTTTTGAAAGGAAAAGGACAAGAGGGTTGTTTAAAATTTTATTACAAACACGTTTAAAGAAAAGTATGTTTTGACCAGTTTACCCAATTTATGTTCAAGTGAAAAAAATATTTATTATTGCAAAACTAAGGTAAAAATGATTCTGTTTATATTCCAGTAGAATGGGGAAAAAAGGATAACTTTCTTCACGAATAAGGATAAGGCTAACACAAATTTAGAAAGGATAAAGGATAAAAAACCCTTTATCCGGATAATTTTTCGTATAATTTTATCCGGATAATCCCAACACTGCTTACAACTCGGGTATATCAAAATGGGAGCCCCATAATGTGCTATGCTATGATGCAATTACTAATAAAAGGAACATTGGGTTCAAAAGTTAATGTTAACCTTGTTTTAGTATTATACGAAACCCAACACGATTATTAGATTAATTGATTCCTCGATTACTTAATCGATTCTTCGATTACTATATTTTCTTCGATTAATCGATTCTTCGATTAATCGCGATTTATCGATTATTCCCAATTAATCGATTAATCGGTTTTTCGAAGAATCGATTATTTTGATATTCGATTAATCGATTTTCGATTATCCGTTTTTTTGCCAGCCTTAGCTCCAACTTCGTTCCCCAGTTTTTATTCGGAAAATTCCGACTTCTTTTGGGGTACTTTAGGGCATGATCTACCTGCTACCACATTTAAAGTTCCTACCATGCTTCATTAATCAGGCTTGATGTATCCCGTTGTAATCCCCTCTATTCGGTAACCCAGGCGTTTTTCGGATAATTCACACTTTTTTGGAATCTGTAGAGTATAAGCATTGAATAAAAGATATCCCCTGCTCTACCAGGAAAGAGCCACTTAATAATGATGGAGCACTATAAACGAGTTAATATAACGATTTACGTTAATTTATCCAAAAGAAATGGTTGCTTATACTCCCATTTATAAGGAAAGATCATAACAGCCAATGATAATGTAAACTCGAATAATTACTTCTAAAATGTCATTTCCGTCGCATTTTCTCTTATATGCAACGGTTGCTAACCCTCCTTCCGGATGTTTTATGTTCTAAGGGTATATCGTAATATAACCTGGGCTGGGATCTTGTAATTATTAGCGTATTGGAACACTTCTCTAAACTACTTACACTTACACCCTACCCCTCTTCTACAAACTTTTAGAAATGGATAGGAGAAAGGTAAAGGGTAGGTAGCTTAGCGTATAGCTATGCTACGCTAAAAGTTACTAGATCGCAGCCTTGGATTGAAGTTTATAGGATACGTCTTGGATGTGAGCTCCATCTAGCTCCGTGGGGCAATTTTTTGAGATATTCAGAAAAAAATTTGTATGATCGTACTCTGCTATAAAATTTAAAGTTTTAGGATGAGACTTAGCTGTGAAATTCCACCCCTCAAGTCATCTTTTGGGAGATATTTTTCGGAAATTCAAACTTTTGTAGGTGTCTTTATGGTACGATATACATCGGTTACAAATTTAAAGTTTTTACGATACATAGAAGCACAACTCGCCCTTAAAAAATGCTGTTAAAGCTTTCAATGCCCTGTATATTCCTTTGGGAGTTGTATTTCGAAAAATTTCTTCTTAGTTGGTGCCTTCTTCCTACGTTACTAAAGGACTACACTCTCCAAATTTTATGATTCAAGGACCGGCGGTTTGGGCTAGGCATGGATGAATCAGTGAATCAGGACTTTTGTATTATCAGTGGTTTTAAACAAAAATTCTAGGGGTAATCTATAGTGAAGAGCATGGTTATTACAGGGGTGTCACATTTGCATCACTTGGTTCTATATCGTTATTTCCAAAATCTTTTTCCAAAAATTAAATGAAGAGAAACCGACTCGACTCAATAGAAGAGATTAGAGACCCTTTTAAAACCAAAGGTTGTTAAATTTTCTATTTGAAGTGGAGAGAACGTTATGAATTATACTGCAAGTATGTACTAGTAGAGAAAAGTTTAGAAAATCTAATTTTAGGAGAGTAAAAATAAAATGAGAGCATCTAGTATAGTAAATGGAGTAAAAAAATTAATAAATAACGCTTTTAATTTAATAATATCGAATATAAATTGGATCATAAGTGTATTTTAAAAATGATTACCTCGTATAAACAAATTCAATTCACAAAAATGATTTAATAAATCTAACAAATGACACTTTATGAAAATTTATTACGTAGCCTTATTTCGACCCCATAAACGATTTATCGCATTGAAAACCATTCCTTAGTAGAGTATTTGATAGAGGCGCTTGTATTAAGTTATTGGTATTGCCAAGTATTTCTATTAGTTTGATTAAACTGTGCAACTTTTCTCTGGTGCATGAGTCCGAATATGTCATAAGTGTTATAAAGGGGAACCTGTCAATTCTAAGTGCCAAGTGCAGATTGCTATTTTATATATCTCTCAACTTTTCTAATATTTTTCATTTTCTCGCATAAAATGGAAAATTTTTAACCAAACAATTTCATAAATTTTCGCATAATGTGTAATTTTGGCAGAGACACGGGTCAGTTGATATACGAATCCTATTGAACAAACGGAAACCGAATCATTAATTTGCAAAGAACACAATGGTGGCAGGAAAGCACATGTTAAGTTTAGTTTGTTAATTATGGCGTCACAGACAATGGATGAGCTTCCGACGCTACCAGGTCCGGAAATGTGACGCTCGTTCCCTGTTTCAAACTCTCACCGTTGTGAGAAAACTTTAATCCTCATTAAGCTAATGTTAGGTATAAATTTTATAAACTTTAATAAATTATTTATTTCGCTATAAAATTATGTTTTTTTATCACTTGATGCTTTTCACACAAATGGAATTTCTAAAAGCACCCTATTTCATAAATTATATCAACCGATTTTTTTAATCGAAAACATCTACAAAATAATAGGAGATCTTGGGATGGCTTGAAAATTTTTGGTGAAATGAACCAAACATGCATTTTTTATTTTAAATCAAATAGGCCTTTATTCTCTAGAGCAGCGGTTGTCAACTTTTTTTGACTTGCGTACCCCTTGGCAGTTCATTATCCTAAATTATAACCTCTACATTAGAAAAATGTTTATAATTTAAATACTCGTAGTTGTTATTATTTTAAACTTGTTCTAACACTATATAAGTAAGTGAAAGAGAATCGCTACTCTAGAACAATGTTTTTCAAATCAGGGTACCGTGAGCAGATCAAACGGGTGTCCTATTGAACCTACAAAAAATATTGTTTTACTTTTCATAGCCTTCACAAAAAAATATTTATCAAAAGAGTCCTTTAATTTAAACTTTTATATAAAAGGGCAGGTTGTCTAGAGTTTTTTTTATTTTGTGGTAAGGTGCCGTCATCTAGAAATCGTTTAGAGCCACCGCTCCAGAGTCTTAAGTGTATTTATCTATTTTTGCATAAGGTAGACAAAATTTGTTACCTTGGCTTGGTTTATTTGGCTTATACTGGATCCAATAGAGTAAGATAGTGACCGTGAACCGTGGAGCAATTTTGATTCACGATAGAAATTTTGAAAGTTATGTCAGTGGTGTGTGGTTGTCAAATTATGCGTATTGCAGTGGCTGGTAGCTATCTTCTTTGCTATCTAACCTTCGACATCGACGTTATTTAAAGGATTTTCTTTCTTACAATTCAGGCTATATCTAAAAACGTAGGTAGCTAGTTCAAATATAAAGTGTTCCCAGGAACAGCTCACTTGGTAATAAAAATATTTTTAATAGTAATGTCTATCAGAAGCAATTTTTAATTTACAATGTGTCCTCGGCTTTATAGAAAGGGAAAACTGGTTTAATATATGGAGGGGGGGAGGCAGATTATTTGTAACTCATTTATCCTTAATCTTACAGAGCCGCTTATCTTATCGTACAGAGGTCTTCTGTCAAAAGTTTCTTCTCATTTCAGAGGTGGGCTGCTTTTATACTCTGTGTTGATTGACACTGCTTATAGGCCCTTCAAATAATTTTCATACCTTTGTACTAATAGACTATGCACCGATAACAGAAAAACGGAGTGATCGTATTCAGGCCCATCTCTTGGGAATAAGCTGTTTGAGTACCAGTGAACACGAAAATCTGGTTGGCTTCCAAAAGCACTGGCTTAAGGCCTCAAGGCTGTCAATAATAAACTTCTAATTGATGAGGAGGGCGGGAAACCCACCTGAGAGGGACGCCAAAGTAAAATCTTACTTTTTATGTTGAAATTAGTAACTTTGCCATTTGAGAGCCAAAATACCGTTTATGAGTTAAACGTTTATGTGTGCGGGTGTATAGCAAAAAGACGTTAATTTTTTAGCGCTCTCAGACCCATTCTAGAGAGTAGCCAAATTTTTGTGTCGATTCTTTTTATAAGAATGAAGAAATGTCAAAGCTGCATCCCAACTGTTGTCATATTTCTTACTTTTTCGTTCTTTAAGAATTTCATTCAAGGGTCTTGAGGCCTGAAGCCAGTGCTTTTGGAAGTCAACTAGATTTTCGTGTTCGCTGGCACTCAAATAGCTTATTCCCAAAAGATGAGCTTGAATACGATCACCCCGATTTTTCTGTTGCAGGCCCATAGTCTATATAACATCTACTCTAAACACAAACCTCTAAAATTTATAAGTACCTACTAATCCGGATTGGTTGCTTCTTAGCTTCACCAAGTAATTTCTGGCGAAAAATTTTTTTATTTTTTTTTTATTCATCATTCACAGGTAATATTTATACAAAAATTGAAGTCTTGCAAGACCAAAAGGTCTGTCTGTCTTTCTATACATACAAATTTAAATAATTTTAACGTTTTTGAAGTCGCGACTCACATAATTTAATACAATTTGCAAATTTTTTTATTTTATATTTCTATTTTTATTTATTTATTTATTTATTATTTTTTTTTTTAATTTTATAACAATATTCTTTGTCTAGATTTTGTCTATAGTCTGTGTCTGCGTAGGTGTGTGTTTGTCTGTCTGTAACCAATCTTTTAAGTCTCTTTTAATGGTATTATATTTTGTCGATTTTTTAACACTTTGTGGCAGTGAGTTAAACAAATGGGGTACGACGTATTTGAGTGTCTGTCTTCCATAGTCGTTAGTTATTTTTGGTACCTTGTATTGTCTATTTGTCACTGTCCTAGTTGTAGTCTCATGAGTTACCATTTCTTAATATGTACTATCGAAATAATGTTTAAGTATGATGTTGTACTTATATAATGATCCTGCCTTTAGACAATCATACTTTTTGAACAACTCTGTATTCTTTTGGAGACCATTTCTTTGTTTGTCTCGATTATCTATAATCTTGATAATTCGTAGTTGCAGGTGCTCAACTGTTTTGATATGTGTATCAGACGTATTTCCATATGCTTCAATACCGTACCGTACGATTGACTCCACAAGAGCTGAATATACAATCCTTAGCACATCCAACGTCAAATGAAACTGCAGATGATAGAAGCTGTATAAACATGATCTTAGTCTTTTTGAAATATTATTAATGTGTACATCAAATTTGAAACGGTGGTCTATGGTCACTCCCAAGTATTTATATTCTTCAACATTCTCTATACATTCGGTGCAGCTACATTTATCGATATTAACTTGTTTATGAGCATGCAGGCAATCTACTGAATGTTTGGTCAATTCTATATATTTGGTTACGTAATGTGGCGATCTTATATGCATAAGCTTTGTTTTTTTCCATTTAACGTTAATTTATGGTCATGTGAGTACTTTTGTAAATCGTTGAAGACTCTTTGTATCACCTGTTGAGCCCGATCCAAACTTTCATGTGATACAACAATTGCTGTATCATCTGCAAACATAAAGACTGTCGAGTCTTGAGAGATTAGCTGGTCCGGCAGATTATTGGTATAAATAAGATACAGAAGAGGACCCAGCACCGAGCCTTGTGCGATTGGTGTAGAAGTTTTTCTTTCTGCACTTATGGCGTCGACATATTTTACATAAAAACTTCTGTCCCTATGTAATTTTTAACCAGCCCAATGTACTATTGATGTACTATTTGATGTACTATTACGTAGGTTTGAAGAGTAGCTTGTGACGACCATGTATACCAGATTTTATACTTTTATCGGCAAGTCCACAATTTAAACTGTTGTAGGTCTTTCAATCAGAAAGGAACCCACCATTCAGTGATATAGGGGGGACACAGGACTTTGGCCAAAGCCGGCAGAAGATCCATACAATCCATATAAGTGACTAACTGATTGCTTGGAGTGCCAAGCAATACACACGTGACATACACGTGAAAAAATTTTTTTTCACGGGTATAATTTTTGTTAAATTATTTGGAGTCGATTGAAGGGTCAGAATTAAAATTCTAAAATAGGACAAATAAGAAGCAACCTAATGCCTATAGGGCTCTTCTCTGGTTGAGTGACCTTTCCTATAGCATCCGAGCTTGAAGCTTTCAGATTACTATTATTCCGTTGATTTAAACAGTTTCTTCTTGCACTTTTTGTCACTTTTGTGTACTCAGCTCTTTAGAAATGTGCACCTATCCGAAGCCCTACACTTTCCTTTTCTTGAAATACTTTCCTGTGATTATACGTGTTTCTATTTCACACAAGAAAGCTTATATAGACATCCACGATTCACATACTCAACTCTAGGTTCAAATGTGATTAAGCAAAGACTAAGATTATACAGCTGTTGTCTATTTATATTTTTAGCCTTTTGAAGGTTCTCTCTCATTGTCGTCTGTAGTTTTCAATGCCTTTTTTCTGTAACAAAACATAATGAGAATTATAAACGATTACGACCACCAAAATGTAAATTAAACAGAGTACTCAACGTAATTGTTGAAACTAACGATTTTGTACAACTTAACAATGTTGCGAATTGTTAACAAAGGCGTTTAAGGTATTTCACAGCTCATATACTGAAATAATAATGATAATAGCAGGTCATTTTGCATCTTCTAAATTCTTGACGCTAGGGAGTTTGGGGAGGGGGGCTTAAAACTTTAATATTAAGTGTTTCTAAAGGAAAAAAATCATAAGGATCAGATGACATTGATAGCTGTTTAACATATCTCTTCTGTACGATTCAGGAAATAGTTTGTTGTTTGTTCAAATCTCACCTAAGTTATTAAAAAAAACCTAATAAATCTCATATCATCCTATTACACTTAGATACAGAGGGTGGGTCATTTCAAAAATAAAATAACGTTAAGAACTCTCTCGTCAAAGAAATTAACAAGAGGTAGGAACGTAGTGAAAATCGTGTATAGGTACAAAGGCATCTAGAAAAGACTTGTTGTAATGAGACACTTCATTTTCCAATAAATGGGCCTATTTCGAAGGTTTTTAGAACCCTGTAAATAGGTAGAGATCTTCCTAAATCTGAACGACCTTAAATCCGCTGAAGAGCAAGTGAGAAAGCTGTAGAAAAAAACGTCTAAACATTATTTTCACAATGGTTTTCAAGTATTATGTAACCTTGGGTTATGCGGTAGGACACAATTTTCTTTTCTGCGCAGGTCGTTCAGATCTGGCAAGAATTGTAGACGCTGTCAACCGGAAATGTTCAGAAAAATTATTTTGAGCCTTTAGATCCACAAAAGTACATTTTAAATCAACCGCTACTTTGGGACGAATTTATAGAGTTTTCCATTTCAAAATGAAAATGTTTGGTTTGGCATACCATGGCAACACTTATAAAAGGGTTGAAAAATTATAAAACCTAGACCTAAATCAGGTCCGTCAAGTTAGCATATCATATTATGATAATGGACATACTTTTTTATAACGTCATAATTTTGTGCTAATTCTGTGCTAATTTCTGCTGATCAAATTACGGAGATATTCAAAAAATAAAATGAGATGCTAGCTTGACGATTATTTAAATTTTGTCGAATTTGATTTTCAAATTTTCGATCGAATTTTGTGCTCTAGATGTACTTTTAAAATTTTGTGCTCATATAGTTTTCGTGTTATTCAAGAAACAAAAGTGTATGCGACTTTGGCATAATAATTGGTCTGCACATCCATGTCAGAGTTTCGAGATGGGAGGTATGTTATAATTTTGTGCTACACGTTTTAAATTTTGTGCTGATCAAAGTTCGGAGGAATTTGAAAAATAAAACGAAATGCTAACTTGACGATTATTTAAATTTTGTCGAATTTGATTTTCGAATTTTCGATCGAATTTTGTGCTCTAGATTGGGGTACTTTTCAAATTTTATGCTCATATAGTTTTCGTGTTATTCAAGAAACAAAAGTGTATGCGACCTTGGCATAATAATTGGTCTGCATATCCATGTCAGAATTTAGAGATGGGAGTTACGTTATAATTTTGTGCTACACGTTTTAAATTTTGTGCTGATCAAAGTTCGGAGGAATTTGAAAAATAAAACGAAATGCTAACTTGACGATTTTTTAAATTTTGCGAAATTTGATATGAAAATTATGCTATCGTTTTACGTTAATTTTGTGCTCTACAGTGTACTTTTCAAATTTTGTGCTTGTATACTATTCGAGTTATAACTCAAAAATTATATGAACACAAAATTTGAAAATAGCAGCAGAAATTAACACAGAATTAGCACAAAATTATGACGTCACAAAAAGTATGTTTCCGATATATGATATGCTGACTTCACGGATCTACTTAAATCTTCAATTCATGCTATTGTAGGCGGACTCTAGAAAATAAAATTTCGAACCAAGTAGCGATTGCTTGTTGAAGAGGGTCGATTTTATAATTATACTGGGAAATCGCGCATTAAAAGTATTTCAGATTGGTTTTGATTAGAACATCTAGAACCAATCGGAACATTAAATTTTCAAAAATCCAAAGCTTTTAATCTGATTTAGGTCGAAGAAATCAAAATGAACAATAATCATGTCAAAGTAAATTCGACATCATTATTAGCACATATAAAAGAGGGACATATTCTCCCATGTAATCTTATGATACGGTGCATTCAAACTGCCCGCGCTTACAAGGCGTACAAAATCAATTATAATTGGCTCAGCGATCGAATTGAATAAAATCTAAACCCAAGATTGGTTACGCTCCGGCACGTGACTCTTATTTCCTCCTTTTTTCAAACAAATTATTTCTACATCATTTATTTTGTAGTGCTCTGTAACTCATCTCAAATAATTTAATAATGAGGCGTATCGAAATTCTTTACTTTTAGTAATTAATTAATATTTTTTTTGTTTTTGACATGTGTTCTGTTAAATTATTATAAAAGAGCGGTGCATTTATGTGTGTGTATGTGTTTTGTAAAAGCTCAACATTTCAAATTGTTGAATATTGTCGAATGCAAGTCGCTTATCATGGCATTTGCAGACCATTAATTTCAAATCACGTTACAGAGATTCAAACATTATAAAATAAGCGCTTCATTTCACAACCACCTATTGTTTAAGAGAGGGTTAAATAATTGAATTAATGTTACGATGTAAGAATCGACGTGCGTTTTAAATCATTAGCCACGAAGAACTAGAAACGAAAAAGATATTTCATAATTATTTGAAAAATATTTTTATTTTTCCAAAAATAGATAATTTTGATTTATTGTTCCAGTTGTTATAATTCAAATGCCATTTTGTTTAAAATCAATGTTGAACAAAAACAAAATTAACAAGAGCATTAGGTATGCTCTATTTCAAATTATTTTAAAGTGGATTTATTATCGTGGTTTGCACAAAACTGTTAACCGTCCATTAAAATTGATTGGGGTTTTAAATGTGACAAAACTTATCGAGTTGACGTATCAGATCTTAAAAAGCGTAAGTTCAAACATTCGAACATGGAATCTATTCCAACGGACCGTTAAAAGTTTTGTACAACTCAGGGTTAGCTACCTATAGTTGAGTCGGCGATAGCTTTTGGGTGATAATTTGGTTATAAATGGAAAATTGAAGTAGTCAGATATTTTTGTTTTACTTTAATAGTAACATAATAAAAGAAGGTGGCAAGTTCTTGCAAACGTCGGCTGTAAAATTCAAATATAATTGTCAATAACGTATACCAAATGTTTCATAACCCATCCCCACCCAAAAGCTATCTTCAACTCAACTATACTACAACAGTAATTAGAACATCTTTGAGACCTACTAATTTTATAAATTCGATAGTCAATTGTGGGATTTTAGTTACTTTTCATGTGGAATTTAGAAAAAATGCTTTTTCAGATTTCCAAAAAGTTTTGACAATTGCATTTAAAATCTAACAGACTCTGAAGATGTTTCAATTGCATCAAAAAGTAGTCTTTAGATAATCATTTTGATTGACATTTGGGTCGTCATGATATGATCTTAATTTACAGCGCTGAGGCTGTGGACGTATTTTACCTGTATATCCATTTAATGTCAAATTGCAATGCAAAATACACAGTCAATTAGAAATGACGCCATTAGGCTATTATTTATCTGCTGGTGTGCTTGATCTATATTCTTGATTTATATTTCTAATAATAACAAAGTTACCAGTGTTCCTCAAGTCCCGTGGTACACATTGTATCTGCAGTGTGTTTCTTAATCGAATATGCAAGAGCCATAATTTCAAAGGAAAAGAGAGCAGTAATCGAGTATTTATAGATTTACTATTATGTCCTCCACGATGTACTGAATGAAATTTTTAGTTATAACTGTATACATGCAGGGTGTGCCTGCAGTGCGTGGATAGAAGATAGAAGGTCACAAGAGACACATTTCAAAGATTTTTACATTGTGCAAGTTAGTTGAAAAAATATGCTTAACTAAACATTCTAACGAATGAATTACATCAAGTTCAATTGGACTTTTCTCACTAATTAGGTTCTTATTTCCTATATACAAATATGTCATTGCCTTCTACGAACCTTACACTGTCTGGAATTATGACTATTAGTGATATCAACCGGATATTAAAGTCGCTAATGGTTACGAGCGGAATGTCTAAATATCAACATTCCCGTCCATTCGTTAGAAACTGCCCTCTTAAATACTGATCACTTTGATAGTGTTGTATGGGTCTATTGTTAATTATTTTATAAGAAATTCTTATTAAATCCCAATTGAATCAAGAGGTCTCACAATTTTTGTTCCCAGGTCCTTCCAGACTTCTATTATTAAACAAATTTAACAACTGGAAAATTGGTAAAATGTTGAGCTTCCCAGCAATAAAGTAGAAGACTACAATTGCAAATGTTTTGTGGAAAAATTGATTTCCATTTGGTTGCTTCACGGTTTATTTTAAATACGTCCCTGATTTAGTAATTTGATGTTTTAGTTTAATTTGTTAAAAATGCCATGTTTCGTACTGCACGTTATCTGTTATCTCAGCTTACTCACAATTCAAAAACGTGTTGTAATACAAAATTTTTCATTTATTCCATTAAAAATTTGATAATTTGTGCTGCATTGTTATCGATAAGTTAAATTTATTAACATTTAATTCAAAATATTGTGCATTTAATTTAAGTTTGCACATTTTGCGATATACAGTACGTTCGAAAAGTAGTATACGGTACATTCGATTTTCTCATTTTATTCAAAGACGACGGCGTTTAATTTTTTTGAAATATTATCGGTGTGGTTATAATTAGAAGATAGATTAAATTGAAGACAAAGGAAAGAGGCGTGCTAGCAATATATTTTCAAATATACAAAAGGCCCCATAATTATTTTGAAGGGTCTCCAAAAATTTATTTAGATAGATCATCCCCTACTATAGACTATGAGCCAACGATAGAAAAATCGAAGTGATAGTATTCGGCCCCATCTCTTGAGGAAAAGCTATATGAGTCTCAGCGTACCAAAAAATACAATTGGCCACATTGGGGACTAGCTTAAGCTAAGGGCCGTTAAAAAATTCAAAAAGCTTGCGACTGTAATGCCACTACCTAATGCTTCCAATCCGATTTTCTTGTACGGTGGCACTCAAATAGCTCACCCCCAAGAACTGGGCCCGAATACTATCACCTCGAACGGATGAGACGATGTTTTATAGCTCAATTCATTTAAAACTTTGTTTGGATGGTCGATTGGCGATTTTTTTGTCCAATTTGCGCCGCACCTATTATACGCTATAACGCTAATACTACAGTCAAATTAGATGAAATAAAGGGCTAACCTTGGAATGAAAGTTAGAAAGCTAAATATTTGCATAAACTTATATTTTGACGTTCTAAAGACTTGCTCAAAAGTCTCATAAAATCTCGTGTCCGCGTCGCTAGATATTCAAGGTCAAAGGTCACAAAAATCGTTTTTATCCAAATATCTCGTTTCCTATGCATTATACGTTATTAGAGGTTATTACAAAAATTGTAGACCATAAAATTTTTTACAAATTTTATCTAATTCATTTTTTTGTACGATTAACGGTTCTGGAAACATAGCGCGGAGAGTGGGAGGCGAGGAAGCTTGGATAGGATATAGAATAACGTAAAAAGCATCAACGATAGGTATAGGGAATGGTAATGCAAAACGATAGTAAATTTATTTCTGCATCCAAAACTGTCAAAAAATACAGGGTGTTCCATTTAAAATTAAAGTTTTTTAGGTTTGAAATTTCCTCTAATAGTCAGCAGTTTTTGAACACCTTGTAAATGAATAGAGAAAAATTTTAACATCCGAGCTTAGTCTAACATTCTTAGAAAAATATCTGAAAATTATGTAGCTCTTGTTATCATCATAACGTCAGTATGTAATTTTCAAGAAAGGCGCGCCAACATCACTATTTTTAGAAAATTCAATTTTTCTTAAAAACGGTTGAAAATCGGTAGAGGAACATGTTATAAAATTGGATTTAGAAATTTTCGTAGAATCCATGAATATAAAAAAAATATCCTCGCAATATATAACTCTTCGCGCAATATTTCGAAAACGGTTAATCGCACAAAAAAATGCATTGGATCAAATTTATAGAGAATTTTATGATCTACAAGTTTTATAGTAACCTCTAGGGACGTATGATGCACAGAAAACGAGATATTTACAAAAAACGATTTTTATGACGTTTGACCTTGAATATCTAGCGACGCGGACACGAGATTTTATGAGACTTTTGAGGAAGTCTTTATAACGTCAAAATAAAGGTCTATGCAAAAATTCAGCTTTCTAACTTTCATTCCGAGGTTAAATCTTTATTTGACTGGTGTATAAGCTATTTACCCTATACCCTGCTTTTACCATTCCTACCAAGGACTAATTGTTTTTTGGAGAGAGGCAAAGAGTAAGCAGCCCCCAGTGTTAGCGAGGTTAAAACCTACGATTATTGATAAATTATGATTTGGTCTCTTTTCTGCTTCCAAGTTGTATTTATCAACCTGTTCGCACTAGAGCTATCCTTCAATGAGGCAGACAACGTTTCCAGTTAGTAACGAATTGCTCTGCCAAAGCGGTACATGTTTTCTGCATCTCTCTCAATAGAAGCCTCTCTATAGTTAGCTAAAGCTTGTGAACCCATATTAGGAATGAGTCACTCTCTACAATTCTGGGTTTGGAGAATAGACTGTAATGATAATGAAAAGGACTTATACTCTTAAAAAAAAAAGAAAAGCTTTAAAAAGAATAAAATTATAACTTAGTAAAATATCACAATTTTCTTCTAAATGACTACACTACCGGTTTCGCTTAATAAGCATCATCAGGTGATGTTAGGACTGAAGTTAGGAGTTAAAAGTGGGTTTTATACAGTAATCGGGTACCGTTATCGATAGATAAGGTTTCTGGGAAAAGTATTTCGTTAATCAAGTTGTGGTGTATTTTCACTGAGCTTTTAATTTCAATGATTTCTAGTTTATCCATGAGGTGACCTTTTTTACATGTGTGGAGTATATTGAAGTTTTTAAAGTCACATGTATGTTCAGTGTTGTTTATGGCTAAACAAGCCATTGGGCTATTGATGATCTTCTACACCTGATGATGCTTATTAAGCGAAACCGGTAGTGTAATCATTTAGAAGAAAATTGTGATATTTTACTAACTTTTATTTTTAGTCTTTTTAAAGCTTTTTTTTTAAACGAATAAGTCCTTTTCATCATGACTAAATATCACCAAGTCACTGTGGAGTCAATCTCTTCAAGACTGTAATTATAGTTAATATTTGAGCTGCAGTTCAAAATCGTCCAGAACTACAAGTTTCATAGCCCACCCTGTAGTTGAAAGTAATTAGTTTATAAATGGGTCTATTTACTACAGTGCTTTTATACCCTCAACCCACGTGACCAATTTGTTCGACAACCACCAATCAGATTGGTTTATTTCTGAAGGTACTGTAATAGCGATAGGCTTGCTCAATCCGTCTCTGTTTCCAATAATTTTTTTTTTCTAGTTTTACTCATTGTCTTCTTAATTGTAGGAACTAAAGAGGCCCTGGCTCCTCGCTGACACGCTGACAGTATGGTAACATAAGGACTAGCCTGTGTAAGGTAGGATTTTTTTGATTAATTGTAATTAAGGATTACTAAGCTCTGATTAGCAAGTGATCCTAGAAGGTGCTACTAATTTTTGTTTGGAAACTTTTTGTTTTTGATTTCGTGAGGGCCAGTATTAGAAACGAAAGTTGAAACTCAACCTAAGGTTAGCTGTCATTTTAGTTTGACATAATTGAACAAAATAGTGAAATTGACGTTAATTTATAATTTCAAAGGCTTTATAATACTGGACCTTTGTGGCATAAAATAAATAAAACTAACGAATAAAATTTAAAATCAATAACATATTTATTAATTAAATAATCAATTTGATGACATTTTTATAATTATTATAATAATAATACATATAATATTTAACTTAGTATTGCACAAAAATTGAAAATATACATAATTTACACATAAATGTACATAACTTCCTTTCCGAAAAATTAAATTTTACTACTCCCAAACAAAATTCTCACAAAAATCACTTAAAACTTTCCTTCTTTTTGCGAGTGGGTTCTTCGTCGTCTTCGTCTTTATCTTGATGAGCAGTCATATGTCTCGTAAGATGGTGTCGTTCGCGAAACGATTCAGCACATACGGGACATTTAAGCTTTTCCTCTCTCCTTTTTCTAGTCGAATCTACCGCGCCATTTTTATGATGAGATCGCATGTGATAAACCAAATCGGACGTCATTCTAAAGCTAATATTGCACTTGGCACAAACGTTTTGGGCCGGTAAAGATAAAGCGGCCAAAGATGGTGGCAATAATGTGCTCAAAATGGCTGCTGTTGGATTTCTAATATCGGGCGCTTGGGAAATTTTCAACATTTCGGGAGATTGAAATTGATGATAGTTGTAAGAGAGTTCGTGACGATATTGGTTTAACATTGGGCGCATTTTGGAAAAGTTCGGTTGGAGGACGTCGGCTTGGGATTTGGCCAAAAAGTGGTTTTCTAACGACATCGTTGTTGGGACGGCAAAATTTTCTTGGATAAAATTAGTTTGATATGCGGGGATGGTTTGGGATTTAAAAATTTGCATGTTTGGATAAGATCGGGTTATCGGCGGTGAAGGGCTTAAGGATGTTTGGTAACTAATATCTGGACTAGCCGATAGACTGGGAGATGCGCGCGTTTCTTTTGGCAAAAGGTGGACTTTCGTGAAAGCACTTTTTTGGTCGCTTTGGATGTACGTGGTGTCGTGTAATTTGGGTTTTGTTAAATTGGGGTCGTCAAATATTTGATGTTTGTGTAAATACCTGGTGCTATTTTTCTTATGCAAATCTGACGCTTTCGGATGAAATTCTTCTTCACTTTCGGCATCTTCAATGTTGTTGTTGTAAACTTGCGTTTGTAACAATAGCTCTTCTGCCGATTTTCTTTTTTGTTTTAATTTATCATCTGGTAGCATTAAAAAAGCGACATCGAACGACCTTTTTACAGTTTTTGTTATCGGCGTCGTTTCTTCACAATTTGTTAATTGACCTTCCGATTTTATTTCTGATCTTCTGCTAATATCCATAGTCATTTTTATTTATTATTTTTTACAATTTTTAAAACACTCGACACAAAACGCGTTCTAAATAAAACACGAGTATTTTAACGAAGCATTTTGAACAATGTGTTCACCCTACAGTCGATGTACGTATTGTGGAAAATCACAATCGTAACGTATAAATATTGTCGGAGCTTCAACCTACCCTTAAACGATACGAACTCAAAAGTAGCTAACTTTGTACGTCGAACAGAGAGGTTAGATCGGATAAAAGCTCGTGTTAGAAAGGGTAGGTTTTGAAATTTTTGTCGCGTTTGTTTCGCGAAACGCAGTTAGTTAAGCTCAAACCACCCTATAGGGATAAACTTAAGTTTAGGGGTAGTTTCAGACCAATAGAGCTTTGGAGCAAGGCGGAGCGCTCAAATACGCTCACCCAATACGGTTTTCATTGTACGATAGTTTAGAATGTGATGTTTTTGAATGCTCGTACGCTTTCAAGATTCAATGCTGCTGAAAAGCATATTCTAATTCGAATATGTTTTCTTGTGGCAATTTGCCGGAGTTTTAGTTTAATTTTTTGAAATTCTCTTTTTTTGTCATTTTTTTAAAAACTTTAATTACATACGCGAAAAAGATTTTTGGCACCGACGTAATTAAATTTTTAGCC
This sequence comes from Malthinus seriepunctatus, assembly GCA_963924605.1. Lineage (NCBI taxonomy): Eukaryota > Metazoa > Arthropoda > Insecta > Coleoptera > Cantharidae > Malthinus > Malthinus seriepunctatus. Next base: position 4,931,949 of record OZ004600.1, read on the forward strand.
GAATTAAATGCGAGAGGTAAAAATAAACTTTTGCTCAGGTAAAAAAATTCGAAATAATCTAGAAAGATGTGGTGGGAATTTTTGAAATTTATTGTTCAAAGCAGTTGAAACGCCACGAAACGAGTGTCAGTGTTTTTTTTCCCAAAGCATTTTGATTTCAAAAGAGCGCCTCTAAGAAATTACCGCCCGAGTTCCCATTTCCATCTTTAAGTTCGATAATTTGAACTAATAGTTAGTGTTTGTTGCATTGGCATGTTTTAAAAAATTATGCGTTGCACAAATTGACATTTAAATCCATTCAAAAATGAATTTTTAAAAATTGATAATAAATGATAATTTTGATATTTTTGGATGTACGTTTTAAAAAGGACGCACGCTTCATTAAAAATAAAAGTAGTAATTAATTCTTCTGACGCACTAAGATTTTACAAATTGCAATTTCATTATAAAAATGATTAATGGACATCCTCGCTCTGCATGTCTGCAAACTCATACCATAAGTTGCGAAATGGGTAGAGAATGTTTTTGCTAATACGTATGCCAGAATCCTTTTGTTTTTAAATTTTTTTATCCAGTCATTGTTTGTCGAAAAAAATGAGAATTTTATATACTATTTAATATGTTTTTTAAGGGTGAGCTATATCGTCACCTAAAACCACCTGCTATGTGGTTTGAGCGCATATGGTAGGAAGCTGTACAATTTTGACCTCCTATTGAGAATAGGGGTTGATTCGGGCATATTGTTAAGTATATACTTGGCAGATTAAAAATTCGCTAATACTTTTAACAAAAAAATAATGATTTAGGTTTATAACTAAAAGTTTTTATCCACCCCAAGAACGTTATTATTAAGTTAGGAATTTAAAGTTAGTTTGATATGAGTCAAGAAGAGGACGTATTCGACCCCGAGCGAAATACAGCTTGTTTTTGTCGTTTGGCTGGCGGGTTCTCTCTTTAGTTATACGGGATAGGGCAGTTCATTCGTATTGTATTGCGAATAAATAGGTTTTGACAGGTCTCCAGGGTTATACATAATACCACTTGTCCATATGTTACAGAAACTCGAACCCCTCGTCAAGGTACTTGTTACTACTTTGATGCGTCATGAATTATGAGGATCTAACCTAATTTTATTATATTTATGATGATATTTAGATGAAAGGAGATTTTATTGAATTTTTTTCCTGAGTGTATCAAAATTTATTTCGAAAGGACAACTATGAAGTGACTTTGTTTTGGATTTTGAATAGTAACTCTTAAAGCAAAATTATGATAACTCTCTCTAATGTTTCTAAAATTTCTAAGCGTTCTCGATAAAGTTTTAAATATAATTTAAAGCTGATAGCTTTTTTGTTGTCTGTTGATCAGGTTCAGTTCACTGGGACCATTCCCTATTGCTGTCATTTACAACTTTAGAGAGCTTTATGATTTTTATAGGAGTTTACTGTGTAGCCACTTTCAGTGAAAAATGGTGCCTTTAGTCGAATTTTGTTTGATCAATGACCAGTTGATATAATTTCACTGTAATTGAACATCAGAGGTGGTATACTGTCCCTAGGACTAGAGGGTCTCAATTCTCGAAAGCGTAGGAATTCATTCTCATTCGAAAATGTCATAATTTTGACATTAAATCGTTTGTCCTATGGGCCCAATGGACCGATTCGTGGAAGGTCAGCGACTGCTATGGTATTAGGTGATATCTACTAACGACAACGCATTAAATATGTCAACATTACTGTCGCTGAGCTTCCCTCAATTGACCAATTGATACAAGTGAATATTTAGTTATCGTGCTGCCTGGTCGGTAGGATTCCATGTTGTGTCGTCGAGTGTGGAAGTTAAGCTGCCTCAAGATAAGCACCTTATCATATTATTCCATAACATTTTACTATATTTTTCTTGACGAACCAAACGTGCAACTGAATCACAACCTATTGAGGCGAGTGTGCTGTGATGGTAGGTGAATAATATGCAAGTATCACCTTAAAACATTATCAGTTCGCATCCTGCTGGAGAAAGGATTTCGTACAACGATATAAGCAGAGATTCTCGTTTAACGGTGAAACGTGGAACTGCAGGTGCTGTCTTGTTATTAGTCACTATACGGCTTTATGCTATTTTTTGGCTTTCCTGGAATAGTTTTTATCCCGAAAAACTCCGCGGGTATAGACTCTTTATAGTATAGTGACAGTAATTTTTTGATTTTTCTTTCTTTAATCTCCCACCTTTGATCACCAGAATCCATGCAAGCACCAAAAAAGGCCAACTCATTTAATTACAGGAAAAGTTATAACTGTTAATGTTTTGGAAGCGAATGGGTTGTCCAAAGGCTCAAATGATAACATCAAAAAGCCAGTTTATTAAAGTTTTTTTTAATCAACCAAAAGGACGGTTTTGGGACAAATCAGGCGCATGCTGGGAGGATTATTGAGACCCATATTAGGACCTATTCTATACAATGGTAAATATACCTCGAAGCTGGTCTCGGACTGTATCGCAGCAGTAACCGACATTTCAACAAGTAATGCTCTTGAAATCTGCTGGATTAAAGGGTACCAAGTTAACGAAAGCAATGAGAGGGCAGATGAGCTGGCAAGCCAGGGCTCGGGCTCTTACTTGAATGGACCGGAACCGATCCTGACTCTGGCAGTCAGCACTCTCAACAGCTTCATAAAACCAAAAACATTAAGCTCACATAGATATGTGGTCTAAAGGAACGGGCTGTAGACAAGGCAAAGCAGCAATTGCTGCTCCTTCGGCACGACACGCAAAATACTACCTCAATTTGTCTCGATTACATCTGCGCATACTCACGTCATTGTTACAGGACATTGTAAGTTGAAACTAACATCTTCAGACTCTGGGACTGATCGATAGCCTTAGATGCAGATGTTGAAACAGGAAGATGAATCTGCGGAGCACGTGCTTTGCTCGTGTCCTGCGATAACATCAACATCTTAAAGTTGGGATGCGTCGAGCCTCTGGAGAGGTTGCACAATTGGCTTGATAAAGCGGACTAAGTGTAAGCTGGCTAAAAGCCAACCCTTCAATTAACAATCAAATTCAATACCTAAAAGTAGAACTCAGGGCCTTTTTCGTGACTTTATAGATGGCCCACCTGTCCACCGAGATGTTCTCGTTTCCAGGTAGGTCAGCATGTACCAAGGACAAGCCCTGATTAAGATCATTATTCCATCATTAAGATGATACACGTGACCTCTTCTAGAAAAATTTCTCTAATTAAAATGCAGTTTGCTGCTCCATAGATCTTAAGCAGTTTGTGGTAAACGACTATTTTTTATAATTTTCAAGAATGTGAGTACTAAGATGGAATTCTGAACCATGTTGAAGTCGGCTGAAGTAAGTAAATAAAGGTAATTCTAAAAGAAAAATTCAGTCTCTCTATGGGCTTGGGTGACTTAAGATTTATTAAAATAGAATCTTTCATGCAGTTTAATCTGGGACCACTACTTTGGGAAACCTAACTAAATAATTGAAAAAAATGAAAGTCTCATAGTGTAGCAGAAGATTAATTAGAGTTTCCTCCTTCTCTGCGCATCCTCTGCATAGTGGGCCTTCTTCTAGTCCCATCGTATACAGCTGCTTTTTAAGCTGGCAATGGCCCGTTATTATTGCCATTGCCAATTGTAGTTCATCGTTGCTCATTCTGAGTATTAGAGAGCGAGTTCTTTTATCAGATATTTTTTTCAATAGGGTTTTAGAAGGTCCCTGTTTAGGAGTTTCCCTGCCACTTCACCATAAGTGATTTTATTTCTCTCTTTGCCATTTCATAAGAAATTGGTTGTGGTCCAATGGGTCTTATTTTGCTGCTCTCTTTGGTCATACCGTCCGCTTTCTCGGTCCCTGCTATGTTGGCTTGAGCTGGCATCCATACCAGGTTGAGGAAATTTTTCTCCGCTAGTTCATTCAGTCTGCGAATGCAGCCCGTTAGTAGTCCGAACCTCACCTCACAGGCGTTCAACGCTTTTAGGACTGCTTGGCTGTTAGGTGCAACGAAGATTATATCGGTATTACGCTACACTGTAAAATCCTAATATGTTTGCAGATGAGTTTCAGATCGAGTTGCTAGAGTTGTCTAGTAATGTTTGAAGAATCTGGTTTCAAACTGTACCACAATTTCTACAGAAAACAAAAAAGTTTTAAAAGTTGTAGTTATGAATTTGAAGCTCAAATAATTCCTCAATGGCTCTTCATTCAATAATTTTGTCAATTATTATTGTTTCGATTTCTGATTAAAATTTGCCACTTCGACAATCCGTGTATTTGAGTAATCGTGTTGTTAGCAAGACGGACAGGTCTCGAGATGGACACGGTTAAAGAATTTTGCCTGAATGATTCATGATTTTTTAATATTAGAAAACAGGAGGAAATAATTTACCTCCTAAGCATTTAAAAAAGAAACATGTCAGCTTAACCTGAAGTGACTGAAATAAATGACAACTCAATCGGTAGTTTTTTAAGCTCAGATGTTCTAAAAACACTTAATTCAATCGATTCCCTAAGGACGCGAACTAATCGAGTTTGATTTTTATGTTAAATCATTTTCAATTTAATTTTCGCACATTTTATTAAAAAGTTTTTGAAGTTAACTGTAATGTTTTTCCTCAATTTCTTAACTAAAATTAAGACATAAGTTGTATCGAAATACAAGTTGAGTGATGGTAGTTTGATTTCTAAACTCTCGCAGGAATAAAAGCAATTATAACCACATGTGACCTACGAAAGGACCTTTACATCAATCAAACTGCATGCCTTGGGACTGTAAGGAAAATCGGAAACGAATGTGAAAATTCATCAACTAAAAAATAACTTTTCCAACTTGATTTAAGCTCTACATTTTTTCTGTCAGATGAGTTGAATACATAAAGGGTCCTAAACTTTAATCCTCGTGAATAGTTTTCAATATGAATCGTATAACCTGCACATATGTTCATTTACACCCCTAGAAAATAATTTTGAGCTACGTTTAAGTTTTTATAATAGTGTCGAACGTGTAGTATAAATCGATATTACTTTCGTTCTACTTTATACCGAGATCTAAATAAGGGATTGCTAATACACCAGACTATTTATTCATTTTATTCATGCAGGTTTAGGGGTAGTTTACTGGGTATAGTTTGGTTTAAAGCACTGTTGTGCCATATGTTGGTTTTGGCCGCGAACATTTGAACAGATGGGTCTTGTACGCCAAAAAGTCATTAGAAGACATTGTTCGGAATTGACAAGTGCTTTCGATGTATTAAGTATGGCTTTAAATAATTTTACATTTTCTATTGGACAAATAACTTTTTATGTAATAAAAATTTCTATTCAATTCACAAAAGTTCTCATTTTTATTACGAAAATGTTACCGTTTGCGTTTAACTATTTATGTCTTAATAAAAAAACTATAAAAATGCACGGAAAATGCATTAAAAGGTAGGTTATTCACAGCAGGACAAACTTAGACAAGAGTCGATAATTAAAATCAGATATTAAAGTAAGCCGTGGAAGTTCGGAATAAGTTTCTTGATAGTTGGTTGAATTTTTAAAATCAACCTTTTGGAAGCGTTCAAAATGTGGCTCGTGGCTGTTGACTGTACACAAGAATACCTCTCATGGGTGGAGAGAGTGACTAATACTGAGAAATACAAAAAATATCTTACCTCGGTTACATCTTGAGAGTGAAGAAATACCAGCTACTGAGCTACTCCATCTTAGCCTCAGGAACTAGATTAAGAGCTAATGAAGGATAAAAAGAAAACAATATCATGGCTTACAGATTCTTGGAATGAACGGAATTCTACAGTGTAGAACAGCTTTTTAGGATGACTTAAGACAAAGCTACTATCGCCATTACAATTAGAGAGCCCTGATACGGGAGGTATAAGAATAGAAGAACTTTTTACAACGCATTAGTTTGATATAGAATTTAAAGAAATCGCTGCTAGATTCTAGAAAAATGAATAGGAACTTGTATAGATTGAAGTAGGTGCTGGTGATGATTTCAATAAATAAATAAATTAAAGAACACGATAAAACCTGAGGAAGAGGCAAATATGGGAAGAAACGTTACAATGTGTCAGAGCTTGGACTAGATTTGCAAAACAGATTACAATCGGAGTAGGTTTTGGAGATTCAAGTATAAGAAGGGATAAGATGCAAGAGTTGGGGACTCAAGAAGCTTGGAGAATCTTCTAAATAAGAGATGGAGACTTTGAAAAAGGGTTCACGACTTAGAAATTACCTGTAACTTTATAAAGAAAGACCTTCTGAATATTAGGAAGGTGGAAATGAAGGACAAAGAGGCAAAGAAGCAATAGCAAGGCACTCTAGTGGCCGGATTGGACTGGATTGCTAATGGGAGGACTGGATTTTAGCCAGTTTATACTTAGGCCGCTTGATTGGAGGATACCGGTTTCAAAGAGCAGCCTAAAGCCTAATTGCCCAGAGCCTAAAGCTCTGGTTCAAGAAATGGCGAATCTCCGTCAAAGCACAGAAGAGTTCGTCCATTTACTTCTCCAAGCGACCAAGTCTCGGCCGTCCACCAAACATCGAAATCTTCGGTCAACCCATTCCTTGGAAAGAGGAAGCCAGATATCTAGGACTAACCATCGACAAGGAACTCACCTGGAAACTACACATCGAGGGAGCTATCGTCCGAGCACGATCTGCCTTTGCACTACTACATCGGTTTTTTTTCAGGTACAACTACAAGACCGTCATCCGATCCATCATGACGTACGCTACACTAGTCTAGGGCTATGCCACACCGTCAAACATCAAAAAGATGCAGACCATACAAAACAAGATCTTGAGGACCATCGTCAACGCCCCATGATTCATCCGCAACAGCAACTTTCAACGGTACCTACAGATGATCAACATCCAGGATTTCATCCGAGAAGCAGCCTCCAAGTTCCACGAGACAACACTGGACCACGACAACCCTACCATCCCAGGACTATGAGAATACAACATCAACGAGTCTAGGCTTTGGAAAACACCCAAGTTCGTTCTTGACCGAGCCTAATAACCTTTTAAGTTTTTTAAGATTCTAGATTACAGATCCACTTGATTGGGCCTATTGTGCAACCTCCCCAGAGGCGCCTCTTTCCACGTCACTCCTCGAGCAGCTTGGCGGGTAGGGTCTTTGATTCTGACCACATCCAGCCAGTAGTCACCAAGTATGGATCCTCTAGTTGATGCTACCGCAGTACACGAGCAAAGCAAGTGCTCCGTAGTTTCATCCTTCAGATTATAATTTCTGCATCTAGGGCTATCGATTAGTCCCAGAGTGTGAAGGTGTTTGATTAGCTTACAATGTTCTGTAACGATGCCTGTGAGTATTAGCAGGTGTAATCAAGGCAGGTTGAGGTAGTATTTTGCGTATCGTGTCAAAGAAACAGCAATTGCTGCTTTGCTTTGTCTACAGCCCGTTCCTTTCGATCACATGCGAGCTTAATTTTTTTTGTTTTATGAGGCTGTTGATAGTGTTGACCGCCAGAGGCAGGGTCGGTTCCGGCCCCTTCGGGTAGGAGCCCGAGCCCTACTTTGCCAGCTCATCTGCCCTCTTTTTGCCTTTGTTACCTTTGATCCAGCGGATTTCAAGAGCATTACTCGTCGAAATGTCGTTTAGTGCTGCGATGCAGTCCTAGACCAGCTTCGACGTTATTCTGTGGCGGTTCAGGGCTGCAATAACAGCCCTACTGTCCGACAGTATCTGCATTTGTCGTTCTGTTACCAGACTTTCGTTTACCATTTTGACACTTCGACAAAAAAGTATGGAGAAGCTCTTTAAGAATAAAAGTACTGTGAAGAGGAGAAATACGGTTTAAGAGTTGTTAAGAACTGTATAAAGTGATCGCACTAACGCTTACACTATGTTTATAACGACACTTATGGCTAATGTTTGCATGCGAAAGTAAAACGAGGTTGCGTGTTCAGATCACGTCGGGGTTACCAGTATGGGGTACAAGCATACTCCATGTTAATTACTGTATTAGTTTATTATGATAATTTGATAAAGTACAATTAATGTAATGTACTTTAAACTTCTGTCAATCTGGTGACAGACGTCTTCTCTTTCTTGTGTAACATACGGTCACCACAAAGTAATATCAGATACATGTTACGATCATTAATTTATTTTACAAATTGTTTACCGACCATCTTTCTGTCTTGAAAAGGCGACATCTTTAAGTTAAACTTGTGGTAATAGAAGAAGAAACATTTTTACCCCAAAATAATAAAAAAACACTATTTTTTGAAGCTTTAGCATCCAAAATGCATAATCAAGTTACCCTATTATAGAGCGAGTTTGAGGGGAGAAATGATTACATTTCTTGGTCTATTAGAGGAACCCCTTTTACACTTTAAGAAAAATTAAAAAACTTTTTTTTCCTAGACAGATTATTAGTAACATTCTTCAGTCACACCCAAAACATTACAAGTTCGCATAACATAATTTTGAAATTATAATTTGAGAGTAAAATTGGATTCAATCTAAATTCAAATGCTTTGGAGATTATCAAAACTTGACATAAGCACGTACCACGTTACATATTTCGAACATAACAGGACAACCAATATACACATTAATAAAGGATAATAACTAAGCACAAGCTCGAAACAGAGGTGTGAATTTAACAAGGAGAATATATAGATAGACAGGACGACACAAACATTTGATACATCCCTATGTGAAATACAGCAGTGATCTGCTTATATAATCGCTTTACCGCATTGCATTGTGTCGCAAAGCGGATCAAGTGGTTCTGATTAATGACTACCCAATATGACGTCACACTAATTTAAATTTATCTTTACTGTACATTTCAGCGCCTCTCAAAAACAGTTATTTATTGTCGTTATTAGTTGGATGATAAAAAAAAAGTTTCAAACAAAAGAAATTTATTACGTTTTTAACTTTTTTTAACAGTTTAAAATTAAATAACGACGTCCAGGGCAGGAACAGAAAGTTTTATTTTTAAACGAAATAATAAAATTTGAATATTCTCGTACCGACTGCGCCAAGAGAGGAGGTGAGAAATAGTTATAAAGTAGTTTTTTTTTTGAGAATTTGTGGACTATTGGTTGAGGTGATCAAACCATATTGTTTCCAGTGTTTTTCTTCCCATCGTTAGATCTGATTATTTGAAAATTTTAAATTTGTATGCACTATTTGAAAATTAACCTCCCTCACAAGCGTAAGTTAACCGTAATGGTAGGGTAACAATTACCATTTTTGAAGCATTTTTGTGGCTTGCTTATTTTATGCAAGCCGAAAGCCGTTGGGATAGAACGAGAATATTGAATTGCCATTAAAAATATTTACAGCGTATTTTATGTTTTGTAAAAAAAAATAATAAAATAATAAAACGTATTTTCTCAATAATAACAGAAGAAAAAAAAATATAAAAAAATAAACATGGGGTAGTAAAATCAAAACCACAAAAATAATTCGTGCTCAGAAATCGATTTTAAGCGCAGAAAGCTTTTTCTTAGCGCATAAAATATGATTTTCATCCATACGGATACAGTCCATATAATAATTCCGGGAATCAAATAAAAATAACAATAAATCAAAAATATTAGCATAAAGCGTCGTTCTATGCAAATAAGGGCGCCATCTTCGAATAGTATACGTTCGAACAAAACTTATAGGATTTTGATACTTTTTAAGCTTTTACCTCTCGCGATATAATTACAAAAAGAAACTTATTTTTGCGTAATTTGTTAAAATTTAGTACGTAATCAACGAGCGTCAAAATATAACAATCGTACTTTTTGAATAATTAGAACCAAAAATGATATAGGAGAGTAGAAATGTAAAAAAGCGTCGTAAAAATATTCGCTAAAAGAATATCCTTAGTTCCGGTTTCCTGCTATTTGTGCCCAAAAACTCGATCCCTATGTAAAAAAATTGTACGCTCTATGCAAAGTCGACGTCTGTTATAACAACATTGAAAAATAATTTAAAATTTATGAACTTACTTACTTTGTTATGAAATAATATTGTTGCTTCTTGTGCATTTTTCATTCGTATACAAAACAAATTGTAGCCACGTTCATAAAACAGGCTCTCGATGTCTCGATGGGTTTAAAAAGAAATTAACTGTTAAAACTCTACGGTGTACGTCTGAGTTTCTCCTAATTGAATTAGTTTATCCAGTGGGTTGTTTTAGTTGAAATAATTCTTTTTTAGACGACGTCTTCTCACCTAGAATCTTTGTGTTTGATTTGAACCTGTTGGAAGGTTATCGGAAACCGTTAAGTGTAAAAGCGTTTAGTCTCTGTTTAGGACAAGATGTAGCTAAGCCACGCCCAAAAGAAGCGCGCGATATTCAAATAGAGTTTTTTTATTGGTCGAATTTTGAAAATACGGTTTATAACACTCACACAAAAATTGACATGCATCAACCTTATTTGGCAGAAATTTGTGGGGAGTGGCTTAACCGTTTTTGTTCCCTGAACAGAGTATAGTAAAGCTTATCGAATTTAGTGATTCCCGCATTTACCTGAATTAACAGTTTTAAGCCAGCAAGCGGCGATGTATCAAGGAAACTTTCCTATGTACGAGCAAGCTGGTCAGAGAAGTTCGTCACTTTTGTCTTTTTGTCTGGATCTATTGCTTTACTAAAATTGGTTTAGCTCTTATTGCATCTCCCTACTCATACTCATTTTCTACTAACCTTAGGTTTCTTGTGCACTGAAAAAAGTGCACTGCTAGTCTTTTGATAAAGGACGCCCATTTTCTAAGCGTTTGCAAATTTAAGCTTCAATTTTTTTTGCTAACGATCGATGTAGAACGTACTATTTACAATTTACATTACGTGCAATCTGGGAAGGTCAGCGGTAGCTGAATGATAGCAACCATAGCAACCAATACAGTAAATAACTAAGCATCTTTCCTAAATGGGCCCCCATTGAATATGATTTTTTTGATATTGTCGTTGAAAACCCATATCAAGTCCAAGGGTGTCAGAAGAACGCTAAAAGAAATTATTTTTTCTAATAATTAAAATCAAAAAGATATAATTTTGTAGTTTCATATAGGCGTTTAAAGTTTCCTCTAACATCAAGACAATCTTGATAACGACGAACCAACTTCAGGGAATAATTAAAATCTCCGTTCTGGATTTCTGAGAACGCAAAACGAATTTTTTATAAGAGCTGTTCTTCTGTATGGCTTTCTATAGTGTACCCACTTTAATGAAAGGGGGTCCAACAAGAAAAAGTTGCTTATCTGAATGAAAGAAAATTTAAAACCTCGAAAAAGTACAGGGGGGACATCTTTTGTGTATAAGTTTTTGTTTTTAACCAGCACTGTTAAAGCGTTTAAAATTTAAATGAATAGTTTGGAGCGAGGGGTCAGCCACTGTTCTGATTTGCATACAGACTGCCGTTAACTGCTCAATTTTTGTACATTGACTGCCAAGAATGGATGACCCATCAGTTTGGAGCTTTGCAAAATGTTTGTTGAGTCATTGAGTAAGCCTAGGCATCTTTTCTTTCGAATTTATTAGTATTTTCGATTTCTTTTCTCTCTGCATGTCGTGGAGCTCACTTTAGTGATTATTTCTGCAAAAGAGATGGCATTTATAGCCAGTTTTTGGCCGTGGATGAATTAGGAGTTGGCAACACTGCGATCATTGTCTATATCACTAGCTACCATTACTAAAATGTAAACTCCTTATGCTACCATGATTGAGTCATTTCAATTTTAGTGGTAGAAGCTGGTAATAGACACCGAATAATATCGATGGAATAAAAATTTGATATACCAAATATTAGTGAAGTATGCGTGTGCTAACAGTACCTATTTTCACCTAGTTTCATTATACCAGGTTAATTGCTAACCAAATGTATAGTAATGTACAGGGTGATTTTTTTAAGTGGTACTAACATTGGGATCTCGGAAACCGTAAGAGTTACGAGGTTGGTTAAATTAGCAAAAAGTTACATATTTTGATGATCTTTAAGAATCCGTTTAGAAAATTCAAAAATTCAAAATGGTTTCCGAGATAATGCAGAAAAACTGAAAATTGGCAAATTCGTTTTTGGACTGTAATTTCAAAATGGAGTACTTTAGAAAAAAAATTCTCGGGCAAAATTTTCAGGAGATCAAAAAAGCTATCAAACGATACCAAACTCGACTTTTTATCACATCGACGCTAGGCGTCGCGATGTACAACTTTTCATTTTCTTATGGGGGACCTATCACTTTTTTAACAAATATTACTCAGTAGGCTTGTCTAAATTCGGATACCAAATGACAACATTCTAACTTGTACTTTTCTTAATTTTCACAACTTTTCAGGTTATGTTATGTTACGTAATGTTAATATTTTACTTTATGTTATTTATTACGATGAAATATAACGATTAAAACTTAGCTTTTAAATTTTTGAAAATTAAGTTGAGCTGGAAATAAAAATAAATCAAATTATTATTTATTAAATCTTAGTAATGAAATTTTATTTCCTGATTAAATTATTTCTCTAAAACTTTAAAAACTAGGTTTTAGTCGTTATTTTTAATCGTAATAAATAACATAAAGTAAAAGATTAACATTACGTAACATAACATAACCTGAAAAGTTGTGAAAATTAAGAAAAGTACAAGTTAGAATGTTGTCATTTGGTATCCGAATTTAGACAAGCCTACTGAGTAATATTTGTTAAAAAAGTGATAGGTCCCCCATAAGAAAATGAAAAGTTGTACGTCGCGACGCCTAGCGTCGATGTGATAAAAAGTCGAGTTTGGTATCGTTTGATAGCTTTTTTGATCTCCTGAAAATTTTGCCCGAGAATTTTTTTTCTAAAGTACTCCATTTTGAAATTACAGTCCAAAAACGAAATTACCAATTTTCAGTTTTTCTGCATTATCTCGGAAACCATTTTGAATTTTTGAATTTTCTAAACGGATTCTTAAAGATCATCAAAATATGTAACTTTTTGCTAATTTAACCAACCTCGTAACTCTTACGGTTTCCAAGATCCCAATGTTAGTACCACTTAAAAAAATCACCCTGTATAGTGGACATGGACATGCTTTATGGTTCATGAACTAGTGATACGTCACTTTACCGTGGTTCTGTCTTGGTATTCAGCTGTGTACTCAAGCGTTAAAGTGAACGCTACGATAGAAAATCCCGTCAGTTGCAATTTACCATTTTCGACAAAAAATTCGAAAATGGCGGCGAAATTCATTGTAAAATATTTGAAGTTTATCGTCCAGACATCCATGAGTGAAAAAAGTGTCACTAACTGTAGAAATAATTAGGAAACATAAAACCAGGCCCCTAAAAAATGAAATCATAATAATTTCAATGAAGTTTTTGAAAAGAACTCGGTTTTAGCCACAGAATCTCTTCGAACAACCTCGCTCTGCCATTTCAATGTCTCGTAGAATTTGTTTCAATCATCTATGCACAAATGCGCAAATAATTTTGTATCTTAACTTATTCTTCAGGAATAGAATAGTTTAAATCCACACAATAAGAAACACATGGGTCATCGGAAATGCGCAGTAAGGTGCGAAAGAGACAGAAATATAAAGAAAGATATACAGAGTGGGTGAAATAGGGTAGGAATTGGTTTAGAGAAATTAGAAGTTGTCTGTCACCATAGCTACCATGTGTCAAATGTCTATCTGTCACCATAGTTACCATATGTCAACATAGTCAGCTGACACTATATGTGAATATCAGAGGAGAGTTCATCTGTAACCCTACATACAGGGTGTACCGGGAAGAATCTGCCTAACTTCAGGGGTGTATTCCTTAGATCATTTTAAGCAAAAAAAGTTATATCAACATAGGTCCGATTCGGAAAGGTTACTGAGTTATAGCTTGTTGAAGATAGTAGTGGATTACGATGTGGAAAACGTCGATGATATTCCAGCACGGCAGTTAAACGTTAATAGTGTGTTTAAAATAATCACAATTACCAGTTAAGTTAACTTACAAGTAACAGTAAAAAAGGAAAGCATTATTTAACAATTTTTTTCAAAGCCTACTCTTTACAATTTTGAATATTTAGCTATTTTCTTCGACTAGCCATAACTCGCTAACCTTTTCGAATAGGACCTATGTTGTTATAACTTTTTTTGTTTAAAATGACCTAAGGAATACGTCCCTGAAGTTAGGCAGATTCTTCCCGATACACCCTGTATATTGCTGTCAAGGTTATCTGTCACTATATGTCAATTTCATCTATCACTTCATATTCATATGTCACGTGGAGTTATCTATCAATTCTGAGATTGGTTTAGACTGTTTAGAGAGATTAAGAGTCACCATAATTACTATATGTCAAGTGTTATTCTGTCACTATAAGTGGAGGGGGATCATTCGCCATGAATGGTCATTTCATATGGCAGGGAGAATGATCTGTTAACCCATCTGTCAACCCATATGTCATCCCATATGTCATATCATCTATCATATCATCTGTCATCCTATCAGTCATCAAACCTACATCAAATCTGTCATCCTATCAGTCATCAAACCTACATCAAATCTGTCATGTCGTATGTCATCTCATCTCAGAGACGAGTTTGACAGATAGGATAAGTGAAAGATTGGATGAGATGACAGATGAGATTGACAGACGAGATTAAATGACAGATGAGACTCACAGATAAGACTGACACATAAAATGAAATGACAGATGAAATGATAATGATGTGACATAATATGAGACTGACAGATGATATTCATAGATAGAAGAAACATAAACAGATAAAGACGGGAAGAGAGGAGGTATAGCTCGTTCATGATCTAGTAAAATTAATTTGTGTTAATTTAACAAATGTTACTTGTCTGTAGCGAAAAAAGAACAAAGTTGTGCTTACAGCTTACAGAGTTACAGCCAGGCTTTTGACGTGTACCGGTAATCTCGAAGAACGACCCCCAGACTCCAGACGATAATACCACAGTATAGTTATTTGCTTCGCATATACCCCGTTGAAAATTTGTAGTAGGCTTCTCTTATTTGTTAACAAACGAAGTGGCATATGCATCAGTAAAATACAGATTTGTAGGGGATGAAACCCATTTAAGAGGAATATGAAGCTTTCCAAAAAAAATTAACTTGGTAATTTTACAATTTCCCATGACCACCCGTCCACATCCTTAGTGTTTATTAAATTTCCATTGTTTTAGTTGCGAAAATGAATTATAATTTAAAAACATTTGAAAACTAAAACAACTACATTGTCTTTTATTATAATTTTGTTACAGATAAAATATATCTAATTAACTATTCGGTATAATATAACTGTTATCATTTAGTATAATATTTGCTTCATTTCAGACGGAACAAATTAATATTCGGTACGCTTAATAAATCATTGCCCGATTGTTTAATGTCTTTGTTATATGCATTTAAATTAAAATCTTATTGTCTCTCTCTTAGAAAGGGTTGGTAATTAAGTTAATGGTCTCGAAACAAGATTGCATTTGGTTAGCAGTTCAACTGGCTTACTGATAAAATTGTTTCTTTATCTTACAAAGTGGTGAATAATAGTCCTACTTTAAACACGGTGAATAAATTTCTTATTTAGGGGCGCAAATTTTTCAACGTAATATGCTTTAAAAATATTTTATTTTTTTAACATCGTCGATGTGCAAAAAGGCAACCACTTAAGTATTCTCAAATTCTCGTCGAGATGAGAGAGCGTCGACAATGAAAAGAATAGTTTTGGGTGTTAGTTTGCCATCCTTATGAATATAACATATCTATTTGGCACCCTCAAAGTGTTATGTATCAATAATAATTTTCACGCTCGCAACTTCAATAGGTTCGAGCGAGAGAAAAAGAATAATTTGTAAACGGATATGGCTACTGCAATGTGCTATGGTGAGATAAGAGAGGGAATTGAAAATGAGTGCAAAAAAGACGAAAAATCCTTTGAAAATCTAAAGAAAATATGATTCGTTTCGGGCTCAAAATCATAATTCACAATTGGAATACGCTTTCTGAGTCTTTTGACCAATAATATATGCCGATGCATTTGTACGTTTGGGCATCGGTTTCCTGTATTTTATTCTTTATTTTTTGATCTCTCTAAGGAACATTTACATGAACAATTTCTCGTTATAAATTGAAAAAAAAAGGACGAAATTTTTATTTTTTTCCTTTAAATTAATGTCTCACATTTCGTGTATAATCTGTTAACAAATGTTAAATTTCCTAGCGACAGATTTGCGTTAATATTTTTTAACCTTATAATCTGATCAAATCTTCTTCCTTGTCCGCACGGCTCAGTTCACGACCCGGAAAATTAAGTTTGTGTCCTGTAAAAAACGGCGAACAAGTGTTGGGTTACAGCTTATTGTATCAGAGAGTGATTTTCGTTTCTTGTTCATTCAAACGGATTGTATTTTTATCCACACAATTATTATTTTATTTACTTATTCTCTTTTTGTTATTCTCCACAAAGTATTTAATGAGCAAAAAATTACAAATTTAAATCGATCGATGTTTTAAGGGTGCTTTTATTATAATTTTTGAAAACAATTGATTGTGTAGGAGGATTTGCATTTTTTTGGATGCTTCTAGAATTATAATCGACATTAAACAAAAATTATTTCATGCATATGAAGGTGTGTCTTTAAGGAGGATTTTGGTATAAAACGAATTGCAGTGTATCTACAGTTTATTATACAGGGTGTTTTGTACGAACATGGCATATGACAACACCTCTTTCCTCTCCTTGCATTATTAAAGTAAGTCTTGACTTTAACAATTACATTACTAAGGCGCCTGGAAAGTCCTAATATACAAGACCACAAAGCAGCATGCTTGGGCCTACCATTTATTTAATTTTTAAGTCTTTTATCTCTCGATGAAATGAAAACCTGCTTGCAATGTTCAGCCACATAAACCGGGGTCCTTTTTGGGTTTTTTCATAAATTTTAAAAATATCTAGCGTTAGCGCTCGAGGTTTGCCTTGAATGTTCTTTTTGAGCTTCTTAAACTGCCTCTAACAAGAATAATCAGGGGTTGCTCGAACAGTGTGTGTAGTTGGAATTGGAATTACATCTCTGGATTCTGCAGAACTGGTCTTAAAATTTTTTACTATGGCATTGCCATAGTCGTCATCTTAGAACAAAAATTGTCGAATAATGTTTTCGGATAACAAAATGGTAACTTCTGGGTTATTGAGTGACGATCTGTAAAATAGAATTTCAATTCCTGGATTTACTTTACAAGTTTAAACTAGAAAAAACCAAAAATTAAATTTACAGAAGTTACAAATTATTCGAAATTATTTTAAACTTTACCACTTACTATTTGTCAAAATTTTGACTTTGAAATGACGACGTAGGTAATGCATAACTATTTTCAAAATTAAATTTTGATTTTAAATTATTAATATTTTAATAAACTTTTAAATATTAGCGTAAACGAGTTGAATATGTCCGTATCTGCATTTAGTGATAAACACATGCGATAATTGTTCAAAATTTACCTGGAAATTACAAGTTTACGTTTAAATATTAAAAGTTTAGTTGTATTTTGCGCTTTGACGAATCATTTGCTTTCATTTGCTTTTAAATCGTACGCGACCGCGTACGATTTAAAAGCAAATGAAATTAAATTTTTTATTATGGCCTTAATTGTATTCATTAAATTCAAAATTTTTGAAAATTATACGTAAATTGTTCTGAGCTTCTCACTGAAGGTGAAGTTAAGTTTATCGTGGAAAAAGTGTTTTAATAATATTTTTATTTCTTTACAGATTATCAAAATGAACCTATGAACTTCTGTTAATCTAATGAAATGCGACTTGAACACTATGAAGACGATTTAGGAAAAACAAGTTGAAAATAAAGCTTTTGGTGATATGATGTCCTTTAATAAGAGTGCTTTTTTTGGATTTTGAAAACAGGCAAGAATATGAACCTTACATTTCTTGGAGGTGAGTCATGATACAATTTTAATTTATAAAAACTCTGTAGCGTCCTTTTATTATTTAAATAATTCTTTTTGTTGACTAAAGATAATAAAGGCTTGTGATTTGTAATAACTTTATTTTAATACGTTGGGTTTGTTTACAGGTTAGCTACTCAGACTTTAACAACCACCGAATCTTTCCTGGTCGCCACCGTCAAGAGTAGTGAGGTCTGGGCGACCCTGCTCAAATACAAATACAAGTGGAAATTGAAGAAAAGGCAACCCCAAGTCAAACTGGACCTTATGCAAGTAAAGTATGAAGGCGAGTCATTCTAGAATTGTTCTTTTACCCTTAGATGTTTAAGTAAATTATTGTAAAATCAAGTAACTCTAGGGGATGTTTAATAATTTTGTTTTAATATGTTTACAAGCAACTAACTACTCAGACTTGAACAACCACACCGAATCTTTCCAGGTCGCCATCGTCAAGAGTAGCAAGGCGGCCCTGCTCAAGTGCTCTCATACAATGGAAATTTGAGAAAAGGCAACCTCCGAGTCAAACTGGACCTTATGCAAGTAAAATATAAAGGTGAGTCATTCTAGAATTGTTCTTTTACCCTTGGATGTTTTAAGTAAATTTTCGTAAAATCAAATAACTCTTGGGGATGTTTAATAATTTTATTTTAATATGTTTACAGGCAACTAACTACTCAGACTTGAACAACCACACCGAATCTTTCCAGGTCGCCATCGTCAAGAGTAGCAAGGCGGCCCTGCTCAAGTGCTCTCATACAATGGAAATTTGAGAAAAGGCAACCTCCGAGTCAAACTGGACCTTATGCAAGTAAAATATAAAGGTGAGTCATTCTAGAATTGTTCTTTTACCCTTGGATGTTTTAAGTAAATTTTCGTAAAATCAAATAACTCTTGGGGATGTTTAATAATTTTATTTTAATATGTTTACAGGCAACTAACTACTCAGACTTGAACAACCACACCGAATCTTTCCAGGTCGCCATCGTCAAGAGTAGCAAGGCGACCCTGCTCAAGTGCTCTCACACAATGGAAATTGCAGAAGAAAAAGCAATCCCCAAGTCAAACTGGACCTTATGCAAGTAAAGTATGAAGGTGGGTCATTCTAGAATTTATCTTTCACCCTTGGATGTTTTAAGTAAATTTTTGTAAAATCAAATAACTCTTGGGGATGTTTAATAATTTTATTTTAATATGTTTACAGGCAACTAACTACTCAGACTTGAACAACCACGTCGAATCTTTCCAGGTCGTCATCGTCAAAAGTAGCAAGGCGGCCCTGCTCAAGTGCTCTCATACAATAAAAATTGGAGAAAAAGCAACTCCCAAGTCAAACTGGACCTTATGCTAGTAAAATACGAAGGCGAGTCATTCTAGAATTGTTCTTTTACCCTTAGATGTTTAAGTAAATTATTGTAAAATCAAGTAACTCTAGGGGATGTTTAATAATTTTGTTTTAATATGTTTACAAGCAACTAACTACTCAGACTTGAACAACCACACCGAATCTTTCCAGGTCGCCATCGTCAAGAGTAGCAAGGCGGCCCTGCTCAAGTGCTCTCATACAATGGAAATTTGAGAAAAGGCAACCTCCGAGTCAAACTGGACCTTATGCAAGTAAAATATAAAGGTGAGTCATTCTAGAATTGTTCTTTTACCCTTGGATGTTTTAAGTAAATTTTCGTAAAATCAAATAACTCTTGGGGATGTTTAATAATTTTATTTTAATATGTTTACAGGCAACTAACTACTCAGACTTGAACAACCACACCCAATCTTTCCAGGTCGCCATCGTCAAGAGTAGCAAGGCGACCCTGCTCAAGTGCTCTCACACAATGGAAATTGTAGAAGAAAAAGCAATCCCCAAGTCAAACTGGACCTTATGCAAGTAAAATATGAAGGTGGGTCATTCTAGAATTGTTCTTTTACCCTTAGATGTTTAAGTAAATTATTGTAAAATCAAGTAACTCTAGGGGATGTTTAATAATTTTGTTTTAATATGTTTACAGGCAACTAACTACTCAGACTTGAACAACCACGTCGAATCTTTCCAGGTCGTCATCGTCAAGAGTAGCAAGGCGGCCCTGCTCAAGTGCTCTCATACAATAAAAATTGGAGAAAAAGCAACTCCCAAGTCAAACTGGACCTTATGCAAGTAAAATTTGAAGGTGAGTGTCACTCTAGAATTTTTATTCTACCCTTAAATTTAAAAAAAGGCTTTGTAAAATTAAAAACTCTAGTGATTTTTAATAATTTTATTTTAATAGGTATGTTTTTTTACAGATGACCTACTCAGACTTAAACAACCACCGGAGCTTTCCAGGTCGTCAAGAGTAGTAAGGCAACCCGGCTCAAGTATACTCATATGGAGTAGAAATTAAAGAAAAAACAACCCCCAAGTCAAACTGGACCTTATGCAAGTAAAATTTGAAGGTAAGTCATTCTAGAATTTTTCTTTTACCCTTAGATGTTTTAAATAAATTGTAAACACAAATGAAACCCTTGGGCATTTAAATAATTTTATTGTAATACGTTTGGTTTTTTTACAGGTGACCTACTCAGATGTAAACAACCACCGAATCTTTCCTGGTCACCATCCTCAAGAGTAGTAACTAGTAAGGCGGCCCTGATCATATAGAGTGGAAATTTAAGAGAAAGCAACCCTCAATTCAGACTGAACTTCATACAAGTTAATTTTGAAGGTGAGTCATTCTTGAATTTTTATTTCTTTTTGTTTTGCTCTTAGATTTTTTATATAAATTTTTGTAAAAGCCTTAAAAAAATTCTTCTGATTTTCAATAATCTTATTTTATTGTTTGGCATTCTATCTTTGAACTGCCCTTAAAGAAAATAATTAGGGGTTGCTCGAACAGTATGTAGTGACTCCATGCTGTTGGAATTGGAATCACAGCTCTGGATTGTCAGGTCTGCCAGAGATGGTCTTAAAAATTTTGACCAGTAGTGTAGGGATGTTGCTCGTTTCGTTTGGGCATTGCTCTACGCTCACCAAAATAGCAACTTCTGCGTTATTGAATGGCTATCTGCAAAATAGAGCTCCAGCTCCTAGGTTTACTTTACATGTTCAAACAAGAAAACAACAAAAACAAAATTTACAAAAAATAACAAAATGTTTTTAAACTTTTACACCTAAGTAGGTATAGTGCTGAACTTTTATAAACGATAGGGCAATGACGACTAGGGCTGGGAAAAATATCGATATATCGATATTTTTATCGATTTTATCGATATCGATATCGATCGACTAGTCGATGTTTTTAAAAAAATATCGATATATCGATATTTCGATATACCGATAAAAATATCGATATATCGATAAAAATCTCGATATATCGATATTTTTCCCAACCCTAGTCGTCATTGCCCTATCGTTTATAAAAGTTCAGCACTATACCTCTATTTGTTAAAAGGGACACGACACATCTCTGAGGTGACGTAGGTGATGCATAACTATTTTAAAAATTAAATTTTGATTTTAAATTATTAACTTTGTAAATAAAATTTAAAATATTATTATAAAAGAGTTGAATGAATTGCCTGCATCTGCATTTAGTGATAAGCAGATGCGATAAATTGTTCTAAATTTACCTTGAAATCACACGTTTACATTTAATTATTAAAAGTTTAGTTATATTTTGTGCGTTGAGGAGTCTATTCCTACAATTTAACAGCAAATTAAATTAAATTTTTGGTGTAAGTTATGGCCCTAATTGCATTAATAAATTCACAATTTTTTTAAATGTTTGAACTAATTAGTGTATTATTCTGGGCTTATTCTATTGAAGTTGAAGTTAAGTTTATGGTGAAAAACGTGTTTTCTTATTATTTTTATTTGTTTACAGATTTTCAAAATGGACGTTCAGAAACTTACATCACCCCACGACCATCTATTGATCGCAACTTTAACACTATGAAGACGATTTAAGAAGAAATAGTTTAAAAAAAGCTTTTGGGGATGATGTCCTTTAATAAAAGAGTGATCTTTTGGATTTTGAAAACAAACGAGAATTTGAAACTTCCATTTCTTGGAGGTGAGTCATGCTACAATTTTTCTTTTCTTTTAAAATTGTGTAGAGTGTAGAGCCCTTTTATTTTTTAAATAAATTTGGTTGTTGACGAAAGCTCTTGTAATTTTTAATAATAAATTTTTATTTTAGGTTTGTTTACAAGTAGAGGTGACCTTCTCAGACGTAAACAACCACCAAACATTTTCCAGACGCTACCATCGGGAGTAATAATGGGACCCTGTCCATATGGAGTGGTAATTGAAGAAGAAACAAACCTCCAAATCAATCTGATCTTACTTCAAGTCAAATTTGAAGAGTACTTATGTGGATTATAAATTGAAGAGAAAGCAACCCCTAAATACGAGACTGAACTTGATACATGTAAAATGTAGAGGTGAGTGTCAATCAAAAAATTTATTTTTCAAAATTTCCTTTTTTTTCACCCTCAAAATAATTTTATTTTAATATGTGGCGTGTCTGTACAGATTACCTGCCTTGACATGAGCCACCACCTAATCTTTCTAAGTCGTGACCATCTATCGGGAGTAATGAGACGGCCATACTTATGTGGATTGTAAATTGAAGAGAAAGAAACCCCTAAATACGAGACTGAACTTGATACATGTAAAATGTAGAGGTGAGTGTCAATCAAAAAATTTCCTCTTCTTAAATTATTTTATTTTAATATGTGGCGAGTCTTTACAAATTACCTGCTTTGACATGAATCATCACCTAATCTTTCCAAGTCGACACCATCTATTAGGCGTAATGAGACGGCCGTATTTATGTGGGCTGGAAATTGAAGAGAAAGCAACCCTTAAATACGAGACTGAATTTGATACACTCGCTTGAAACTAGAGGTGAGGGCCAATCCAAAATTGTTATTCTTCAAAATTTGCCTTTTTTCCCCTTTAAAATAATTTTATTTTAATATCTGGCGTGTGTTTACAGATTAGAGATTACCTGCTTTGACATGAACCACCACCTAATCTTTTCAAGTCGACACCAGCTATCGTGACATGAGTAATGAGACGGTCGTACTTACATGGATTTCAACAAGTAGAGATTATTCGTTCTCCGTAAGTTCGATCAGAATTAATAAGAATACCCTGGTCATAATGGAGAAGAGTGGAGACCAGACCACCCTCAACTCGGACCGATCTTTCAACAAGTCAAATAGTCATCAAAAATGTGAATGAAGAAGAGTTTCGGGTAGTATAATTTCAACAATTCTTTGTTAAATTGCGTAGGGGATCATTGCGGTTGTTTTTTAAATTTAAATCTTGCTTCATAGTTGGTATTCTATATTTTCTATTAATCTGTGCATAAAAATTGTTTCATGGTACATGTAAAAAAGGGGGGGGGCGTGTGTTATTAACTTCCTCCGACTAGGTTGGTATTTCCTCTCAAGTTTTTGGTGTGTTTTTCTACGTGACCATTAGATAAATCAAATTAAATCTTTTTATAAATTCACTTAAGTATAATTTTTTGTGGGTTGGTAATATGCCATTAGCACCCGGATTTTTATTTTCATAAGTTTTTTTCAATAAAAATCTTTGAAGAAAAACCACGAGATAGAGGGTCATTTTATTTCAATTGTGGGTTTGTCTCTTAATGGTTGGACCGATCACGTTCATATCAGTATTTAATATTTTCTCAAAATGCTAACGCTGTTTAGTCACGCTTTAGAGTTGAAAATTGCGAAAATTTACATGTATAATATTCAAGATGAGGTTCACATGCACGTCAATTCTTACGTACCCCATAATCTCTTTGTCTTTTTATTTATTAAGTATCAAAAGAAACATAACTAATATTTTATTGTGAGTTTCAGCTTTATCCTAAGATCAAGAAGAAAATCGCGTTTCGTTTCGTACCCCGCGATCGGTTTTATATACGAGTCCGTAATAAAGCTGATGGAGCTTTTAAAATAAATTATCAATTTTTGCTTAAATGTGGATTTGTGAAGGTGTTAATTATTAAAATTTCGTATCGTGGCTCGTGGGACAATTAAAATTAGTGTTTATGAACTTTCGTTCTTATGGTTTGTGGAGTTGGATTTAAAGGTGAACCCACACAGGAGTGAAGGTAAGGTTTTTTAATTTTGTATTTACTCTACAGGTTTTTTATCTCGAGTTCTATCAAAAAATTTTTGTGTAAACCTCTTTCCTATTTTAGAAGTTTGATTAGGAGCTTTCTCCAAAATTTATAACGCAATTCGTTCCAGATAAACTGGGTAGGGAGTACGGGGCTCTCGGTCGTAGGGATTTACAAATAAAATCATACTTTCGTAATTATCTGCTTCCCTAATTATTTTAGAGGAAAAATCTTTGATTAAAAGTTATAGAGTCTGAAATTCTCTATTTAAATCGATAAATAAATTTGATTTTATTTTTCATGCTTTGTAAAGGCAGAAATAAGAAGTCAAAATATAAAAAATTATCTCAGGTATTGAGGCCGTGGGTTTTCTTTTTACTAATTTGATACTTTATTAACACTCCTCCAGAAGTACTCCTTAAAATAATTCTAAAATAAGGATCTAAAATCACCTGTCTTAATTAATTAATTAATTTCCTCAAAAAACGAACAACTTTGTAAAAAGAAACGTTTACCGAGGTCTAGTAGAAAAAAGAAAAAACTTTTTTTTCTAGTGGCGTCTTGTAGAATAATAAATATGTATGTATGTATGTAACGTTAGTGTGAAATAAAGTTGACCGAGACAGATCTAGAATTTCTTGCGTCGAATACTGATGTAATCAGGTGCAAATTTTCGGACCTTCCCCTAAGTACCTGTTAATCTGCAAAACGTGACGCGAAACGTAATTTTAAAGGATTTTCATATGCTCGACCCCAAAAAAAGGTTTTTTTTCCTTCAAAAAGATTTTTATTAATCAACTTACAAGATTTTTTTTAAATGCCATAAAAGAAAATTGAATTTTCGTTTATTAGAGTAATAAAAATATCCAATAATTTTGGAGCAACTTGAATGACTTTTAATAAAGTTTGCAAAGTCTTAAATTAAAGGATTATAAAGCGATTACAGAAAAGCTCTTAAGTTTTAAAAACGATATTTTCTTTCCGAGTCAACTAAGTTATCGCCCAAAAGAAAAGCTGATAAACGAAATACAATTTTAAAAACTATGTGGAAAATGTCAGAAAGGAAAAATATATTATTTGATTAGTCTAAGGGTAAGGAACTAAGCTGATTTAGACGATTTTAGTTCTAAAGTTAAGATGAAGGAAGGCTTTTAAACTTGAGCTTTTTAATAACTCCGCAATAAATGACGTCAGCGAGCATATAGCCGATTCTTTAGAATATGGCTGACAGTGTCTTTTAGAAATGATAATAATTTTTCTTCGCGGCTGTGAACCAAATTGATTAGAATTTTACTTAAAAATGGTGATTGGATGTTCCAAGACCAAATTAATTTATTTTTTCTTAAGGTTCAAGTTTTAGGGATGAACTTATTGCATGGGATCGTTAAATAGTTTTCAGGGCTGGGTTTCAAGTTCGGTTTTTCATTGTTTCGGAAGAAATTTTTCGGAATAAAAAATTTACGGATTTTGGTGTTACTTCAAATTATTTTGAGATGTTGAGGATATGACTAAATAATCTCCTTCAAATGTGGTTATGTAAAATGTAAAACCCAATGCCTATTTTCCTAAAGGAATCAACTCCTCTAATTTATCCAGCATGTTACCATGCGTATCAGCTTTTTAAAGCATTTTAAGCTCCTTT
Organism: Malthinus seriepunctatus; assembly: GCA_963924605.1. NCBI lineage: Eukaryota > Metazoa > Arthropoda > Insecta > Coleoptera > Cantharidae > Malthinus > Malthinus seriepunctatus. Next base: position 4,957,652 of record OZ004600.1, read on the forward strand.
TAAGAGCTCATTTAGAGACTATGCTCATTCTTTAGGCGGCGCCAATGCGCCATACACACAGGCTTACATTTTGGTATAGCCAGTTCAACTTCAAGTGTTGCTTTAAAATTCACCTGCACAGACCTGCCCGGAGTAAAAGCCTGTACGTGTGGACGCAAAGTAATAGGTCCGACTTGCTTGTACAGGTTTAGCTTGCACAAGCCAAACTGAAAGGTAAGCCTGTGTGGGTGGTGCGACCTTTAGACAATGTTTTGCTTTAAGGCCCGTCCACACACACAAGCTTGCCTTCCGGTATGCCTGTGCAGGCAGCTTGCACAGGCCACCGAACGCTGTCCAACTCTACGGTTTGGCCTGTGCAGGCCGCCTAAAGCCTGTGTGTGGACGGTCCATTACAGAGCTTTGGTTTATGACAACTTTTCATTTCATACAATACAGTCAGTCAGTCAATACAAAAGTTCAATCAATTCCTGATTTAATAATCATCTTCCTAGAGAGAGGTGTCACAAATAGTAGGGGAGAGTGGGGTATAATGATCCCTCTAAGAAAGAATGCCTCATAGAGGAACTAAAGTAAGTGTTAAAGTAAGTGTCTTTTTATAAAAGAAAGAGTATAGTTTACTTAAACTTTTGGCAAGGTCACCTGGGTTAAATGATTAAAGAGCTTTTGTAGCAAAGGACATAATGCACACCCAGCAAAAGGATCATTTTACCCCAAAGGTGAGGGTAAAATGATCCCTTCAATCGGGTAAAACGATCCCACACTGAATAATAGTATCTACCTACCTATTTGTGATTGAGTTTCATAATTATGTATAACCATAACAACATTTTAGGTAAGGCTTATTAGTAAAGTTATGTTTTTACGCATTTAATAAACGTTGTAAAACAATTCCCTAGGAGTGGGGAAAAATGATCCTGGGATCATTATGGACTACCAACAGGGGATCGTTTTGCCCCAAATGCACATAATGGATCTAATCTAACCTACAAATTTTCAATGAGATAATACGCGTGTAACTATTTAAGGTTTCTAAAGTCGAAATATACCATAACACGTTGTACGCACATGCGATTCAATAAATAACAACACATAGGTTTAATGCAGAATTTAAAAAGCTCTTACCTATTAGGTTTGTTCCTACAAACAGTCAAACCAGTTCAGAACGGTTCAGAACTGAACAGCGCAAGCGCACATTGAAGTTGGCAATACAAATTTCAATTTGCGCACACTCCGCCCAGTTACGAACTAGTTCGAGCTGTGTGGGAACAAACCTATTATCAATGAGTGAAAAAACAAACAAACGAAAATAACTCTAATACGAACGTCTAAGAACTTACTACATGAACTGTCCGTAAGTGTAAACAACTTGAACTATGACATTCTGCCACGGCAACCTAGATGACACCTTTGGTTTCTTTAATAATTGGGGGGATCATTTTACCTGAAGGGATCTTTATATCCCACTCTCCCCTATATAGTGTCATTTGAAATTTTCAAAAGAGTAGCATAGTGGACTGGTCCTATTAAATTTCAAAAAAATTCGACAAAAATAGCTGTACTTGTCATAAAGGCTTAAAATAAATTATAAATACGAAATCAATATTTTACAATTTTTCCATAACTTAGCCAAAAGCTTTTTTCCCTAGAATTTAGACATTTCTTTAATGTTCTTCTTATCTGGCCGCATTTAAGTGACAAAGCTAATATTTTCCACCACCACTTCCAATCCCAAGTATTTAATCATAACTATTGACTCCTTGTGATCCTTTAATTTTGGCCTTAACTGATGTTCTTCAAATGTGACTTATACAGGGTGAGTCGGGAGGATCGCACCAAACGCCAGGAGTGTATTTTACACGTAAATATGAGACGAAAAAACCCTAAAGTTGTAGTGCGATTTTTATTGGTATTCGACTTACAGCGTCTTAAAAGATGAAATATTTGATAAATTAATTTCATTAACTTAGAAGAACATACTGTATAACGATGAAACCACATTCACCCATGATGACATTAACAATACCCGCAACTCCCACTTATGGTCCGACGAAAATCCTCACGTAAAAGTCGAAACAAATTTTCAGCATCGGTTTTCGGAAACGTGTGATGTGATATCGTCTATAGTTTCGCCTCAGAGGAGATAAATATTTGAAATTCTTACAAAATGATTTACAAGGACTGTTAGACGATGTTCCCCCAAACAGTAAAATACGCATGCAGTATCAGCACAACTGCACGAAGGATGCAAGTTATTTTCTGAAAACGCTGTATCTTGAAAACAAATAAAAATCTACAACTTTTGGGTTTTTTCCTCTTATATTTACGTGTAAGATACACCCCTGGCGTTTGGTGGGATCCTCCCGACTCACCCTGTATAAGCGATTTTTTATTGCCTTTTCGCAACAAATTTTCGTTTCTTTCGGGCTTCATGTTCATACATCAAATGTCGCTACGAAGCTTTCTTTGGGGTAGCGACATTTTAATTTCTTTCGATACTTAAAGTACACCGGTGTCTTACTTCTTCTTCTTATATTGTACTACTCTATTTTTTATAATAATTATTAATTGAGATAAAAAACAGTAGCGTGGTTGACCGAAATTGTTTATTTAGACTTGGGAAATTGTGTTTGGCATACAATATCGCACAAGTGACTGCCTTTGGCAGCGACGCAAATACGGCCTCTTTGTAATGATATTTTCCATCACAACTTCACACACTGTCGGTGTAATTTCACTAATTTGATTGCTAATGTTTTTTTAAGTTCTTCAATAGTGTCAGAATTGTTGACGTAGACCTTTCCTTAAAAGTGACCCCCACAAGAAGACATCGGGTGCGGTGTAGACATCGTTTATGAATTGCCCGAGGATTTTCGCGTCCCCAAATACGGTTCTATTTTGTTCATTTACAAATTCGCTCAAGTCGAATGTGCTTCATGAATCATCATCACTCATTATCAATTTTCGACAAAAATTGTGGTCGTGATTATGACGGTTTAAAACATTTTTTATTCTATTGCCGGCAGCGCCGGCGAAATGATCTCTAGGTTGAAATTCTTGTGTCACCTGAATTTGCCATTTCTTGATAATACACTTGTAAAATATTAACTGACAGTTAGCAATGTAACCAAAATGGCACCCTCTCAACTCAAAGTAGTATAGTCCGTTTTAAGACCCTCCAATTTAAGTATTTTAGTTACCATTCGCCCTTCCTGCCCTCTTTTGGCGTGACTTGAAATTTATCACTCACACACTCACAACGGTCGACCTAGGCTTTTCGAATGCATATCATAGCAGGTCTTGTCTCAAACTTTTGAAATCCATCGATTGTATCCGAAGGAATGACAGTAAATAAGAGACCGATTTGTAAAATTTCCAAGTTATTTATGCCTGTTTAAGATTAAGGGCACCGGCTAAACGCTCTTTTCTGACATATCCATCACACTTAGGCCCCATAAAAACAATTAAAGCGTTTTCCGAAAATGCGGAAATTCAGTTTCTTTCACTCCTCGCTGAGGTCACACAATGACCAAATTCAACTCAAATTATAATTGCTCGTGTAGTTCAGATCGAGATATCACAATTTACTATTTAACATTATAGTTTGATAACACTATTATCAGATCAAATTCATGGGTGGGCAAGTTGCGACCACTTCAAAATATTTTTGATTTAGTAGTTTTTCTAATATTTTGAAATCGGACAAAATTGTTAGGCAATTCTCTTTTAGTAAATTTGTTGAACCAGATATTTTGCTCTGTTAATGAAAAATTACTTCTGATAAAGGGCTAAAAAATCAAATTATTTTTAAAATGTGTCTGCAACCAGCTTGGGCGATTTTCTTTTTATTAAACAATCAAAATAACGATTTTTTTGTAATGAAAAAGTTAAAGAGATTCGAACACAGTCATTTCTTTTAACATACTGAAAGCGAACAGGGCGCTAGGCGTCGAAGAAAATCGGATTGTGTTATCTTTTTTACCATTCGTGATTACGGTGCTTCCCCTCGGTCAGCAATAAATTATAATATAACTTGAAGTTGATTTCTACCGCAAGTTAAAGGCTCTCATTTTAAATTTATCATTGGCTTTCTAATAATAAAATAAGAAAAATCTTTTAGCAAAGATTTGCTCTTTAATTTATATTCTAAATGGCGGTTTTTCCTTTTAACGTGGCGTTTTAATTAAATTTTGTTCGTTTTTAGTGGATCTTGTTTTTGAATTAATATTTTAGTACGTCCATAAAATATCGTTTTCTTTACGATTTTGCTTGAATTTGTAAGTGTATAAAGTAGAATTCCCTTTAGAGTTTAATATCGAAGGTGGCGATGGCAATTCTATTAGGATTTTAGATGGACATACAGTTATTTTATGGTCTGTCATATTGGCAACTTTGCCTTAGGGTTGTCAGAATGTAGCAGCACTCAATATAATAATTTTATATATCTTTAGGAAAGACTGCAATAAAAGTGTTGATAAAATGAAAGGATTTGATATAAAAATTTCATTGTATTTGACTATATACACGTTAAATATAATCTAAAATACATCGTCGTACATTTTTTTCAACGTAAAAATTTCCGTCTAATACACAACTTAAAAATTATAAATTCTGTACAAATATTTCTAATATTTATATAATAATATATTTCTAAAAAACTACTTTTGATTTCTGTATAAAACTCTACATTCACATTTAATTTCGTTTTCCACATTTTCTTTAATTTAAGTGTCGCAATTCTTTAATATTTCACTAATATACGAATACACCTATATCGTTCATTTATTTTTATTAATAAATTAATTTTAAACGACTATTCGAGTGCCCTTTATTAACAAGTGTGTCGCAACTTGTGTAAAAATTGCACAAATTTGGAGGTCTCTGGTCCCCAATCCCAAAAAAACAAAAAATAAAACAAAAAGCTTTAGCAAACTTGATCGCTAATTATTATTTTTGTTTTATTTTAAAACAATTATTGTTAACAACGTCGTGGCAACTAAGAGATAATTGCACTTAAAAATTTAATGTACAAAAGTTAAGTAGAAGTTTAAGATACGTTTTAGTTGTACGAGCTATTTCTAGTTGGGGAGATGGGGTTGTAATTTAGATTAGTAATACAAAAAGGACACATAGAAGCACAAAATGTACAGGGTGTTTCGATTACGAACTTTCAAAAGAGTTTCGAAACGTAGGTCTTTGTAAGCCATGCAATTCTTAAAGATGCAGAATTTCGTAGCCTTAAGGCTCGTCCACATACACACAGGCCTTGTCTTCAGGTTTGGTCTGTGCAAATGGCCTGAACACTGCCCAGACGCGGCCAGTCTAAACCGGAAAGTAAGCTTGTGTGTTTGGACGAGCCTTTAGTGGTTTTGTCCAAAAGAGTCCAGGGCTCACAGAAATTATTTAAGGGCAACACTAGCTTTGGATTGCTGGAAACTTTTAACAGTGCATTACAGCTTATTGAAGTTTCGAGGGTAAATTTTCAGTCACAATCAAAACTCCAATCAACTGTAACGAACCATTAAAAATTTTCTGCAACAACTAGGAGCTTCATCGTCCAACTTCCAAAAAATATGTTTGGTCACTCGCTATATGGCCAACTCAAGTACGGACTATCTTGAATTTTAGACTTGAGTGATTAAATCCTCCGAATGTGAGGGTGGGGTGCAAGATAGTAATACACCACCATGAGAGGGCTCTCAAAAACAAATTCCAGTCTTTCATACTCAAATAAACTATCACAGAAATTTATCAAACGATAACAGACTCAAAACTCATCTTTTAATGTCCCAGACAGTCGCCATGACCCACAAAAATAAAAAGTGTCGCCAGGAAGCTAACAACCAACGTTGGTCTCTCATTGATCTTGTATGTGGTGATCACATCATGTTGAAAAAATTCTAAACTGTCCATCAACGCTGTTGGTTTTTCTGGCGACAATCATTATTGATGAGAGCCATGGAGGCATCACTGACTATTTAAATATTTTTTAAATCGAAAACAAATCAAGTCCACGCTCAACCAAACACCAGCATTTTTCAACACTCGCTGTGAGTCTTCCTTCAACAATAAAGAGTGTCACCAGTAAGTTAAAACTAGACCATGACTGAACAGCCATCTTATACTTTGTAAATGCATCCCTTGGGTGTAATTGTGGGGTGTAAATGCATGACCCACCTCAATTTAGGCGCTGCCAACTTTCTGACGACAATCTTTAACTGTTGAGAGGTATGGTGGAAAAGGTATACTGGGAATGTAACCATTTTTGTGGTTTGGAAGAATTTATTAACATACTGTGAGCCGATTCTGCATTTTTTAAGTCTAAACTAGAGCTTCCAGTAGCCCTTTGCCCTTAAAAAATATATCTAGAAGGTTTTAACAGTACCAATATCTATGGCAGTCGTTGCTTGTGTAAAAGCCCGTCCACACACACACAGGTTATGCCTTCTGGTTTGGCCTATGTAGAGGGCCTGAACGCTGTCCAGACGCTTCGGTTTGGCCTGTGCAGGCCGCCTGAACGATGTACACACAACCGGAAAGCAAGCCTGTGTATGTGGACTGGCCTTTATTGTTAATATAAAACATAATAGGTTATCATTAGAGTAGAGATATTGTAAACCCTTCTTGATAATTATTATAATATTGGTTTGCTTACTAGGCAGGATGATAACTGACTAAAGACTTTACCATGCAAAATATGTGGTTGCAACTGTTAAGTCTACTAATCGTTTTAAAGAAAAAGTCTGAAAACATCGCAATTACATGGGTTCTTTTCAGCTATAGGTATCTACAATCTTTTTTATGTGCCACAAGAGAAGTAAATTTACCAGCTAAAGGAAATAGCGCTGGCAAGAGTCGGAAAGTGTCTAATTAAATTTTTCGGTCAATGACGTCACAAAAAACGTTTCCATCGGTGCTATCTCACCACTTTAACGGCTGTTTTTGGAATTCACCCCTACGTGACGTCAGGACCGTCATATTACGGACGATATTTGCCGGCACCGCTATCCTAGGAAACCGAAGCTTTACATCCATAAAGAACTACTCCCGTCTTCAACAGTAATTAATGAGTATTTAGCGTTTTTTTCTACAATAATCAAGAGAACCATGAATTGCAACCATTGAATTTTGTTTAGTAAAATCTTTCGTCACAAATTGGTAATTATTTTGAAATAATTCATCCAGAGCACTGCTGTTGCATGTGTTTACATAAAATCGCTCCCGAAATTTTTGAAAAGTACCTTTAAAGCACCCTGTACAATATAAGAGGATGAGATTTTTAAATTGAGTTTCCTGTTCCCTCAATATTAACTTTCGTAATCAAATTACCGTCTTGTTCCTTTAGTTCTTCAAAAGGTCTCGCCCACACGTACAGCTTTTCCTCCAGTTAAGTTACACGGGCACACAAATCAGGGCTGGGATCCTGTAACTATTAGAGTATTAGCTAACTACCTTTTACTCTTCTCGATAGGGTAAGTAGTTTAGCGTAGCGTACAAATACGCTAATAATTACTGGATCCCACCTCTGGTCTGTCTTATTATCCAGACGCTCAGAATTTTACAAAGTACAAAATGTTAGTTATTTTGCACCAGATCTACCTTCAAGACCGTAACTTAAACCTAAACATGCTCCCATTTTTTCTGTGCAAACTGTAAACTGAAGGGAAAGCCGGTACCTATGTAGGACCCCCAATACATTTCCAAAAAGAGACCACGATCTATCATTACTCGTTTGGGTAAATTCAATAAAAATTCTCATCCCCTAGGAAAGGAAATTACAATACAAGAGCTATATTATTATGGCACATATCTTAGGCAAAACAACAACCTTGCGTTTAACATCAAAAACGTACCTTTACAAATTACAAAATATAATTATATACAAGTTAAATTGGTTCGTTATTATTACATAAAAGTACAAAAATTTAATTTTATTTGTCAATCAGTTACGTTTCAATCCTTCAAATTAGGCCAACAAATTTTTCTTCATCTCGAACAACATAAACTAGAGAGTTTCTATTTCCTCTTTTTTCTATATACACAACAAAAATCAATAAAAATTTTAACCACAAAATAACTTATAACCAGTTAGGGCCTAAACTATTATCTAAAATAGTCGCGGCGTCGTAACGTTCCATATCTCTTAAAATTTTAACCAGCTCGGTCAAAGCGTTACTTTGCCTATTTCTCGCCTCCCACAAGTCTAAAATACATTCGGTAGGCGATGGTTTAGTTGCAAAATAATTAATATATCTGTCCACCGATAAAGCGTGCGCCAACATACGCCAATCGTTGCCCCTCGAATTCGGCGGATCTAAATGTTGACATAATTGTTTTTTAACGTGTCTATTTAACCTAAATAAAAAATCTTCGCAAGTCGAAACGCCCCTATCTGTTAGTATTAAATTTTTGGCCAATTTCGGTGTAATCGGATCGTCTTGATTGGCTAATTTGAAACTTTTGGCACTTTTGGGAGTGTTGGTGTGTTGTTCGTCTTGACTCAACTGCTTGTACGATTTTGACGAATCCGTGGTCGATCTATTCGTTTCGTTTTGTATCGTAATTTTTGGCACAAATGGAGAATTGGTTCTGTGATAATTATCGTCTCTACAAACTACTCTAAACGTTTGGTGGTTGTTAAAGCCTTTCTGATTAACTGTTATGGTAAAATTAAGGTTGTGGTTTATTTCGTACGCTTCTAGAGCGAAGGAACAATGTAAACTGTTACTATTTGCTTGCCATAAGTGTCTAAATGGTATTTCTTGATAATCGGAACTAGGCTTTGCTTTCCAACCGTCACTAATGTTATCTAAAGTTAAGCACAAATTATTTCCACCGTCTTGAAAGTGTATTACACGCGGTTCGTCCATTAAATTACCGCCTAAACGCTTTTCTTGTCCAAAGACGGTTTCCATCGAACTATCCGTGTCTTCCAAAACGTAAACTCTTACACTATAATCGGCAGATGATTGAAAGCACAATTTAGGTGCAAAAACAGCCAATTTTAATCTCTTTACGGCAAATCCATTAGCCGACTGACCCACAATTACGTAACGAGAAAGAGAGTCGGTTACTAAATATGCCATTTCATTATCTAATTGACAAAAAACTTCAGTATTAATTGTCTCTTGTCCTAAAGTAACGGCGGTTTGCCATTGTGAATCGCTACAGTCGCTTTGTAAAACTGAAATTGACCATGCATTTTTCCCCAAGTCGGCGCAATGTGGTACTTTTAAAACGATAGCCTTATTTAAAGCAATATTAGGTCCGCACGAAACGACCGGACTTAATTGCGTTAAATTCTCTGCTAATTTTGGTCGAAAACAGTCTTCGTTTAGTATCGATAAAAATATGTCGTTTTTGCGTGCTCGCGATAAAGCTCCATCTGGTATTAAGAGGCTGACCGAACTTTCGGGTAAGTTGAGGTAAGCGCCGCTGTGCGTCACGGTTGCGCTTGTGTAGTTTCCTGACGTCGCCGGCGTTACGGCGTACGCTGCCGGTAAGGACGCTAACGGGAGGGTTACAGATTCCGTCGCAACTTCGTACGTCGAATCGGCTGTAAAAATAATGGAAACTGTAATTTTAGTTTGGTCGCTTGCGAGTTAGAATTCGCTCGAGTTTACTTACAATTGTTTGTGAGACCGCTAAGTTGACTTCTTTTACCACTTGATGATTCTAAAGTTGAGCTTGTAGCGGGAGACATTTGAATGTCGCTCGCCGATGTTAAATGGGGTACATCGTAATGGTGCTCGGATACGGAACGTGTCACAGACGTAGCCGGTGTAGTATATGGGTATTCGTAGCATGGAGGCACCGTTTGTGTGAGGTCGGGTTGTAACGATAAGGACTTTTTGTCGTGTTCTGGGAAAAACTCCGGGTGGTATTCTGTAAAAAGAACAATGATTGACGTTAACTAATGACGATGGAAAATGTTTTAACACTTGTTCAAAAAACGCCTACAAGTTTTCTGTTTTTTACTCAAAAATTTAATTAAATTCGTTTTGACAAATAATTCAAAATAGTAGACGACGAATAAAAATCGTTAAACTCCCAAGATTAATAGAGTCGAAATGCGATACATCATCTTCGTAACAATTCATCACGTGCGAGATGCGCCAATTCCCTCACTGTCACTACTTGTAATCTACAAAACAAAATATTGCCGTCTCAAATGGACTAAAATAGAAACAAATGAAGTAATGTAACAGTTGAAAAAACTAGAAAGAATTTAAATGTGACATAAGGGAGTTCTAAAGTTACCAATTTTACTTCTCTTGTTTATATATTTCTTAACACAGATGGATTTATTTAGATTTTAATGTAATTTCGCACCAGAAAATGTTTCCAATTAACATAGCTGATAGATAAGTCTTTCAAACTTGGAGTTATTGTGAAGGAGATGATTATTTTTGAAAAATGGAAAAATCAAAATGGAAAGCTAAGGTTCGACATTGACGTGGCATGTTTAACGTCCTACAATGAAAACCTATTACACCTTACATCATCGTAAATTTAAATATTGCGATTCAAAATATGCAAAAAAGTACAGGGTGAATATAAGAAAATTTTTTAAAAATTCAGATTTCTCGTAATACAAAAACAGAGATATTGGCGTAGCTGTACGACGAAAGTGGCAATATCTTGAGAAAAGTCAATTTTTAGGTATATCAAATCTGAAGTATTTTTGGTGGTTATCTTGTTGGGAATCCAAATACGTAAAAATATACAGGGTGTTATGTGGAAAAATTTTGAATTAAAACATATTTTTTGGAATTCAGAAACGTTGATGTAAATGTTTGATAAACGTGTCTCTATCTTGAGAACAATTGGTTTTAGGCCTGTCAAACCTCACATATTTTTAATCTAAATCTTGTTGGGAATCCGAATATGGAAAAATATACAGGGTGTTATATGGAAAAATTTTGAATAAAAACATATTTTTTGTCATTCAAAAACGTTGATGTAAATGTTCGATAACTGTGTCTATATCTTGAGAACAATTGGTTTTAGACCTGTCAAACCTAACATATTTTTGATGTAAATCTTGTTGGGAATCCGAATATGTAAAAATATACAGGGTGTTATATGGAAAAATTTTGAATAAAAACATATTTTTTGTCATTCAAAAACGTTGATGTAAATGTTCGATAAATGTGTCTATATCTTGAGAACAATTGGTTTTAGACCTGTCAAACCTAACATATTTTTGATGTAAATCTTGTTGGGAATCCGAATATGTAAAAATATACAGGGTGTTATATGGAAAAATTTTGAATAAAAACATATTTTTTGTAATTCAGCAACGTTGATGTAAAGGTTCGATAAATGTGTCTATATCTTGAGAACAATTGGTTTTAGGTCTGTCAAACCAAACATATTTTTAAAGTAAATCTTGTTGGGAATCCGAATATGTAAAAATATACAGAGTGTTATTGAAAAATTTTGAATAAAAGCATTTATACTGAAGATCGGGAAAACTTTATTGTAAATTTCTAAGAAAAACCCCTGTTAGGAAAATTTTTTTTATTTTGTTTTCTCTTTTTTAATTGAAAATGAAACTTCTATTTCAGGCACTTTGGAGATAGTTGTCATAACTGTATCTTTTTATTTCTTAATGAATCATAACGAGGCAGTAATTAGTCCATGCGACAACTATTTTAAGCGTCTCTTGTAATAGAACAATTTACTGTATTACATCGTAGATAAGAGGCACATGACACAAAAAACGAAATTAATATATGAAAAAAGAAAGTATAACATATGTTAATACAAAATGACATAAATAATATAACCAACGAACCGTTTAAAACAATTTTATATAAAAACATAAATAATAAACAACGTCATAAAAATGATTATATCAAATATTATTTATAATAATTAAAATTATAAATAGAAATAAATAATAGTTTTCTGTCCAATTAAATATATTATTAACATGATACAAATTAAAACCATATGCGATAAGAAGAAATGTAAATTATGAAAAATTCGAGTAGGCTAGTAAAGGACGACTTTTGAAATTTTTTGAGACAATTATAAAGCTTTCACGCACATATATCATAACTAGAGCTAATTAGTTGGGTCGAAATAGGTGGGACCAAACACTTACTTAAAGCTTTTGACTATTAATAAATATCATATTTTTTTGCGCTCCAAAGGATACCGACTGCGCCATTTTTACAACTTGAAAAGAAAATTTTTGTCTAATCTTTCATCTTGAACGCTCTTGGAAAAAAATGTATTTCTTTTAAGTGAATAAAATTGACAAAAAGTGTATAATAAATCTCGACTTAATCTTAAAATTAATTAATTCTTTGACAAATTCTAATTGTGTGTCATATTTTAAAATTCAAACAAAAATAATAATTAATTTGCACTGCTTTATTTGACATGTCGTAATTAGTTTATTTACAGTTTGAGCGATTGTGGCAATTTGTTTTTGTTAAATCAAGTAAGTTTGGAAATTACAAAGTTTTAACAACTTTATTTGTCTTTTGTTTTGTTAACGCAACGAAAATTTTCAAGAATTAATTTAAAAATGTATTAAGGCGATAACGAAGCTTAGCTTCGATGTCATTTTCAAGCTTTTCAAGCTTATCCTGTAGCTTATTGTGAATATGTGATGGTCAAATTTTAACGTTAGAGAGGCTCACTTTAATAGAAAAGGTCGTCTCATTAAGCAGTGACTTGATATGACTCGGCTGGACGTTAATTAATTTTAGATTGTATTAAAGGATGATTTTGTGATTATACTTTGCCTAAAGGAAATTTCGTCCATAGTCTCATGGATTTAAACTTTTTAATAACCAGTAATTTTCAGCACCGGATAGATAAAGTGCCACCATGTATGTTTCTTAAATCAATTCGGCGAACAATTAATTTCTCATATTTTAATTTCCTGCGGTAAATTTTTTAGTTTCAAAAAAAGTGCTGAGCAATAAATACGTATCGATAATAATTAATGATGCTTACCGTTAGCGGCCATGTTATACAAAGATTGATGGTGTCCTTTTTTTCTGTAAACACGTATCAGGAAGAAAGACAACAAAGTCACCAGAAAAATCGCAACCGTAAGTCCAATGTAAAGAGCTAGATCTGCTTGTGTATCGGCTAAATTTGCTGTAACAAAGAATAAACATTTATCACAAGGGTGAAAATACGTTGAAAGACATTAATACATTTAAATCTATTTCGGAATCGTTGAAAAATTTCCTTTAATTTGGCCCTTTTTGTATTGAATTTCCCAAACCACCCTAACACCGTTAAGTGACGTCAAGTGTGAGTTTGAAGTTGATATTAGGAAGTAATTAGAAGGCGTAGAAAATTAACCACAAAATATTAACTTCTTATAATAGTCGACCGTTATTATTTACTTTCTGAAAATGAATTTCCTTTATTTACATTAGAAACATAGTAACGTGCGGTCGAACGGAAGTAATATACCCCCGTCTGTCAGGTCGGTTGCTTGCTAACAGAAATCTAAACAGAGATTTTAGATTTCACTAGAAAATTCGATTGGGATATTTATGTGTAAATACAAGCCAGGAAATTTAAAGCCTCTGGCTACCTTTTAACCTTCTTTTACTTCAGCGGTATGAAAAAAAAACTTAATTTCACGTTAGTTTACCTTCAGTCGATAAAAGAAAAAATATTTATTGATTAAATTCGATAAATTAAAATTTTACAAGTATGTAGTCCATTTTTATTATAAACAGCTTTTCAGTTTTCCACCTTGATTGGCTCTAAAGGAATTTTATAACTTTTTATTTTCAACTTCCTTCTTATTGAAAGCTTTCAAATAAACGCGTTTTTAGCTTAAAAAGCTCATTTTCAAATTGTACAAATTGTAAAGTTAACAAACGTTCTAAAGGAGCTTTTGAGTTTTGAGCTTTTGATTTGTTTTTAAAAATAAATAAAGTTTCGAGTTTGTTTTTGCAAATTAATTCGACAGGATGGACCTACATAAACGTGGATTGCAAATATTCCACTTGGAAGTGAAATTGCTTCTTTCTTCATTTTTTTACGTGCAACACCTTATTCATTTTTGGTTATTTTATTGCTTTGTGTAATTTGGAACAAATTTGGTATAAGGTTTGGTAAACCTAAGTTGAACTGTTCTTGAGATACTGACACTTAAAGTTCAAATTTTTTACTCATCACTTAAACCTGATTTTTCTTAATTTTTTTAAATATAACACTCGATGGTCCTAATGCAGAATATAATATAGAGCAAATTTAGTGTAAGGTTTGTTAAACCTAAGTTGAACTGTTCGTGAGATACTGACACTTAAAGTTCAAATTTTTTACTCATCACTTAAACCTGATTTTTCTTCATTTTTTTAAATATAACACTCGATGGTCCTAATGCAGAATATAATATAGAGCAAATTTAGTGTAAGGTTTGTTAAACCTAAGTTGAATTGTTCGTGAGATACTGACACTAGAAGTTCAAATTTTTTACTCATCACTTAAACCTGATTTTTCTTCATTTTTTTAAATATAACACTCAGTATATTTTTGATGGTTCTAATGCAGAATATAATTTCGAGCAAATTTAGCATAAGGTTTGGTAAACCTAAGTTGAATTGTTCATGAGATACTGACACTTGAAGTTCAAATTTTTTACTCATCACTTAAACCTGATTTTTCTTCATTTTTTTAAATATAACACTCAGTATATTTTTGATGGTTCTAATGCAGAATATAATTTCGAGCAAATTTAGCATAAGGTTCGGTAAACCTAAGTTGAATTGTTCGTGCGATACTGACACTAGAAGTTCAAATTTTTTACTCATCACTTAAACCTAATTTTTCTTCATTTTTTTAAATATAACACTCAGTATATTTTTGATGGTTCTAATGCAGAATATAATTTCGAGCAAATTTAGCATAAGGTTCGGTAAACCTAAGTTGAATTGTTCGTGCGATACTGACACTAGAAGTTCAAATTTTTTACTCATCACTTAAACCTAATTTTTCTTCATTTTTTTAAATATAACACTCAGTATATTTTTGATGGTTCTAATGCAGAATATAATTTCGAGCAAATTTAGCATAAGGTTTGGTAAACCTAAGTTGAATTGTTCGTGAGATACTGACACTTGAAGTTCAAATTTTTTACTCATCACTTAAACCTGATTTTTTTTCATTTTTTTAAATATAACACTCAGTATATTTTTGATGGTTCTAATGCAGAATATAATTTCGAGCAAATTTAGCATAAGGTTTGGTAAACCTAAGTTGAATTGTTCGTGAGATACTGACACTTGAAGTTCAAATTTTTTACTCATCACTTAAACCTGATTTTTCTTCATTTTTTTAAATATAACACTCTGTATATTTTTGATGGTTCTAATGCAGAATATAATTTCGAGCAAATTTAGCATAAGGTTTGGTAAACCTAAGTTGAATTGTTCGTGAGATACTGACACTTGAAGTTCAAATTTTTTACTCATCACTTAAACCTGATTTTTCTTCATTTTTTAAATATAACACTCAGTATATTTTTGATCGTTCTAATGCAGAATATAATTTAGAGCAAATTTAGTATAAGGTTTGGTAAACCTAAGTTGAACTGTTCGTGAGATACTGACACTTAAAGTTCAAATTTTTTACTCATCACTTAAACCTTATTTTTCTTCATTTTTTTAAATATAACACTCAGCATATTTTTGATGGTTCTAATGCAGAATATAATTTAGAGCAAATTTAGCATAAGGTTTGGTAAACCTAAGTTGAATTGTTCGTGAGATACTGACACTAGAAGTTCAAATTTTTTACTCATCACTTAAACCTGATTTTTCTTCATTTTTTTAAATATAACACTCAGTATATTTTTGATGGTTCTAATGCAGAATATAATTTCGAGCAAATTTAGCATAAGGTTTGGTAAACCTAAGTTGAATTGTTCGTGAGATACTGACACTTGAAGTTCAAATTTTTTACTCATCACTTAAACCTGATTTTTCTTCATTTTTTTAAATATAACACTCTGTATATTTTTGATGGTTCTAATGCAGAATATAATTTCGAGCAAATTTAGCATAAGGTTTGGGAAACCTAAGTTGAATTGTTCGTGAGATACTGACACTTGAAGTTCAAATTTTTTACTCATCACTTAAACCTGATTTTTCTTCATTTTTTTAAATATAACACTGTATATTTTTGATGGTTCTAATGCAGAATATAATTTCGAGCAAATTTAGCATAAGGTTTGGGAAACCTAAGTTGAATTGTTCGTGAGATACTGACACTTGAAGTTCAAATTTTTTACTCATCACTTAAACCTGATTTTTCTTCATTTTTTTAAATATAACACTCTGTATATTTTTGATGGTTCTAATGCAGAATATAATTTCGAGCAAATTTAGCATAAGGTTTGGTAAACCTAAGTTGAATTGTTCGTGAGATACTGACACTTGAAGTTCAAATTTTTTACTCATCACTTAAACCTTATTTTTCTTCATTTTTTTAAATATAACACTCAGCATATTTTTGATGGTTCTAATGCAGAATATAATTTAGAGCAAATTTAGCATAAGGTTTGGTAAACCTAAGTTGAATTGTTCGTGAGATACTGACACTTGAAGTTCAAATTTTTTACTCATCACTTAAACCTGATTTTTCTTCATTTTTTTAAATATAACACTCAGTATATTTTTGATGGTTCTAATGCAGAATATAATTTCGAGCAAATTTAGCATAAGGTTTGGTAAACCTAAGTTGAATTGTTCGTGAGATACTGACACTTGAAGTTCAAATTTTTTACTCATCACTTAAACCTGATTTTTCTTCATTTTTTTAAATATAACACTCTGTATATTTTTGATGGTTCTAATGCAGAATATAATTTCGAGCAAATTTAGCATAAGGTTTGGGAAACCTAAGTTGAATTGTTCGTGAGATACTGACACTTGAAGTTCAAATTTTTTACTCATCACTTAAACCTGATTTTTCTTCATTTTTTAAATATAACACTCAGTATATTTTTGATCGTTCTAATGCAGAATATAATTTAGAGCAAATTTAGTATAAGGTTTGGTAAACCTAAGTTGAACTGTTCGTGAGATACTGACACTTAAAGTTCAAATTTTTTACTCATCACTTAAACCTGATTTTTCTTCATTTTTTAAATATAACACTCAGTATATTTTTGATCGTTCTAATGCGGAATATAATTTAGAGCAAATTTAGTATAAGGTTTAGTAAACCTAAGTTGAAACGTTCGTGAGATACTGACACTGATGTTAAATCTTTCTACCCCTTAAGTGGAAACTGGGTTTTCTTCTTTTTTTTTAAATATGACTCTTACGATGGCCAGTGTAATTTATAGCAAGTTTTGTAATAATTTGTTATTACAAAAGAGCCTAATATGAACCGTTTATGAGATACTGAACCTTAAAGTTACAATTTTCCCCTCGTCAGTAAAAATTGATTTTTCTTCTAATATTTTTTATTATAAGATAGATATTCTTCATTTTTTTAAATAAAATACCATGCATATTCTTGATTATTTTAAGTTTATATATTTTATCAATTTGATTAATATTTTTAAAGCGTAACATCCTGTATATTTTTGTAAAAAAACAAATTTTCCTGAAAACGCTATTTTTGGGAGCAGTCGAACACTATTATATTCACCCTGTATAAAACGTAAGCTTAAGGCTTTATCAATTGATTTAAATGTGACTGTTATGACAAGTGCTAAAAAGCCTCAATTCCACACAGAATTCGTGTTGAAACTAAAAAATAGCTGAAATGTGTGAAGCTTTTAGGATTTTACTCTGCTATCAAAACAATTCGATTTTTATGTTTACCTAAAATTGAAAATCTCCGTTTTTTAATATAAAAAAGTAATGTGGAAAAAGGTGAGGAAAATCTCGTGTAAATACTAATTATAATGTACGTGCATAAACTTTATAGTTTTGAACACTCAACTTCTGCGGTGAGAAGTCCAAAAGCGCTTTAATAGTGCCCATGCATCAAGTCAACCCCTTTACAATGTCTGCAGCAGTTGGAAACTTGGAAAAATACTCTGTCCGCCCTAATAGTTGACCAGTTTCACTTTGCACACAATTATTTTATGTATTGATATATCAATAATTTGTCCGAGATTCGTTACCCTTTAAAGAGCGAATAACCCATTTAGTGCGATTACGTCATCATAAATTAAAGATCAATGAAGGCACGTGTCTTCGTGTCGGATACACGTTTTGAAAAATGTTATTTTGTTTTCTAATGAATTGGAAAATGATTTTTGTTTTTAAGAAAAATAATTAGGAAAATTGGGGGTTAGCGGTTCAGAAGGTTTCTTGTTCGTTACAGCTATGCCGAATTGTTTACTTTAATTTGAGTTTTTCTTTTTCTACTTTTCAAAAATTGAGCAAATCGAAAGTATGATGATTTTTATTATTACGTGGGGAAGGGGGTGTATGCTTCTGCATTGGATCGGTACGCTCATATCTTTTATTCCTCTAACAGACCCGTGTTACTTTATTTTGATGCAAGGTTAATTTGCTGTCACTTTTGCGTCATCTAGCGACTTTTTAAAAAACCTCTATTGAAATGTCAATTAAAATTTTAGTAAAAAGGATAATATTAAGGTGTACTAATTATTGTCGTTGAAAAAATAAGGTTTACGACTCGAAATAAAATCCGTTTTTTTGTTCGAGAGATTATTTCGCTCGCCGCTACGCGGCTCATGAATAAATTCGCATTTCACGAAAAAAACTGAACTTTCATCTCTTGTTATAAAATATACTATTATCGTGCTTGGACAGTTCGTTTAGGATATTCCAACATTGACTTGTCAGTGTTGATGTAATTTTTTTTTCACAGCTTTCAGGGCAGCCTTTCCCCTCGAAGATTACATAGATTTCTGATCTCTTTAATTCAAATCCTTCTACCACTGGTGAAAGTTAACCCCCTTCTCCAATTTGATAACTCAATAATGGATCTGTTGTAATACACATGGTGGTGTTGGATATAAATGTGTTTTGATTTTGGGCGTTAAGGACTTTCACATTTAGTATCTGTTCGTGTCGAATAAAATACGTGCTATAAAAGGGACAAAATTAGAAAATACAATGCTTCCCCTAAAAATTAAAGCCATAATAATAAATAATCAGTAGGCACATTGTATTTCCGCCGTCTGTATTCACTTCCGTTAAATTGGTGTTTATTTTCAACATGTTCCTCAAGTTTTTGCTTGCAAATCCAAAAACTTTTATTAAAAATCTAATTATTTTCAGCTTATAGCGTAAGTTAGGATTACGTTTCATTTTCCACTCTTTTTTTTAAATTGAAAAGTATTCGGACTTTGGTTATTAAATCTTTATGCTCGAATTATATTTTCGCTTTAAAAGCTCCCATATAAAATAAAACCTTACGTTTCAACTTAATCAAAGCTTTGCGATGCGGGCGGATTTATAGTATATTGTAGTAGTTAGGAAGAGGGCAAAAAAGTTTAAAATTGCTACCCGTGTGTTTTAAGTGATGACACGTGCTCGACTCCACTCACGTTAATTGTAGTGCATCACTTCTTTCAAGTTGGACTTAAAAAGCTTCCTCTCACTTTAGTTCTCTTCCCTGTGTGTGGCACGAATTTTAAGTTGAAACAAAAACTTGTACATGTTTGTCTTTTCAATTTTAAAGAAGTTGATTAACCCTCATCTTTAATTTGTTACAAAACGCTTTTCAAAAGAGTTTGTGGAAAAAAAGGGAAAATAAAATATGAGAGGAAAATCGATGGAGTTAAATTGATTTTACTTGAGGCTTCCACTATTCATGCTGATTATGTAAGAGATTAGGACCAGATGTTTAAGTGATTCTAGGGGATTTATGCTCTTAGATAGAAATTGTGATTCTGTACAGCTACAAGAGTAGACTTTAATTTTATGCAGGGAAAGCTTTTGCCAGTGGTTTTGTCTGATATAAACGACTTACTTACTTCTACTTACCGAGAAACTTTGCCAAGATATACATTTTATCATTTTTTTTTGGAAAATTATTACACGTTTTGTTTTTCCCAAAAAAAATAAATTAAGTTAGAGCTTTTTGTGTTCAAAAATTTAATTTTGAGTTTGAATTATATTGTAAAGCTGTATTAAAACGTGTCTGCGTTATTGTAAACATCGGCGTTTTCTTAGAAAGCTTTTGAAATGAAGTCGAGCTTTAATGGGGAAATTAAAATTAGGCAATTTCACAATAGTTGATTAGGGGTTGTGGTCTCTTTTTTTGCAATACAATAGCTTCTTTAGGCGTGGATTATAATTATTCGGTTTGGTTCGGTGAACAAATACGGGCCTACGGGGTATTTCAGAAGTTGCTAAGAGTGGCTGGAATTAATCGATTAGAAAAGCTTTTTAAACTAGGCTTGTTAGGCTTGATACACCCTGTATAAATTATAATGTCATAATTTCTAAATTAAAAAAATGTTGCAGTCGTCTAATTGGCCTTCAAGCTATGAATTAGTGAGTTTTATAAATTTTATAAATTTATAAAGGATTTTATAAAGGGAGAATGCCTTCAGCCTCCCCTGGTAATTGAAGGTTGCCCAAAAAATGCAAAGTATTGGCATACATTCATGTAACATGTAAATTTGGTAAAGGGATAATGCACAAATCCAGCTCGGCTTTCGGTCTCCCCTGGTGATTAAAGACTGCCCAAAAAGTCCAAAGTATCGGCATACGTTCATGTAGCATGTAAATGATAATGCAAGAACACAGCTCGGCCTTCGGCCTCTCCTGGTAATTAAAGGCCCAAAGTAGAGGCCTAAGTTAATGAAAAAGTAATCTTGGATCTTTTTCTTTACTTCTACTTCTCTACAGCAGAGAAATGTTTGTAAGACGCCTACCATGACCATAGACGTTATCGAGTTTTACGGCCTGTAGTTTTCATTTTGTAAAGGTATAATGCACGAACCCAGCTCAGCCTTCGGTCTCCCCTGGTGATTAAAGATAGTCCAAAAAGTCAAAAGTATTGGCATACGTTCATATAACATGTAAATGATAATGCAAGAACACAGCTCGGCCTTCGGCCTCTCCTGGTAATTAAAAGCCCAAAGTAGAGGCCCAAGTTAATGTAAAAGTAATCTTGGATCTTTTTCTCTACTTCTACTTCTCTACAGGGGAGAAATTTTTGTAAGACGCTTACCATGACAATGGACATTACCGAATTCTACGGCCGTAGTTTTAAATTTTGTAAAGGGATAATGCACAAATCCAGCTCGGCTTTCGGCCTCCCCTGGTAATTAAAGATAGCCCAAAAAGTCAAAAGTATTGGCATATGTTCATATAACATGTAAATGATAATGCAAGAACACAGCTCGGCCTTCGGCCTCTCCTGGTAATTAAAGGCCCAAAGTAGAGGCCTAAGTTAATGAAAAAGTAATCTTGGATCTTTTTCTCTACTTCTACTTCTCTACAGCAGAGAAATGTTTGTAAGACGCCTACCATGACCATAGACGTTATCGAGTTTTACGGCCTGTAGTTTTCATTTTGTAAAGGTATAATGCACGAACCCAGCTCAGCCTTCGGTCTCCCCTGGCGATTAAAGATAGCCCAAAAAGTCAAAAGTATTGGCATACGTTCATATAACATGTAAATGATAATGCAAGAACACAGCTCGGCCTTCGGCCTCTCCTGGTAATTAAAAGCCCAAAGTAGAGGCCCAAGTTAATGTAAAAGTAATCTTGGATCTTTTTCTCTACTTCTACTTCTCTACAGGGGAGAAATTTTTGTAAGACGCTGACCATGACCATGGACATTACCGAATTCTACGGCCGTAGTTTTAAATTTTGTAAAGGGATAATGCACAAATCCAGCTCGGCTTTCGGCCTCCCCTGGTAATTAAAGATAGCCCAAAAAGTCAAAAGTATTGGCATATGTTCATATAACATGTAAATGATAATGCAAGAACACAG
Organism: Malthinus seriepunctatus; assembly: GCA_963924605.1. Lineage (NCBI taxonomy): Eukaryota > Metazoa > Arthropoda > Insecta > Coleoptera > Cantharidae > Malthinus > Malthinus seriepunctatus. The sequence continues at coordinate 4,979,574 of OZ004600.1, forward strand.
CTCGGCCTTCGGCCTCTCCTGGTAATTAAAGGCCCAAAGTAGAGGCCTAAGTTAATGAAAAAGTAATCTTGGATCTTTTTCTCTACTTCTACTTCTCTACAGCAGAGAAATGTTTGTAAGACGCCTACCATGACCATAGACGTTATCGAGTTTTACGGCCTGTAGTTTTCATTTTGTAAAGGTATAATGCACGAACCCAGCTCAGCCTTCGGTCTCCCCTGGTGATTAAAGATAGTCCAAAAAGTCAAAAGTATTGGCATACGTTCATATAACATGTAAATGATAATGCAAGAACACAGCTCGGCCTTCGGCCTCTCCTGGTAATTAAAAGCCCAAAGTAGAGGCCCAAGTTAATGTAAAAGTAATCTTGGATCTTTTTCTCTACTTCTACTTCTCTACAGGGGAGAAATTTTTGTAAGACGCTTACCATGACAATGGACATTACCGAATTCTACGGCCGTAGTTTTAAATTTTGTAAAGGGATAATGCACAAATCCAGCTCGGCTTTCGGCCTCCCCTGGTAATTAAAGATAGCCCAAAAAGTCAAAAGTATTGGCATATGTTCATATAACATGTAAATGATAATGCAAGAACACAGCTCGGCCTTCGGCCTCTCCTGGTAATTAAAGGCCCAAAGTAGAGGCCTAAGTTAATGAAAAAGTAATCTTGGATCTTTTTCTCTACTTCTACTTCTCTACAGCAGAGAAATGTTTGTAAGACGCCTACCATGACCATAGACGTTATCGAGTTTTACGGCCTGTAGTTTTCATTTTGTAAAGGTATAATGCACGAACCCAGCTCAGCCTTCGGTCTCCCCTGGTGATTAAAGATAGTCCAAAAAGTCAAAAGTATTGGCATACGTTCATATAACATGTAAATGATAATGCAAGAACACAGCTCGGCCTTCGGCCTCTCCTGGTAATTAAAAGCCCAAAGTAGAGGCCCAAGTTAATGTAAAAGTAATCTTGGATCTTTTTCTCTACTTCTACTTCTCTACAGGGGAGAAATTTTTGTAAGACGCTTACCATGACAATGGACATTACCGAATTCTACGGCCGTAGTTTTAAATTTTGTAAAGGGATAATGCACAAATCCAGCTCGGCTTTCGGCCTCCCCTGGTAATTAAAGATAGCCCAAAAAGTCAAAAGTATTGGCATATGTTCATATAACATGTAAATGATAATGCAAGAACACAGCTCGGCCTTCGGCCTCTCCTGGTAATTAAAGGCCCAAAGTAGAGGCCTAAGTTAATGAAAAAGTAATCTTGGATTTGTTTCTTTACTTTACTTCTCTACAGCAGAGAAATGTTTGTACGAGGCTTTCGGCCACGCACGTTATCGAGTTCTACGATAATGCACGAATACGGCTGGGTCCTTAACCTCCCCTGATTCTTGAAGATTGCCCAAAAGGTTCTAAATAGTGGCCTAGATTCCTGTAACTCTCAGGAGCTTACTCTCTACTTACTGTAGTACAAAAGAGAAATGTTTCGTGTTTTTTTTTAAATTTTGTAAAGCTGTTATACTGAAATACAGCTCGGCCTTCGGTCTCAGCCTCTAATGTACACTGTATAACTTAGCCTTTGGCCTATAACTTATAATAATTGAACAACCCTGTATTTTTTCTTTGTTAATGTGATGATTAAAATATTTTTTTTAAATTTCAGGAGCGAAAGAGGGAGAGTCTTCATAGCAGAAATTAAGGTAAGATTTTACTAGCAACCATTTAATTAATTTTATTTCCCAACCGGTTTTACTATACCTACACCTACACGGTCGCATTTAGTTTTTCATTTAATCAAAGAAATTTCGGAAATACGACCAATAAGTTTCAAGTTGTAATTTGAGTGGCCATTAGTTAAAATCCAATTTGTCGCGATCTATACTTAGTTGATCAAAATAAGAAGGTATCTAGCAGGTTGTGGTATTCCAACAGCCGCTTTTGTTGGTCATGGCTTGGCTATGTTTAATGGTTTAATTAAAAAAATAACGAGTCAATGATTTTTGCTATTTGGTATTCAATTACGATTTTTTTTCTAAAACATTTAAGCGCCAGCGTATAAACTTCATATCGAGAGATAAACTCAAATTCCTTTGCGAAGTGGTTTGATGTTAAGCATGCGTTTGTGTGGAATTAATAACCGAGGCGCCAGGAAATCTCTCTCTTTATTTACATCTTTAAACAAAAATAAAACACCGACGTCTTTATTTGCCACATTCAACTTTCAATAGATTGATTCGAAAAAGAAAAAAAAACTCCGTCATTGTCATTTTAAAGTGAGTTTTTCTTAGCTCGCGACTACAATAACCATTTTACAGAATAATATTTGCTTAAAGTTAAAACCCCTTTCTTCCTTTCTAAATTGAAATTTCAATGCAAATTATTCCATCGAGCAAAAAAATTATTTGGAATTGTCATTTTGGAATTCTAAACGAATAGTGGTGCGGTAATAAATTGCCAAATCAAGTGGCTAAAATTATCAATGACAACTAACAAGTACCCCCTACTAAATGGTCTTAAATTATCCAATTGTAAATTCGCCCCCCTAAAAACGCCTACTTGTTAAAAAAAATCAAGCCCTCACATGGAAAAGCGATGCGACTTAATTAATAGCCCTCTTCATACTAATCAATAAATAATCACCCCTATTGACCCCACGTTAATAATAAAAAAAAGTCTCTATCACCCCATGCTGTAACATATTTTTACCCACATAAACCTATAATAATCCTCGTGGCGAACACAAAAATTAATTTATAAAATTTATTAATTTTTATGATGGATTAAAAAGCCCCCGTCGTAATCAAACAACGCACGCTTTTAATCAATTTCTTTAAAGTTAAACAACAAAATGCACAAAAAAGTGACTTTTTAAAGGGGAAAAGTTATCATTTTTATTAGCGGTCGGATGTTCTCTTAAAGTTGCACACAAAATGTTCATTTAATGGGCGAGTTTGCAAGAAAATTACTGTTTGCCAAAGATTGCCATGTATTGAACAGATGAATAAGAGCTCACGGGGGCACTTTGATGTTGTGAAACTCGGCAGTTCTTGCATGGTCGGAAAACTTGCCGTATCGTGAATAAGGGGTTTCCGATGGAATTCGCTGAATAGGGCTATTTTGCGAAGCAGACGATGTAGTAACTTCTAAAACGTTGAATAAAGTGAATGCGTTTCCGCTATTCGTATTTTGTATGTCAGGTATATCTAACTGGCGCATCCCATTACATAAATTTGAATCGAAGAGAAAGAAAGTCTTTACATACGATAAAGAACCTACTAAATATTGATTTATTTATTTCTTTCGAAAAATCTATTTTTATTGCCGCTCATTCTCTGTACTAGGTACTTTGTGGAAATTTTTTTTACTCTTTCTCTTAAAGTTGCTCATAAAGACTACGGTAAGGAGTAAGGGTTGTTTTCTAGAGCAAATAACGTCGAAACTATGTGTAGAAGCGCATCCCTTTGAGTTTCAAATTTCTTTTACATCACTTCAGGTGAAATTTCTCTTAAAAGGCACAGCTAACTATTTCTAACAATAATGTGCATCTTTTTGCACTTTATAAACGGGAAGCGGCCCCTTTGAAAAACCATTTCAGGGGAATATTTAAATTTTCACTGAAGATAATATCTACAAACGATGAGGAATGGGTCACATTTTCTTAATACAATTGCAGCCCATTTAGTTCTCTTTTTTTTACTTCAATATTAAGTCCAAAATAAAAGATGTAATTAAAAATGCGGTGGTAGTCCCAATCCTCATGGGCAGTGCAGCTTCTAAGTGGTCTAAGTGGTACTTTGAAATTTAAGTGAATTCAGACAAAGAATAATTTGAAGCTGCAATTAATTTAATTTTTTTACAAATACCAAAAAATCGAATTTTCTCATTTTTTTATCTAAAAACTCTGACACGGGACGTCAACCCCAAGGGTGGTATTGATTAAACTAGATAATGTTGGACCAAAAAAATATGGGCTTAGAATTACTGAAAAATATGCCAAAAATAGGCTGTTGCTAAAGTCTTTCAGAATAAAGTTTTTTACTTAGTTTATAAACCCAATTGTGAGAGTCTATCGCTTCTTAGGGGTAGATTTTGGGTTCTATGTAAAGTATGCCCCAACGGTTTTGGACCGAGACAGATTTAGGAAAGTGTGTTTATTCTTTGTCGCCAAATTCTACACCAATTGGGATTACACCCCTATATTCATAAGGTTTGTACTCGTAGTTGTATCCTCATAGACCTCTCAATTAGCCCCACAATAAAAATGAAAATATATGTATAGTCAGTCTCATTGTTCATTCTTCTTCTCTCACAAAATCAAATAGTGGGTACCTATGGTCATTAAAAGCACCTTTAGAGCCATTAAAATTAATCGTGGAATAACATGACGTGATAAGCATTTTAAAGCTCCATTTTTTACGCTTCCTTCCCTTCCTGTTCTCCTTATTAGTCAAACTTCAACCAGGAGTGATCCCTCGAGTACTTTGAGTCTTTTTTTAGACCGAGACAGATAGAAAAAAGTGCATTCATCTTTTGTCATCAAATTCTCCACCAATTTGGATTACACCCCTATATCGATAATGTCTATACTCGTAGTTTTATCCTCAGTGACCTCTTAATTAGCCCCGCAAATCAAAATATATCAGTATCATTCATTCTTCTTCTCCCATAAAACCAATTGGTGGGTTGGGTATGGGGATCCATGACCATTTAAAGTACCTTTGGAGCCATTAAAATTAATCGTAAAAGAACCTGTCATGAGAAGCATTTTGAAGCTCCATTTTTGCCGCTTCCTTCTCTTCCTGTTCTTCTTGTTAGTCGAACTTCACCCAGGAATGATACATCGTGTACTATGAGTCTTGTTAGGATTTAATTGGAAAGGGGACCAACTTAATGCAACCCTTCAAATCCGAGGCCACACTGCAGGAGGGTCGGTAACTAGGTAACAGGATAACAGTAATCTATCCTCTAAGTAACCTACGAGGTAAATAGCGAGTACGTGCTGAACCAGTTACCTCACTGCTTTCTCCAACCCACCCTCTATCCCCCAAGCTCCCCACTTTCCACCTGCAGTTCGGTCGCTATAATTCTTTAGCACGTTTGCTAAATTTGATGTTTGGAAATGTATATTTCTGCTACTAGGGCTGCGGGATCCAACCGTACGCCATTAATGAGCTCTATACCAGAGCTTCCTACACACATTTTTACAAATTTGTTACTACTCCACTGCTTGGTTTGTATTACTATTCGATCCTAGAGCAGAAACACCGTATAAAGAAACACAGTATAAGAAAAAAATTTCTCATGAGTCATTATCACAAAAATTAAAAAATTGTCATCTTCCCAATTCCGAAAATAGAAAATTTATGTCTAGGCTAGAGGGCATCATCATCAAACAATAGTCAAGAACCCAAGCAGTAATGCAATAGTTCCATGAGAACTTTCGTTTATAAAAACCAGCACTATTGACAGTTCGTTGGGCCACGGGCATCCATTGCCTTCGGAGTTTGCTCTAAAATTATGAAATAATTTCCTGAAAATGGATAGAAAAAATAAGAAATATCGAATTGGGTAAACCGCTGTTTCTAGCATATTTCCACTTTCTTGAGGTATTGAACAATAAATTTTCTTTCCGAAAGTCGACCTTTTTCACCTTGTCATAATTTAAAACATTAGTAGTTAGGGTGTACTATAACTATGGTAAATATTTATATAAAAAGTTTCTCGAATGGTTTTTGGTGTATCATAAAAATAAATTTAACTTTTATAGAGTATATTGAACGTAACTTTTTAGGACGTGGCACATGTGCATCAGCACGTGAGGGTTAGAATAGATGGGTTGTTACTACCAAAGAAATCGACTATCGTAGCTCATCTTTTTACTCCTCGGGGTGCCATGACGTATGTGTAATAAAACATCAAAAATCAAAATATTAAAAAAAATCGACTCCTTTTTTTCGCCCCTTTTTTGGGTAGTTACACGACATTTAGTAGGTTGTTTATTTTTTAACGTTTAGGGTAAGTAACCCTTTAATATATCGGTTTTAATATTAGACATTAGAACACCTGTTTGTTTTAACCGAAAATGAAACCACTCGGTGCGCATATTAAACAGTCGCTTTCCAATTTTGAGCCAAACAAAATATTTACACATACAAACTATCAATAATCCTGCACTCGTGCCCTCTCACGCACACATTGAAGAGCAAAATTTGTCCTCACCCTTGCGAAATTTCCCCTCAAACGACTAGGGAAAGTGGCACACTTTGCACACAACCTAACTGAGTAGCTGTGACAGTGCACAGCAGCATTTCCGCCGGAATTCCCAACATTCCCTACGACCCCGCTAATTGCCACCATCCACCCTCGACCCTCTAATGACGCCCTTTTAAAGGGACCATGTGTGTACGCCGCTTCAAATTTCTGATTCTTGATGTGTATCAGATTCACTAAATTACACGCAATTTTTTGAAAGCACTAAAATTTATAGTACTCTCGTGGCTAATTATTTTTGCGTCATTGGAAAATTGTTTTTAATGACTTTTCGCAAATCCGGCTGCAATTTATTTTTTTTAAATATAAAAGACATCAAATGAAAATTCGCATCTGGGTTTTGAAAATGTGTCCTTTTAACTAAGTTACGTATTCATCCGATGCGTTAGGAGGGAAAATGGTGTCATTTATACTAAAGGTCACGTAATGAACATTTCCAAAATTTGGTATTCAATTCTAATACCCATTTAGGATATATCATTTTGTTACGTTTATGTAACCTCCTTTTCCTCTCGTTAAAGTCCGACATTTTTCTCTGTATTTTCTTTTTTTATTTAAAATTTACAGTTTTTAGTTAGTAATGTTAACACACTTGTTTTAATCAAAAGGTCTCTTAAGAGCTTTAAAAATGCCAGACCTACATTAAAATTTATGTTGAAAGCTTTTAAAAAGATTTTATGTATCCTGTTCGATTAGTTTTACAATTTTACTACACGAATTTAATTTAGTAGAAAGATTTAGGGGTTGATTTAAAAAATTAACATACATAGTTACGGAAACTCATCGATTTACTTGGAAAATTTCTCTCTTGGACGTTTTCATTTTAAAAAGGGGTTTTAAAAGCGGATAATACTTTTGATTAATTTTTTATCTCCAAGCTTAGACCTTTTGTGACGAAAATTGAATTTTTCAAAAGAAAAGTTATCTTTGTGAATGCAAGTTTCCGTTTGTCTGTCTGCAACCGCTATAATTAAATTGTTTCAAATTAAAATTTTGTGGTTTTAAGACAATCAGCTAGAAAACACCACTATGCAACGATAGCAACCCTTACCAAACTTTTGCCTCGAAACGCGCTCTTGGAAGTTATGAAAGGACGCCCTTATTTCCTGGCGTGACGTACTTTATATTACTTAATTGCATAAGACCACAATGGAACAAAAACACCAGGACTTCCTAGTTACTCCCTAATCGCTCTTTACTGTTCCATTTCCTTAGCCTAAGCTACGCTTTTCTTTAGATTCTGAATATATGATTGTTATAAGCCCATATATGTTTGGAATTTTCATTTGATGTAATTAGAAAAATGTGGACGTTGGCAAAGAATGGGGGTGCTAAAGTTTGTTATGGAATCGGGATCATTTAATTGGAAAGCTCTATACTTATGGTTTACTAATCCCCTTCGAAAAGTAGAGTCGTCCCTTTTGAGTCCCATCTTAGTTTGGACTTGCGAGTTGTAACGATGCAGAATTTTATCCGAATGTTGGACCAAAATACTGATACAGTATTACAGCATCCTGGAAATTTTGTATCGTTTTAAGCAGCTACTTGCCGCGCCTGAGATCAATTTTTACATTCCCTTGTTCAGCTCTTTACGCACCATCATTTGAGCCCAATCTTGAAGAGATTTGACCAAAATTGCCCAACTATAATTTTTGTATTTTGATTATCAGAGTTTTCAGTGATAACAGCTGATTTCCCTGTAACTCGGCAACAATAAGAGCTAGAGTTCCCGTTTTATTTTTAGTGTGAATTCGGTGTCATTTTTACCCCTTTATAAATAAGGTCAACCCTATCAATTAATTAATTTTTTATCTAAACGTCGGATTTCCAATAAAAGCCCTTTCTTCATTTTGATAAAGAACTTCTCGTTTTACCATCGTGATGAGCGGGAGCGTGCTCTTGTTAATTTTTCCCTTTAAGCAATTTCCTCTTGCCTTCAGCAACGCCCATGTTAATTAATTAGTTAAATTATTATTTAGTTCCTTTTTAACTATTTCGTTTCCCGTGTTGCATTCAGCAAATTCTTTATTAAATTAATTAATTTGTTTTTTCAAGGCCTTCAGCAATTACGTGTCTTCGTGTTTCCTCTAAGGTCTAGTAATCTTACCTTGAGGTCTGTTTAGGTCTCAAGAGGGGGTCTAGTGACTTGGAGAAACACGCAACTCTCGTGTCTCGTCTGTCGGTCTCACTCAGAGGTCCTTGTTGGGTCTTAGAGCGTGTCTGGTGGTCTAGCGACAGGAATTCAAACCCATGTCTTATCCGTTAGGTCCGTTGGTCTCACTCAGAAGTCATTGTTGGGTCTTTAAGCGCGTCTGGTGGTATAGCGACAGGGATTCAAACCCGTGTCTTATCCGTTAGGTCTGTTGGTCTCACTCAGAAGTCATTGTTTGGTCTTAGAGCGAGTGCTAGTGGTCTAACAACAGTAGTCACTCTTTCGACTCGCTGGTGTCCTTTTAGGTCTGGTGGTCTTGCTCAGAGTTCTGTCCTGGGTCTTAGAGCGAGGTGTGGTGGTCTGGAAGGAAGTAAAGTCCGTGTTCCTTTTAGGTCTGGTGGTCTCACTCAGGGCCCCGTTTTGGGCCCTAGAGGCCTGGTGGTCTAAAAGAAGCCAAGTCAGTGTTTCTCTCAGGTCTGGTGGTCTCCCTTAGAGGTCCTTTCTGGGTTTTAGAGCGAGGTCTGGTGGTCTAGCGACAGGAGTCACCCTTTCGACTCGCTCATATTCTTTTAGGTCTGGTGGTCTCGCTCAGAAGTATGTCCTGGGTCTTAGAGCGGGGTGTGGTGGTCTGAAAGAAAGCCAAGTCCGTGTTCTTTTTAGGTCTGGTGGTCTCCGTCAAAGGTCCTTTCTCTGGGTCCCTGGAGCGAGGGCTGGTGGTCTAGAAGAATAGTGACGCTATTTGTACTTAGTTGGTAATCATAGATAATATTGTTTTCCTTACGAAAGGTTTTTTCAATTTTGTACTTGTAATTTTCCATCGTATGTGTGTTTTATTGTTGTTTCTAACCCTCCCGTTTCTGTCTGAGTGATGCTAAAGGGAAAATTAATGTAACACCAGGTTTTCGGCGTTACAGAGCTTACTACGAGTAGTTTACTTCTGTGGGTTAGACCCCAAAAAAGTTTACTTCCCAGCTTTCTGAAGTTTCTCCAAAACCAATTTTGACTGGGAATTTTAGTTCTGCATGACTTTGATAGCAGGTGGGAGATACTTACAAGAAGCATTTATAGCAAAATATGCAAAGTGGTTTTTTTTCAGTAAACGACTGAAAAATTCTCTATTTGTAATTTTCTTTTTCAAAAAAGAACTCACAAACGTCGTATTTAAATTTCTAGCGAGAAATTTATAAATTTTGACATAAATTTGTTATAAAGTTTCGAATTTACTAAACATTATGGAAATTTACTTGTACATATTGAAACTCATAAATGAAAATCATGTGAATAGAAGATATAGGTAATAAATTCACATATATTTAACCTCCATGTTTTCACACGATCTCTAAAGACTCGAAAATCATTTACGATTGAAAATCGTGTAAGTTCATAGTTCACACCGGAATTCATCTATTGTTGCTCTTTTTTCTGCATCTTTCTTTTCCCGTCATGCAAGCGGATTAACACGCCATTTTCCCAACTTTCCTTAAAAAATAAAGAGATACATTTCTGTTTATTCTAAAAATGGATTTTTCCCTCTTTTTATATTCTTTAAAAGGTGAAAAGCATTAGACAGTTCTGAGGAAGAAAAAAAAAGTATTTTTATTGTAATTTTGTGATGTACTTTGGAAATGGAACGAATTAACGGTTATTTATAAATTAGTTGAGAAAATTTTTTCAAAGTGCCCTATTATTAGGTATTTTAAAAACAAAGTCGACATTAAAAAAAAAGTTTTAAAATGAAAAACTATTTTAATTTAATTATGTCTCAGCGTGACAATTTCAATTCTAATTGGCTTCAGCTTGAAAGCAGAATAGACAGAATTCTTCTTTTACACATGTCAACGTTTTAAAATTTTCTTTACGTCGCTGCTCCATTGATTTTAATTTGAAATTCTTGGTAAGTTAAGAATATCAAATGTGAGAGGAATTTTACTATTTTTAATTAATTAAATTAGAAAGGGATTATTTTTGTTTTAATGGGCGATTAAAGTCGTGTTGACTTTTTAAATTTTTTTAATGAATTTCCTTATATGGAGTTTCGGGTTAAATTTTTGGGATTTCTTAAAAAAACTAAATTGAACTAGTATCGATGTTCTTTCATCTTCGTCGGGTGCCATATCCAATCCACCTATTTCAACGATTCTAAAGCAAGGGAAAACTACAGGGAAATTGGTTGAAAAAGACCAAGTAGAAAAACGTCCAGGAAGAGAGTCTCTTTAAAGAGAAAACCTTTAAGTAGAAGTCCCAAGTTTCTTTTATGAGTCCAGAAAACAACACTCTCTGCATAGAGAAGGATAAAAAGAGATATAAAAGGGTGTACTCGGTCGGTCCTTGAAATTGAGTACACAGTGCCTTATCTGTGGTAATAATGGGCGGTTAGACGCTTAGCGCTAGCCATTCTACCTTCATCATAATTTGAATTTTTCGATCGTACCTACTACCTAACGCCCTCTAGTGTTATCACACGTTTTAAAAAGGTACTCTTATTATTATTAATATGGACAACAGTACATTTCCAGTTGCCTATATTATGCCTATCGTGTAATCTCTGTGTATAGTTTCAGAGGCGTGAGCGCACCTTATAACTATAGCGTAAAATATAGAACTTTATTTAATAGGGTCTAACCTTAACAACATTAATCTGTTCTAAAAACAATCAAAGGGTTGTCTTGAAGATTTAAAAAAAAGATGAATTTTTGTACTTTTTCATAAGCTCAACAGAAGCTTTAACTTCTCTTGAGACATCACAACAAAGTGACTGTACGAGACGAAACATTTTAAGTCAACTTCTCGTCACCGTGTTAATTAAATACCCAAAGGCTATTTTCTCTTAGCGAAACTTTATCTATAAACAATGATATTGGGGGTAGTTTAATTAGAATTTAATTTTAGTTTGTAAGAAAAAAAATTAATCCACACTCAAATTTTAAAGCCATCTGTCGTTTTAAGTTAACCGCTCACTCTCGTTAATTTTTTGGTGTGTAACGAGTTATTTTATTTTGTCTGTCTGTCAGTAGCACACATTCGTCTCTGCCACGCCACCGAGACACGTCCTGATATCCTGAAGGAAAGTTAGTAATCCTACATTGTGTCGGGTTGAGTGTGTAGGACTTGACAGTTGTTACTTATTAGTTACGCTTTCTTGAAGCGTAATTTAGAAAAAAGGTACAGTTTCGTCAACTGAATATCACTTCGAGTGTTGTTAGACACGATTAAAAGTTATATACAGGGTGTTTGTGCTTCCAACTTTATTTTGAAATCGTTTTCAACACTTCTGTTACTTTTGTAACAGCCCTGTATGTCGCTCATTTAAGATTTCTATAATTGTAACCGGACAAATATATTAGGTTTGCTATGGGTTTGCTTTAAATTATAATTAACTGGCAAAATCGTAAATTTTCGTGTCGTATAAAACGGATTATGTTTCGATTTACTGTTCGTCTCTACTCGAGATAATTTGTTGGACGATCTTGTCGTAAACAATTTAACTGAAAACGATTGTTAAAAAGGATTTTTGTTAATTATTTCTCTTCGGCAAATAGTTACTTTAAGATTATTTTCTGAAAGCTAATTCAGAGTCGTTTATTTATGCTCCTGTATACTGGACGTATGCACACGCACGATTGTGCCGCTATCGAAAAAAAAAATGTATGGTTGTAGCTGTCTTAGCGTTGTACCTTTAATTTTTTTTTACATATTTTAAGGGTAGTCTTTGAAAACCTTTTCACTTGCTGCTAATAAAATTTTAAGTAATTTCCATGTTAAGTTTTCCAAAAACTGTTCAGAAAGTAAATGCATTTGTGATTTTTCAATTTGAGATGATTTTGAAGGCCGGTCCTGTCCCTATTTGTAAAAGTTTATTGATCATATTTAAGGGTAGTCTTTTTAGATCTTTTGACTTAAAGCTCAAAAATTTTAAATATTTTTTATGTCAAATTTTCCCAAAAATATTCAAGAAGTGAATGCCTTTGTTATGTTTCAATTTGAGATAAATTTGAAGGTCGGCTTTGTCCCTATTTGTAAAATTGTAGTAATCATATTTTAGGGGTGGTTTTTTTAAATCTTTTGGTGTGATGCTCATTAAATTTTAAATAATTTGCATGTCAAGTTTTCCCAAAAATGTGCAGAAAGTATTTGTAATTTTTCTATTTGAGATAAATTTTAAGGACTGCCATGTCCCTATTTGAATCCAAATAAGCAACAATATACTCTAGGTGCCCTATTTCAAAATTCAAGTTTCAGGTGTAACTTAAAATGTGCAATTAAGAGGTGCAGTTCCAAGATAACAATTATAATAGCCATGCATTTCGTTGCGTTAGGAAGATTAATATTGGGCCACAATTTTCCGAGCACACGCTATTGGGACACCCGGTATTTATTTAAAAGTTTTATTCTACTCATGGAGTATAATAGTAATTTATAAAAATAGAAAAAAATTGTAAGCGAGAAGAGTGACATGTAATATGTGCACTTTAGATGTAATAAGAGTCGTAAGAAATTTGCAATTTTTCTACGTTTATAATTTTCTTTTTTTTATTTTTCATTTCTCTTTTATAGAAGAATAGCAATTCAAAATGCAATTTCAGCAAGTCTGCGAGAGCTTTTGTTATATTTTCTTAGTGCAATGGAGGGTTGGTTTTGTATTAAATACCCTACTTTCTGTACATTTAAAAGCTCACCAACTGCGTTCGAACAAAAATACAGGTAATAAGTGTACGCATTTTGCATACAAAATTACCCATCTTGACGTATCTATTATTTTCTGAATACTTACTAACAAGAAGTTGGCCGTGAAGAATGTTACAAGAACAAGAGGGTGCATTTATAATAAATTGGAAACGTCTGGAAATAATTCCTAGTTGTTAATCGTCTTTAAATTAAGTGTTCGATGTTAAAACAAATTAACCGCTACGAAAAATGAGACATCTTAACTAATTTTTTCTCTTCCTTTTGCAGACGACACGTCGTCCCTTTTAAACCCCCTACATCCTTTTTTTTTACAAACGGCAAATTTTCAACATGGGTCGCGTTGAATAATAAAGAGATCACAAAAGCTTTTTGTATTTATACGACAATAACACCCTGTAATCATTATTATCGTGTATTCTTGTGTGTCATATTCAGGTTGGTTTATTTTTACATTTCCGTTTTAAAATTGAAAGATTCTTTTACTCTTTCGGGCGAAAATAACAAAAGATTTCCCTTTTTTCATATTTCCCTAACTCAATTTTAAGATCGATGTATTACAAAAGAAAGTGATATGAAAATTACATCAAAGGAGTTTAAACAAGTCGTCGAGATAAAAAAAAAAGTTTTTTTACAAGTCGTCATTTTGAAGATAATGGTTAAATTATTGATTAAGATTAAGAAATTTAATGTTGCTATTGAGCGTTATCTTGAATCTTTAACAGCCAAAGAAGAAAAGCTCTCGTCGTGATAGGGGCTAGCTTTGGAAGTTTCAGGGTGCAAACTTCATACGGGTTAAGATTGTTAGCTGAGAGAGAATAAAAAAATGAAGCTTGTGGCTGTTAATCCAAATTGTAATTTTAAATCTCTTATCACCCTTTCGAACACGTATTTGTTCAAAACTACCCTCTTAGATTTACTTTTTTAACTTGTCTATCGTTAAACTAGAAACGTATATCTGTAAATACACTTGCAGTAAATGTTATTTTTTAATTTGAGATAAATTTGAAGGCCAGTCCTGTCTCTATTTGTAAAAGCTTACTAACCATATTTAAGGGTAGTCTTTTAACATTTTTTGACTTAATGCTCATAAAATTGTAAATAAGTTTCATGTCACGTTTTTCCAAAAATGTTCAAAAAGTAGTAAATCAACTCGTTATTTTTCAATTTGAGATAAATGTGAAGGCCGGTTCTGTCCCTATTTGTAAAAGTTTACTAATTATATTTAAGGGGAGTCTTTTTACATCTTTTGACTTAATGCCCATAAAATTGTGAATAAGTTTCATGTCATGTTTTTCCAAAAATGTTCAAAAAGTAAATCAACTCGTTATTTTTCAATTTGAGATAAATTTGAAGGCCGGTTCTGTCCCTATTTGAAAAAGTTTCCTAATCATATTCAAGGGTAGTCTTTTTACATCTTTAGACTTAATGCTCATAAAATTTTAAATAATTTTCATGTCATGTTTTTCCAAAAATGTTTAAAAAGTAAATCAACTCGTTATTTTTCAATTTGAGATAAATTTGAAGGCCGGTTCTGTCCCTATTTGAAAAAGTTTACTAATGATATTCAAGGGTAGTCTTTTTACATCTTTAGACTTAATGCTCATAAAATTTTAAATAATTTTCGTGGCATGTTTTTCCAAAAATGTTCAAAAAGTAAATCAACTCGTTATTTTTCAATTTGAGATAAATTTTAAGGCCTGTCCTGTCCCTATTTGAAAAAGTTTACTAATCATATTCAAGGGTAGTCTTTTTACATCTTTAGACTTAATGCTCATAAAATTTTAAATAATTTTCGTGGCATGTTTTTCCAAAAATGTTCAAAAAGTAAATCAACTCGTTATTTTTCAATTTGAGATAAATTTTAAGGCCTGTCCTGTCCCTATTTGAAAAAGTTTACTAATCATATTCAAGGGTAGCCTTTTTACATCTTTAGACTTAATGCTCATAAAATTTTAAATAATTTTCATGTCATGTTTTTCCAAAAATGTTCAAAAAGTAAATCAACTCGTTATTTTTCAATTTGAGATAAATTTGAAGGCCGGTTCTGTCCCTATTTGTAAAAGTTTACTAATCATATTCAAGGGTAGTCTTTTAACATTTTTTGACTTAATGCTCATAAAATTTTGAATAAGTTTCATGTCATGTTTTTCCAAAAATGTTCAAAAAGTAAATCAACTCGTTATTTTTCAATTTGAGATAAATTTGAAGGCCGGTTCTGTCCCTATTTGAAAAAGTTTCCTAATCATATTCAAGGGTAGTCTTTTTACATCTTTAGACTTAATGCTCATAAAATTTTAAATAATTTTCATGTCATGTTTTTCCAAAAATGTTCAAAAAGTAAATCAACTCGTTATTTTTCAATTTGAGATAAATTTGAAGGCCGGTTCTGTCCCTATTTGTAAAAGTTTACTAATCATATTCAAGGGTAGTCTTTTTACATCTTTAGACTTAATGCTCATAAAATTTTTAATAATTTTCATGTCATGTTTTTCCAAAAATGTTCAAAAAGTAAATCAACTCGTTATTTTTCAATTTGAGATAAATTTGAAGGCCGGTTCTGTCCCTATTTGAAAAAGTTTACTAATCATATTCAAGGGTAGTCTTTTTACATCTTTAGACTTAATGCTCATAAAATTTTAAATAATTTTCGTGGCATGTTTTTCCAAAAATGTTCAAAAAGTAAATCAACTCGTTATTTTTCAATTTGAGATAAATTTGAAGGCCGGTTCTGTCCCTATTTGAAAAAGTTTACTAATGATATTCAAGGGTAGTCTTTTTACATCTTTAGACTTAATGCTCATAAAATTTTAAATAATTTTCGTGGCATGTTTTTCCAAAAATGTTCAAAAAGTAAATCAACTCGTTATTTTTCAATTTGAGATAAATTTTAAGGCCTGTCCTGTCCCTATTTGAAAAAGTTTACTAATCATATTCAAGGGTAGTCTTTTTACATCTTTAGACTTAATGCTCATAAAATTTTAAATAATTTTCGTGGCATGTTTTTCCAAAAATGTTCAAAAAGTAAATCAACTCGTTATTTTTCAATTTGAGATAAATTTTAAGGCCTGTCCTGTCCCTATTTGAAAAAGTTTACTAATCATATTCAAGGGTAGCCTTTTTACATCTTTAGACTTAATGCTCATAAAATTTTAAATAATTTTCATGTCATGTTTTTCCAAAAATGTTCAAAAAGTAAATCAACTCGTTATTTTTCAATTTGAGATAAATTTGAAGGCCGGTTCTGTCCCTATTTGTAAAAGTTTACTAATCATATTCAAGGGTAGTCTTTTTACATCTTTAGACTTAATGCTCATAAAATTTTAAATAATTTTCATGTCATGTTTTTCCAAAAATGTTCAAAAAGTAAATCAACTCGTTATTTTTCAATTTGAGATAAATTTTAAGGCCTGTCCTGTCCCTATTTGTAAAAGTTTACTAATCATATTCAAGGGTAGTCTTTTTACATCTTTAGACTTAATGCTCATAAAATTTTTAATAATTTTCATGTCATGTTTTTCCAAAAATGTTCAAAAAGTAAATCAACTCGTTATTTTTCAATTTGAGATAAATTTGAAGGCCGGTTCTGTCCCTATTTGTAAAAGTTTACTAATCATATTCAAGGGTAGTCTTTTAACATTTTTTGACTTAATGCTCATAAAATTTTGAATAAGTTTCATGTCATGTTTTTCCAAAAATGTTCAAAAAGTAAATCAACTCGTTATTTTTCAATTTGAGATAAATTTGAAGGCCGGTTCTGTCCCTATTTGAAAAAGTTTCCTAATCATATTCAAGGGTAGTCTTTTTACATCTTTAGACTTAATGCTCATAAAATTTTAAATAATTTTCATGTCATGTTTTTCCAAAAATGTTCAAAAAGTAAATCAACTCGTTATTTTTCAATTTGAGATAAATTTGAAGGCCGGTTCTGTCCCTATTTGTAAAAGTTTACTAATCATATTCAAGGGTAGTCTTTTTACATCTTTAGACTTAATGCTCATAAAATTTTTAATAATTTTCATGTCATGTTTTTCCAAAAATGTTCAAAAAGTAAATCAACTCGTTATTTTTCAATTTGAGATAAATTTGAAGGCCGGTTCTGTCCCTATTTGAAAAAGTTTACTAATCATATTCAAGGGTAGTCTTTTTACATCTTTAGACTTAATGCTCATAAAATTTTAAATAATTTTCGTGGCATGTTTTTCCAAAAATGTTCAAAAAGTAAATCAACTCGTTATTTTTCAATTTGAGATAAATTTTAAGGCCTGTCCTGTCCCTATTTGAAAAAGTTTACTAATCATATTCAAGGGTAGCCTTTTTACATCTTTAGACTTAATGCTCATAAAATTTTAAATAATTTTCATGTCATGTTTTTCCAAAAATGTTCAAAAAGTAAATCAACTCGTTATTTTTCAATTTGAGATAAATTTGAAGGCCAGTCCTGTCTCTATTTGTAAAAGCTTACTAACCATATTTAAGGGTAGTCTTTTAACATTTTTTGACTTAATGCTCATAAAATTGTAAATAAGTTTCATGTCACGTTTTTCCAGAAATGTTCAAAAAGTAGTAAATCAACTCGTTATTTTTCAATTTGAGATAAATGTGAAGGCCGGTTCTGTCCCTATTTGTAAAAGTTTACTAATTATATTTAAGGGGAGTCTTTTTACATCTTTTGACTTAATGCCCATAAAATTGTGAATAAGTTTCATGTCATGTTTTTCCAAAAATGTTCAAAAAGTAAATCAACTCGTTATTTTTCAATTTGAGATAAATTTGAAGGCCGGTTCTGTCCCTATTTGTAAAAGTTTACTAATCATATTCAAGGGTAGTCTTTTTACATTTTTTGACTTAATGCTCATAAAATTTTGAATAAGTTTCATGTCATGTTTTTCCAAAAATGTTCAAAAAGTAAATCAACTCGTTATTTTTCAATTTGAGATAAATTTGAAGGCCGGTTCTGTCCCTATTTGAAAAAGTTTCCTAATCATATTCAAGGGTAGTCTTTTTACATCTTTAGACTTAATGCTCATAAAATTTTAAATAATTTTCCTGTCATGTTTTTCCAAAAATGTTTAAAAAGTAAATCAACTCGTTATTTTTCAATTTGAGATAAATTTTAAGGCCGGTTCTGTCCCTATTTGAAAAAGTTTACTAATGATATTCAAGGGTAGTCTTTTTACATCTTTAGACTTAATGCTCATAAAATTTTAAATAATTTTCGTGGCATGTTTTTCCAAAAATGTTCAAAAAGTAAATCAACTCGTTATTTTTCAATTTGAGATAAATTTTAAGGCCTGTCCTGTCCCTATTTGAAAAAGTTTACTAATCATATTCAAGGGTAGTCTTTTTACATCTTTAGACTTAATGCTCATAAAATTTTAAATAATTTTCGTGGCATGTTTTTCCAAAAATGTTCAAAAAGTAAATCAACTCGTTATTTTTCAATTTGAGATAAATTTTAAGGCCTGTCCTGTCCCTATTTGAAAAAGTTTACTAATCATATTCAAGGGTAGCCTTTTTACATCTTTAGACTTAATGCTCATAAAATTTTAAATAATTTTCATGTCATGTTTTTCCAAAAATGTTCAAAAAGTAAATCAACTCGTTATTTTTCAATTTGAGATAAATTTGAAGGCCGGTTCTGTCCCTATTTGTAAAAGTTTACTAATCATATTCAAGGGTAGTCTTTTAACATTTTTTGACTTAATGCTCATAAAATTTTGAATAAGTTTCATGTCATGTTTTTCCAAAAATGTTCAAAAAGTAAATCAACTCGTTATTTTTCAATTTGAGATAAATTTGAAGGCCGGTTCTGTCCCTATTTGAAAAAGTTTCCTAATCATATTCAAGGGTAGTCTTTTTACATCTTTAGACTTAATGCTCATAAAATTTTAAATAATTTTCATGTCATGTTTTTCCAAAAATGTTCAAAAAGTAAATCAACTCGTTATTTTTCAATTTGAGATAAATTTGAAGGCCGGTTCTGTCCCTATTTGTAAAAGTTTACTAATCATATTCAAGGGTAGTCTTTTTACATCTTTAGACTTAATGCTCATAAAATTTTTAATAATTTTCATGTCATGTTTTTCCAAAAATGTTCAAAAAGTAAATCAACTCGTTATTTTTCAATTTGAGATAAATTTGAAGGCCGGTTCTGTCCCTATTTGAAAAAGTTTACTAATCATATTCAAGGGTAGTCTTTTTACATCTTTAGACTTAATGCTCATAAAATTTTAAATAATTTTCGTGGCATGTTTTTCCAAAAATGTTCAAAAAGTAAATCAACTCGTTATTTTTCAATTTGAGATAAATTTGAAGGCCGGTTCTGTCCCTATTTGAAAAAGTTTACTAATGATATTCAAGGGTAGTCTTTTTACATCTTTAGACTTAATGCTCATAAAATTTTAAATAATTTTCGTGGCATGTTTTTCCAAAAATGTTCAAAAAGTAAATTAACTCGTTATTTTTCAATTTGAGATAAATTTTAAGGCCTGTCCTGTCCCTATTTGAAAAAGTTTACTAATCATATTCAAGGGTAGTCTTTTTACATCTTTAGACTTAATGCTCATAAAATTTTAAATAATATTCGTGGCATGTTTTTCCAAAAATGTTCAAAAAGTAAATCAACTCGTTATTTTTCAATTTGAGATAAATTTTAAGGCCTGTCCTGTCCCTATTTGAAAAAGTTTACTAATCATATTCAAGGGTAGCCTTTTTACATCTTTAGACTTAATGCTCATAAAATTTTAAATAATATTCATGTCATGTTTTTCCAAAAATGTTCAAAAAGTAAATCAACTCGTTATTTTTCAATTTGAGATAAATTTGAAGGCCGGTTCTGTCCCTATTTGTAAAAGTTTACTAATCATATTCAAGGGTAGTCTTTTAACATTTTTTGACTTAATGCTCATAAAATTTTGAATAAGTTTCATGTCATGTTTTTCCAAAAATGTTCAAAAAGTAAATCAACTCGTTATTTTTCAATTTGAGATAAATTTGAAGGCCGGTTCTGTCCCTATTTGAAAAAGTTTCCTAATCATATTCAAGGGTAGTCTTTTTACATCTTTAGACTTAATGCTCATAAAATTTTAAATAATTTTCATGTCATGTTTTTCCAAAAATGTTCAAAAAGTAAATCAACTCGTTATTTTTCAATTTGAGATAAATTTGAAGGCCGGTTCTGTCCCTATTTGTAAAAGTTTACTAATCATATTCAAGGGTAGTCTTTTTACATCTTTAGACTTAATGCTCATAAAATTTTTAATAATTTTCATGTCATGTTTTTCCAAAAATGTTCAAAAAGTAAATCAACTCGTTATTTTTCAATTTGAGATAAATTTGAAGGCCGGTTCTGTCCCTATTTGAAAAAGTTTACTAATCATATTCAAGGGTAGTCTTTTTACATCTTTAGACTTAATGCTCATAAAATTTTAAATAATTTTCGTGGCATGTTTTTCCAAAAATGTTCAAAAAGTAAATCAACTCGTTATTTTTCAATTTGAGATAAATTTGAAGGCCGGTTCTGTCCCTATTTGAAAAAGTTTACTAATGATATTCAAGGGTAGTCTTTTTACATCTTTAGACTTAATGCTCATAAAATTTTAAATAATTTTCGTGGCATGTTTTTCCAAAAATGTTCAAAAAGTAAATCAACTCGTTATTTTTCAATTTGAGATAAATTTTAAGGCCTGTCCTGTCCCTATTTGAAAAAGTTTACTAATCATATTCAAGGGTAGTCTTTTTACATCTTTAGACTTAATGCTCATAAAATTTTAAATAATTTTCGTGGCATGTTTTTCCAAAAATGTTCAAAAAGTAAATCAACTCGTTATTTTTCAATTTGAGATAAATTTTAAGGCCTGTCCTGTCCCTATTTGAAAAAGTTTACTAATCATATTCAAGGGTAGCCTTTTTACATCTTTAGACTTAATGCTCATAAAATTTTAAATAATTTTCATGTCATGTTTTTCCAAAAATGTTCAAAAAGTAAATCAACTCGTTATTTTTCAATTTGAGATAAATTTGAAGGCCGGTTCTGTCCCTATTTGTAAAAGTTTACTAATCATATTCAAGGGTAGTCTTTTAACATTTTTTGACTTAATGCTCATAAAATTTTGAATAAGTTTCATGTCATGTTTTTCCAAAAATGTTCAAAAAGTAAATCAACTCGTTATTTTTCAATTTGAGATAAATTTGAAGGCCGGTTCTGTCCCTATTTGAAAAAGTTTCCTAATCATATTCAAGGGTAGTCTTTTTACATCTTTAGACTTAATGCTCATAAAATTTTAAATAATTTTCATGTCATGTTTTTCCAAAAATGTTCAAAAAGTAAATCAACTCGTTATTTTTCAATTTGAGATAAATTTGAAGGCCGGTTCTGTCCCTATTTGTAAAAGTTTACTAATCATATTCAAGGGTAGTCTTTTTACATCTTTAGACTTAATGCTCATAAAATTTTTAATAATTTTCATGTCATGTTTTTCCAAAAATGTTCAAAAAGTAAATCAACTCGTTATTTTTCAATTTGAGATAAATTTGAAGGCCGGTTCTGTCCCTATTTGAAAAAGTTTACTAATCATATTCAAGGGTAGTCTTTTTACATCTTTAGACTTAATGCTCATAAAATTTTAAATAATTTTCGTGGCATGTTTTTCCAAAAATGTTCAAAAAGTAAATCAACTCGTTATTTTTCAATTTGAGATAAATTTGAAGGCCGGTTCTGTCCCTATTTGTAAAAGTTTACTAATCATATTCAAGGGTAGTCTTTTTACATCTTTAGACTTAATGCTCATAAAATTTTTAATAATTTTCATGTCATGTTTTTCCAAAAATGTTCAAAAAGTAAATCAACTCGTTATTTTTCAATTTGAGATAAATTTGAAGGCCGGTTCTGTCCCTATTTGAAAAAGTTTACTAATCATATTCAAGGGTAGTCTTTTTACATCTTTAGACTTAATGCTCATAAAATTTTAAATAATTTTCGTGGCATGTTTTTCCAAAAATGTTCAAAAAGTAAATCAACTCGTTATTTTTCAATTTGAGATAAATTTGAAGGCCGGTTCTGTCCCTATTTGAAAAAGTTTACTAATGATATTCAAGGGTAGTCTTTTTACATCTTTAGACTTAATGCTCATAAAATTTTAAATAATTTTCGTGGCATGTTTTTCCAAAAATGTTCAAAAAGTAAATCAACTCGTTATTTTTCAATTTGAGATAAATTTTAAGGCCTGTCCTGTCCCTATTTGAAAAAGTTTACTAATCATATTCAAGGGTAGTCTTTTTACATCTTTAGACTTAATGCTCATAAAATTTTAAATAATTTTCGTGGCATGTTTTTCCAAAAATGTTCAAAAAGTAAATCAACTCGTTATTTTTCAATTTGAGATAAATTTTAAGGCCTGTCCTGTCCCTATTTGAAAAAGTTTACTAATCATATTCAAGGGTAGCCTTTTTACATCTTTAGACTTAATGCTCATAAAATTTTAAATAATTTTCATGTCATGTTTTTCCAAAAATGTTCAAAAAGTAAATCAACTCGTTATTTTTCAATTTGAGATAAATTTGAAGGCCGGTTCTGTCCCTATTTGTAAAAGTTTACTAATCATATTCAAGGGTAGTCTTTTAACATTTTTTGACTTAATGCTCATAAAATTTTGAATAAGTTTCATGTCATGTTTTTCCAAAAATGTTCAAAAAGTAAATCAACTCGTTATTTTTCAATTTGAGATAAATTTGAAGGCCGGTTCTGTCCCTATTTGAAAAAGTTTCCTAATCATATTCAAGGGTAGTCTTTTTACATCTTTAGACTTAATGCTCATAAAATTTTAAATAATTTTCATGTCATGTTTTTCCAAAAATGTTCAAAAAGTAAATCAACTCGTTATTTTTCAATTTGAGATAAATTTGAAGGCCGGTTCTGTCCCTATTTGTAAAAGTTTACTAATCATATTCAAGGGTAGTCTTTTTACATCTTTAGACTTAATGCTCATAAAATTTTTAATAATTTTCATGTCATGTTTTTCCAAAAATGTTCAAAAAGTAAATCAACTCGTTATTTTTCAATTTGAGATAAATTTGAAGGCCGGTTCTGTCCCTATTTGAAAAAGTTTACTAATCATATTCAAGGGTAGTCTTTTTACATCTTTAGACTTAATGCTCATAAAATTTTAAATAATTTTCGTGGCATGTTTTTCCAAAAATGTTCAAAAAGTAAATCAACTCGTTTTTTTTTCAATTTGAGATAAATTTGAAGGCCGGTTCTGTCCCTATTTGAAAAAGTTTACTAATCATATTCAAGGGTAGTCTTTTTACATCTTTAGACTTAATGCTCATACAATTTTAAATAATTTTCATGTCACGTTTTTCCAAAAATGTTCAAAAAGTAAATCAACTCGTTATTTTTCAATTTGAGATAAATTTGAAGGCCGGTTCTGTCCCTATTTGTAAAAGTTTACTACTCATATTCAAGGGTAGTCTTTTTACATCTTTAGACTTAATGCTCATAAAATTTTAAATAATTTTCGTGGCATGTTTTTCCAAAAATGTTCAAAAAGTAAATCAACGCGTTATTTTTCAATTTGAGATAAATTTGAAGGCCGGTTCTGTTCCTATTTCTAAAAGTTTACTTATTATATTTAAGGGTAGTTTTTTTTACATCTTTTAACTTGAAACTCATAAAGACTAGAAAAATGATTGCCAACCCTGTATATTACTAAGACTGCTACTGATCTTTCCGTTATATTTCAAACGTTAGTTTAGGCTTTAGAATATTTTTGACCACCCCTTATCATCTCTAACAAATATTTCTGCAAAAAACAAGAGTCCCCTAGTTTTTAATTAGCACATGAGACAAGCGAGGGTGATAAGAACGACACATGAAAGAGGCTTGACGTCTGAAATATATATTTGGAGTGCCCACAAGAAGGAGATGAAATTTTAATAAATGTTTTCGTAATGAGGACGTCCAAAGAACCCTAAGCACATTCTAAATTAAGACTTTCTTAATAATCCAAAAATAACAGATTTTGAGGGATGTTAAATCTTTCATTTTAAATACTTTTTGCAATCAATTCAAAAATTTTCTTATCCTCACTTTTGAGCAAATTTGTTGACAACCAGAAGAAAAGAAGGGCGAAATGTAACGGTAAATTTTACAAACAGAAATAAATGGAGCAAAAAATTAGACAGCGTATACTTGACAATGCCCAAAGGCAAAAATAATATTCAAGGGGTTGCACACTTTACACAAAAACTTTTTACACCCAATCCTTCAGTTTTTCAAAGCCCCCCCTAAAGCGACATTTATTGCGATAGGGATTTTGTAATGTTACACGGTGATGGTGACAAGCAGCTCGCGGCCATTTGTATATCGGTTTCGCCCTAAAATAATCCATTGTAAACCAAAACGGCTTATAACAACCTAATATTGCGTGATTTTAGAGAAAAATTTAATTTTTTGTAAAAATTTTAAGAAGTAAATGCCACATATTTTTTATGAAAAGGGTATAGAAGTGTAATCACATTCCACAACTATTCACCCCTCTCGCATATGGAAATCTCTAGAGTTTGCACCCTTAAAGTCACAAAAGCTCGCCCCTATACACTAGGGTGCTTTTATTTAAATCTTAACGGAATGCCTTCACGTGTCAACGCCGAATTTAAAAAACTTCCTTAATTTGTCCCCATTTTTTCATTTTTTATTAAACTTTTCTAAAAGCTTAATTTATACCTACGTATAAAACCCAAGGAGAAAATTGTTTTCAATTAAGCCGCTTACATATGTCGAACAATTAAGCTATTGTGCAAAGGATTAAACAACCCCAAAAAGGGGTTAATTAATTTCTTATTATGTAATTTCTTTGTTTTTCTACTTGTTGGCGTTTTTCTTGTTTAAAGAAAAATAAATGCTGAGAGCTACAAAAATAAACGTTTTAAGAGTGTGAAATTTCCATTTTTTCACTAAAATATGCAAATTTCCTTTTGATAAATTTTGTGGCCTCCTCTAATATGCAATATGCATATAATTTCACACGGCTTACGAAGTTATTACTTGTAGTAGAGGGTTGTTAAACAATAGAGCGGCAAAAATTCTTTTATATACTGCGTGGCTTACTTGATTCCTATACTTTAAGTTATATTTTTAACCGGGGGTTTTATACAGAAGCGGTATACTTAGGCCACGTGGCTCATTGTAACCGATTTGAAGAGCAATTAAAGCTTGAATTAAGATCATATTGGTCTCCTGAAGAGCTGACACTTCGATAGCTCCACTTTAGACTAATTGGCTATATTTTTATGTAATTTGAATTTGACGTGATTTTTAACATACTTTTTGGGAACTAAGGTTAGCCCGGAGAGTATGTGCTCAAAGTGTAGTTTCGAACGGAATGTGCTTTTGACTAAATGAAATTCGTTTAATATTTAATTTTTACTAAACAGTCAACTATAATGGAAAATAAATAAAATTACTATTAGGCACTCTATTGGTACTTTGGTTTGAATCGCAGCGTATAATTATTTTATTGAGCGAACAGTATAATAGAGATGAAGTAAGGGGATTATATTATTATGTTTTATAGATTATAGGGTGGTTAAAAATAATTTTAGCGACAACCCTCTATTTTTAGTGGAACAATCGTTAACGGAGTTATTTGACGTTAGATATAACTTTCATTACCTCTAGGAATTGGAACTAATAATAAATGAGGGAATATTGGTCTGGATTTGGTTTAAGGATTAAGTACTAAGGTTGACGGTCAATATTAACATTTCTAGGCGCTATAATCGGCTGCCAAATGTCTGGTTTAATCCCAAGTTATGTCGAATGCGGTTGGGACTGCGCCCATCATTAACGAACCAACAGGAGAACCGCCGTTAAATATCCTTCTATATTGATTCAGCTATAATAGTTTCCGCCTTTCGGAGCGCTCAGTTATGAGAATCATTTAAATTAGTAACGCTGCAACGCACTTTATATCGCTTTATGTCGCTTTTCTATTAGTTAGTTTGTTAACCGTTATCATACTTTGGATAAATTATAATACGAGTCTCTTGAGATCCATTATAAAATAGGGGATGAAGGATGTGCCATCCCTTTTCAATCATTTTACTTGTGACGTTAAAGTCTCCAAAAAGAGGAGAAATAAATTTTGCGTACCTAAGTTTAAATTTTAATTTACAACCCTTACACATTTTATACAACTAATTCAATATTTATATAAAGCATCATCCCTCACGCTTGCTTGAATCGCTATCCGAATATTTTGAAACAAACACACTTGTTAGGATGTGGTTTCAAATTACAGTAGGGGTTACATGAATACTCTATTAAACTCACGTAATTATTCTTAATAAAATATTTTGACCGTCAAATTAAATTCCATTTTCTAATTAAAAATTAAATTTAAATTAAAATTACCTTCGCGAATTCCTGAAAGTTGAGTAGACGGACACGACTCAGACGAACATTGACTAGTTTGAAAATCTCTTCCGATACATTGCTTACGCGATTGGCCGGAACTCACTATACATTGACGCCGTCTGGTGCGGGTACAATCCGAATTACAATCCGACCATTCTGACCAAGCAGACCAACGTGGTGGAGGCGGCGGTTCGGCTAAATTAACAATTGACATTTTTTAGTCGAATAATTAAAGATTCAAATTCGATTTACTTACGGTATGACAAATCGAAATCGTCAAATTCGTAGGTCGTGTCTAACACCAACTCTTCTACGTTAGCAATTTTTAATGGAGGAAAATTAGCGGTTAGCGTTTTACGAAATGTTAGTATAGTATAGCTTTTGGATAATCAAAAAATTTATATTGTCAAGAGGACATGAACAGAATATTGCTTGCTCTTAATTAGGCTCTAACTTTAAAGTTTTAGGTCCCCCCGAGGGTTTTATTTTAGAAGCATGGTATAGAAGGGAATTAAGCATAACGAAGTGAGACAGAATGTCGCTGACATTCAAAAGCCAACTCAAACCATTTCCGTAGTCATAACACCTAACCCCTAAAAAGGAGAGGGTCCATCCAGGTTAACCTTCAGGTTAACTTTCAATCCGAGGCTAAGCGACGGAACTTCAGTCAACTTACCAAGTGTTAACGCACTCCCACCGCTGCCGGTGGCGCCTCGATCATCTCCATCGTGAATTATCCCACTGAATACCGCAAGTTTTTTAAAACTCACCTCACCCCTTGGAGTTAAAGCCCAACACGTCGGGGAGACGCATCCTAGTCCGGTATTATTCAGTGGTCACCGACTAGGACTACTGGACACTGTGTGTCAGGGATCCAGGCGACCAGTTTTCTGGAGCGATGATCTGGCCAGTGCGGGTCCCATTCGAGGATCGGCCAAATAGACCTAAACGGATATATCCTCGAGCCACGGGAGACAAACAGATCAAGTGTGAGGACATGCAAAGAATGTGAGAGATGGTAAGGCATGTAGGAAGACATTCAGAGGTAAAGAAAACCAAATGGTGGTGAAGTAAGCTGATATACAGGGTGTCCAAAAGACATGGAATATATCAATGATCGGGCAGAGTGGCAAGCTTGCAGACTTGTAGACTGGCTGAGGATGAGCCATGTCCCCCGATGGGTGTTAGTAGTAAAGTAGGCATAATGAAGTGAGGCAGGCAGATAGACCAACAGACCAAGTGTGAGGACATACAGAGAATGTGAGAGATGGTAAGGCATGTAGGAAGACATTCACAGAGTGGGATAGACAAACAAATGGTGGTGAAGTAACCTACTCTACGAGGTGTCCAAAAGGTATGGAATATATCAACTATCGGACAGAGTGACAGACAGGCTGTCGGTGAACCATGTCCCCCGATGGGTGTTTTTTAAAAGCATTGTGTCTACGGAAAGTATGCATAATGAAGTGACACAGGCAAATAGACAAACAGTACAAGTGTGAGGACATACAGAAAATGTGAGAGGTGGTGAGGGTTACATTCAGAGAGTGGAATAGGCAAACAAATGGTGGTGAAGTAGGCTGTTATACAGGGTGCCCAAAAGATATGGAATATATCAATTATCGGACAGAGTGACAGACAGGCAGACTTATAAACTGGCCGAGGATGAGCCTTGTAGCTAAATAGACGGGAAAGTTTTTATCAATTTCCACTCCAAACATTTTTGTAATTGGCACTGATTCTCTACGACAGTGCGACTGGCACTTAAAGCCTGCGCCACCACACACAGGCTTGCCTGTACAGGCCTAACCAATGTCTGGACAAGGTTCAGGCGGCCTGTGAATGCACAGGCCAAACCGGAAGGTAAACCTGTGTGTGTGTGTGTGTGGTGCGGCCTTTAAAAAAATGTCGCTGGACTAATTAAATTGACGCTTTTACCTTGAAAAGCAATAAATCCCCCGATTATAATTTTTTTAACCCTTAAGGCTCTTGTATATCCGCGTATCGAATTAAGTAAAATAGAAATAAACGTCTGTTTCAATAGTGCCTCGTTAAAGTGGTTTAAATCTTGTTCAATGAGCGAGTAATTAAGTTTAGCATATAAATTTAGTGATTATCCTTTCTCCTATATATAATTTGAGAAACTACTAAGACGGGATTAAAATATAATTGATACCTTGAGGACATGTTTGACATTCTTTGGTCCTTTGAACGCTAATTCCTAGGCACTGAAGACCACCATTACTCGGAGGAGGGTTAGTGCAAGTACGGGTTCTCTTTTGTCCTGTCGCCAAAGTAGTTCCAGGACATCGACATTCCATCCAAGATGACCACTGTGACCAACCACCGTTAACTGAAAATGAAATTCCTAGTTTAGTTTAACAAGACTTAAATCTTATTGTTTTTTAAACTTTTCAAATTACCACCCTGTCAAACACACGAACACAATTTACTACAAAAAACTTTTTTTCTTCACCACATTTGCTTCAAATTTACAGAAAAAAAGGAGAGTAGAGAAAAAGTTTTCGCAAAGATTTACACATAGCCTGATAATTCTACTTTGTTTGTTTACATAAAAGTTACTTGCGTTAAGTTTACAACTTGTTTTGCTTACCGAGCTTTACCCCGACTAGTTGGCGAAAAGTTATCTGACTTGAGAATCTTTAGTTTTAAAACTTTTAGAATGTTAATGTAATTTCTTTTAAATTATAAAAAACTTCCTTTAGATATAAAAGTAAAATAAAAAATAAAAGACAAAAGGAAGAATAAAATCTATAAAAGTTCAAATTAAAGTAGTGAGCTTAGTTTCCAAAGACTTCATAAATTCGAATAAAGGAGTAAGTTACCGTGGGAAAAATAAAAGAATGGAACAGAAGATATTGTTGTTAAAAGTGGAATTTGATTGCACTTGGAAAAACTACGAAAGGATTCCAGACATTTCGTTTAAAATTTACCTACACTTTAATATTCACAAAACATGTTTCGGTAGTAACTGCAAATTAGTCGTTAGGGCACCCAATAGTTAAAATTACATATTTTAAAGAATCGTTGGGCGAAAGAGTCATTCGCTCTCTTTCACTCTCATAGCTACTTATACAGGGTGAGCCACGACACTTGTGGCTTCGCTTCGCTCATTTCGTAATCTTTTCCACTCACAAAATAAAACGTCCCTTTTAACACTTATATCATAAACGACTGTAATGATATTATTTGTTATTTAGGTTGCAGTCAAAAATTTTTCATTATTTGAAAATAAAAGAAAATAATTTCCCCTTTCCATTTTCCAATTTAAAAAATTTAATGTTGATTATCACTATGAAATATAGCGACTTTGTGGAATAATTTCAGTTGCACTTTCATAAAGGAAAGCGCTCCTTTACGTAATACACTATGCAACAATGTAAAATTTAGACGGAAAAGTGTGCAAGAGAAAGGAATAATAATAATAATTTCCACAAGTCACTTCAAATCTTAATAAAAGTCGAGCTTGATTTATTATTTTAAAATTTTTGTTGCAAAAAATGTTATAAGGACTTTCTTTCTTTATTGCTCAATAACTATGTCAAATTTAATTTTTTCTCTTACATATATTATAAAATTTATAATGCCTTTTGTATTTTTTATTCAACAAAAAAATTCAATCCCCTTATAAAGAAAGGAGGACTTTAAGATTAATGTTTTCGAAATTTATAAGCTCGCTTTTAGCGCAATATGAAAAAATATCGAGAAAAAAACCGCGAACGAACTTAATTTGAGAACAAAACAGATTTAGCAATTAGATTTTCTCCTTCTATAGTTGTACAAATCAAATTTGATTACAGTGTGTTTATAATTAAGTGCTACCTTAAAATGGACCAACTGGAATTTATATTGCAGCAGCACAATTGTGCCTTTTAACAAAGTTTTAAAGCTCAAATACTTAATTAATTTTAAATATCTTTACTTCATTATTTTGTATTATTATTATTATCTGATTATTTTAAGAATTTTGTTTCCAAACCGCCAACGACCGATCTTATAAGGGAGAATTTAGTTGGAAATTCGAGGATTTAGTTAGACTAAATTGTTCAAGTTTCACATTTTTTTAAAGAAATATAAATGAACTCGAGAGGTTTACCTAATTAATGTCGGAATTTTTATAATTTTTTTATCTTAATTTACGTGATGGTTTACGTTGTTAAAGTCCACATCGTGTTAAATATATGGCTACTTAACTGAGAAAGAATTTGATACACCAGATTGTGCCTTGACACAGAAATCACAATGTTACGATGTGATTATAGCAGAAACTTTTTTGTAGCCTAAAATTCCAAAAATTAAAAGGACTTCCATAAAATTTTTTATTTTTCTTTAATTTTTGGCTTTACAGGAAGCGCTTTGTTAACCCAAGCGAGTATCAAATAATATATATGAGGACTACCACGTATTCCCCAATTTTTAAATTTTTATTTTAATTACAAAACTATCGATTTTTGAAAAATTTAAAAAATATTATAACTCCGGCCCTGGAAAAATTTAAGAAACTAAATCAGCGTCGTTTGATTAAGAACTGCGATGACTTATAACATATCCAAAAATAAAAGTAACTGCTTGAGCCAATTCTGAGAAAATCCAATTTAAAATTTTCACCAAATTTGACCTCTAAGAGGTGGGCAATTTTGAAACAATTTCAAAAACCGATTAGATTGTGATTAAAGCCTCATACTATGCCTACAAAATCTCATTTTTATATTTTTATAATAATAATTATCGGCAGAGTTATAATGAAAAAAACAAGACATGGGACAAAAGCCCATGAGCCCCAAAATATGTTTAGTTCGTGCATATCTAGAATAACACTATAGTTACCCTTAAATTTATATTTTTCTGGTAACGTTAAATAGTAAAAGCACATACCGTAAGGCTAGGGTCACCCGGTATATTTTGTCGTAACTAAAAAAGGCAAATAATATAAATTTTTAATGATACTTTAGAATTAACATTTGTAACAATTCGAACCCTTTTCCTCTTGTTTATTATAAATACGACACTTTGACATAGAAATGCGCCTTCTCATCCTCCACCCACCCCCTATGCCCCCAAATTATTCGACTCGCTCTATTTTAGTTAATTAAAAAGTGCGACAGTTTTATAATTTTGTACAAGTTTGAAATTGGTACAACTGTATAATTCGTGAAACAACATCAAAATTATTCAATCCCTAGGGCGTTGAACAAACTAAGCCGCAATAAATGGCATAATTTGCGTATTTGCGAGACCTCACTGACTTATTTAACTTGAAGTTGTTAAATTGTTGTTTATTATGTTTCGTATCGTATCTTAAACTAATGGAACTTGTAGAATTTGTTAATGTGTTAATTATAAATTATGCTAACGTGAATTTGTACTGTAACCAATATTAATATATTTTTGGGGAAATAACAACCCGTCAGATTTTCTCAGCGTTTTCACACTTTCATTACTACAAAAATTACCCCAAACAAGTGGCCCCTAGAGCTGTCTAAATCTATCGGAGAGGCTTGGATTTTTCTGTAACAAAACATACTTCGGCGATTTATCCCATAGATATGCTCTTGTTCTATAATCCAGACTTTTTGGCAGTATGTTCTATCATCTCCTTTTAGCTCCTTGATAAACTAATTTTTTCTCTACGAATAATTGTTTCTAGGGCTATCCACAAAGAATGCCTAGGCAGCTGCCATACAAACCATGAAAATGCTTTAGTTTAGAAAAATATATGTGAAGAAAAAATTTTTGGAGGTCAAAAGGGCTATCAAACGATACTAATCTCGATATTTCTTCACATGCAGAATTTTTCCTATTGATAAAAGTTGGGCAGTTCTGTTTGAATCATCTTCGCTTTCCTGGGAATGCTGTTAAGACTTCTTGTGAAAGCCTCACAGTGTAGCAGAAGATGAATTGGAGTTTCCTCCTCCTCTGTACATCCTCTGCATAGTGGGCCTTCTTCTAGTTCCATCAGGTGCTTTTTAAGCTGGCAATGGCCCGTTATTATTGCCGTTGCCAGCTGTAGTTAATTTCTGCTCATTCTGAGTAGAGAGCGAGTTCTTTTGTCAGAGGGTTTCTCCAGTAGGGTTTTAGAATATCTCTGTCCAGGAGTTTTCCTCCAGTGTTTAATATGCCTCTTCACCAGAAGTGACTTGATTTCTCTCTTTGCCATTTCGTAAGGAATGCCAAAGGCTGGTTCTGGTCCAATGGATCTTATTTTGCTGCCCTTTTGGCCACATTGTCCGCTTTATCGTTCTCTGGTATGTTGGCATGAGCTGGCACCCATATTAGATTGTTGAAATTTTCACCTTCTAGCGCATTCAGTCTTCGGATGCGGTCCGTTACTAGTGCGGACGTCACTTGACAGGCGTTCAGCGCTTTGAGGGATGCTTGGCTGTCAGATACTACGAAGATTCTTTGGTTGTGGTAACCTCTATTTAACAGCATTTTCCCACATATTAAGATGGCGTAAATTTCTGCTTGGATGACGGTTACGTGGTCCCCAATGCTTAAGATTACCCCTTGCCTCAAGTTGCCGTCCCCGATGATTTCAGCTCCTGCACCTGTTGAATTTTGAGAGCAGTCGGTGTAAAATACAAGTCCATTCATTTTGACTGCCTTGCCATCCCGTTCTTTTCTTGTCTGGATGTTAATTCTGAAGGTTTTTTCGATGGTATATGCTTTTTGGTTATTCTCTCAGACACCATACTCAGTATGGGGAGTTCTTTCATCTCTCTTAGGATTGAGGCATGTCCTTGTCCATTTCTTCTTGTGTAGGAGTGAGTTTTTAGTCTGGAAGGCTCACTTAATACTTTGGCTTTCACCACCAGATGTACCCTGAGGTTTAAAAAAGTTATTTCTTCTCAGAACTCTGACAAGTCATCTTTGCACCAACAACTCTACGAACCATAATGATCGACAGGTCCATTTCTATTTTGGAAATTCGAAGCCACCAAATCTACTACCCAATTTCCACGAATGAAAACACGTAATAAAAATAATAATTTTTGCATACGAGAGTTGTTTTAAGAGTTATAAAAGTAAAACCAAAAAAAACAGTAAAAATTTGCATATAAAAAACATCACTTATATTAAATTAAATAAATGGACTTAATTAAAGTGTTTTATTATGTCCATTATCCAACTTAATTGAATTAATTATAGTCTTATTTGGCCTAGTAAGAATTTAACAAATTAAATTAGAGCCTTTTAGTCATTTAAAAATGCCAACTGTTTAAATTCTGCATTTTTCATAAAAAACTTTGGCCATTTTTATTGTCAAGTATAAAGTTGGTAGACGTTGACCAAAAAACTCCAAATAACAGACTAAATTAAAAAAGAAATAAATGCCAGTATATTATTCCTTTGTCTTTCTTAATGAATGAGGAATATTGATTAACAAGGCTCTGCCTCTTTTTTCGATTTAAAAATTTCGATACAAGTTGCTTTTTTTTCTTTTCTTCAAATTTTCGAATTTAGATTGTGTGTGTGGTTCAAATTACAAACTTTAAATTGGAAGCAACAAGTTCAATTTTTTAAATTGGATATTATATTGATTTACCAACTTTTGCGAGGCGTATTTAAAATTTGTTTACTCTTTTTTTTTCACTTAACTTTTGCTTTTTATCTCGAAATTGATAAAATTTTGTAAATTTTTCTTTTAATATTGAAAAAGTTAATACAATTTTTACTTTGGGAACGTTTTTTGATGTTTTGACGATTAAGGAAGGTGTAGACTCGTACTAAACTCAAAACCGGGCCTCCTTAGCTCTAGTCTTTGTGAACGGGGCATATTTTCGTGAAAAACAACGCAAGTTTCCTACAATCCTTTTTTCCAACTCTTCCCACCTTCCTTTGGTTGTTTTAGCAACCTAGGGGCTCTAGAGTAGTACTTTTCCGTCCGGCTACGACACCTTCAATTTTCTAAGGTCCCGTATAGCCTTTTAGTGCGGTTTCCTTGACTCAGCTCGATGCAGATTTTCATAACCATCTCCATAACATCTATACAAGAGCTTTCTTTTCCGAACGGTCATCACATCCTCCTATTTTACGTGTTCGTTCCTATTTAGTGAGGAATTAATTGACGGCGTGAGCCGTGCTCCACTTTTCTTATGGATTGACTTACTTATTATACCATAACTCGTAGACTAATGAGTCGATCGAATTGAAACTTGGCAAGCATACTCAAGTCGAGTAACTCAATAAAACCACTTGCACCAGCAAACCGTTACCCTTCTGCTGGTGAAGTCAAATAATAATAAAAATTATAACCGCCACCCCATGTAACCTCTGTTCTCTGCGAACTTTTTGAGCTTTCCTCGTAAGTACTTGTGATTTAACTTTCTCGATTTTACGATACGTCAGATCCTCAATTTCTAATACGCGACTAATTGGATTTCCCAAAATTATCGATTTTCTTATTTAGGTCGATTTTAATTGAAATTTCTTGAGTAAAATATAATTTTTTTCTTCTCTTTTATTCTATTATATTACCTAACGATATAATTAAGCTGATGATCCACAAACAACTCGTACATTTTAAGCTAAATTTTAATTAAAATTTTCATCTCAAAAGCGTTTGCTTAATTGTAGCCTATAATCCTTTCCAGCTTCGTTTTCAACACGCAGATCTGATAAAACAACTAAATTGAGTAATTAAAGTAATATCAAAAAAAAAATTAAAAAGAAGAGCATTTTCAACGAATAGATTGCTACAGGATGTTCACAAACTTTTGACTTATGACACACAGGGCCGTCCTTTAAACTTTAATGGGCTCTGTTTTATAAGCCCATATGTTTCATGGGTTTAATGGGACAATCGTAGTACCTAAGTCCATTTCAGTTTTTGGTTATCATAAGGGGAACTTCTGGCTCGACATAGCCAGAGTAAGTGGGCACTACTGGTACTACTCCTTCTATCAAACCTATCTAACATGATCTACCATCGAATGAATAACTCAATTAATTGTTAAGATGAAAATGAGTGACAGAGGGACAAAAATCAGGGAGAAAGAGCTACTCGTAGAAGCACGAACGCAGAGATATGGAGGTATATGCAGAGAGGAAATCGGAGAGGTTGGGAGGCAAAGTCAGAGATCTCAAGGCAGACAGAGGCATAGAGGTCCAGTTGGAGGTACAGAAAACGCCAATACTAAACAGTCGTGATTGGATAGTATCCATGAAACACTGCGTATTTGCCAAAAGCTTCAACGTGTTAAAAGGTCAGCACCATCACTCCAAGTGGTTTCAGGTATAAAAAAGTTGATTAATGATTATCTCCAATAGTAAAGAAGACATAGTGACGATAGAGTATGTACTATTTAAAATGGACCACACACGCCCCCACATTGTAAATACAAACAAACAATAAATAAATACGAGAAAGGCATCATTAAATATAACTAAACTGACAAGCTCCACTTCCTTTTTTTTAAACAAGCCGGGGTACCTGACATTATGCTTGTCATAACATTCAAACTCTTTTTTTTGTATTCAAAAAAACAGCGGGGTGTACCTACGGAATGGGACCCATTGTCTTTGTTTGCCGAAAGAATTTCAAAAGCATAATCGAGGTTGATTTAAACGTGTAGTGTAAATTTTTGTTGCCATAATGTTGGGCTAAAAATTCGATAAGTATAAGAGAGTCGGTCGGTATTTTTTCAACCATCCTACGTTCGTATACGACGTTTAAGACGTTAAATTATTCAAAAGAAAGAAAAATCACGTAACATTAAATTAACCATTATGAGAGATGCGGCGTGAAATATGTTTAAAAATTGTCGACTTGTTAAGGATGATTCGTGTAAACTAAATTAATTTATAAACCATGAGAATCAATTTATTTTGTAATATTTAGAGTCGTGACTTTGTACCTGTCTGCGCATCGTGTTATTAAAATTATTATAAAAATATATTTGTACCAAGAGACCAAGACATGAGTTGTATTTATTTTCAATAATTCATATACTAATTACATGGTTTGGTAATCAAAAGGTGTAATTTATGTCAAAAAGTTATTTTTTCCCGATTGTACGTATTGGACTTTTGATAATTTTGAATGAATTATTTCAACGTCCTGTATAATGCTTAACTTTTAAGTGTGAGATTAACTGTTGGATTATAAAAGGGTCAAAGTGAGTGGGCACAGATTACACACATAAGGTGATAAAGATGAATTGATCGATTTGAGCATTTATTTTTCCTTCTCTTTTCTCCAACGTTTTCATTCTTCTCGATCACGAAACGTACTTATAATTGCTACATTTCAGCGTCGAGAGTTGTGCATGAACGAGAAAGTATATCATCGGAGCTTCTGGATTTTGAAATTTATTGTAAGACAGGTTATTTGGGTTTTTTAGATTTCTTGTATTTTTTTCTCCTAGTCCACGTTTTAGTTTGATTCTTATCCAAGGCCAGCTCAATTAGATTTATTTAATAACATTCTTTACCTAAAACTTGTCAGATTTGAGCTGCCTAGACTTGTCTCACGTCTTTACATGTCTTGTATCTAATTTCATATAAGGATGAAGACATGAAAATTTAAGTTAAAACCACACCAGCACTTTTTAAGATGCAATTCAGACCACTTTCCACACCACAGTAGGTACTTATTCAGAGGTTAGAGTCGAAGTCAGGCAAACAGCTAAGTGCACAATCTGTAACATCTTGGTTTCTTTTCTGTTTTTAATTTTTAGACCCCTTCTGCAATGGAGAGGAAGCTAAAATAATTTATTTCTTGAGAAATATGCTGCACAGGGACATCCCTCTTAGATGTAATTTTCAAAACATTCTCCACAGTTGTATTGAGTCAAAATCAGAAGAACAGCTGGAGCACAATCTGAAACATCTTGCTTTCTTTCCGATTTCCAATTTTTAGACCCCTTCTGCAATAGAGAAGAAGCTAAAATAATTTATTTCTTGAGAAGTATGCTGCACAGGGATAGCCCTATTAGATTTAGCAGTTGGATTGATTTAAAATCAGATCAACAGCTTGAGCATAATCTCTAACATCTTGGTTTCGTTTCGGTTTCCAATTTTTAGACCCCTTCTGCAATGGACGGGACGCTAAAATAATTTATTTCTTGAGGAATATGCTGTGTATGGACAGTCCTCTTAGATGTAATTTTTAAAACATTCTACATAGTTGCATTAAGTCAAAATCAGACGAACAGCTGGAGCACAATCTGTAACATACTTACTTTGTGTCTTTCTGATTTCCAATTTTTAGACCCCTTCTGCAATGGAGAAGAAGCTAAAATAATTTATTTCTTGAGAAATATGCTACACAGGGACATCCCTCTTAGATGTAATTTTCAAAACATTCTCCACAGTTGTATTGAGTCAAAATCAGAAGAACAGCTGGAGCACAATCTGAAACATCTTGCTTTCTTTCCGATTTCCAATTTGTAGACCCCTTCTGCAATGGAGAAGAAGCTAAAACAATTTATTTCTTGAGAAATATGCTGCACAGGGACAGCCCTTTTAGATGTAATTTTCAAAACATTTTCTACCAGTTGGATTGATTCAAAATCAGATGAACAGCTTGAGCATAATCTCTAACATCTTGGTTTCGTTTCGGTTTCCAATTTTTAGACCCCTTCTGCAATGGACGGGAAGCTAAAATAATTTATTTCTTGAGGAACATGCTGCGTATGGACAGTCCTCTTAGATGTAATTTTTAAAACATTCTCCACAGTTGGATTGAGTCAAAATCAGACGAACAGCTGGAGCACAATCTGTAACATCTTGGTGTCTTTTCGGTTTCCAGTTTTTAGACCCTTCTGCAATGGAGAAGAAGCTAAAACAATTTATTTCTTGAGAAATATGCTGCACAGGGACAGCCCTCTTAGATGTAATTTTCAAACATTCTCCACAGTTGTATTGAGTCAAAATCAGAAGAACAGCTTGAGCATAATCTCTAACATCTTGGTTTCGTTTCGGTTTCCAATTTTTAGACCCCTTCTGCAATGGACGGGAAGCTAAAATAATTTATTTCTTGAGGAATATGCTGCGTATGGACAGTCCTCTTAGATGTAATTTTTAAAACATTCTACATAGTTGCATTGAGTCAAAATCAGACGAACAGCTGGAGCACAATCTGTAACAAACTTTGTGTCTTTTCGGTTTCCAATTTTTAGACCCCTTCTGCAATGGAGAAGAAGCTAAAATAATTTATTTCTTGAGAAATATGCTGCACAGGGACATCCCTATTAGATGTAATTTTCAAAACATTCTCCACAGTTGTATTGAGTCAAAATCAGAAGAACAGCTGGAGCACAATCTGAAACATCTTGCTTTCTTTCCGATTTCCAATTTTTAGACCCCTTCTGCAATGGAGAAGAAGCTAAAATAATTTATTTCTTGAGAAATATGCTGCACAGGGACATCCCTATTAGATGTAATTTTCAAAACATTCTCCACAGTTGTATTGAGTCAAAATCAGAAGAACAGCTGGAGCACAATCTGAAACATCTTGCTTTCTTTCCGATTTCCAATTTTTAGATCCCTTCTGCAATAGAGAAGAAGCTAAAATAATTTATTTCTTGAGAAATATGCTGCACAGGGACAGCCCTTTTAGATGTAATTTTCAAAACATTCTCCACAGTTGTATTGAGTCAAAATCAGAAGAACAGCTGGAGCACAATCTGAAACATCTTGCTTTCTTCCGATTTCCAATTTTTAGACCCCTTCTGCAATGGAAAAGAAGCTAAAACAATTTATTTCTTGAGAAATATGCTGCACAGGGACAACCCTTTTATATGTAATTTTCAAAACATTTTCCACAGTTGGATTGATTTAAAATCAGACGAACAGCTGGAGCACAATCTCTATCATCTTGGTTTCTTTTGGGTTCCAATTTTTGGATCCCTTCTTGGATTGTGGATTGGAGTCGCCTCATTATTTTGACTTTCTCCCATATTTGGATTTCTGGTTCATTATGACTTATGAGTATTATGCCTTTTTGCCTGAGCAGTATCCTGTACATAGTCCTTTTATTGTTCTGATACAAGGTTTGCTGATTTTGGCATTTGTTTGACTACAACCATTGAAGTTCTTCCAGAAGGTGTCGTACTAGTGAGAGATTCATTTATCGTTGATTTCCTAAGTGTACTATTTATGCAAGTTCAAAAGTCAGATAGGGTTTCGCTAGTCTTGATTGGCTAGAGAATTGGTTTTTTCATTGCATTTGATCCAACTGTGCAAATAACGCAAGTTTCAGGGCATCCATCTTCACGACGAGTCATCTCTTCTCTTTTTGACTTGAGTATTCGAAGCTCCCATAAGTTCTTAGGTTTTTCTAACGTCAAAAACGATTAAATCCTAACAGCAGTCTGCTCAGTATTTACTTTTTCTTGCTCTGATTATACCACGACGATCTGATTTTGCACTAATATAGCCCTGGGGCATCTTTTTGGAAAAACAGAAACGAAAATATTTTCCTATTTTAAATATTGAAAATTGGCCCTATGAGTTACGATAATTGAAATCCTTTCATGCCAACTCAATTCGAGACGATTAAAAAATTTTTTGCTCTTTTTCTCTATTTAGGTTTAAACGCGATGTCGACAGATGGGACAAATTCAAGCACAAACCTACATTTATTGTGTTAATCTATTATTAATTACCTATTGTTATCGAGTGCTTGATTTTTTTTAATAATCGATCTCCCCTTACATAAAATACCAGCACGTTTTATCCATTCAAGTCAAAATGAATAGACGAACTAGGCAGGTTTTTTTAATTGGAATTATGTTAAACGTTAAATTAAAAATCTCCACATGATAAAATCGGTTCTATAATAATAATGCTAAGAAATTTTTTGTTGAAATAAGTTAACATTAACACAATCAAAATTGGTCTTCTAGAGTTCCCCTTTTAGTACTCCAAAGGGAGTGTTGTCGGGGCATTATAACAATTAATGATGTTATCATCCACATCTGATAGCGCAACCGGTAACCGCTTAATTAGTTATGTACCGTTCTCGACTTACAACTTGTAATACGAACATGCAACAAGTTTATTTTTATCATTAAAACATAGGCACTAAATTTTTATTTTTAATGAAAAATTATGCTTTGCTTTAACAGGAAAGCACGAGCGGATCCAAAGGGGACTATCGTCCCTCTTTTTCGAACTGTTTGGTATTTATGAATCAATTGAGAATTTATAAAATATTTGACCCCCTGTTCCAAATTTGCATCCCTCTAAAAAAATTGGCTGACTCCACTAATAGAATCGTTTAATTTCCCAACCTACACTTTTTCCACTATCCCATCCCCAATATATCAGTCTATCAAGCTCCCAACAAAAAGGAAGTGAAAATTGCTCAACATTTCTCATGAAAAAAAGTTTTCAGATACGAAATAAATTATTATTGCCTTACTCTAACTTTGCGATTTCATGACTTTCATTTTTCTTAAGAAATGAGTCCGACCCTTGATGTCGTCATTAATTTTGTTTTGTTTGTCTGTAATGGAAACTTTTTTCT
Organism: Malthinus seriepunctatus; assembly: GCA_963924605.1. Taxonomy (NCBI): domain Eukaryota; kingdom Metazoa; phylum Arthropoda; class Insecta; order Coleoptera; family Cantharidae; genus Malthinus; species Malthinus seriepunctatus. The sequence continues at coordinate 5,020,593 of OZ004600.1, forward strand.
TCTGTTTAAATATCCCTATGCGTTTAATGGGAAATATACTCTTCCAAGATGATTCATTAAGAGAGGGTAGTTTTAGCTATTTAAGAATAAACTATAAATAGTTTTATGTATCACTATGACTAAGGGTGGATGATTCTTAAAAAATTATTTTTTGTAATTTTAAGTAAATTGTTTTTGACAAAATAAGTTTCTTTATTTCCTGTTATTCCCAAAGGATAAACGCCGTCAACCCGTCCCTACTACTCCACTTTTATTCAGTTACGTCGAGTTAGGGGACTCGAATGTCTGTCACAGTACAAGTTACAATCAATTTTCCAGATTATATTCCAAATAACTAACGAGAATACAACCTAATTCGACGCGAAAGGAAAAATAAAAAAGCTTGGTCCTTCGAACCGGATTTGAATAAGTATCAGTAGCCGAAAAAACTTTATTAGCGTGTTGTGCTTCTTGTTGGTTATCGTTTAAATGTTTGTTGCAGAAAACCAGAACTAATCCGAGTAAAGAGCGCCATTAAACGGGACTAATACGTGTACAATTAGAACAAAAGCTCGGTTGTTCTTTGTTTTAATTGGTTTACTGTGGCCTACAGCTGTCTAAAAAGACCATTTTCCGAAACTGACGAATCTCAAATGCTTTTTGTTCCTTCTCCAAAGCTCAAATATATTTCATTCACAGCTTTTACTTCACATTTGATTAAAAAACTTTCTTTCTACTCGAATACAATTAAAGCACAAAACACACGTTAAATTAAACAGCTGTCTGCTCTCCAAAGCCCCCTGCATTAAACTTTTCCAAAGTTGTTTCGATAAATTTTTGATTTTTTTTTGTCTTTACTCAAAAATGATTATACGTGTAGATTAGGATGACATTTGTGGCTCTTTTTATTACCTTCCAGTTTAACTATTTGTGTATATTTATGTTCGTTTTGAGAATCTAATAAATAAAATTAGATAAAGAAAAAGTCTCTTTCGAGATTTACTAACTCTAACTGTCACTAACGTTAAAACCACATTTATAAAAATGGATAAATAACTTTTGTGCGCTCTCAACGTTTAACTTCTTCAAGAGCCAATAATCCACGTTCTATATTAAGGTGGCATTTCTGAAATTTGCCAGACGATTTTGTAGAGAATTAAATTTTTAGGCTTAAAGTCTATACAGGATGAATAAAATTGACAAAGGGATGAATTAGGGTTGATAGATTAAATCTTTAAGTCATGATTATGCTTGAATCGTATGATTAGGGGGTTGTAATTAAAAAGAAATGATAAGTACGAGGTTCAGGAATTGAACAGCAATACAAGACCACGAGCACGAGCAATATAACTCGGCTACTAGGTTCTCACCATACCGCGAGACCTCTCTCTCACAAAAGGTGCACGCAAGCAAGTCGTTCGCCAGACCTCGAGACCCCTCTCTTGCGAGATAGACCACCGAGTCCGGGTGGACGCAGGAAAGTCTTTCGCCAGACTTCGAGACCCTTCTCTTACGAGATAGACCACTGAGTCCTGGAAACCAAAAGGTCTTCGTCCACCAAATCCCGAGACCTCTCTATGAAGAGAGAGACCACTGAGTGCTAGTGTACGAGGGAAAGTCATGGGCTTGCTGAAGGCAAACGGGTAAATGATAATTAATATAAAAATTAATTAGCTTAATTAATTAATAACGCAGATAAAAATGACACAAGGGAAATCAGACGCGCACCCGTTCACCCGAAAGGTGAAACGAGGAATCCCTTATCAAAATGGAGAAGGGGCGTAACTTGAATTGTATTCAAGAGAAATTATCACTTAATACGTTATAAATTTTCCTCCAACAACAAATTTTACCACCACTCCACGTGTATTTAAATGAATTTAAAACTTTTCAATCCTATAATTAAAAATTATTAGATAAATAAATACTCAAGTGATAAGGGTTAAATAATTTTTATAGAGTTAAAAATGATTTAAGAGGTAAATTAAAAATCAGCTGTTATAACGCTGATAGTAAAATAGGGAAAATTAAAATTAAGTAATTCTGCTCCAATCTTGATGATATTGTTACACTGTGATACGCCACTGATCTCTGAATGCAACTAAAAATCGCTTAGGCATAATAATCTAGTGTCGAGGTTAAAGATAAAAAAATTTGTGTCAAAAGTATTTGACACAAACGTTATTATATCAAAGTATGATTTAAAAATTAGTCTTTTAAAAATCCCCAAAAATGTTTAGTTTTCTTAAAACGGAATCCGAAGAGAAACAAGAAGTTTACGAAAATGTATTGGAAGGTTTAAAAAAAATATATAAAAATAAATTATTTCCTTTAGAAGAGCATTATGGTTTTCACGATTTTCATTCTCCACAATTATACGATTCGGATTTTGATGCGAAACCATTAATATTATTAGTAGGACAATATTCAACAGGAAAGACGACGTTTATTAAGTATCTTCTTGAAAGAGAGTTTCCGGGTATGCGGATTGGTCCGGAGCCAACGACCGATAGCTTTAGCGCAGTGATGTATAGTGAAAAAGAAGGACTGATACCGGGAACTGCATTAGTTGTAGATCCGAAGAAACAATTTAGACCATTATCGAAATTCGGAAATGCATTTCTTAATAGATTTCAGTGCTCTTTAGTTAAATCTACAGTTTTAAAAGGAGTTTCCATTATCGATACGCCGGGAATTTTAGCAGGCGAAAAACAAAGAATCGACAGAGGATACGACTTTACCGGAGTATTAGAATGGTTCGCCGAGAGGGTTGACCGCATCATTTTACTCTTCGATGCTCACAAATTAGATATTTCGGACGAATTTAGAAGGTCTATTGAGGCACTAAAAGGGCACGACGATAAAATACGCATAGTTCTAAACAAGGCGGATATGATCGATCATCAGCAACTTATGCGAGTGTACGGTGCCTTGATGTGGTCGCTAGGAAAAGTACTTCAAACTCCCGAAGTTGCTCGGGTTTATATAGGCTCATTTTGGGACGAACCGCTAAGATTTGACATCAATAGGAAATTGTTCGAAGACGAATCGCAAGACCTTTTTAAAGATTTGCAAGGTTTGCCCAAAAATGCGGCTATGAGAAAGTTGAGCGATTTAATTAAAAGGACTAGATGCGCTAAAGTTCACGCGTACATAATTTCGGAATTGCGTAAAGAAATGCCTCAAATGTTTGGAAAAGATAACAAAAAACAATTGTTACTTACAAATTTGGAGAGTATTTTTAAACGTATACAGTTCGAAAAGGGCATTTCACCTGGAGACTTTCCGGACATTGAAAAAATGCAAGACTCGCTCCTAAAATACGATTTTACGAAATTTCACAGCTTTAAACCTAAACTCATGGAAGCCGTAGATAAAATGTTAACCGACGACATATCTCAACTGATGTCGATGATTCCGCACGAAGAAAGTGTATTCGAAGAAAATAATAAAGTTTCCGGTGGCGTATTTGAAGTTGTCGAAGATCGAATTTCTCCTTTCGGTTATAAAAGAGGCGAAGGAGCCAACGCCGGTTACGGCGAACCCGAATGGATCGTCAATAGAGATAGAAGAAGTTACGACGAAGCGTTTGATTCTTTATCTCCAGAAGGTGCAAAATTATCGGGATCGCTCGCCAAACTCGAGATGCTCAAGTCAAAGTTGCCCAATCAAGTTTTGGGAAAAATTTGGAAATTGGCCGACATCGACAGGGACGGGTATTTGGACAAGGACGAATTTGCACTCGCTATGCATCTGATTCATGTGAAACTGGAAGGAAACGATTTACCCCTAGATTTACCCGACCACTTAAAACCACCCTCTAAAAGAGATTTTTTTTAAAACCGTTATGTAACAGATATTTTGTGTCAAAATAAATAGTTTTAAAGTACTCGAGGAAATTTTCAAAGTTTTAGGGTGGCTTCACAGTTTGTTATGAGCTATAACGGGTGTTCAAGAATCCTTTTGGTCCCAGACGGCTATCAACTACAAATCATACGTATCCCATACGTCTTTAAGGCCCATCTACACACGCAGGCTTGCACGGGCCAAACCGGAGCGTCTGGACAGCGTTTAGGCCGCCTGCACAGGCCAAACCGGAAGGCAATGCATGTGGGCGTAGACGGGCCTTTAAATTACACTACTTGTCACTGTTGAAAAGTCATTTGATAACTCAAATCATGATAGTTTAGTATTTCATTGTCAACTGGGATTAAAAGACTTTTTGAACATCCTTTAACATTTTTTAGCAAATATAATTTTCTTAGCCACCTGTATGTCGCCAAAATATTTTACCCTTTGTTAATTTTTGTTTTTTTATGTTTCGTTTTAGTTGGTGGAAATCGATTTTCAATAAAAATAAATTTTGGTAGCTCAGGTGCAACCTCGAGTATTTACTTATAGAGTCGATAGTTTATTTTTTCTAAAGTAGAAAATTGAATTACTTGATTTATATTGTATTTTTAAACGAATGTAGGTATAGTATAAAAGACGGTAAAAGCAATAAGATGTAAGATGATTTTTCCTCATACCCAACGACTTTTCCGTTATAGGAAACATAAAAAACTTTTCTACAGTACTAACGTGATGTTTCTTTTTGTTGTTCTTATTTATGTGATTTAGTTGGAAATTATTGACCAGTTACTGATAAAAATTAGATTATTTTGCTCCTAAGTGCTTTTATTGCGACGGTAGTACGGTAGTGAAGTAACGAGAAAATTTGTAGAACAAGTAACAGAATATGAGCCTTCTCTCTCCGTGATCGATTTTATACATTATATTTTTTTAACGAGATCTTTCTTATAAGGTAATCCGTAAAAATGTATCCTCAGATCAAATATAGCCCTATATTAAAGGCCATCTTCCATCTCTATCATGCATGAAATTCAAGATCAGAGAAGTTGAAGAGACAGGGGTGATATTGTAACACCGATCTTACCATCGTGTGTACATTACGCCTTCGACGTTCCTCAAGTCAAAAACACGGGGGGTTCGGAGCGATTAACAAGCAACAAACCAAAAATAAAAATATTTCTTCTAAATGGCGTCCATTAGATGACGGTCGGTCCCTGAACACCACAACGGACTGGCGACTCTCAAAGAACTGGTTGAAGAACTCGAAGGCCTGACTAGCGTTCTTCTACATCGACAGTTGGCCAAGAAACCCAAGACTGTAATCAAGCCCCACACGATCGGTCAAAAACCCAAAGACTATGGAAAAGTGGCAAGCCAACAGGCCACCCCACTTGCAATCAGATCAACAGTCGGCCAAGAAGCCCAAGACTGTAATTGAGTCCCACACGATCGGCCAATAAGCTCAAAGACCGTTGAGATGTGATTTATGGTTAGCCCGAAAGCCTGACCAACAAGATGGATGCACACGGGTAGTCACGGACTCCCTTGAAATTAATCCACGTCGAATATTTATTAATTCTCCACCACCAAGTTCTTAACTTTCGATTTAACTACGAGGTGGGAACGTACGCACATCTTACTACGTACGTTTCGTACTCATATCTTTACAATTATCACCAAACTCTTACATAAATGTTTTTTATGCGATTATGTAGGTAGTAATATATGTGGGCGGAGGACCCGATAGTTACTGTTGAATTACGTACGAGCCATTTTTAATAAAAAAAAACACTCGGACGCGAAAACGATGTTAGTTTTTCCCGTATCAGAGGCATAATCTTAAGGGTTTGTAAAATCCTGATATGTGTAGAAAAACGCATCGTTACAATATGAAGATAGAAGATGAGAGCTCATAATAGAAAAACTAGACTTTACAAGTAGTACTCGAAAAAACGGCACTTAGGAGCCACCTCTTCATCTTTTTGGACGTCATTGGCCTACCTTCTCTCCTTTATATGCACTTTTTAGCAACAGAGCTGACGGTTTAACTAGCTCTCCAAAGCACGTCCTAATGGATATCAATTCTCAAGGTTTTTGAATTTTTCAGTAGCTGTAGTCTCTCGGTTTATGAGATTCAAAGTACCGGCCCTTATTAAACTTGAGAATGTTATATTAAGAGCCTGTGCTATTTTCCATGACAAAATTAATTATTTCATGGTATATCCTCTTCTATTTACGTTTAGTTTATTAAAACGATAATTAACATCTTGTACAAGTAATTATTTCTATTTTCCTAACCCAACTTTTTGCGCTATTTCTTCATCAAGTAAGCGTTGACACGTTTAAAATCTCCCTTTTAACTAAATTTATCTGTCACTTAGATTGTTATTAAGTCGTAATATCGTTACATCACGTCTTTCCATTTTAATATTATTACATAACTGAGACTTGACAAATCAAAAACTGTGTTTTCATTTTGAATCGATTCTAGACAGGTGTCTCTTCTATCAGTTGATGTGAGGGAAGCTGGGTAAACCCCGTAGGTAAAATAAATTAAAAGTGACGTTGTTGTTGGTGGTGGTAGTAGACGATTTTAAAACACCTGCAGAAAATAGTTGACAGGTGAAATATAAAGCTTCCAACAAACCTTTTATTTGACAAGACCGCAAACGTATAGCATAACCTAAAAATATTTTAAATTCATAGCTCGTTCGTGTTCGAATTATAAACATTTTGAAAATTGTTTCGCTTTGATTTCAAAATATAATTTTTTTAAAATTGTTCTATGATTAGAAAGGACACGTGGAGGGTGTATCGAGCATTGTGGTGTAACAAAACAGTCACATTGTAAATGCATTGAAGGTAAACACGAGTTTCTACTTTAACATGCATACACTTTTCGCTACAGGAGCGCTCTAACGATCAAGGGACGAGTGTTTGAAAATGAAAGAAAAACACCAGCGTAAAAGTAAAAAGTAATAATTGTTGGTGTTACACATATAGGGCAACTACGGGTCTCGTTGTAAGTGATTAAACATGTAAAATTGTACTTTTGTAATTTCCTGCTTCCCTGATTATTTTTGAAAAAAAAGCTTGTATTAAAAGTTTGTTGTAGAACATAAAATTCTGCATCTAAATCAATAAACAAACTTAATTTTGTATGTTTTGTAAGGGTAGAAATTAAATACGAAAATGTCGAAAACTACCTCCAAATAGAGATAGCCATGGGGATTTTTTTTCTGACTGACAATTAGGTATTGCTGTCAGTGAACTAACGAAACATTGGAAATTGTTTAAAACCCATGAATATTGCTATTAATTTTCCACATTTTCATCTGTCTGAAATAATTATATTATATTAGGGAAACAGAAAATTACGAAAGTGATTTTTCAAGTTAAATCCCTACGATCAAGCCCTGTGGTTACCACCCTGTATATTTGTAAAGTTATTCCTTTTCTAAACAATTCGTAACTAACACAAAACCAAATTTATATTTACTTGTTTGTATTATTCATAAACTTAATTAAAATCACGTACTAGCGAGTAAAAAGAAACTTTCTTCCTCTAGCGGTGATTTGATACCTCCACAGTAAAATTCACGCGTCGTTACAACTTGAAACTAATTAAATCTAATTTTCTTCAAAACCCATCGTCTTTTTCTTGCTCTTTTTTAGCAAAACAAAATAATTGATGAGTTTCCGTCTTTTTCAGGCAAGTCAATCAGTTTTAACCGTACAACAAATTGGATGTCATTCTAAGGTTAGTTAATAGTACAATTAACATTAATTAATTATTAGTCAAAACTATACCTAAATGGTAATTGTTACCATGTTCCTAGTGAAATGTGCAATTGCGTTTGTGGCATGCAATCAGTATTAACCATTCAATTAGTGTAGAATTAAGTGAGTTCTCATTATCAATTTATACGCCGTTGTTTAAATTGATGTTAATTAGGGATTATACTTAAATTTGGTTTATTTTGGGGTTTAAATTGTTACGATTGTTTTCTTTAATAATTGATTCGTCAATGTTGGGAATTTTCGTTAATTGTAGCTTTCTTTGCATGTAATAATAGACAGTTGCTTTCGCTCTCACTGATTGCTTTAAATTAAAATGAAATCAAAGAGACTCTAAAGTGACCAAACTTTTTCGTACGAAATTTTATGAATTTTCAAAATATTAAATAAATATACAGGGTGTCCCTAAACAAATAGGTATAATTTAAGACCACGAATATGTGAAGCATTGCGAGCCTAGTAACTTTTTGTACATATGAAAAAGTATTATGTTCGAAAAAAATATTTTCTTTTCTTTATATAATTACTAGACATTAGAGTCCAAAAATGGAAAAAAGAATTACTTTCTTAATTAGCCCAGGTTTGTCATGGATGTGAAACGTGTAATTGAAAGCTGCTGTGTGGTGCACTTTTGTAAATTTAGGTTTAAGTTATTTTTGCTTAGGTATTGGATAGATAAATCACAGCCCTAATCGAAATTTTAATATTAATTTTTTAAATTCAAAATGGCGGCCAATATCTTTCCCCATTTTATGGTTTTTCCATTATAACTTGGCCTGAAAGTATTATTATAAAAACTTCAAAACGGCATTGTATAGTCAAAATATAGGGCTTTCTCCCTAACTTAATTGATTTTAAAATTGTTTTAAAATTTCTCACCTAGATCAAAAATTTTAAATGAATTTTCTCAAAATCTGTTAACCCTGTTTGTTTCATTTTTATTTACGTTATAGACACCGCAGTTTTCTATCGAATGCTACGCGTTTTATTCCTTACAAATTTCCAGGACCGGAGTTATGTTTTTTTTAAATTCAAACTAACGGCCAATACATTTTTCCCATTTTGTGGTTTTTCACTTATAACTTGGCTGCTAATTATTATTATGAAAATTTCAAAACGGCACTGTATAGCCGGAATGTAGGGCTTTCGCCCTAACCTAATTGATCTTTAAAATTCTTTTAAAATTACCCACCTTTAAAGAGCTAAATAGGTCAAAATTTTAAATGGGATTTTCTCAAAATCTGTTAACGACGTGTATTTCATTTTTGGTTATGTTGTAGACATCGCAGTTTTCTATCGAATGCTACGCGTTTTATACCTTACAAATTTCCAGGACCGGAGTTATGATTTTTTTAAATTCAAACTAACGGCCAATACATTTTTCCCATTTTGTGATTTTTCCCTTATAACTTGGCTGGTAATTATTATTATTAAGAAAATTTCAAAAGTATAGCCAAAATATAGGGCTTTCGCCCTAACCTAATTGATTTTTAAAATTCTTGTAAAATTTCCCACCTTTAGGGCTAAATAGGTCAAAATTTTGCAATGAATTTTCTCAAAATCTTTTAACGACGTGTATTTCATTTTTGGTTATGTTGTAGACATCGCAGTTTTCTATCGAATGCTACGCGTTTTATTCCTTACAAATTTCCAGGACCGGAGTTATGTTTTTTTTAAATTCAAACTAACGGCCAATACATTTTTCCCATTTTGTGGTTTTTCCCTTATAACTTGGCTGGTAATTATTATTATTAAGAAAATTTCAAAAGTATAGCCAAAATATAGGGCTTTCGCCCTAACCTAATTGATTTTTAAAATTCTTGTAAAATTTCCCACCTTTAGGGCTAAATAGGTCAAAATTTTGCAATGAATTTTCTCAAAATATTTTAACACCGTCTTTTTCATTTTTGGTTATGTTGTAGACATCGCAGTTTTCTATCGAATGCTACGCGTTTTATTCCTTACAAATTTCCAGGACCGGAGTTATGTTTTTTTTAAATTCAAACTAACGGCCAATACATTTTTCCCATTTTGTGGTTTTTCCCTTATAACTTGGCTGGTAATTATTATTATTAAGAAAATTTCAAAAGTATAGCCAAAATATAGGGCTTTCGCCCTAACCTAATTGATTTTTAAAATTCTTGTAAAATTTCCCACCTTTAGGGCTAAATAGGTCAAAATTTTGCAATGAATTTTCTCAAAATATTTTAACACCGTCTTTTTCATTTTTGGTTATGTTGTAGACATCGCAGTTTTCTATCGAATGCTACGCGTTTTATTCCTTACAAATTTCCAGGACCGGAGTTATGTTTTTTTTAAATTCAAACTAACGGCCAATACATTTTTCCCATTTTGTGGTTTTTCCCTTATAACTTGGCTGGTAATTATTATTATTAAGAAAATTTCAAAAGTATAGCCAAAATATAGGGCTTTCGCCCTAACCTAATTGATTTTTAAAATTCTTGTAAAATTTCCCACCTTTAGGGCTAAATAGGTCAAAATTTTGCAATGAATTTTCTCAAAATATTTTAACACCGTCTTTTTCATTTTTGGTTATGTTGTAGACATCGCAGTTTTCTATCGAATGCTACGCGTTTTATTCCTTACAAATTTCCAGGACCGGAGTTATGTTTTTTTTAAATTCAAACTAACGGCCAATACATTTTTCCCATTTTGTGGTTTTTCCCTTATAACTTGGCTGGTAATTATTATTATTAAGAAAATTTCAAAAGTATAGCCAAAATATAGGGCTTTCGCCCTAACCTAATTGATTTTTAAAATTCTTGTAAAATTTCCCACCTTTAGGGCTAAATAGGTCAAAATTTTGCAATGAATTTTCTCAAAATATTTTAACACCGTCTTTTTCATTTTTGGTTATGTTGTAGACATCGCAGTTTTCTATCGAATGCTACGCGTTTTATTCCTTACAAATTTCCAGGACCGGAGTTATGATTTTTTTAAATTCAAACTAACGGCCAATACATTTTTCCCATTTTGTGGTTTTTCCCTTATAACTTGGCTGGTAATTATTATTATTAAGAAAATTTCAAAAGGGCACTGTATAGCCAAAATCTGGGCCTTCGCCCTAACCTAATCGATTTTTAAAATTCTTTTAAAATTGCCCACCTTTAAAGGACTAAATAGGTCAAAATTTTGCAATGAATTTTCTGAATATCTGTTAACGCCGTCTTTTTCATTTTTGGTTATGTTATAAACATCGCAGTTTTCTATCGATTGCCACGCATTTTATTCCTTACAATTTTCCAGGACCGGAGTTATGATTTTTTTTATTTTTAAATTTAAAATGGCGGCCAATACATTTTTCCCATTTTGCGGTTTTCCCTTATAACTTGGCCAGTAATTATTATTATGAAAATTTTAAAACTGCATTATTTAGCCAAAGTATAGGGCTCTCATCCTAATATAACTGATTTTTAAAATGCCACCTTGAAATGGTCAAAATAAGTCAAAATTTTGAAATAGATTTTCTCAAAATCTGTGCACGCCATTTTTTTCTGTTTTGATTATGTTATAGATATCGCAGTTTTCTGTGCAATGCAATGCGTTTTATACGTTATGAGTTTTTGATTGTCAATATTTCATCATATCTGCCATTTCTTTTGTAATAGAAATGAAAACTAGAAAATTGGTAATTCTATCAATCCTTTGAATATCTACTATTTCATACTATTTTTGGTTAACAAAGCGCTTCCAGTTAAACCGGAAATTACAAAAATATCAAAATTTCTTAGGAACACCTTGTATAGTATTTTTTTAAATATTTTGAAAGATCGTAAAATTAGCTATCGGATGATACCCAATACTTTATACTTTACTTCCACTTTAACCGGAAATGGAACCAATTTTCTTATTTTAAAGACTGGTACTTTAAAATAGTTTTGATACGCACGAAAAAGTCGTATTATGCCACATCAGAGTTTTATTTTTAATCTGTAAAAAATTGTTTTTGTGACACTATTGATATCTTTTTTTAACTAAAATCCCATTTTAGTAAATTTCTTGCAAGTTGTGTTCAGCTGCATATAAGTTATTTCTGCCAACCCCTCTAAAGTTTGGATTGGCGATGACAAACAGAGCTTACAATTATTACTATGTTCTCCACAACTATTTCCATTATTACAAATCGAAACCGCAATTAAAATTACGATTACAAAATAACATTACAAGTTTGAACTGTAGTCCATAAGTAAACATTCGATAATTGGTATTGCATAGTGCAATGGTGATAAAATAGCAATTAAACATTAAAACTGTTAAATCGGCATTATTCTGGAACAATAGTCAGTGCGAAACTGCAGCTGCTTAATTCGATTTAACAACTAAGTTCAAAAGATAAATTCGTAAGGGAGTCTAAATTTGTAAAAAAATATCCCCTTGTGAAAACTTACAACTCAATTTTCGATTTACATGTAAGGTGGGTTGCGTTATCGAATGAGAAGTAAAAGAAAAAGTTTTACACATTTTTTTTAACTTTTACAAAATTTTGTTTGGGCATAAGTAGACCTTAAATTCGTAAATCGCGTTTTTCAATTTGTACGTAAATTTGTTTGAGGGGCAAAATTCAAGAGCGTAGAACCAATTTCTGAAGTGGACAACTTTTGAGCTTTTATGTTGGAATTTAATGGGGCGCATTAAATTGTTTTAGTTTCTCTCCTACTACACAACACGGTAGTTATCGACGTCTTTAAAAAAAGATAATCCTCTAAATTTAAGATGCCTCTCAGTCTGCTACATTTTATAAGGGATTATTTTATGATTAATTGCTTGTCGGGAGAATTAAAAAATTTTTATTTTTAAAATTGTCTCTTGTTTTGTAACGTCACTAAATGTATTTTTAATTGACTTTAGTTACAACCTTCTGCTTCTTCTTCTTCTTATGGTTTGTTATTTTTTAATGTAGTTGAACTTTAACCTACACTCGTAGAGAGATAATAACGTTATGTACTACACACAAACAGGAAGAATATGAGAATTGTATTGTTTTACATTCATTTAAAAATTCTCTTCTCTTAAAAGGTTTAAATTCCTCAGTTATTTAATCCAAATTGATCATTGGACGCATTTCAAAAATTCCAAGGCCATAGTTCAAGTAAAAACAAAAAAAAATAAGAGTGTTATTTGAAAAGTTTTTAAGGTAGAACGATTGGGTTACGGTTTGCCAACTTCGTAACCTGAAACTCAAATCTCCTAAATTTCCTTTATCGAACTTTTCCAAAGTTTTCCTAGGTGTTCACTTTCGTGCACCCTTGAACTCATACGCAACGGTCTATTTAATTTCCCTCGTACGTTTATAACTATATCTCGGTCTTGTGGGCTAATTTAAGCCCAGATGAGGCACATCGTCTATAGAACTGTGGTCTCTATAGAGGAGCAGTGGCTCTGGAAGTTTTCGATCATCCTTTTCAAAGACTGTAGACAAGATGTTTCTACTGAGGACGATGTCCATGCTCTCTACAAATCTATTGGGCGGTGTTCCCTAGGGAACAGCAAGCTGTTGTATAAGTCTCTTTAACCGTTGTCGTCATTATTTTGAGCGATGGGACAATTTTACTTCGTCTTCCTAAATGGGTTACTGACAAATGGATGAAATATTTATTGAGCTTTTCCGACAGAGACCCTCTCGGTCATCTTTAGTTTGAGTAGCATGTGGCTGTTTGCCACGTACGATGGCAATAAGAACCATAAGGCACATATTTTGCTCTAAATTGAGAATTATAGGTCCCCACTTCATAAGCCAACAATAACCTCTACGTTAGAATAGATTATTTTAATTTAGTTCCCTCCTCTCAATGATGTTTTGACTGAGGAAGGTGTCTATGCTCTCTAAATATGTCTTGTGCGATGTTCCCTGTTGTATAAGTCTCTTTAATCGTGTTGTCGTCATTATTTTTAGCGATGGGACAATTTTACTTCGTCTTCCTAAGTGAGTTACTGACCTGGCATGGATGAAATATTTATTGAACTTCTTCAACAGAGGCCCTCCATTGTCTTTAACTTGAGTAGCATGTGGTTGTTCACCACGTACTATAGTCTAAGACAGACAGACAATAAGAACCACAAAGCACTTATTAATTGTGCCCATTTTTGTCACAACACCTCCAAGTTACAAGGGAGTAACAGAGAGAGCTCCTCCACACTAAAATTTTGTTATGGAAACATTTTTCTGGTCTATTCAGTATAGGAAGGTTTTCTTTTCTTATACCTTCTTCAATCTTGTCTTGTTATACATTTAGCGCCAGAAGCGACAGTTTATAGAATTAATTGTGGTTAGTTGTTAAAAATCAAACTTAACTGTTCTCTAAAAACATCCAATTTAACACTTTCAAAAAATAATTAATAACAAAATGAATAACCAACCTGTCAGGGGTTTTTTTTGTTAAAAGCGCTACAACAAATTCGCTAAAATAATAATAATAATAATGAGACGTCGAAGCTTTACAAGCCCAATCTTTTGAGATTTTGATTAATGATTTCTCAAAGCTTTAACCTTGAAAAGATGTGTAAATTGAAAATTTTCTTTACATTTTTGTACTTTTCTTGTCGTTCAGCACCGTTGAAGTGTGTCGTCTTATGAGCTTCCGAAACTAATTATTTTTTTAAAAATAACTTCCAACTTCCAGGCCGGTTCGACTGTATATGAAAGCCGAACACAAATTAGAAAAGCGAATTTTTTTTGTTTACTTTTTTCTCCTCGTATTTTTAAGGGTCGACTTAAAATATAATTGACTACTTTTGCCTTAATTCCAATTTAGTACTTAATTGGTGGTTTTTTACTAATTACTTCAATAGAATTATTTTTAGAACAAGTCATTAGGATGATTAAAGAACAAACGTTGGGAAAAAACCTTTGAAACAAAAGAATTTTTAACATTGGATGAAATAATTTTTTTGTGTAATTTTGACAATGAGGAGCGGTCCCAATTATTTAATTGTAACGGTAAGCGTAATTTTCGTACTGCTTTAGTGTACACAGTGACACACGTATAATTTTGTCACCAGCTTTTTTAAATAAAAAAGAGAAAAAATATTTATTTTTCGAAAGCTTTGGGGAAATCAAAGGGTTGGATACGAGATACCAGCTAGGAGGATGCTCTTCTGCTGAATGTGAAACCATCCTGGCTCACCACCATAAAAAGTTTTAACTACACCAAAGATAAGACCCAGTATATTCGAATCCTTCCTCTGACTTTCTGAATTTGCCTCTGTATGAAAAATGGAATATATTTTTGGCGATAACACTGCACCCGCGCTCGATTTTTAGAGTTGTAATTTTTTTATTTGAATACCCTAATATGTGCCCCTTACTTTTAATTTTTTGAAATGTCTTAATGTCCCTTACTTCCTCTAACAATAATATTTCCAGTCATACACGCCTTCAGGTGTTAAAATTCATATTCTTCTGATGGAATTAACTTCAACAGACATAAATAGAACCCTAAATAGGACTTTTATACAAAAATATTTTAAATTCCTTCAGAGAAAGAGTCTTGGATACCCCAGTTAAAATTTCATTACATTAAAATATACAGGGTGGCTAAAATAAATTTATAAATATCGACTACTTGAAGAGATGTTTTTTCTATTTTGGAAAATGGAAAATCGCAAATGATTTTTCATTGTTTTGAACTGTACGAATGAGCCCTAATACTTCAACTAACAATATTATTTGAGATACTCCATTATGTATTATTACTTTTTTGAAATGTCTGTCCCCGACTCCCACTAACAATGTTTTATGTGTAGTCATGGACCCCTTCAGGTGTCAAAATTCATTTTCTTTTGAAATTAGCTTTACTAGACCAATGTCTAAAAAAATCGCTAAGGCCTTAAATGGGACTTCTATGGAAAAACATTGTAAACGCCTTTAGGAAACGAGTCTCTGGCACCCAGTTAAAATTTCATTACATTAGAACGGACAGGGTAGTCATCCACCCCTTCAGGTGTCAAAATTCATTTTCTTTTGAAATTAGCTTTAGCAGACCAATGTTTAAAAAAATCGCGAGGGCCTTAAATGGGACTTTTATGGAAAAATATTGTAAACGCCTTTAGAGAAAGAGTCTCTGGCACCCCAGTAAAAATTTGATTACATTAGAACATACAGGATGGCCAAAATTAATTTCTAAATATCGGCAACTTGAAGGGTCATTTTATACTATTTCTCTAAATGGAAAATCGCATGTAGTTTTTCATTTTTTTAATGTCTTAATGTCCCCTACTCCCACTAATAATATTATTTGCAGTCATCCGCCCCTTCAGGTGTCAAAATTCATTTTCTTTTGAAATTAGCTTTAGTAGACCAATGTTTAAAAAAATCGCTAAGGCCTTAAATGGGACTTCTATGAAAAAACATTGTAAACGCCTTTAGGAAAAGAGTCTCTGACACCCCAGTTAAAATTTCATTACATTAGAACGGACAGGGTAGTCATCCACCCCTTCAGGTGTCAAAATTCATTTTCTTTTAAATTTGGCTTTTGCAGCCCAATGTTTAAAAAAAATTACTAGAGCCTAAATGGAACTAGGTTTTTATGGGTAATTGGGTGGAAGGTCGCTTGCTGGGGCCTTTTTAAATCCTAACCAAATATTATTGTGACGGGTAGGAGGAATGATTAATACTGAGTACAAGTACATACTAAACGTTCTTAGATCTAAAATTATTCAGAGCAGACGGCAGTCTGTGAACATTGTGGTCTCGAATATCAGCTCAAGAAAATGGGCACAATTATTTTCTACTGCAGAGAAATGGGAAAACACATATTTTGTAAGTGAAAAGCTGTTTAGTAATACGTTTAAACTTCTCGAGTCGCCTTGTGATGTTCTTATAGATAACAATCTTCAACTGGGTCATTCCAACCTGTGAAATGGCATGGAATGGCATTTCAGAAAGTCTAATTAACTTCATGAAAGATTTATCGATCTATCCTAATATCTATTGCACTTATTAAATTTTTATTACGAAATTGAGAATTCTGACATAAACCGTAACGAAATTTTATCTAAAGCGAGGAGATAAACTTAACGTACGGATCTAAAGACGTCGGCTTTACTTTTCCGGTAACTTCGTGAACCATAGTTAAAGTTAACTTTTGTTACTAATTTGTCTTAGAGAGACGATAAATCAAATTAGAATGTAGATAAGATAACCCTTTAAACCTATTTTAAGGGTTATCGTTTAACAAAACGTTGAGTTAAGTAATTGAACTAAAAGACAGAGTTTAAATTTATTTTTTTAAATAAATAAGTAAGACACAAAGTTTCCAACAAAATGACATTAGCTCAAGTTTTCGGTTAAAGAATAATTAAATTTTCAGTTTCCTTAACCGAATGATTAAAAAATACATGAAGCAAATTCGCTTCGGAATTATTTATAACCCTTCTTGTGACGTTTTATAAAAATTATCAAACTTCAAAGCTGCTTTTACTTTTAGCCAACTCATTCTCTCATAAAAAATTCAATATAAAAACGAGCTTTGCTTACCGTAAACTGTAATTTGGGCCGGAGCTGCCGTACGTTTAACTGCAATATTTTCTGCCACGCAAGTATAATTTCCAGTGTCTTGTGCTCTTGCTTGTCCTATTAGAAGATGTCCTTCGCTGGATACCAAAACGTCCGTATCTGGAAGCAGCGGTTGTCCACTCCTAAGCCAGTAAACACGAGGAGGTGGTAATCCTGAAGGAGGCACGCAGCGCAATTCCATTTGATGTCCTATTTCTACTCGAGTCGAAACTGGATTCACTTCGAATTGTTTCTTTAAATCTACAACAAGAAAGCAAAAGGGGTTGTTTAGAGGAGAAATTTTACTTCAAAGTGGTTCTTTTTAAAAAAAATAATATTTAGGTCACACAGCCTCGCAAGTTCATTTATAAGAAGCTATTTTTTAGACATCAACGTTCGGGAAAATGTATAAAAAAAAGTTTATAAGGAAAATTTTTGAGCGCGCTAACTTAATAAATAGTCGAAGGAATAATACGGATAAGTGCATTCTTGTGTACGTTCATCTCAAAAGACAAGTGAACAACAAAATAAGAAAGTTAAGAAGTTTGACACTTATTAGTTTGACAAGTATCTATTGTTGCAATTTACAAACTATTCAGATTATCATCTAATTCCATTACTGTATACACGGAGAGGGTCAAAAACATCGAAATGTTTTTAATTTAATTTGTCAGCATTGACGATTCTCAGGCATACGCTATATTTTACCCCTTTTGATGCTTTTACAAACAAAATTACTCTAAAGCCATTTGGAGACAATTAGAGCGCTGATGAAAAGGTGAATTTTATCATAAATGTTTCCCCTACAGTTAAAAATAACAACTCAAGTCATAAAATCGCAGTTTGACTATTATGAAATTACGTGACGTCAGGCAAAAGTGGTGGGGGGAGTTCAATTGCTATAAAAACTGTTCACCGACAAGATGCGTATAGCCACTCCCTACAGATATCTATCGAAGAAGGTTGACGTATGTCAATTCTTGTGTGAGTGTATTAAATTGGATTTTTCAAAATTTGGCCAATAGAAAAATTCTGTTCGAATATGGCGCACTTTTTTGGGAATGGCTTAGCTGCATCTTGTCGCTGAATGCTGTATGTAATTGATCCAATCTCAGATTGAAAAATTTTGATGATCCTTCTGGGGATTACTTCATTCTTTGCCAATTATCATTTACTTTTAAACCAAAACCATCTTGAATATTTCTTTTCGGAATAAATCCCCATAGAGGCTTCCCTTATCTGATGTGAATGTGGCAAATGGCGAAGGAGTAAAATAGCCCCCTGGTCTTTAAAATATTAAAAACGTGGGATTTTTCACGTCCTAAATTTTTTTAAAGTGATTTTTAAAATAATAAATTTGTATCGATAGATCGAAACATAACAAATTATCTAAAATTATGGGTTAGTCTTTTGAATTATGGAGCTATTAGAGGCAGTAATTCGTTTTAAGAATGTGGTTTTCAATTTGCAACTAATATACAATTAAAAATTTATTAAATGTATGTTACAAAATTATGAAATTAATACTTTGATGTTATTTTATAGCATAAGGTGTGTGTGTTGTTTAAACGGAAAAGTTCTTCGACTTTTGTACTTAATGGAATAAATATTGAATTTCAATAAAACTTCTCGAATCCTTATAGAGGTCTATTTTAATTTAATTTTTAATTGAAGTTCAACTTGTTGCAAGCAGAGAACGTAATTCAATATAGTGGGTAATTTGTTTAAAAATGGGGTCGTCTTTTAAAAAATAAAAAGATGAAAAATTTTTATTTAAAATCGCTTAAGGTAATTATCATAAATTTTAAAGAAAAATTATAATACCACCCAATATGGTTTTTTATGAAACGATACGGTCGTTTATTTGCAAAATGTTTTAGAAACTCGATCCTTTTTAGTTTCTTTTAAAAACGCGATTAGAAAATTTATTAATGAGATTTTATTATTAATTATATTGTATTTTAGAATAATTTATTGCCTAAAAGACTAAAAACTTTGTAATTCTACCTTCAAAAACTGTAAATTTCGGTTTTATAACAAATATCCAGTATGTAAAGTGTCCTCGCTAATAATTGTACTTTTGACTTCGTGAAAAGTTTTCTTAAAGTTAAGGGTAAGTTAACTTACCCTCTTAAAATGATGGAATAATTTATAGCATCTTATATTTAGGCCAGCGCACTTTTCTTTTGCTTTTCAATTTTTCTCATTTATGCGAAAATAAGTCAGCTATTTCGGAAAAAAACAATCAATTTGCTTACGTAAACTCATAAATTTTTAAACTTTTATTGTTTTCTATTGGCTTCATCTCGAAGTAATGATAAAAAATGTGTTTAGAAATTTCAATTTATGAGAATTGCATTTCCCTTTCGCTCGAGTCAAAAATGAGTTGTAATTTTCACATTCATTTAACAAAAATAATTGCTATTCTTTTATTGATTTATTTATTTATTTATTTATTTATTTATGTATTTATTTAATGAAGAAAACCGACATTTCTAATTAATAAATAAGAAATATTTCATAATGAGCCTATTCTACTAAGTTATTTTTTTCGTGGGTTTTTTAAATGTAACACCCTGTATATTTATTAATATTTGGCTTTTCTATTGATCTAAGTCAAAAATGTATTTTAGTCACACAGCTCTAAACAACCGGTTTGAGATATTCTCACATTAGTTGAGAATTACTTTCGTCTTGACCTTTGTTAGATGAAACTTATTTTTTCTTCCGTTTTTCAAATATAACACCCTGTATATTTTTTAATATTTGGTTTCTCTATTGATCTAGGTCAAAATCTATTTAAATCACGAAGCTCTTAACTTAACCGTTCTTGAGATATTGTCACATTAGTTAAGAGTAACTTTCGTCTTGACCTTTGTTAGATGAAACATATTTTTTCTTCCGTTTTTCAAATATAACATCCTGTATATTTTTTAATAATCGGCTTCTCCATTGATCTAAGTCAAAATGTAATTAAATCACGAAGCTCTACACTTAACCGATCTTGAGATATTGTCACATTAGTTAAGAGTTACTTTCGTCTTGACCTTTGTTAGATGAAACTTATTTTTTCTTCCGTTTTTCAAATATAACACCCTGTATATTTTTTAATATTTGGCTTCTCCATTGATCTAAGTCAAAATGTATTTAAATCACGAAGCTCTAAACTTAACCGGTCTTGAGATATTGTCACATTAGTTAAGAGTTACTTTCGTCTTGACCTTTGTTAGATGAAACATATTTTTTCTTCCGTTTTTCAAATATAACACCCTGTATATTTTTTAATAATCGGCTTCTCCATTGATCTAAGTCAAAATGTAATTAAATCACGAAGCTCTACACTTAACCGATCTTGAGATATTGTCACATTAGTTAAGAGTTACTTTCGTCTTGACCTTTGTTAGATGAAACTTATTTTTTCTTCCGTTTTTCAAATATAACACCCTGTATATTTTTTAATATTTGGCTTCTCCATTGATCTAAGTCAAAATGTATTTAAATCACGAAGCTCTAAACTTAACCGGTCTTGAGATATTGTCACATTAGTTAAGAGTTACTTTCGTCTTGACCTTTGTTAGATGAAACATATTTTTTCTTCCGTTTTTCAAATATAACACCCTGTATATGTTTTAATATTTGGCTTCTCTATTGATCTAAGTCAAAAATGTAGTTGAGTCACGAAGCTCTTAACTTAACCGGTCTTGAGATATTGTCACATTAGTTAAGAGTTACTTTCGTCTTGACCTTTGTTAGATGAAACTTATTTTTTCTTCCGTTTTTCAAATATAACACCCTGTATATTTTTTAATATTTGGCTTCTCCATTGATCTAAGTCAAAATGTATTTAAATCACGAAGCTCTAAACTTAACCGGTCTTGAGATATTGTCACATTGGTTAAGAGTTAGTTTCGTTTTGAGCTTCGTTAGATAAAATTTATTTTTTCTTACGGTTTTTGAACATAACACCCTGTATATTTTTTAATATTTAGCTTCTTTATTACTCTAAGTCAAAAACGTATTTGAGTCACAAAGCTCTAAAGCTAACTGATCTTGAAATATTGTCACATTAGTTGAGAGCTAGTTTGATCTTGAACTTGAAAACAATTTCATTTAACTTTTTTGATAGTAACATCCTGTAATTTTTTCCGGCTTTTGAAGAGACCCTTGTATGTCGAGAGATTTCTAACATTGAATAATAGTGACCTTTAACATTAGTTATTTGTATCAAACGTTTGTAAACAACGATATCATTTTGCATTAAATTGTTTTGAAAAATATTTAACATAATTTCCCACAAGTCATTGATCTTTGCACATATTTCTGATAAGCAAGTAAATAATTATAAATGAAACTTGATGCTAAAAAATATTGAAAATGTACATTTTTAAAACCGTAGCCTCTTAAAAGTCTTCAAATTACTCCTTCGTGCTGTCGTCTTTTTTTACAAACAAATGAAGAAAATAAAAAAGAATTTAAAATCCTACAAGTACCATTATAGAAAATACAAATTTCCTGCCAATGTTTTTAATTTCCTGTTTTAACTTAGTACTTGTTGGTTATCACACTTAATACTAATGTAATTTTATACTATCGATGACAAGAGTTGAAAACACGGATTCCAATTTCATGAAATATGATCATTTTTATATTATTATTTGAAAAACAAAATTAATAATAAATTGACTATCGTATTCGTCTTCTATTTTTGGCAATAAATAAATAAGTTGCTTTGATAGTATATAAGTGGACGGAATCGTGTAGGAAGGGGAGGGGGTTATAGTTGGGCATCAAGAAGGCTCTCTATGTGTTCTAAAATATTTAAAAATTAGGTGTTCCTTTATGGTTAAAATTTTGTACCCCAGAGAACTCAACAACCAACATTGGTGCGAATTTCTTCGGAATGGGTCCCTGGGTTTGCTGATTTTTCTTAAGGGAAATTTGGAGTTCTATCGTTTTCTTTCATAACCCCAATCACTATTGTTCTATTTTGTCAACATTGAAACAAACTGGAGGTTTTAATTTCTGCCCCAGTTGTGGCGAGGAAAGCGTAAAACTTTAAAAGCAACCATTTCGAATTTATAGGAAACGTTAGTTGAAATAAAAATAAATTTATTTTCTAGTTTATGATATGATTGCACATAAAATCGTAACATTTTGTCACCAATTTTAAACTTTGAATTGAATAAAAATAAATGAGATGTTAAAGGAAGAAGAACAAATATTATCCCGATAAAAGATATAAGGTGGACATAAAAAATATATTTTTAAAGCTTGGTTACAAAAGAAGCTGAAGAGAATAGCATAAAATGTATGTCTATTTAAATTGCTGCTGTTGTTAGAGAAGTTGTTTATGCTTTTTGAAGGTAGAAAAATTTTAAACCTACGCGCGTTTTCCTTGATTTACCTACTATTTATGTGCATATTTAGCATTGGTTGGATAATTTTAAAACTTGTATTATGTAAAAGTAAGTTAGGGGGCTGTTAAAGTTACAGTTTTAACTTTTTAACAATAGGTATAGTAATTAAAGGTTACGACCTCCCTCTTTTTCCGCCCTTTAAATACGTTCGACCTTGACACTCGCGTATATTTTACGACTTGGCGTAGTAGTAGTATTCTTTTGTGAAATAATATTGACTTTTTTGTCGTTTTAAAAATATAATTTGTATAAAATAAACAATAATATTGTAAAATTGGCCGAGTTCCAGATGGAATATTTGCTTGTGGGAAGAACAGTACGAGTATGTTGTTGGTGGTAAATATAAGCGGTATAGACAACATAGGGAATGTTGAAATATAACGTCTTGTCGGATTTCTTATCCGTGATTCCATTCAGTAGCAATGGTTGGAATTGTATACAATATAAGCTTAACATGACAATATGTTCTTATATAAACATTTCTTACTTGAATTATTTGAATGAGGAATTTGCAATTCGTCTGTAAGTTATTCAGAAAATATTACAATTTTGACTAACGTGCAAAATGGTGGAAAATTCAGTCAAGTGGTAATTTTGGTGAAAAAAAATTAAAAAATTGAAAAAATATATCTGCGATTTAAAGGTAGGCCGAGAGATTATGTTTGTTGCAGTCACTTCTGGATTAGCCCAAAAAGCTCGAAATAATTCTTAAAAAAAATACAAAAGATTACAAGCCGTTTAGAGAGGCTTTCCTGCTGATTTCTTTTACTAAACCATGAATTTTTCACATTTCATATAGCAATCAATTAAGTGGGCCGAAGGGCCACAGTCGCTATTAGCCTAGGTGGCGTGGCGACTACAAGAAAATTCAAATTGCTCACCCACATACGAGGTGGGTACCAGCTAACTTCATAGCTATTACCTTCAATCTTTAATAAAAAAATAATTCTACGTACCTCAAAGGTACACGTACAAAATAAAAAAAACCTTTCATAAGGAAAAAAATTAATGGGTTTTAACTAACCAGAGACAAATCTCTTACGTTATGACTCAGCCACTGTTCTTCCAGACCACCAGACCTGTCCAAAAGACCTATAAGACATTGTATAAGGAGAGACCAGCTGACTTGGAAGACACGGAAAGGGTTAACCGAATTCCCGGGCCACCAGACCTGTCCTCAAGACCTATCAGACCTTAAAAGACAGACCACGTGACCTGGAAGACACGATCACACTTGTAATTCCTCTCACCGGACCACTAGATCTGTTCTCAAGACCTTTTCAGACCTGTAAAGGGAGATCACCTGATCTAGAAGACCCGGAGGGGTTAACTGAATCCCCACACCACTAGACCTGTCCTCAAAACCTATCAGACCTTTAAAGACAGACCACGTGACCTGGAAGACACGATCACACTTGTAATTCCTCTCAGCAGACCACTAGATCTGTTCTCAAGACCTATTCAGACCTGTAAAGGGAGACCACCTGACCTAGAAGACCCGGAGGGGTTATGTGAATCCCCACACCACTAGACCTGTCCTCAAAACCTATCAGACCTTTAAAGACAGACCACGTGACCTGGAAGACACGATCACACTTGTAATTCCTCTCACCAGACCACTAGATCTGTTCTCAAGACCTATTCAGACCTGTAAAGAGAGATCACCTGACCTAGAAGACCCGGAGGGGTTAACTGAATTCTCACACCACTAGACCTGTCCTCAAAACCTATGAGACCTTAAAAGACAGACTACCTGAGACTACCTGACCTGGAGACACGATCACACTTATAATTCCTCTCACCAGACCACTAGATCTGTTTTCAAGACCTATTCAGACCTTTAAAGACAAACCACCTGACCTGGAAGACACGATAACACTTGTAATTCCTCTCACCAGACTACTAGATCTGTTCTCAAGACCTATTCAGACCTTTTAGGAAAGATCACTAGACCTGGATAAAACAGGACACACGGGTTTGCTGAAGGCAAGGGACAAATGATTAACTAATTAAGTAAATTTAATTAATTAATTTAACACAGGAAAAAATGAAAACAAAAAGGGATTGAAATTAAAATTAATTAAAAATTGACACGGAACGCACTCCCTTTCACCACGATGGCTAGACGAGAGGAGTCTTTTATCAAAATGTAGTGGGAGCTTATATTGGAAATTCAGCAACCAACTAGGATTCACTCGAAATAAATAAAACTCGCGTTTTATTAAATTAAATTAAAAACTTTTTAATTAGCGCGAGCTCAAGAATAAAATTTCAATAGAATCGCACTAAAATAAGGAGCATGTCGGTATAAAATTTGTAATTTTAAATTAAAATTTCAACATTAAATTAATTAATAAAAATTAATTAAGGGCTGGAAAATATTCAGGGGTGCTAATCAATTAACTAGGTAAAAAGAAAAAACACTAATTACATCTTATCACTAATTATAACCCTCCATGTAGCTTTACATTGAATTTAAACATTCAATAATATTGGAAACCTATAATTAAAAAGTTTAGATAAGTAATTAATCAACTGATAAAGTTGAATTAATTTATAAAGGGGTAAAAATGACATGAGAGTCACAATAAAAATAAAACGGAAGCTCTAGCTCTTATGGTTGCCGAGTAATGAAAATACAAAAATTAAAATTGGGTATTTTTGGCCCAATCTCCTCGAGATTGGTCTCAAATGACAGTGCTTGAACAGCTGAACACGAGAATGTAAAAACTATCTCCATTTTGATCTCAGGGGCAGCGCTAGGGGAAAACTAAAGAAAACTAATACTGTACCAATATTTTGGTCCAGCTGTCCAGCATCCTGATAAAATTCTGCATCGTTACAAAGGCATTATCTGTTATTAAAGATAGCAGTAGTGACCATTTCGCCTCCTTAATAAAACAATCCAAAATAAATTGCTCAATAATAACATCTTTGCACCTCTTTTATGTATTCAGTCTCCATCACATTAACCTCTGTAACTCGAGACGTGGAAGACAAAACATTTGTTACAAAACCCACTAATGAGTTTAAAACGTCTTAAATGTTTTTTATTTTTGTTTTTCCTCTCTTAAGCGGCCATTTAATACAATTCCTAGACGAAGATTTACAGAAACGTTCTGAAACTAATCAACAATAGCGCCAAGAAGTGGTAACTTAACCGCAAATGGTAATAAATTTCTTGATATTCATACGACAAAACGTGTACATACTTAATAAAACCTACTTTCAAATTACCTGTTAAATGCCAACACTTTGTACATTGTTATAAAGACTCATTAACACACTTGGCGTTAAATTTGTTCTGCTTCTACGAACGAATTTGCTTTTTATGTTCTTTTAATTCAAATTCAAAGTCTGAGAAAGAGAGAGAAAATAGAGACTAACATAATAAATGATAAAATCAAAACGTTTCAATCATAAAACTAACCAACCCCCTTGTCTTGTGTATTACTGATGATACTCAAAGCAGCACGAGATAACTTGGTGAGCAATTAACATAACAAAGGTGGGTTATGTACAATTATATAGAAAGCTTATACGTAAACTTGCAAAGTGCATATGGTTTCTAAACGTACTAAAAGGCTTTAAATTGTTGAGGCGGTACCCATAAACGTTCTCACGTTAGTCACTGCACAAACAGTAACCTTATCTTAAATACGTCTGCAAATAGAAGAACCCCTAAATTAATGTCGTACTTAACGTTTACGTCTTTTTTTCCCTACAACACACGTCAAACAAACGCCAAAAAAAAAGCTGGAAAAAAGAGTGGGAAGTTACGCAATATATTTCAAACCCTTCAAAAATTACAATTTCGCACAGAAATTTGGATTATTTCCAAAAGGAGATAATTTTAATTCGGAAAAGCTTTCATTTCTCATTTTTACATTGCCATTTTTTGAAGTAAATTTTAACTCGACGACTAGCTTGGGAAAATGCATAAGTGCAACATTGTGTCGCTATATTGATTTAGTATAGTATGACCGACTTAATGCATTATAATTTTGCACTTAAGTGTTTCGGGATTTAGTTTCAATTTGTGATTCATAGTTTTGTTTGAAATGACTGACTTAATTCCATTAAAGTTTCTAACGAACGCTGTAAATGTTTGGTTAAGAGTCTCTCTCTTTTTATTTTGTTTGAAAATTGCAGCTGTAAAATGTACTCATTAATCTTAAATGAGATGAAAATTGTACTACAAAGTTCGAGAAAATATTTTTGCCAAACTTTCTCATTGATGCTTTCAACTATGTATTCGTTGATATTTAATCCATATCGTTGCATTAGGACGATTGGTGCCAATTTCTTTCAAGAAGTTTCTTTTATGATTAACATTTGTAGTAATGTGAAATATAGTTTCTTTGATCTTCCAGAAATATCGTTTGACCGTCGTTTCGTAGTTACAAAGTTGTAGCATCTACTCTAAAGTAACCCCCAAGAGATCCCGCCATACAAACTTATTTATTATATTTGGGGGGCATCTACGAGACGTCCAATAACTTAGAACGATCACTGAATAGCTGTACACAGAGCACTTGCTTTAAAGTTTGAATTACGTCGACTATTTAAATAATTTTCTAATCCCAACAGTCAGTTTGATATTCTGAAGTTCCTTTTTTTAACGTTTTGGATAAATAATGCAAAATTTTCTTTTAGATACCGTCTCTCTCTCTATGTACAACTTCGTCAACCTATTTTCTTATACAAGGACAGGCCTTCATAATATTTTACAGTATTCAAGTCCAACGTCCACAAGAGCATCCGTGTTAATAAACTTATGGATCAACTTGGCCAGAATAAGTGCTTCCTCTTCTACCAGAATTCTGGAGTTTATTCTAAAAGTATAGGCTGGCTCGCGAACTGATAGGCCAGGAGATGTGCATGGGGTTGAACAATGGGTCCTAAGTGCTAGCAGTTAGAGCTCATTGTTCATACAATCCAAAATGTAAGTGCCAACATATAGGGTGTTACCCAAGGATTGGACGAAAATTCAGAGAGGTTTTTTTAAGGTATTTGAGAGTGAAAAGTTCAAATTAACATATGTCCTAAACAGACCCTTACAGAAGACTTCATGTGAAGCCGTCCATCTGGGACATAGATATGTTACAGTACTAGTTTTGATGTAAGAAGCTTTCCCTAATCTTCCACATAGGAAGGTACTAGATAAGACTCCAGCAACCCCTCATAGTGTTTCTTTTTTAAATGGCTAAAATTCAGTATCGCGCAGTACCTTCTTAATTAAAGTAAAGACATCTTTGTGCGAGGCCCCTGACCCCATCATTTTAAATTTTGAAAATCTCTAATTCATAAACACAAAGCTCGCCTTTGGGCGTCTTTCAGAATATAACTCCATAAAACTCATCAAGGGCGGACTGGGCAGCAGCAAATGGCTCGGAATCATTTTGACGCAGCTCACTTTTACTTAACTACTTTCTACAATTAGCTACCGGTTAATTTATTAAATGAGGGCATTAACGATCGTCTTAAAAGCAACCGACCCACCAGGAATTTTCCCGGTGTCCTATCCGTCTCCGTCTTAGGCCTCGCGACTCATCATTAAAAATAAAAAAATACTCTCAAAATGGAATAAAAGTACCTATCACCGATGATGGGCTAGACTACTCCTCTTTAAAACTATGCGAGTTATCGAAAAACAGCTCTCCTTAACCACGCATTTCATAACACTTTGGTAAACGATGTTTTCCCAATATTTCAACTTCTGAATACGAAAATTGCGGTTACCAAAGCGAAATCTTAGGCGGAAGACCTATATTCAAGGTGGTGATCAAGATGCCCTCTTTATTCTTTTTGATAAATTATTATGTTAACTAGGACAAACATTTTTATTGACTTTGATATATAATTTTATGCTCTACAATATTTATTAGAGGTAGAATTATCGTAAGATTACTTTTAAAGGAACTACAGTTAGGAAAGGCATCGGATATGTCTTAAAATATCGCACTAATTTTTGCATCCGTTCGGCTACGCTTGGCTTCGCTTGTCAAATTAAAAAATTACTTGCCAAACAAAGTTGCACTTTTAATGCTAATAACACAATGTACTATTTTTTCGTTTTTATTTATTTTGATAGATTAATTATTATGGCAACTAGGACAAATATTTCTATTAGTTCGGATAGATCATTTCATCAGAATGTACAATTTTTATTAGAGGTAAAATTACCGCAAGGTCACTCCTTAAGGAGCCAAAGTCGGGAGTGTTGTCAAAACAGGAAGACAAAGAGTTTTCTTTATAGTGGATTTTTTCGACGTGGTTTTCTCTCTGATGAAGTTTAACAAATGCATCTGAACTAGAGACTCGGAAGCTACTTCTTTGAACTCATTGAGATGCTTCCTTGTACGTACTTATTGAGACGATTTTTACAATGTCTGGAGTTTTCCCGGCTCTAGGAGTGATCTGAGCATAATTTTACTTCTAATAAATACTATAGAGTATAAAATGATGTATCTGAACCTTAGAACACAAAGAACCAGGAAGGAGCTTAGCAACCGTTGTCAATAAGAGAAAATGCGACGAAAACGACATTTCTGAAAAGAGGACTCATTCATTTCGTCGAATTTATTTTATCATTGACTGTCATGATCTTTTCTTATAAGTGGGATAAGTGGGAGTATAAGCAACCATTTTAATTGGATAATATGATTGAAAATCACTATATTTAGACAACCATTGCATTCACATACAATGGAATGCTCTTTCCTGTTAGAGTAGCGGCTATTTATTCAATGATCTGAAGCAATAATAGTACTTTGTTGTAGTTGCCATATTATTCGGGCAGTTCGGGTAGGTAGGGTTAAATTATTCATTAAGATATGTCATCCAAAATTTCCTTCTAGCGTTGAGAGTTTTGCTATATATCTTTCAGGCTGCTTATACCTCGGTTTAGATATTTCAACTTTCCAACAGTTAGTTTCTCCATATTTTTTTAAAATTCATCCCCGAATCACAAATATTATTTTTATATCCACTGAATTTGTTAAATTACGTTTTTGTTCGTTAGAATAATTTTCAGCGTCTATTACCTACGCTAAGCCTAAATTGAGAAAATAACAAAAAATTATCCAATCGTATAATAACCACGCATAAACCTAAACTTGTATTTTCAAGCACATTATTTTCCAACCCCAAACACACACAGATATTTAATTTTATCCGTGCGTTAATTTTTCCATCAGAAAACAATTTTCATTGTAACTTAATTAAGCGTTTAAAACGTAAACGTCCGAGTGTCAACTTTAATGCAATTATTCGTAAAAAAAAGTTAATAAATGAGCGTTTAAAATAGACAAAAGTAATACACACGTTTAACACGTCTGCAAATCTATTACGAGCTTAAAATTGCCAACTAAGACCTTGTTAAATCCCCTTTGTAAAGCTTGCCAATAGTCAGCAAACGGCATGTGCATTTCCACCGTTGATCCACTTTTAGTTTCGCAAAAGATTTACTCAAATCCTTTTTCTTCAAACATTTCCTTTTAATTAAATTTAAACAAGTGAATAAAAAGAAAGGTTAAAAAATTTAACGTAAATAAAAGGAGAGAGGAAGACGTTATATTAACTTCTCGATGTCCGATGAATAGAAAAGAAGACCCAAATAAGAGTCAATTTCTATTCGAGATTATAAGTCTTAGAAGCCTCGATGGACGGATTACGGTTGGAGGGTTGGTAACCCTAAAGAACCGGACGTTGCCTTGCGGTAATTGGATGAAACCAACGTCTTACTAATAAAAGACTGTATCACATATCAGTTATTAGCCGCTTTTATTTCTTATTAATCCCATTTATAAGGAGGTTGTAGGTGAAGGATTTCTTTCTCATACTTGAATTACTTAAACTTTTAATTTAATTATTAATTTGAGGGAAACTTCTCAAGTACGCGTTTTAATTTTTTTTAATTTAAAAAAAAATTCTTTCTCGGCTCAAACTGTTATTAACGAAATATTTAAGGATGCGTTGTATTAATTAAATTTTAATAGCCGACCATTAAAGTGCTCTAAAATTTTAATAATCCCCAAAATAGCATTTTCAGCCTTTAATAGATGGCCGTATTGTAAGGTATACATCACAATGAAAACCATTATAAAGTTTAAGCCCTGACAATTTTGTGGTTGGGGTCACACACAATACAAACACGATTTTCATCGTGCTACTTAAGAAAATTTACTTTGGACGTTTAATATACTATTTTTTTTGGTGGATGAAAATTATGTTAAAGAAGGTTATCTGTGTTAGTTTTTTTGGAAAAACTTGTTTTATGAGGGTTGACAAATTTACATAGTGGATATGTACGTTGAGAAACTTCCTACCGATCGCGATTTACGTTTACGACGAGCAAGGGTGAAAAAAGCAGATGTTTTAGACAGTTTTCGTTTGAATTTGAAAAAAATTGGCAAATGGGCCGATAATAAACAAATATTTGTTTTCGCTATTCCACTACTAGGTAGTTGAATTTAAAATCAAAATCCCTCATTTCTAGGAAAATATATTTTAAAGCTGAAAACTTTTACTTACCTCATTTCCCTTCCCTCATTTTGACCCTAATATTTAACAGTTTCTGCACTCAAAAGTCACCCTAAACGATCTCAAAATAGCAGTAATTCGGCAAAAAAATAATTATGACAAAAAGTTAACATTTGGTGGGAAATCCTGAAACTGAGAAAGAGAGAAGAAGAAGAAAAGAGAAACAAGTACTTATAAGCCCAAAATGGCTAACATCTTGACTGACTGGGCTTTCGCTAAAGCCCAGTAAATGTGTCGATTACGGTGAATCTTGTACTAAGATCATAAATGGATTTTCAGAGAATCGTTGTTAGGTTTAGGACGGGAAAAGGAACAAAAATAAATCAGAATGCCGTTATATCAGGAGATCATTCAACCCAATGGAAAAAGTCAAATATTGAATGGCAAAAATTATTTTTCAGGGACTACCCCAAAGAAAAGTGTATTGCAACTGCTGACGACAAACACTTTAAGAACTGTAAAACAGAAAGAGTTGCAGTCACGGAATCCACACAATAAAAAACACGTGGATCATCGGAAATGCGCAGTAAGGTCCGAAAGAGACAGCGATATAAAAGAAAGAGAGAGAGAGTTAGGGAAGTAGGATAGGGACATAGTTACCATGTGTCAAATGTCAATATGTCACTATAGTTACTGAATGTCATCTGACACCATCTGTCAATGCCAGAAGGGGTTCATCTGTCTTTAGAGAGATGGGGAGTGAGGTAATCTGTCACCATAGTTACTATTTGTCAAATGTTAATCTGTCACCACAAGCGGAGAGTAATCTGTAATGCCAGGTCATTTCATATGTCAGGGGGGTCATCTGTCATGGCATTTGTCAATCCATGTGTCAACCCATCTGTTATCCAATATGTCATTTCATCTTGCATTCCATCAGTCCTTTCATCTATCATTCTATCTATCATCTCATCTGTCACATATGAGTTTGACAGAGAGGATGAGTGACAGATTAAATGAGATAGCAGATGAGATTGACAGACTAGTTTAAATGACAGATGAGACCGACAAATAAGACTCACATAAAATGAGAGCACACATTCATGATCTAGACT
Organism: Malthinus seriepunctatus; assembly: GCA_963924605.1. Lineage (NCBI taxonomy): Eukaryota > Metazoa > Arthropoda > Insecta > Coleoptera > Cantharidae > Malthinus > Malthinus seriepunctatus. The sequence continues at coordinate 5,052,752 of OZ004600.1, forward strand.
CTAGATCATGAACCAATACTCTGAACCTACTCTAGATTCTAGAGTATTGGTAAATTTTACGGTAGCAGAATTTAGGAAAATTTTTTTTCCATAAAAAGAAGTAGTGAACGAAAACAATTAATTGTGACGCACTGTGTACATTAAATTAATTTAACGTTTGCGTATTTGGTTAAAAATTCAATTATTTTTACTACATCGATTGTATTCTTCTATCGATAAGGCGAGTTTATTCACATTAAATTTTCAAAAATTTGATGAATAATTCACACGTGCAACACCTTGCTGCTATACGCTGCTTTTTTAATAAATTTATCAATTATTAAATTTTATTTTATTTCGAGATTATTGTCATTTTAGTTTCGTGTTTCAACTTGCTTTAATGTGTAATTTGTTCCAAATTATTTAATTGGGCCCTTTGCAATTACAAAAAAAAATTGAAAGTGGGTTTAGTGATTTTATTTTTGGCCCTATATGTAATTAATTTATTTCAATTTAATTTAATTTCAATTTGTGTTGATCTCTCGATTAATAATTAATTTTATTGTGCCATGGTGATCAGATTGGGGCTCAAATTTGGATTCGTTTGGACGAAAGACTATAAATACCTCTTCTCAAATAAATGGTAAGATTCTATTTTTATTGTTTAAGTTAAGGGTTGGGCACATTGAAGACGTCGTCTATCACCACATATCAGCACGAAAATTAAAACCTTGAACTATTAGGGCCGTTGCGCACGTTTCCAGCACAGCAACCGAGGGCAACGAGTTAAGCCCATCTATCAATGAACGAGCGTTTCATAAGTTTCATTTCAACAAAGCTTGCTACTGGCTAGCACCTTAGCACGTACAGACAGGTAGTTACGCGGTCAACATGAGGGGGGGAGTAGTGGGTGAAGGCTAGTGTGTTAAGGATTAATGTAGGAGTCTATTGACTGTCTTATCTTAAATGCTGGCTTGGCGTTAGCGAAATGGCTCGGAATTGTCGTCCAGAAGCTGCCAAGCTCACTGCTGTTGGTTGGTCTTGTGCAACGAGCTTTTAGGACCTTTTAAAAAAATTCGAGAAATAGAGAATGTCCATAATAGTTGTCACATACTAAAAAGTTTTTTTGAAGTTTCTAAATCTGGTAACTGTATCCATAAGATCGATTTTTACTGGCAGGACATTGTAGCGTACAACCCTGCTAAGATGAAGCATTTCGAAAATTTCAACCTGTGAGTGAGGGGGGGGGGAAATCAAAATTTAACTATGTTTTGGAAATTCAAAATAGGTGCCATGATTAAGTCGTGTCCACTTGGATTTTTAGCTATAACCACGTATCTGTAGGACTAACCTAACTTAAAAATCTCCTCAGTTGGCACCCTCTGATGCCTAATTTAAAATAAATACAGTTGTTCAAGTCCAAGAGCAAAAGGGCCCAATTGGTGTATTGTTAGGGTACGTTAGTTGCTGTTTTGGTTACAATTAAAAGTGGAATTTGCCCATGACAGTTCATAGTGTCACAAAAAAGGGCCATGGTCGTAAACCGTGCCTTTAGAGGTTACCCCATTTTGTAAATACGTACAGGGCTGATATCTCGTTATTATTAGCGTATTGCTACGCTACGCTAAGCTTCCTACTTGTTACCCTTCTCCTATCAATCTCTAAAAGTTTGTAGGAAACGGGAGGGAGTAAGTAGTTTAGCGTAGCGTAGCAATACGCTAATAATTACATGATCCAAGTCCAGGCTTGGTATCTGCAACTACGCCACGTTTAGTACATATTTCTGCACAATGTAATTCCCAAACGTGATGTAGCTAGAGGCCGTGCGGAATGTCGTGAACGATGAGTCACACCATCGCAGTAGTCGAAAATGTGAATAACTTGCTTGTTACTACAGAATGTTTAAAAATTTAAAATCTCTCGTCATTTATATAAATTAGTCAATGTGTTTATCTTTTAAAATTTCACTACAATAGCCCTCTTCCTTCTAAATAACCCCGTCTTCGCGTAGCTTTTTTCAAGGGCATCGTTCACGAGATACCGTACTACCTCTAACAACACCAACTATTTCGAATGCTTTTCCACACCTAGACGTCCTACACCACACTTCGGAAGGCACGTAGAGCAGTTCATTCCGGTTAAAACAATACCCGAATTAATCTTGTTTTAATTATGCCCTCAACGCCGATTTGCACCCCTTCAGACACAGTTACCATAAGTTTAATACATGATCTATTTCTATTACCTACTGATTTTAATTATTGTGTTTCTCACTTTTAGGAACCGCAGAAAGACATCGAGGACGTCGAGATACAGCAGAATTTAAGGTAGGATTTTTTTCTTAATTTCTCTGTATAACCGCCTTAATTATTATTTTTGTTGACAATTAAAGTAGAAACAATTAGAGCGTACAAAACGAATTTTCCGAGGAATTTTCTTTTAAATTTTTTTGTAAAGTTTCAAATTTTTCCGGTTTGGCAAGCAAAAAATTTTTTCTTTGTATAACGAGATATAAAACAAGTAAATTTTGAAAAACTTTTTCTTGCGCCCCATTAACTACAGAGTCCCCTATATTTGAAAAACAAATCAATAACACATTTAAGATTAAAACTGACTCATATCAAAATGTCATCTGAAGGAAAAACAAATCTTTTCAAACTGTACAACTTGCTATTTACCCTAAGAAGAATATAAGAAGTTTTTCTATTGTTTGTATGGGTTCGGGGGTGGAAAAGTGAAATAGTTCGAGCTTAGGGGAAAGCAGAAACATAACGGAACACCCTCTCGCTATTTGTCATTGCTAGTGATGTTTGATATATTTATGTTGGTGAGATTGTCTGCAACAAAGTGCCCCATGCTCCTATTAATCGCAGTAAAGTAATCCCTCTCTTTTAACAATTTTTATATTCAAAACTCGAACAATCGCTGTTTGTTTTCCTTTTCCATTTTTTTTTGTAATTTTAAACAAAATATTGCTCTCTTACTTGTGAATATGAAAAAGAGAGGAAAAAAAGCTCTCTGAACCGTTAGCTTAAACAAGAGTGTGTAAACTTTAAATGGAATATATGAGTAGTTAAAGATGAGGTTACGTGGACTTATGAGGACAAAGAAAACGTGATATGGAATATGAAATTCAGAATTGCAGATTTTGTAGAAAAGCTAACATCTAGGATTTGCGGCTATGTCAAGTGGCTAGATTTAAATTCTACTCTCTAAAAGAACGAATTGCATTTGTTCAACCGAGGATTACGTACGGTACTTTATGTGCATTTTTTTCTTCTTATTTTTCATACAACAAAAAAGACACGAAAGATTATTTATTTGGTCGTTTTTAAAACACCTACACTTGACGTAATAACTTAAGGATTAAAATTTTTACTACTAGGAAAAAGAAAGGGTTAGAAAATATTTATGGTGGGATTTTAAAACTTAATCTTTATAAACCTCACGTAATATTAGAAAATATACAGCGTGGATAAATAAATTTTTTAATTTCAATTTTACATTTAAAACAAAGTAAAATCTGAAGGGAAGCGCGGTTCATTGCAATTAAAATCTTAAGCTACCAATTTCGTTTCTGACAAGGAGAAAGCTGATGCTTTCGTCAAAGAGGGATGGAATAACCTTTTTGTGGGTCTAAAGGACACTTTTGGGACTACCTGTAGATTATTTTGCATAAAAAGACAAACGGTGATTCTCAATGACCATAGATTATCGTGAGCTTCTTCAAAAGCTATAAACTTTAGCTGTTAAACTTCAGAAGTCCTCATGTGCACCCCCCTCCCCGGACTACTTACTGGTTATCAAACAACTTAATAAAAAAATAAAATCCCTGAAGTGAGAAAGCAGATATCACTTTCAGTTTGCACAGTGCAGCTCTCAGAAGACGTAACAGCTAAATATCAGAAAATTCTGTGTTTCCTAGGTTACACTAGGCTTTAAATAAAAGATGGTAGACATTTCTTAAGGTTGTCATCAAGCCCATCTCATAAAATAACCTCTCTCTCTTGACTTCAATCCAGGAAACCAGTAGTGGCATTTTGCTCATGTGCACTTATGTGAGTCAGTTCAGTTTGCACAGTGCAGCTCTCAGAAGACGTAACAGCTAAATATTAGAAAATTTTGTGTTTCCTAGGTTACACCAGGCTTTAAATAAAAGATGGTAGACATTTCTTAAGGTTGTCATCAAGCCCATCTCATAAAATAACCTCTCTCTCTTGACTTCAATCCAGGAAACCAGTAGTGGCATTTTCCATCTTGGGAAGAGAACGAAATTATTTATAAAACCTTACGATATTTTCAAATTTTTAAGGAAATTCTGGGTTGTTTAGATTTCACTTAGTTTTCCACAATTTTAAGAAACCTTTAGTTTTTCAAATGGCCTTATAATCTCCCTTAAATAAAACCCTACAGCATTTCATAAATCCACCTACCCATTTCATTTATACTATACCTTCATTTACGAGTATAGTGAAGCATTTTTTCATAAAATTTTGTAACGTCTCATAAAGCCCTTTAATCACCCATAACGCATTTTGATCAATCATAAAGCTCTTTGATCACTCTCAAAGTCCTTTTATCACTCATAAAGCCTTTTGAGCACTCACAAAGCTCTACACCCTCTCTAAAAGTTCTGCAGTTCTCTATGAAGCCTTTAAGAAAACTTTTCAAAAACTCAAAGGCCAAAGCCATGCAACTTCCCAGACAGCTTTGCAGCGCTTCATAAAAATCTAGAGCCTTTTTTTAAATACTGTAACCTCGTATATCTTATCAGCCTCTCACTAGCTTTTTAGGCCATCATAAAGCCAGTATTAACACATCCTCTGATACAGCTCTTCAGACTTTCATAAAATTAACTAAAAACTTTGAAACCTTTTATTAAACACTTTAGCCTTTCATAAGGCTCGAATAATCTTCCATAAACCTGGGATAGCCCTTCACATAGCCTTTTGGTCCCTCATAGCTCATCTTCGGACTGTCAAAAAGCGCTATAACTTTAACTCATCTTTTCAGATGTTTCAGATATTCATAAAATCCTCGAGTCTTTCACAAAGCCCTAAAACTTGTAGGAGAGTTCTAAAGTCTTTGGTATAGCTCTGAAGGCTCCCATAAAATTCTGAAACCCGTTGGCCTCTAATATCCCTCTTCAAGGTTTTCATAAAATCCTGGAACTGGTCATTAAACCCTGTCTTTTCCGAAAAGCTCAGGATTTCATATACCTATGACAGTTTATGATCTCTTGAGGCTTTTATTAATCTTTGGAACCTTGTATTAAACACTGTAGCCTTTCATAAGGCTCGAATGACTTTCCATAAACCTTGGATAGCTCTTCACATAGCCTTTTGGTCTCTCATAGCTCTTCGAACTGTCAAAAAGCCCTATAACCTTAATTTCTCTTTTTATAGAGTTTGTCAGATTTTCTTAAAACCCTCTAGTCTTTCACAAAGCCTCTAGGAGAGTTTTAAAATCTTTCGTATAGCTCCCATAAAATTCTGAAACCCGTTGGCCTCTCATATAGCTCTTTAAGGTTTATAAAACTCTGAAACCGGTCATGAAACCCTGTGTTTTCCCGACAGCCCAGCATTTCATACATGATATGATAGTTTATGATCTCTTGAGGCTTTTGTTAAACACATTAGCCTTTCATTAAGTCCGGATAGCCTTTTATGAAGTTTTGATAGCCTTTCATTAAGCCGGATAGCCATTCACATATTCTTACAGCCTCTCATATAGCAGTTCATACCATCATAAAGCCCTGTAACCTCAACGTATCCTTTTATACAGCTCTTTAGAATTTTATAAAGTCTTCAGGTCCATCACAAAGTCCCATAGCTTCTAATAAAACTCTGTAGCATCTCTGCAGCTCTTCAGGCTCTCATACAGCCCTTTGGACTTTCATATAGCACCGGAGGATTTCATAAAATCCTGACGCATTTAGTTCTGCAGCCCTGTATTCTCTTATAAAGCTGTAGTTTCTCGCACATCCCTACACTTCTCGTATAGCTCTACATGTTTTCTTAAAACTATAAAGCCTTTTATAGCGCCCTTTGGCCTATCATAGCCTTGGAAGATTTTATAATGCTCTGTAACCCCTCATATAGGCAACACCGTAGCCTTTCATAAGGCTGGGATAACCTTCCATAAATCTCGGATGCACATAGCATTAAGGCTCCTCATAGCTCTTCAGACTGTCAAAAAGCCCTATAACCTTAACTCATCTTTTCATAGAGTTCGTCAGATTTTCATAAAATCGTAGTCTTTTACAAAGCCCTATAACTTCTAGGAGAGTTCTAAAGTCTTTTGTATGGCCCTAAAGGCTTCCATAAAATCCTGAAACCTCTAATATAGCTCTTTAAGGTTTCATAAAATCCTGGAATCCTGTTCAGGTCATAATAAAGCCCTGTAAGACTTTAGACTTTGATAAAGTCTTCAGGTCCCTCACAAAGACCCACAGCTTGTAATAAAACTCTGAAACTTCTCTACAGCCTTGCAGGCTCTCATAAAGCCCTTTGGACTTCAATATAGCCCTGAAAGATTGTATAAAACCCTGATGCAGCTCACTATCCTTTCATAATGCGCTTTAGTATCTCATTAAATTCTACAGCCCTGTATTCTCTTATAAAGCTGTAGTTTCTCGTTCAGGTCTCTCGTAAACCCTTGTAAATGCTTCATAGAGCCCTGTGGCCTTTCATGAAGTCCCGCCGGCTCTCATAAATCTTTCATGACGTTTTCTGTTAAAATGTGAAGACGCATAGTAAACGTTAGTGGAAATCAAAATATTTTGAGTTATATTAAAAGTTAAGATCGTCGTTAGTTTAGCGCACAGTTTGAGAAGACAAATATTGAACATCTAAAGTCGATGTTAGCTTTCAAAACGTAGGTTAACTTGATTTAACATCGACATTAGTTTACTCGGAACACATTTTTTGAAACATCCACCACGTCGCTCTATTAAAACCTAACGACTTTTGCATACTAATTGGACAACTTTAAAATAAATTAGTACCAACTCGAAACGGTTTATACTATTTACAAGTCGAAAATAAAAAAAAATAAGTAAGGAAAAAACTTTTTTTTTTCATATAAATATAAATGCGTAGCTTAGAAAGAACAGTTTAAAAATGCTTCCCAAAACGCAAGGAAAATAAAGGTGACAAATGCATTCGCATATCCGCAAAAAGCTCAATTTATTATCCAAGCATTCCACCGCTACGAATAAAACTATAATAATTCATTCAACTTTGGCACTGTAAAAAGCTTTGTGTTAACCTCAATGCGGTATTATGCTCTTTCATCTCTTTGCAGATTTTAACAAAAATTGATTGCACAGTAATAAGTTAAACTTGCCAAGATTTTTCCGCGCCTCAAAATTTTGAGGCTAAAACTTGAACATTTTTAAAATTCTCCAAAGTCCAAAAATTAATAAACGATTAAGTGGAGCGCAAATTGAAAATTTCTAGCGTTCGGCGGTCGGTTCGCTTTTAACACCCTTAACAACAAAGCAAAAGACATATGGACGTAATTAATTCATATAAACAATAGGTAGGGAATGTGAAGCAGCATGATATCGTTTCTAATTATAATTTTAAATCAACAAAAGTGCGATAGGAAATTCTCTGAAAATAACCTCAAAAAGAATTTTTCAATTTATTTGTAATTGGGAAAAAAATTTTTAAATAGAATTTTTAATTTTTTGGTAGAATTAGCTCTTTTAATTAGTGGTTTGAGAGGTTTTTATTACTAACCTGAATTATTAATTTAGCCTAATGAATTTTTGGTTTTGATACTTGGAAATTAAGGAATGAATAATTAATTTATTGAGTCTAAATTTAACACAACTTTAATGCAAAAAGAGATTGAAGAAGCTTTTTTGGTCAGTGGCGTAGTGGGTGCAACTAAATTGGTGGGGCAACTAAATACTAAGTTACGCAACTTTCAGTACATCAATTCTGACTTCATTTTAGAGTTTTGATAAAGCCAGATTGGACTGGGATCACTAAATAGTTAGTTATACAAGGATGGTAGAGAAATATGTAGGGTGGGTTGTGACTCTTAAGTTATACAGGGTTGGTCATGAAACTTGTAGCTCCTGACGATTTTTGACTGCAACCCAAATAAAAAATGCCATTACAGTCTAGACCTCTAGACCCTTAAAACATAAAACAGTAGGAAGGAGTGTTGGCAACCATTGCCTATAGGAGAAAAGGCGATGTCAAAAACGTTTAATTTTAGAAATAAATTTTTGTGCATTTATGCTTCACCCTGTATACAACGAGCTGTTACGAATAGTATAATAGAAAATATCTTCTTTTAATTCCCTAAATTTAGTGCTACATGTGTCTGTTAGTATTTACCTCTTGGGATTTGACAAATAAAACAAGTTGTTTTCATGTGGAAAATTGGAAAAGAAATTCACATTGGAAAATTTTAATAAAACTTTTTTTAAATCGAATGTCACAACATTATAAAATACATAAAAAGATAAGATAAAATTGTCGCTTGGCTTGATCTATTATACTTGAAAAATTGGTAAAAAATCAATCAGAAACAGAAGCTCTTATAAAGGTGCACTTGTTGAGAGTTATATTGAAAAATAATAGATTGAAAAAGCATTTTTCCTTTTTTGAACAAAAAAATTTCCAATGCGCATTTTACATAAAATTAAAATATCTTAAGTATAACAACAAAAAAATGAAAAATGTGGATGAATTTTTTTCTTCTTAAATTGGTATATAAAGAGCGTATAATTAAAGTTCGCGAAGGAAAAAAAAAAGCAATTTTTTGGGAGTGTAAAAAATATTTGTACACTTTAAAAATCACAGTCATTTTCATATGAAAATTTATGCAAAACCACTTTTCTCCTACTTTCGTATTCTGAGGATTTTTTTGTAATCTTCGGGTCGTTTATAAATTTAAATTTTATATTTGCTAATGCCGGAATTAAGTTGGTAATTTTTATTTTTACATTAAGTAATAATTATCGATTTCTTCAAGATGAGAAAATTCATTATTTACATTTGAGTTTTTCTTCTCAAACATTTTTGAGGTTAAGTGATTTAAAATTCAAAAAGGGACGAGATTTAGCAACACAAAACAGCTTAGAAATAAATTAATTTTTTATTTAAAAGAAGGTTTAAGTGAAAACTTAAAGGTTTTCGTCATTGAAAATTTCCAAATGCTAACTTCCCTTTCTCAAGATCCTGTGGTCTTTTACAAGTCTGAAGGTACTTCTATATAAGGGTTCATAACATCTCACAACAGCATTTAACCTTTCCTAGGATTTCTAAAGTGCCCAATACATGAGCTTTCAGCTTACAGTTATCTACAGCCTGCTGTAAAGCCCTCTAGTCTCTTATAGAGATCTCTGACATTTTTTGAAGGCTCATAACGTCTAATGCAAACATGTAGTCATCTTTCAGCCTTACATTAAGGCTTGCAACCTCTCGTGAAGTTATAACAGTTTCTACGTAAAGTTTGTAGCCTTTCATAAGCCAGTGAACCTTTTTTGGAGCACCGTAGTTTCTCATGAAGTCCTACAGTCTCTAATAATACCATGTGACCTCTCATTTAATATTCTAGCTTCACATGAAGTGCTAAAGCCTCTTATTAAGGCCCGTAGTGTCACACAAAGTGTCTTCGTCTGTATAATCTATAATCTTTAATTCTGCAACCTCAGCAGCAACTTTAGCCTTTCATACAGACCTGTAGCCTTTCATAAAGCCAGTGAACCTCTTTTGGAGCACCGTAGCCTCTCATTTAATATTCTAGCTACACATAAAGTGCTAAAGTCTCTTATAAAGGCATGCAGTGTCACATAAAGTGTCTTCGTCTGTTAAAAAGCACTATAATCTTTTATTCTGCAGCCGTAGCCGTAACTTTAACTTCATAAATTTCTTTAGGCTTTCATACAGACCTGTAGCCTTTTATAAAGCCGATGAACCTCTCTGGACCACCGTAGTTTTTCATAAAGTCCTATAGTCTCCAATACTACCATGTAGTCTCTCATTTAATATTGTAGCTTCACATGAAGTCCTAAAGCCTCTTATAAAGGCCTCCAGTATCATATAAAGTGTTTTTGTCTGTTACAAAGCACTAATAGTATATTATAATACATGTGTATAAGAAAGACTTTATCGCATTAGCGACGAAAATTACAGCACGAGCTTGCGAGTGCTTGTAACGGCGCATATGCGATAAAGTCTACTTATACACGAGTATTATACGCTATTTTTTATTATAATTGCAACTAAAGCCTCTATAAAAGAGAAAAAATCTGTATTTAAAATTTGAAAATTAAGCGTGCCGATTTTGGATATATTTGTTGCCACAGAGATGCTTTGTGTTTACATTGGAGAACAACAGTCGCACATCGCACAACAGTTAATATTATTGTTGTTACCTAGACGACTTTATAGAGCACTTGTGCTATAAAGACGATTTTATGAACGCTTTTTAGTGTGAAATTGGCAGATTATAATGCAAGTATAATAAAAAAGATTTTTTATTATACTTGCATTATAAAAAAGATTTTTTATTATACTTGCATTATAATCAGCCAATTTCACACTAAAAAGCGTTCATAAAATCGTCTTTATAGCACAAGTGCTCTATAAAGTCGTCTAGGTAACAACAATAATATTAACTGTTGTGCGACTGTTGTTCTGCAATGCAAACACAAAGCATCTCTGTGGCAACCAATATATCCAAAATCGGCACGCTTAATTTTCAAATTTTAAATACAGATTTTTTCTCTTTTATAGAGGCTTTAGTTGCAATTATAATAAAAAATAGCGTATAATACTCGTGTATAAGTAGACTTTATCGCATACGCGCCGTTACAAGCACTCGCAAACTCGTGCTTGTAATTTTCGTCGCTAATGCGATAAAGTCTTTCTTATACACATGTATTATAAATACTATTATTCTGCAACCTCAGTCGCAACTTCAGCTTCATAAACTACTTTAGCCTTTCATACAGACCTGTAGCCTTTCATAAAGCCGGTGAATCTCTTCTGGTGCACCGTAGTTTCTCATGAAGTCCTACAGTCGCCAGTAATACCATGTAGCCTCTTATTTATTACTGGAGCTTCATATGAAGTGCTAAAGCCTCTTATAAAGGCCTGCAGTGTCACATAAAGTGTCTTTGTATGTTATAAAGCATTATAATCTTTTATTCTGCAACCTCAGCCGCAACTTTAGTCTCATAAACTTCTTTAGCCTTTCATACAGACTTATCAACTTTAATGATCCATCATCGAGGCCTATCCCTCTCGTAAGGACTTTGTTTTCTTTTACAAAAGATAAAGAATCTCCATAAAGAATCCATACTTCTTTCTGACACCCCGGCCTTTCATATATATTTTTTTAAATGATTGGTTTTTCATAAGAACCTGCAGCACCTCAAAGAACCTACAGTTTTTCTTATACATTTTAAATCTTTCGTGAAGCTCTTTAGTCTTTTATAAGGACCTGTAATCCCCCATAGCAGCCTTTCTCCCTTTTAGCGATTTGTCGTCTTTTTCAAGGGCCTGTTGTTCAATAAAGACCTGAAATCTCTAGAAAGAATCTCTTTTTCTTGTAAGGCTTTTCTCCCTTTACAAAGGTCTAATCTTGAATAAAGACCCTATAATCCTTCATAGTATCGCTCTCTCTCATAAGGTTTCTTCTTACTAGCTTTTCATCAACACATCAACGTCGACTTCTAACAAGGATCTGATGTTTAATAAAGACCTGAAATCTCTTACTCTCTCGTAAGGATTTTTTTTTACAAAGGTCTCATCTTGTATAACGAGATAAAGACCCCATAATCCTTCATAACACCCCTCCCTCTAATAGGGATTTTCTTCTTTCGTAAATATCTAGTTTTTCATCAACACCTGTAATTTATCATAAGGTCATACTGTCTCTTATAGAGCCTTATAGCCACTAATAAAGTCCCGTGATCTCTCATAAAAGTCTCTCTCCTTCGTAGGGACTTGCTTTTCACAAGGACACAGTCTTCAAATGAAAATCTTCAATCTCTGGTTACTTCTCCATCTCGTAGCGACTTGTTGTCTGCTACAAGAGTTTGATCTATCAAGGACCTATGTCCCCTCATTATGTCTACTTCGTAAGCATCCGTAGAGGAAGAAATTAGAAGAAGAGTGAGGGGGGGCTGGTGTATGGTGAATCAGAATATTTTCAGTTTGTTCGAACTGTTCTTTGCAATCATTTTCTCGATTATACTAGAGGATGGCAGGGATGTAGCTGTGGTGAATGGAATTGTTAAAATAATTTTGGAACTTTAGAACATCTTTCAAAATAAGTTATAATTTAGGGAATGTCGGGGAAGGGGGCTCTTATTTGTATCATAGGGTAGTTTGGATATGGCTAAAAATATTACCAACTGCAATTTTCCACCTGCAACACACGAACAAGTTAGAAGAGTAAGTCCTTACTTTCGTCACACTGTATATGAAAGTCTTAGACACCACTTATTATCTCCACGTGTATACAACGTTATTGTATTAATAAAAAGAGTAATTGCTCCATGGTAAATTAAATTTTTTGTAATTTATGAAAAACGCTGGGAAAATTAATAATTCAAAGAGAAGAGCTATTAAATTTTCGTCAGACATAAAATATATTTGTTACACAGGAAGCAAATATAATGTTAGATTAATTTTACTTTGTGGGCTTGTATTAGGAGCCTGATGAAGAAAATGCGTGGTCGAAGAAATATAGTCTTAACAACAAGAATTTATCATCTCACGTTTACACCTTAAAATTAAACTAGATCAAGCTTTAATAGTTGTATAAATCATTGCATTTTTCAACATTTCTTGATTGTGTGTGTATGTAATAAAAGAGACGTAATTTTTTAAACAAAATTGAGATTTAACACACAAACGGATTAAATTATTGAATTATTCCACCTACACTTAACGCTTTGATTTACTGAGATTATTTTGTTGACATTTTTTTTTCAATTTCATCTACACCTCTATAAGGTGGTAAATAAATAAGGCTTATAGATTGCGACAATAGTCTTTTCTTGTATGGATGATTTGTAATGAAATAATACATATCAATTCGATATACTGGGTGGCCCAGTAGTAAGTGCAAGAAAGATCGTGTTTTGACTGCAGAAAAATTAGAAATGCTCGGTTTTAGTCATAGAGCTGCATTTCATAACACTATTTTTTTTAATGGGACATCCGGTATATTATTTCATTCTTTTTTTTTCAAATACATCTCTATACCAAACATAAGCCATGCAATTAATTTCTACTGGTGGAAAAGTGCTATAGTAAGGCATAATCTTCTCTTGAGCCACCCTGTATAGCTGAAGATTAATTTGCGCGCTATAAATAAATAATAAAAAACAAATTAAGTAACCTAATTAGATTTAAAAAAAAATCGATCCTCTGGTAAATAAAGCTCTTCCAAACAAACCGCGCGTTCAATGTTTGTGGTAGTCAATCAGAATCAATTAAATGTTAATTAATTTAGATTGGATTAATTAGCAAATTCGTCGAATTGGGCAATATGTTTAATGGTAATCATTTAACTAAAGTAATTTAAGGGGCAAATTGGAATAACGCAAATAAATGGCCGCGTTTTTAAATAATTTTATACGTCGGGGGAAGTTTCGTATTATTTATCATTACGAGAACCTTTCGTTTATAGAATTGCCAAGACTTGTATTTCCTCTCTACCGTATGCAATATGCAATATTCATAATCCACTAGAAAATTACCACGAGCCCACCTACACTGTTATGATTTATTGCCGGATATTCGACGTCAACCGTTTTCATACCACTTGAATATCGATCTTCTCTCTCCTATACGCTCCACCTCAACACTAGGTGAGAACATCAAACAGCAACAGTTTCACGTCGCTTCTAATAATACTCCTCTTTAACTTTGTCATCTAAATGCACAATCCGAGCCCAAGGGCGCTGCAGTAGCACACGCTCCCGAGGGCGTTATCTAATGGATCCTCGATTAGTTCCACTATTTATATACGACTTAGGTCGAAATGCCAATTTGTTGATTTACGTATTCCGATTGATGCTAGATTAATTGCCTTCAGGTCAAAAATTAAAAAATTTGCATTTTTAAGTTTAAATAGCGGCACTTTGTTCTTACGCTGCTCTTGGACTCGATGTGGATTTTGATGGATATTTGGATTAAGAGTGCCTTGTAGTGTCTCTGTTCTAGTCCTCAATCCACGCCCCTCTACTTCCCTATACAGGGGAAATACTTGGGTCTACTATAAACATATGTCCATGGAACCAATGACTTCTTCGTCTTGGTCTTTTGCTTTGAGAACTACTGCCAACATTTGACCCATTGCTTAAGTGGTTTACAACATCGATTAATCGATTGGTCGATTAATCGATCTACAACTATCGACTTCAGGTGCGAGGTGGAACACCCTACTTGAACAGTGTCCACATAATGGGATTTTGGTCATTAAAAGAAGAGGAAAAGTGTTAAAGATGCGATTTTCCTACTGCAAATATTTTTTATAAGAGATCCAAAGTTAACCACCCTTCAAATTTTTTTTTAATTAAAAGTCCTCACTTTAAATACTGAATTGCGATAATGAAATTTAAAATTAAAAATATCAGCTCTCGTATAACTGCAATAAATTTGTGAGCGAAAGAAAGGACCGAATTAAAATAAAAAATGTTGCATAAAAGTTTTTCCAATAATTCGAGACATTTTAAATTGGCGAAGATTCTCTCACTTTTAATTTATTCCCAATTAGTTTAAGAAGTAATAAAATTCAAAAAGTTAAGTTTTAAATTTAAAATTAACTATTGAATATTCAATTACACAGGGATGTTGTTAAGTGTGAGCAATAATATTTAAAAAAAAAGGAGTTTAATTTTTTTTTTGAATAAAAACGTCTCCCAAGTATATAAAGTTGTAATCATAAAAAATATTATTAATCTTAACGACGTTTTTAAAATACTTGTTTTCAATTAAGGTTATAAATGTGTGTCGTTAATAAATAACATGTCGTTTGTTGCATTTCACATAATCGTTAACATCTAAATACGTGTTTAAATTTTTTAAAATTATCCACATACATTAATTTTAACATTAAAAGTTACCATTTGTGGCCAAAATATGACGTTAACTTGCAATCGACGCCAAACCCAAGTTCTTCTACTTTAGATCAGTAAAAGGCTCTTCGGGGGGTAGCTAAAAGGTTGCCTGAAGAAGATTTTAGAGGCACGTGCTCAAAAATGGTTTTACGTACGATTCGATTGAAGATGTGGGAGGTCTTAAAAGCTACAAATGGAGTGCTCAAAAACGGTTTAAAATTACCATTGATGGGAGACCCAGAAGGCTCTTTCAAGAGTGACTTTGAGGGTTTCTTAAAAGGTCTGAATACTCAATACGGGCGCATCATAAAACATTTGCTGTGATAAGAAACGTGGAGGTTTTAAAAACTTATTAATGGAGTGCCAATAAACGGTTTAAAATTGCTATTGACGAGAGACTCAGAAAGGCTCTTTGAGGGGGGGGGGTCTGTAAGGGTTTCTTAAAAAGTCCGAATACTCAATACGAGCGGTTCATAAAACGTTTGATCTGATAAGAAACGTGGAGGTCTTAAAAGCTTTTAATGGTGTGCCAATAAACGGTTTAAAATTGCCATTGAGGAGAGACCCAGAAAGGCTCTTGGAGGGGGGCTATAAGGGTTTCTTAAAGGGTCTGAATACTCAGTACGTGCGCTTCATAAAACGTTTGATCTGATAAAACGTGGAGGTCTTAAAAGCTTATTAATGGTGTGCCAATAAACGGTTTAAAATTGCCATTGACGAGAGACCCAGAAAGGCTCTTAGAGGGGTGGACTATAAGGGTTTCTTAAAAGGTTTGAATACTCAATACGAGCGCTTCATAAAACGTTTGATCTGATAAGAAACGTGGAGGTTTAAAAGCTTATTAATGGAGTTAATAAACATCTGATGAGAAACGTGGAGGTCTTAAAAGCTTATTAATGGAGTGCCAATAAACGGTTTAAAATTGCTATTTGCGAGAGACCTAGAAAGGCTCTTGGAGGGGGGACTATAAGGGTTTCTTAAAAGTTCTAAATACTCAATACGAGCGCTTCATAAAACGTTTGATCTGATAAGAAACGTGGAGGTCTTAAAAGCTTATTAATGGAGTTAATAAACTGTTTAAAATTGCTATTTGCGAGAGACCTAGAAAGGCTCTTGGAGGGGGGCCTATAAGGGTTTCTTAAAAGTTCTAAATACTCAATACGAGCGCTTCATAAAACGTTTGATCTGATAAGAAACGTGGAGGTCTTAAAAGCTTATTAATGGAGTTAATAAACTGTTTAAAATTGCTATTTGCGAGAGACCTAGAAAGGCTCTTGGAGGGGGGCCTATAAGGGTTTCTTAAAAGTTCTAAATACTCAATACGAGCGCTTCATAAAACGTTTGATCTGATAAGAAACGTGGAGGTCTTAAAAGCTTATTAATGGAGTTAATAAACGGTTTAAAATTGCTATTGACGAGAGACCCAGAAAGGCTCTTGGAGGGGGGGCTATTAGGGTTTCTTAAAGGGTCTGAATACTCAATACTTGGAGGTCTTAAATGGAGTGCCAATAAACGATTTAAAATTGCTATTGGCGAGAGACCTAGAAAGGCTCTTGGAGGGGGGACTATAAGGGTTTCTTAAAAGTTCTAAATACTCAATACGAGCGCTTCATAAAACGTTTGATCTGATAAGAAACGTGGAGGTCTTAAAAGCTTATTAATGGAGTTAATAAACGGTTTAAAATTACTATTGACGAGAGACCCAGAAAGGCTCTTGGAGGGGGGGCTATTAGGGTTTCTTAAAGGGTCTGAATACTCAATACTTGGAGGTCTTAAATGGAGTGCCAATAAACGATTTAAAATTGCTATTGGCGAGAGACCTAGAAAGGCTCTTGGAGGGGGGACTATAAGGGTTTCTTAAAAGTTCTAAATACTCAATACGAGCGCTTCATAAAACGTTTGATCTGATAAGAAACGTGGAGGTCTTAAATGCTTATTAATGGAGTTAATAAACGGTTTAAAATTGCTATTTGCGAGAGACCTAG
Organism: Malthinus seriepunctatus; assembly: GCA_963924605.1. Classification (NCBI taxonomy): domain Eukaryota; kingdom Metazoa; phylum Arthropoda; class Insecta; order Coleoptera; family Cantharidae; genus Malthinus; species Malthinus seriepunctatus. Next base: position 5,069,816 of record OZ004600.1, read on the forward strand.
AAAGGCTATTGGAGGGGGGACTATAAGGGTTTCTTAAAAGATCTAAATACTCAATACGAGCGCTTCATAAAACGTTTGATCTGATAAGAAACGTGGAGGTCTTAAAAGCTTATTAATGGAGTTAATAAACGGTTTAAAATTGCTATTTGCGAGAGACCTAGAAAGGCTCTTGGAGGGGCGACTATAAGGGTTTCTTAAAAGTTCTAAATACTCAATACGAGCGCTTCATAAAACGTTTGATCTGATAAGAAACGTGGAGGTCTTAAAAGCTTATTAATGGAGTTAATAAACGGTTTAAAATTGCTATTGACGAGAGACCCAGAAAGGCTCTTGGAGGGGGGGCTATTAGGGTTTCTTAAAGGGTCTGAATACTCAATACTTGGAGGTCTTAAATGGAGTGCCAATAAACGATTTAAAATTGCTATTTGCGAGAGACCTAGAAAGGCTCTTGGAGGGGGGACTATAAGGGTTTCTTAAAAGGTCTAAATACTCAATACGAGCGCTTCATAAAACGTTTGATCTGATAAGAAACGTGGAGGTCATAAAAGCTTATTAATGGAGTTAATAAACGGTTTAAAATTCCCATTGACGAGAGACCCAGAAAGGCTCTTGGAGGGGGGGCTATGAGGGTTTCTTAAAAGGTCTGAATACTCAATACTTGGAGGTCTTAAATGGAGTGCCAATAAACGGTTTTAAAATTGCTATTGTCGAGAGACCTAGAAAGGCTCTTGGAGGGGGGACGATAAGGGTTTCTTAAAAGGTTTGAATACTCAATACGAGCGCTTCATAAAACGTTTGATCTGATAAGAAACGTGGAGGTTTAAAAGCTTATTAATGGAGTTAATAAACATCTGATGAGAAACGTGGAGGTCTTAAAAGCCTATTAATGGAGTGCCAATAAACGGTTTAAAATTACTATTTGCGAGAGACCTAGAAAGGCTCTTGGAGGGGGGACTATAAGGGTTTCTTAAAAGTTCTAAATACTCAATACGAGCGCTTCATAAAACGTTTGATCTGATAAGAAACGTGGAGGTCTTAAAAGCTTATTAATGGAGTTAATAAACGGTTTAAAATTGCTATTGACGAGAGACCCAGAAAGGCTCTTGGAGGGGGGGCTATTAGGGTTTCTTAAAGGGTCTGAATACTGAATACTTGGAGGTCTTAAAGGGAGTGCCAATAAACGATTTAAAATTGCTTTTGGCGAGAGACCTAGAAAGGCCCTTGGAGGGGGGACTATAAGGGTTTCTTAAAAGGTCTAAATACTCAATACGAACGCTTCATAAAACGTTTGATCTGATAAGAAACGTGGAGGTCATAAAAGCTTATTAATGGAGTTAATAAACGGTTTAAAATTCCCATTGACGAGAGACCCAGAAAGGCTCTTGGAGGGGGGGCTATGAGGGTTTCTTAAAAGGTCTGAATACTCAATACTTGGAGGTCTTAAATGGAGTGCCAATAAACGGTTTAAAATTGCTATTGGCGAGAGACCTAGAAAGGCTCTTGGAGGGGGAATATAAGGGTTTCTTAAAAGGTCTAAATACTCAATACGAGCGCTTCATAAAACGTTTGATCTGATAAGAAACGTGGAGGTCTTAAAAGCTTATTAATGGTGTGCCAATAAACGGTTTAAAATTGCCATTGACGAGAGACCCAGAAAGCTCTTTGAGGGGTGGCAAAAAGAGCTTCTAAAAAAGATTTTTGTAGCACACACGTGCTCTCAACTAGCTTGACTAAATGTATGATTCGATTAGAGATGTGGGAGGTCTTAACAGCTACGAATGGAGGGCCAAAAAACGGTTTAAAATTGCCATTGCTGGGAGGCCTAGAAAGGCTCTTTGAGGAGTGACTAAAAAGGTTTTTTAGAAGGTCTGAATACTCAATACGGGGTCCACACCATTATTTGGGTAAGGGACTATGCAAACCTAACATCAGATTTTTACAATTGTTTAGATCAGTTCATCCCCAAATAGGTGATGCCCCGTTTAGGGGCGCTGGAACGATCCAGGAGGAGATGGTAGCCTTGGGATCAAGGCGGTTTAAAAGAGGGGTTCCTGTGAGTGAACAATATTTTTTTGGGTGGTAGGCCAAGTAACCAAAACATGGTTATGGAGAAATTACGAAGAACTATTTTAATTTGGAAATCTACGCCCAATACACGATAATGTAAAAGCACGACAATAACAATACTGATAAATTTTTAACTAATTTCAAAGCATCATTTATCTGGTAAATGCGAGAAACAAAACTTGCGCTGTTGGAAACAAAAGTTAAAATGTGAGTTACAATTTTTTTTTCATTATTGGCATTCTGTAACGAAGTACCCAACTAGAGATAAATAAAAGGGTGACTTTCAATGAATATTGTACGCGCTATTCAGCGAGTTCCGATTGAAGATATAAAACGCACTCCAAATTGATTTTTCTAACAATCGCCGGCATTTTTTTTCTCTCTTTTTTTCATATTTTTAATAGCGAACTTTTGTATTCATAAAAATTTTGCAACTAAAAAGGGAAAAAGCTCGCTCTTGGTGTGCAACGGACAGTACGTTTTGATATATTGAAAATCCTGCTGCGCGTAGGCATTTTTTGGGGAATTAAAATTTAAAAGATGGGATTCATTCTGAACATTCTGTGAACCGTACAGAAAAGACCAAATCCATAAAACACTTCCATTATATCTACACAAAAAGGAAAGCTCTGGATTCATTCGTACTTTTTAAATTAAGAGTAATAAGAGGTGGAGAGAAAAAGAGCCGTTCGTTACAAAAGGAGGATGTTTGATACAAAAATGTTTAGTCTTTTATTCTTTATTTACGCTCGAAATGCACCTATTTTTAGATTAATTATATTAAAAATGTTTTAAAAGATTGGGTGGAGAAAATGTCAGTCAAGCAAATTGGGAAGCGTTGAAATATAAGTAAGGGCTTAATGTATATGCGAAGGCGTGTGTGGAAAACGTGCGGGTTGAAGTAATAATTTAATGTTAATTTCGTGATGGATATCTCGGATAATTGTTATTTTTATGTCTCGAAGACATTTTACATCGTGTTGTAACTTTAATCGACTTTGTAATATTTTTTTTAAATAATAATTAATACGAGAGACTTTGCTAAAGATTAATTTATTTTAAAACTTGATTACCATCATTAATTAAAACTTACATAAAACCAAACTAGCGGTTTTAGTTTTCTTACCAACTTTTAAATTGCGATAGGTCAGCACTCAAAACAAAATTTTGACCTCGCAACGTTACCGAGTTTTTTTTTCAATAAAAAGTGGAAAATTAAATTTTCACGAGCTTTGAATAATAAATTAATAATTTTCAAGTTTATTAAACTAAAAAGAGCCACTTAAAAACTTTTTTATTGTTTTTCCAATTCGTAATTGAATTTAAATACGTAATTATGAGCTCTAGAAAATAAGGTCGGAATGGAAACTTAAATTTTCATAATAGCTTCAAACGGCTTTTTAAACTCATTGTTGAAATAATTTCTAAAAATTGATTATCAATGAATTCCATCTTCAAATGACGAACAGAACGAACGAGGAAATACTTGTGCTATTGAAAACAAGCTCAAAAAACTGAACAGTCCATCCTTTGGAAGTGCATAACTTGAGAAAAATCGAAAATTCTTGGCAAGGCCTGCTTGTATTCGCAGGAGTTTAAAGAGTTCTCTTCTCGACCGATCTTTAACTATTAGGTACTATCTTCGTCTAGCGAACAGATGCAGCTAAGCCACTCCCAAAAACAATTTTTGGAATTTTTAAAATACAGTTTATAACAATCAAACTAAAATTGACATGCGTCACCCTTATTTGACAGAACTTTGTGGGGAGTGAATCTGTTCACTGGACAGAGATTAGCTTGATATTGGAATATACCGACTAGATAAAGCGTTAAAAAAATAGAAATCGTACTTAGCTTCTTTAGCGAGCTTTTCAATTCCATTCTAGCCCACCCCCTTACACAAAGAGAAAAGCTTCCATACCTTTCATTTATTTACTAAGTAGTAGGCATCAACGCCCTTGGATGATACAAATATTGAGTAAACTGACCAGAATTAATACAGCGAAGATGGTGTGGCTAAGAAAGGTTCAAACAATCCTCCTTGTGACTCTGAACCAGTGGCGTACCGACAAATTCGCAACGCCAGTTTAGTCATGGTACCCTTAATCATTTAGTAAAAATTTGAAAAACAAGTATTAAACTTTTTCAGTGTTGTTCCAAAATTTTATATTCTAAAGGCCTCAAGCCCCCTTTATCCTTAGACTCCCCAAGATGGGGTCTGGCTTGAGAGTGTATTTACGCCACTACTTTGAAGCTATAAAAGCTGCTAGTACATTTCTGATGTACAATACCACCCCTTTATGACACATTCTACAAGGTGGGAAAATGACGCAAGCTTTTGTCAGACCCAAAACCTATTAGTTCTCGCTGGAATGCTTGCAAAATAGTGCAGTCCCGAGAATTAGTTTACGAGCAATAGCGGAGATGTCGTAACTGCAACTAGAAAAGCGAGACAACTGAAAACGTCTTTTTCTACAGTATACGTCAAGAGAACCCGTTTTGGGAAACATTTCGGTCCACAAAGCTCGAAAAATCACCGTCTCTCTTGTACGAATTTTGGAGCTTATTCTAAAAACAAAATGGCTCGAGAACTGCTGGGCCTAGGGACGGAAGGCAGTTTGGAGCTCTTAAAGTGTCAGTGGTATTCCAAAATTTTGTATTCTACAAGGCCCCAGGTCTCTTTTATTCTGAACAGAGACTGCCTATATTGTATTTACGCCACTACTTTGAAGCTATAAAAGCTGCCAGTACATTTCTGATGTAGAATACCATCCCTTTCTCACAAATTGTTCAAGGTGGGAAATGACACAAGCTGTTGTCAGACCAAAAACCAATAATCTCTCGCTGGAACGCTTGCAAAATATTGCAGTACCAAACTAGTCTATGGGCAATAACAGAGTTGTCGTAGCTGTAACTGGAAAGCCGAGACAACTGAAAACGTGTTTTTTGCAGTTTTGGGAAACTCTTGGTTCTACAGAGTTAGAAGAATCAGCATCTCTTTTGTTGGAATTCTGGAGTTTATTATAGAAATAGAATAGCTCGAGAACTGCTGAGCCTAGAGGGAAAGGCTGCTTGGAACTTTTAAAGTGTCCTGAATAAGTAATCTAAATGCTTTCCAGATATAGGAGAACATTTTCTTTTAAATGGCAATGGCAAATAAATCAAAATTTGTTTAGTCCAAGAACGAATAATATCGAAGGTTACCAATGTACTAACCAGTTGTCTGGATTTCAAAAATACATACGTCAAAGTTGGGAAAACTAGTTTAAAGAGAAAATGCAATTTTCTCTACATTTTATATTTTTAAACTTTACCGCAATAGGAAAATTTTAAAGTGAATGAAAAGTTAAAATTTCTAAAAAAGAAAGTCATCCTACTTTAGCTTACTAGATTTATTACTTTATTGTAAAGGAAAAACTTACACAAATGAAGGAAATTTCTTGAAACTCCATTTTCTACCTCAGGTTACTATACTCGGTTCAAAGCATAAATTAATGTAAAATTTTCTTACTAATACAATACAAGGAAACAGCTCCTTAATTTCCAGAGAGTACTCGTGACTCATCATGCAAATAAGGAGCGTTACCCCCCCCCTCCTGCTGTCTTCTGCTCTTATTTTTACCAATTTAGCGACAGTGCTTTTTTTCATATTCCTCTTTAACTATTAATTTGTTAGTCATATCAAACGTTTCCATGTCGATGTTTCTGTGTGTTTTAGATCCCTGTGTAGTTATAGGGAGCTTTAGAGTCTATACCAATCTCTTTTTATTTCGTTTCTGATTTTTTCAGATCTCTGTTTGGTCAGCTAGAGCGGATTTTGTCATATGGACTGGAAATTTTTAATTGGGGGACAATGCAATTTCGAATCTGTGACATGTTGACTCTATAACAATAACAATACCCGTCAGCTTACAGGAAGAGATGATGGAATTTCAGAAACGAATCCAAGAATTTAACTCAAGAGTTCCAACGTAACCAAATTTGCTATAATTCCAGTAAATACTGTTTAACTTTTGAGCAGTCTTGATAGGAACATAGTCAGGTGTACACCAGGGCAGGCTTAGGCTGTTCGCCAGAGCTTTCTAAGGACTTTGCAATAATAATGAAACGATAAGTTCGTAATTAGTGCCGAAGAAGAAAACATTGATTTTGAGAACGTCAAATTTTTGCAAACTTTGGGCAGAAAACTTCCATCTTCAGAAGAGATTACATGTGGTCAACAGATTTATAAAAACCCAGAAGAGTGAAAACCCTGATTATAGCTTTCAAGCTTTCTTGAAAATTTTTGAGCCTGTCCTAATAACATAGTCTGGCTACGGCCTTGAGTCTTGATGATATAATTCTTAAAATTTTAGAGAGCCCAACTACAATATTGTAGCTGATCAAAATGACCTTCGGAGGGGAATTTTTCTCGAGACTGTTCCAATTTTAGTGTAGCTTTTCAAAATTTTAGTTTTGAATTTTTTTTTGAAACTCCTGAATACGTCAAAAGTTCTAAATTGTCATTCCTATGTTGATGTAAGATTTTTCATTTGCACACAATTTAATTAACATAGGGGTGTGAAATACCAACCAACTCCACTATAGTTATATTACATCATTTCAAATCTGTCACATAATTTTCTTACTTTAGCAAACGTAGGTAAATGTTCCATTTGTAAAATTGGACTAATTAGTACTGATATGCGTTTCACATTTGACAACATCCCCATCTGGTGCTTTCACATAATATGACGAGCCGCATAGTTAATTGTAACGATTAATTCGCATTAAAACAAAAAAGTTTCGCAAAGAGAGAGAGTACAAATAGAAAAAAATGCCGTGATGAATTGTTTTACAATATAGTCTAGACAAAATTGGCTTAATATTTGTTTAAGTTTTCCGTAAACCGCAAAACCCGCATTTATTATCACTTTTCGGTAGAGATAAATAACTGTCATCGCCGTTGTAGAATGGAGTAATTAATAGTAAGAGCTTCAAAATTACTTTAAAGCATTATTAATTATTGTTTTACACCGGTATATAATTTAGCAATGTTTTGTTTCAAAATTTACAAATTTGTTTTGTACAAATCACGGTAGAATAATTGTCTTTTGTGATAATTTCTGGCGCATAAAATTTAACCGCGTGAAAAGCGGGACAAAACAATGGCGCGTATTTTGGATGTTCTCCGGATAAAGCGTATAAGTTATAATTTTAGTAAAGCTTTATGGGGGAAAAAGGTCAACCCACCGTTCATTATTATCATTATTAATGTCTTGTCAGTGTAAGTACCAGACGTACCGTCCTACTTGTACCAATTTTAATTAATTCGAATCGGGTTTTGCAATTTCGTTTTTGGATCGATTAACATTTCGCTCCGCATATAAGGCCACAGGGGGGGTTAATTTTTCGTAATTGATTTTTTTTGTGCGAGTTGTAATCCGTGCTGCGTGAGTCGTGAGATGGGGGTGGCAGCTGCCATCGTATGATGGATTTACCTGTCCTATGCTACCAGGATAACGGATGAGGATACGGGGATAACCACAGACGAGTGATGGCATTGCACATTTGAATATCGTCCTCGCTAACTTTGTCATAGAGATGTATGTTAAATGGTTTATGCAACAGTAAACTCATCTAAACGTTGAATCAGTTTATATACCCTCAGTCTACACTTAAACGCAAAGTTTAACGAGAAAGTTTGATGTAGACGGAAATTCGACAAACTATATAAGTTGAATTTAATATTTTACAAAATAAAACCATGTAAAGTTTGGCCACAAATATTAACTTTCGTAATTACCACCGTATAATTGAGGCTTTGAAGTGCCAGAAAAGTTAAAATTTGTTACCAAACGCACGTACGAGAGGTGACGTAGCTGCTTTTTTCCTAGAAGCTAATGATTGGCCTTCTTTCTCGACAAGCTCATTGTCGTAACCAAAAATCGTCTAAATGCACATAACCATGCCCATCAAACATGAGACTACAATGGTTCAAACGAAGCCATTAGAATAAAGTTATCTCTGGCTTTTATCGTTTGATTTTACCAAATTTCGCTCCAGACTAGGTCCGGTTGTGACAGGCTGTATGTACGGAAGGGGTTGATAATTTTGAATCAGATGGATTATATCCTTCTAAAACATCGGAAACCATCACTTATCGTGAGCTGAATTATGTCCAAAAGCTTGATAGTGACAAAGCTGTTTCGTTTTCCAAGTTGCAACCCCGGAATTAGGAGTGTTGTCCATCACTCCCATTGAACGAAGTTGTGTGATTTGTCAAAGTGTCTAGATTATATCTAACAAACTAGCCGGGAACAGCTTTATGCAGATGACTAGAACAGTGGAGTAAGTACAAATTCTGGGTCAGTTTTATTTGTGGGCCTCCTTTTTTTACAAAAAATTCAAGTGTGACTCCTAGGCCCCTGTTATGCGTGGGCATCCAGCACTGCGAGCAAGGTACGGGATGTAGTTACGCAACTAGTCTAAAACGTGGAAAATTGCTTTGCTTTGTTAACATCTTAAGGGGCTCTCTATTATAAATTGGAATATTTGATTTTTTTGCTGAAAAGGCAAAAAAAATGTCCTTTTACTGCATTTGAAAAATATTTTAATTCTTCATGCTGTTATTTTGGAAAATTGAAAATTTTATAGTTCACTGTTTACTTATTAAAAGTTTTACGACGCGACAGTCCTCTCAGGCTATGGACTATAGTAAACTGTTCATAAATCGTCATAAATGACCGGCCGGCTATAGCTTCCTGAAGATGACTCCTGAAGAGAGCTTAAAACGTAGGGACATAGTTGTAGGGAGCCTTGATTATAGCTCAGTAGCTTTATGGGTAATCCGGAGCTGTTTTTATGCATATTTTGTCCATTTAGCTATTTGAAACGAATATGGGACCTCCACAGTGTAGTGAGTACTTAAAATCACAAGAAGTATGTCCAATTGTCCAGCACCTCCAACTGTCCTAGATAAATCATCTTTAGTAGTTTATTATTGCCTTCCACGGAGGGGGATGGGCTTTGGTGATTTAAACCGGATTCAAACCCAGGTTTACCAGCTTACCTACTAGTCTTTGTATTAAGACACGATTACCCCTCTATCTTTATCTCGAATAAAGTAGTGGTGTAAAATGGAATAGGTAGTGATGCCGTCGTTTGTTCTTGCCGGATATGTCAAATGAAGCCTAAGCCAGGGGACTAATGACTTTATTGACCAGGTAAAAACGGAGGCCTTAGGTCAAGGTCACACTACTACAAAGTAAGATTCTGAACTTGTTTTCTTTTCGGCAACACCTAGAATAGTTCCAACGAAAGGTGAGCTCGCCACGTGACCAAATCTATGTGGGGCGTGGCGTCAGAGCCATCACGTTGTGTGCTCATCTTTCCTTGGGACTACTCCAGCCCTAGAATCACAGTATTGGTTTAAACTAGAGTTTTATTAATCTTGGCTTGGTAGGAAAACGAAAATAATATAATCTTTCGGTTTCATAGAATTCTCTCATTTCAACTTAAACATTAAACCAGAGCTTAAGACAGCACTGTGCAGTGAGCAACCCTTAGACCTTGCAACTCATGAAGCTTTTCATCAGTTGCGGCAACATGAAGGTCCACGAGTCCACAGCCTAGCTAATTGGTGGATAACAAAATAATCTAAAACGATATTCGTAGTCGTTCTATTTATTCCTATTATTCATTATTTTGTAATATAAGGGATCGAGCGTGCCCAACAGGCCCTATATTACTGTGGCTTACAAAAGAGGCAAGCAGTAATGGACGAACTGTCATATTTTTTACTTTTGCCAGAAGATTTCTTCTTGGAATACTGTTCAAATGCCTTGGAAAAAATGCCACTAGAGTAGGAAGAGTGCTAGCTGCAAGTTTTCATGCTTTTATGGGTTTTAAATTAATTTATTTGAAGCTCACGCTCAGATAGGCCTGCATTAAATATTTTCTTTGTTAGAATCATTTGAAAACGTAACTTTCAAGTAAGAGAAAAGGATTCAATAATCCCAAATAAAATTTAATAATATTCAAAAAAAGAAATCTCCGTTATAGTTGCGCCACACTGTTAATTTCTAAAGCTTTGAAATTTCACAGCATGACTTTTATGTTAAGCCTTTGATCTATATTTATCAAATTATAAGAATCAAGTTATTTTGGCCTATTTTTAAAACTTGGGAGTTTAAATAAATTAATAAATTAAAATATTAATTTGGAACGTGTTTCAATTTAGGAGCAATAACACACAAAAGCAATTCAAAAGGTTTATGGCTATAGCGTATATTTGAAAACAAAGATATTGGGAAATACTATCGGAAAAGCAGTTTCCAATTCCCCCATATTGGCAAATGTGGTTGTACGTAGAACTTCAACCACTGCGCTTTGTTTAAATACGATTTACTTATTATTCGATTTTGAATTGTCGATATATTGACGTCGATTGATTTTTTTTACATTAGCCCACACTCTCGGATCGGTTTCTGCTTGTAATCAAGTTTCAATTTTACACCGAATTTAATTTCGAGTTCAAAATTTAAATTAAAGGTGTATTCGTTATTTACATTTCGCCATTAATTAAACCCGATATCTACAACTTAATCGGTCGATCTAAATAGGAAGTACAAATCTCCCTACGAGCTATTTCCGTTTTGTAACAAAATATTAGCGTGCAAAGTCCACTATTATTTTGCTTTTCGATTGTTGATTTATTGGATCCATTAAATACAAATATAAATTCAATTTTAAATATTAATTATTGTGACAAGGTAACAAATTTACAAAATGATGGCCGTCGCTTTGTGACATAATTTTACACCATAATTGGATCTCCCAACACCGTGTTGGGATAGTTAATTTAGGGACGATCTCTATAATACTATTCGTGTGTAAAGTACAACGTATAATAGCTATACGTCATAACGTTATCAACTGCAAATGAATTTAATTGTGTGTGTGTTTTTTTTGTCTACTCAAAAAAGCTCCAACGTGAAAAATGCACTTGAACGGAAAATTTAATTAAAAGCAAAGCGCATCCACTCGGATAAAAATAAAATTTTGCAAAAAAAATTTAATTCAATTTCATTTTACTGTGTGACCTTGAGATTCGCGATTTAAAGAGCCATTATACAGGATGGACCATTAAAATGATGTCAGTTTAAGATTATGTCACGCAGTGATCTCTAGGTCAGTGTATCCAATGACTACTTTATTGTGGGTTCAGTTTGGACAATAAGTTTGAAGGTTTTGACAGCCCCCTCCCCACACGAACTATGCGCAAAAGCTTTCTAAATTTATCACCGTTGAGCGCTATACTCAAATATAGTCCTTCGGCCACATCGCTTCACGTCATGAACAGTTTGAGCCTAGTGTCTTTTCCAATTATCAAAAACCTAAAGGCACGTCAACACACACAGGCTTGCCTTCTAGTTTGGCTTGTGCAGGCGGCCTGCACAGTGCACAGGCCCAACCGGAACGTGTGGACAGCGTTTAAAAGGCTTCCACAGGCCAAACCGAGTGGACAGCGTTCAGGCGGCCTGCACAGGCCAAACCGGAAGGCAAGGTCTGTGTGTGGACGAACGCGTAACTATGAATGGCCGGCCTGGTGGACTGTACGTAAGTAGAGATACCAACATTCTACCCTCGTCAGTGAATGCATGAAATTTACTTGAGATGCGCTCATCAAACACTACTCTTTGCCTTTGACTCTGATGCCATGGTAGACTTTTCATTCCAAGTATGTAATATTGTGCGTTATTTATTCCGGAGGGACAAACAAACCTGATAAGAACTTGGAGCTTTTTGAGACTACGTTTCTTCTGGTTCTCGTTGTACTAGAGAGTGGGTAAAGGCCCCTACAAGCGCTCAAGCCTTTAGTACGGTTGACCTAGGTAGATAAGGCCTGCACAAGTAAACCGGAGCATCTGTATATAGTTCAGGCGCCTTGCACAGTTTTGGCCTGCCGTAGGAAATGCCTGAGTGTTTGTAGCAGACAGTTTAAGGCCTGTCCACACACACAGGCTTACCTTCTGGTTTGGCCTGTGCAGGCGGCCTGCACAGTGCACAGGCCAAACTGGAGCGTGTGGACACCGTTCAAGCGACCCCCACAGGCTAAACCAGAGCGTCTAGACAGCGTTTAGGCGGCCTGCATAGTCCAAACCGGAAGGCAAGACCTGTGTGTGTGGACCACAACGCGTAACTATGAATGGCAGGCCTGGTGGACTGTACGTAAGTAGAGATACCAACATTCTACACTCGTCAGTAAATGCATGAAATTGACTAATGAGATGGGCTCATTAGACACTACTCTTCGCCTTCGACTCTGATGATATTGTAGACTTTTCATTCCAAGTATGTACTATTGTGCGTGTTTTATTCCGGAGGGACAGACAAACCTGATAAGAACTTGGAGCTTTTTGAGACTACGTTTCTTCTGGTTCTCATTGTACTAGAGAGTGGGTAAAGGCGCCTACAAGCGCTCAAGCCTTTACTACGGTTGACCTAGGTAAATAAGGCCTGCACAAGTAAACTGGAGAATATCTATATAGTTCAAGCGACTTGCACAGTTTTGACCTGCCGCAGAAAATGCCTGAGCGTTTGTAGCAGGCTTAAAGGCACAGGCTTGCCTGTATGTGTGTGAAAGAGCCTTAAGATGAGTTCAAGGACCTCAAACGTGCAACTGTTGCTCCCAGTGTAGTCGCAGTCCTCTAAGCAGCTCTCTCACCTAAATTTCCAATCTTGGAAGGAAAAATGTAACTTTCTTCCCTAGGTGCAGAAGTGGTCATTTTACGCCCATAGTGCTATAATTTATTATCTCACTTTGTATTAATGAACGTTCAGTGAAATTTTAACAGAACATCAATAGACGTTTGGTATATCCTCAGTAATAATTTTGGATCCGTTATTATTAAAGACACGTGGTAAATTTATATTATCCACCTTGTATAACAAGTACGCCTCTTAACTTTTCTTCGCATTAATTATAATTTATTTTGGGGCACTTAATATTTGTCCGAGGTGTTAGGAAGAAATTTAAAGTTTGACAAATAAGTTAACGTCGCGTGTGTAGTAAAACATAGAGATGTTCTTTACAAGATGTAGATTTTTGTCTATTGTTTTTTCATTTTGTAGGTGTATTTTTGTACACCCAACGTGTTTGTATCTATAAGTTAGACGGAAACACGGTGATGCACTTTAAGTTTTAACTTAAAAAGAGCAAGTTGATAAATGTCACGCGTATCCATACATAATTTTTCTTTCTTTTGACATTATATTTTATGCATTATACACATGAGAAAAGGCGTTTTATTTGTAGGGTAATTTTTGGAATTTGTTTCCTAATTTAAAATTTATTTTTAATGCACAAACATTTTTGCGCTATAAAATTTTATTATACGAGATTAATTTTGGAATTTACAAGCTTCTTTATGTTCCACGTCACAACTCTTTTCAGTAAAAAAAAATAAATAATGCAGAAAATTTAACGTAAAAGTGCTCCTGTGGGGTTTTATGCTGTCTTCTTCGGTCCCCAATAGTGGGGAAAAATCAAAAAATTATTCAGAACGCCCTACAAACCTAGCAGCGGATGGTTGCTCTCCTGGAGCGCTTCGCGCTTCAGCGAAAAGAAAAAATTTCAAACGGTTACCGCTAACGGATGTCGGTCTGTCTGTTTACCGCTTACCGCTCCTTTACCTATCTATCTCTTTGATTTAAATTTTGCATGCATATCCTGGGCCTCTGAAGCCCGACAAGGTTATAATATTAATGTATTTTTTTCTATATTAGATTATGAACGCGCGCTATGCGCGCTATCTTCCCTCTGCCTGTTTATGCCTATTCTATCTATAAATATAATCTGTCAGTCTCATATTACGCCTCACCTGTCTCATCTATTATCTCAATTGTCAATCTCATCTGTCATCGCATCCTATCTTTAGTCATCCTATCTGTCAAAACTCATTTGTAAGAAGAGATGACATATGGCATGGCAGATTTGATGACAAATGGGATGAAAGAAGGAATCATAGATGAAATAATAGATGAAACATGGGATGTCAGATGGGTTGACAGATGGGTTGATAGAAGGATTGACTAATAGGATGACAGATGACCCCCTGGCAAATAAAATGACACATTAAATGAAAAATGTCATATGGCATGACAAATGAGCATACTCCTTCTCCCCTATGGTGAGAGATTGAAGTTTGACACATAGTAACTATGGTGACAGATTATCCCCAATCCCCAGCTCTCCTAACCAATCTCTAATGTGACATGTAGGAAAACATGATGGTTTAGACTTTAGAATAATAGGTAACTCCATCTGAGATATGAAATGACAGATGAAATTGACATATGATGACAGATGACCTTGACATTGACATATGTTAGGTGACAGATGAAACCCTCTGACAAATATTAACATTGTCATAACGTCAGATAACGACATTGACATATGATAACTATATAAACAGATTGACATTTGACACATGATAACTATGGTGACAAATTGACATTTAACACATGGTAACTATGGTGACAAATTTTCTCCACTCCCTATCTCTCTTACCCAATCTCTAATGTAACATGTAAGATGACATGATGGGTTAGAATGATAGATAACTCTACCTGAGATATGAAATTGACATATGATGACAGATGACCTTGACACTGCCATATGGAAGGTGAGAGATGAAACCCCTCTGACAAATATTGACATTGACCTATAACGTCAGATAACGACATTGACATGGTAACTATATAAAGAGATTGACATTTGACAAATGATAACTATGGTGACAAATTGACATTTAACACATGGTAGCTATGATGACAAATTATACGACGGATGACATGATGGGTTAGAATGATAGGTAACTCCACCTGAGATATGAAATGACAGATGAAATTGACATTATGATGACATATGTTAAGTTACAGATGAACTCCCTCTGAAATATATTGACATTGACATATAACGTCAGATAACGACATTGACACATATGGTGATAAATTGACATTTGACACATGATAACTATGGTAACAGACCACGCCCCATTTCTCTAAACCAATCCCTACCCTACTTCCAACACTCTCTCTGCGCATTGCCGATGATCCATGTATTTTTTATTGTGTGGATACCGGGCTCTCGAAGTCTTTCCATTTAATTCGCGTATTTTTTAAGTATTAGTGAAATTTGTCTGATGATGTTTAAAACAATATTCTGCTTCAATTACCCCTTTAGTAAAGTCGTCATACCAGGACGGGGCTAGGTTGTGGTTAGGAGAACCATTGCCACTATAAAGTTTTAATTTAACCATCCAAAACAAATAATTAACTTCACATTGTACACCATATCATTTGTCCCCCCCCCTTGCATGTGCTCAGTCCGCTCTATCATTTCATATTAAATACGGTCCTGCTTTGTAGGAGCTTCAACTATTTATTTTAACTTATTTTGAAATAAAAATTGTTTTATGAGAAATTTATAACCGAAACGTAGTAAAAAGAGGAAACGAACGTTGAAAAAGAGCTTCAATTCTATCTAAGATAATACTTTAATAAATTGTTTGTATTTTTTACAAATTGTATTACATTTTCGCGTGTTGAAAATCATTTAGGAAAACGTGAAAAATTCTCGAGCGTTATTTTTTGATTTAAAAAAAATTAATTCGTTCTATTCAAACCCATCACACAGAGATAATTAAAAGCGAAAAAGAGATAAAAGAGAAAAATAAATACTTACAGGCAACTTCAATAGCTGCAGGTTGACTTTTAATACTTCCTCTTCCGCTCCAAGCATAACACTCGCATTTAAATTTTTCTTTACCGAAAAATTCTTCGACCATATCTCTCGTAACATTGATTTCAGCTTCAACAATTCTCACTCCCGTTTGAGGGTCCACAAATTCAGATTGCGGTGTGTCAACATTTCGAGCACCATTGCACTTAAAGTACATTTTTAAAGTGTGCGCTGCACGACATTGTAAAAGGGCCGGTCGGCTTTTAACCACGTAAGAGTCTTGAGGCTCAACGAGAAAAATTGGCAAAGAGTCGGAATTTAAAAGTAAAGATTCGTCAGGTTCTGGAGATTGTTTTGTCGGTGGCGACTCTTCTAAAAGTACTCCTTCTGTAAACAAAAAGAAACGAAATTAGAACAAACGTATTTAACGTTATAGGTGAGTGGTTTGATTTAAAATGTTATTAAAGGATAAGTTATTGTAGCAAGGATGTTATACAACTTAAAAGCGCAGTTAATTAAACATCAGAAGCAAGCAATAAGTGATGTAAATCTGATGGTGAGTTAATTATTGTTCCTCTTGGAGCGACAAACACTTGGTTTAACATTTAAAGCAGCCATCATTTTACGTGCCAACATCCTTAAAACCAAAGCAAACTAATTACACACATACACACCTAATTCTCATTTAGCCTCGAGTTAAAATTTTAAAACATACACCCGTCACTTTTTAAAACTTCTCTCTTTCCTACTTACAAAGCCCTCGCTTTCTTTATCGAAAACGCGAAAAAATTAGCAAATGAAGCGAACGTTTTTCTCTTGTCTAAAGTCTTAAATAACCAATTAAGAATAATTAATTTGAGGGAATTTAATTAGAAAATGTCAAATTAAACAACAAACATTTATTTAAAGGAAAATGTATAAATCGGTCGCCGAGTTTACTCTAAATTTGCATTTCTTAAAGTGATATTGACTCGATCGGTTTTAATAATAGGACGAATGCACAAATTGCGCCATTATGCATCGCAAATAATGTTTATTTTGAAAATTATTGTTAGTATAAATTGTTGATTTTGTGGTTAACCGTGGATATATTGACAACGTTTTGACGTCGCTTTTGAATCGCTTTGTATAAATATTTTGATTTGCTTTATAAAAGAAATCATTGATTCGAATGTGTTTTTTTTATATTTTTTATATGATTATATTTGGTTGTTTAGCCTAAATCTGAACATTAAGATTACGTAGGTACAAGTATTTAGGGTATTTTTTATTAAAAGATAAAATGCCGCCCACTTTATTGGAAAATTTATAAATATGTCATTGAAATACCCTTAATTTCATAACTTCAATGGTTTCTCAAATTGTTCAAATTTTTAGATCTAAAGATAACCGTTTGAGAGGTATTGCCATTTTAATATCAAATAGTAACCACTGGTATAAGGTTAAAAGGGCCTAAAGTTAACCGTTTTAGAGATAAGACCATTTGAATGTGAAATAGCCATCACTTTTTAATTTTTTAGAAAATGCAGTGTTTTAACACATTTTTAAACGAAACACCCTGTATATGTTGGGTAATTTTGATTTCCTTGAAGATGTCGATCAAAATTGGTATAAGGTTCAAAAAGTCTAAAGTTAACCGTCTTAGAGATAATATGCTATTTGAATGTGAAATAGCCATCACTTATCAATCTGTTAGGAAATAGAATGTTTGCATATGTTTTTTAAACGTAACGCCCTGTACATGTTGGTTAATTTTGATTTCCAGAAAGATGTAGGTCTAAATTTGTATAAGGTTAAAAAGATCTAAAGTTAACCGTTTTAGAGATAAGGCCATTTGAATGTGAAATAGCCACCACTTATCAATTTTTTAGAAAGTGCAGTGTTTTAACACGTTTTTAAACGACATACCCTGTATATGTTGGGTAATTTTGATTTCCTTGAAGATGTTGATCAAAATTGGTACAAGGTTAAAGAGGTCTAAAGTTAATGGTTTCAGAGATACGGCCATTTGAACGTGAAATAACCACCACTTATCAATCTTTTTTCTCTGGAAAATGTCGATCAAATTGGTATAGGGTAAAGAGGTCTTAAATGAACCGTTTTAGAGATAATGCCGTTTGAATGTGAAATAGCTTACCGATCTTCTCGGAAAAACAGTGTTTTCACACGTTTTTTAAACGTAACACCCTGTATATGTTGGGTAATTTTGATTTCCTGAAAGACGTCGCTCGCAATTGGTACCAGGTTAAAGAAGTCTAAAGTTAACCGTTTTAGAAATAAGGCCCTTTGAATGTAAAATAGCCATAATACCACTTTTCGGAAAATAAGTCATTTCTGGAGTGTTTTTAAACGTAACGCTCTGTATGTTTGTACACTTGTATATTTGTATGACGTACAAGATTTAAATTAAAATTTGCGTAAAGCTTATTACATCTAATGATGAATGATTCTGTATAGCTAGTTTTCTTTTAAGTGAAAATGGTGAAAATAGATATCGTTTTTTAACCGCCGAGAAGACGAGAAAAGTTTTGAAGTTTTCCTTGCAACGTTTTTGAAATTGACTAATGGAAATATTTATTAACGATTGACCTCAATAAGAAACCACCCTGTAATTTTTATTATAGTATCGTATAAATGGAGAGCTTTTTCACGAGCATGGATGTTTTGTACGTGCTAGGCGTTTGAGTAGTAATTTCGAGATCTAATTTAGAGTTGTTGAACAGGAAAACATTAATTACATTAATTTTATTACAAACTAAAATTATATAAACTTATAATACAAACTTGAAATCTCTTGGAAGTTCTTTTATAATAAGATTGGCACGTTAAGTTTAATTGGCAATAAGAGTTAAATTACATAATTTTACTAAAACGCAAATAACGATTTGGGAAAAACAATTTCTACTAAGATTTTTCTACCGAAGCTTAGTCCATGTCGTCTTTGTTGATACGAAAAAGAATAGATCGTTCGTAATAAATTCAACTAAAGGGGGAGACACACGCACATGATTTTACTCCGGCTTGTCTGCGCAGTTTTGGCCAGCACAGGCCTCTGGGTAAGCAGGTTTGTCTCGGAGGCCACCTGAAAAATACACAGCCTTGTCTTCGAGTGCGTCTGGAAGGCGTGCAGGCCGTCTGCACAGGCCAAACCGGAAAGCAAGGCCTGTGTATGTGAACGGGCCTTTAGTCTATCTGGAATGGAGTTCCGCCAATTTGTTTACTAGACGTCCTGCAGTCTTAAATATCTTCGTGCTCTCACACCCTTGCTTTTCTATACTATCGCTTCATTGATTGTCAGGGAGTCTCTTGCTTTCCTTATCAATCCGTTTTATGCAATAAGGCTCGTCTACATAAACAAACTTGCCTTCCGGTTTGCCTGTGCAGGCCACCTGAACGCTGTCCACACGCTCCGATTTGGCCTGTGCAGGCCACCTGAACGCGATGTCTACATGCTCCGGTTTGGCCTGTGCAGGCCGCCTGAACTGTGTCCACACGCTCCGGTTTAGTCTGTGCAGGCCGCCTGCACAGGCAAACCGGAAGGCAAGCCTGTGTCTGTATGTGTGTGGTGCCGCCATTACTCGATATCACATCTTTCAAACCTTTGTATAGTTGGTAGGTTCTGATAGAAAACACTGATTGTACTCAACTCAATAAATTGGTTTCTCGAGCCCTTCTTAATTAAAGTACCATATTTGTCGTTGCAAGGAATTCATCTCATTTATCTCCCGATGTGGACATTGAACGTTATGTGAAGAAGATAAAAAATATTTCTAATTTTCTTATCTTTGAGATTAAGTAAATGCTGGGAAAGCTCTGCAAGTACGCATAGCTTTATGTTCAATTAAAAATAAAAATCGTGTTGCTATCGATAATTTCTAATTTATTTAAAATTAGTTATAAATTTGTAACTAAACGACGTTATGCGGTAGAATGTGAAAGGTTGCGCTTATAAAATTTCAAAACTATGTTTATTTGATGCAAATAGGAAAGTTTAAGCTAGAACATCACGGTGTATGTCATAATAAAATTAATTTGTTTTTAAAGAATAATTTTCAAGATCAAACAGAATCGAATGGTTGTGTTTAGTAGCGTGTGTAGGTTTGCTCGATTCCATGTAGTTTTGTAAATGTAAACTAAACATTATTTTGCAAAATTCTTTATTCAATGCATTTAAAAAGGTTTTTTAAACGTTTTACGAATCATTGCATTGGACATTTATCAAAATCCATTTAAATTCAAATATATTTTAGAATCGGTCTCTCCCTATAGCGTATTTTAAATGAGAAGCAATTATAATAGAATATCTTAAGATTAAAGAAATGGAAAGAAAGAGGAGGGAAAAAAAGAGAGTAAAAGAGACGAACAGACAAAATTGATGAAATGTGGAAAATTGTGCATAGTAGAAAACAAATTTTAGTTTCGTCTAGATCAAGAGCGTACTTATACTTTCAGACGTTAATGAGCTTTAACTTAATAATGCTTCAACTTTTGAATATCGGATAAACTACTTGAAAGTTTTAATTGATTTAAATATTAAATTGCTTGAACTATTTGTACACAATTAATTAAATTTAACAAAAAATATTAGTCTTTTATTAGGAAAGACTTTTCTTTTTTCGTAGATTTCCTCTATGTACTTCGAAACAAATTTTTTTTTTGTTTTAAATGCTTAAAAATATCTTTAATACGCATGAAAAAGTCCTATTATGGCCACATCACAGTTTTAGAATTTAAAGTTAATATTTTGAATATAGGATCAATATGAAATTAAGGCGAGATTTTAGAGATACTCTGCATCTCGTATCTAAAAGACAAAATTACATTTCTGATGGTGTCGTGAGCACGGTCTTCATGTCAAAACGCTTTTTCAGATAGCTTGAAGAGTTTAATATAATGTATTTTGTGAGTTTGAGAGGTACAACACTATTTCGACAACCATCATACTGAAGTCGCTCCAAGAGGTTAGGTCAGGGGGCGAAGCCTCCCTTACTCCCCTCCGCGGAGCCATTCAACGAGATGGAAGCCATCTCTGACTTTCGTCTAAGTCCACCGAATGCCGAAGATTTATGTTCTTTCTTTGGCAACAGGAACACTTCCACATTCCAAAAATTCGCGAGGCAGTGTTAATTATCTGGCGAATAGCAAGTGAGTTGGGCTAAACGGGTTTACGCCTGAGTCGGTTGCTCTAACCGCCCGATTTGGTCTCAGAACATGTAAGGGTACATCCTATGTTCGTGAGTACGTATGAAAGACAGTCAGCTCTGACGGCAGTCTAAGCTTTCTGCTCCGACCCTTGTTTTGCTCCCCGAGAGGGGATTCACAGACGAGAAGCATAGTTACGGATTTCAAGAGGGGCTACAGGAGAGTTTAGGATGAGCTTGTAAGCGAGACATATCTACGACAGGTTGCTACTACGGTAGTCTAAGTTCCCTGCCAGCGATAGCATCGTGCTCACTGGTATTAAAACCTACGCTCCCTTCCGAAATCGTGGAGTTGCTTGTAATTAGGTATAAGTTTATGATTTGATAGGCGTCAGAGACGTCTGTGGGTGGCCGGAATTCCGCAATGAGTGTAAAAAAGTCCTCGCATTAAGGGATCGAGTCGCTGCAGTAGCCCTGCATGCTGCAAGCGGCCTGTTAGCTAGAGTAAAGTGCTGCTCAGCAGCTGTGCTGAGGTATAGGCAAAGGAGGAAGATAATTAGTCTGAGAGTTATTCTTCGATTAAGTTGCTCCAGCCTTCTACTGTTTGATCCCCAAGCTTATGCATGTGCGGGGACAGCGTTCGTTCATGGTAGTAGCTAGCTGTGCTGGGTCTACTTCTCAATGCTCGTTACTTGTTTCCCTTGATTCCAGATCACCGCTATACGTGGATAGCTTTAGTTCGTGAAAGTTTAATTAGTGAGAGCCTAATTAGAGAAAGACCTGACTATTGTCGGAATCGGACCTCTAGAACTTCTCGGAGAGGTCGAGGTCCTTATGTTGTAAAATGGGGGTGAGTGAGGACATAGTCTTGCTCGCAGGAAGAGCACTGGGGGGTTATGTTCTGGTGAGGCGAATGGTAGGTGGTGAGTGTAATATTTCAAAGGAAACTGGTTTAAGTGCATTAAGGGTGGATTATTTGTTGGTTAGGATTACCCCGATAAGCGGAGTAGTCTTATTCCCAACTGTTATAATTAGCTGAAGACCCTGTGCCCAACTGTGCTAGATGAAAGTCAAAGGGACTGAAGGTCCCAAGCTCGAGAGGTAACAGTACATAAATTTCACAAATGGAATACAAATACCTGTTTGCCTTTTCTAAATGCTTCCCAACCAAGTCCGATTCTTTTAGTCAGCGTTTTGATCAAGATACACGGCATTTCTCTCGTCAAACTCCTGTTTAAACAACCCTATAATCCTATAATACTATATCAACCCAGTCTGCCAAAGTCAGATTATGAATGATGGAGTAAGAGCCTTGTGTCGAGTAAATTGTGTGATTTCCGAAGAGAAAGAAGAGAAGTAGAAGAGAGTGAGAAAACGTAGAGTTTTCCAGTAACTAACCTACAGTTTGGATGTCTTAGATTGGACGAGGCTTTCTTACTTAAAAATAATTTTATTACACTTCCAATCTATGCACGTACTCTGACCACTGCGATTTTCTTTTAATTCGCCCAGGCGAAACTTTTTTAATTTATCCTCCTTCGCGTCGAGTTGTAAAAAAGAGCAAATTAATTTTTGTTAGGTTGAAGATGGAGAAATTATTTTGAAGTACAACTTTTATATCTTTGTTACATCTTACCCTTTGAAAATTGGCAAGGGTAACTTTAAATCGCGAAAGGGTTGCATTTAAATTAACTCCACCTCTCCTTGTCGAGGAATTTTTTGTCGAAACTTTTAATTTAATTAGTAAGTAGGAAAGTGGGTGATTGAATTTATTTACTTTTATTGTAAAAAGAGCGTGATAATTGTTAGATCTCTTTTAAATCTCAGAAGCTTCAATTTCACATTAAATTTGTATTCGATGCATGTTGAGAATATATAACAATTAAGTTAGTGAACGGTCTTTACAAAGAGGATGCCCATTTTACATAAATTTACATCTCGACTAAGGCACAGAACCGGTCTATCTATATGAAAAATTTTGACACCGCGCATTCGTACGTATGCTCTTTAAAATGAAATTTTTACTCCATTTTAACATTATGTTTATGATGTTGTTTAAAGTTATTAACGCATATTTTAACATTCCTTATTTGGACGTAAGATGAAAAGTTTAGCGTAATGCGGGATACCGATTCGTTTTTTTCTTATATTATTTACAGCCCGTTTGAAATTTTATGTCGTAGTTTTGGAATTCAACTATGTCGAGATTTTATCTCATTTTAATATATGACATAATCACTTTACCGTAAAAACTAATTAACTAGTTAAGTTTTCTCTTTAAAATATTATTTTCTCTTCATTTAAGGTAAAGATACTTTGTGGCTTTATTGGGGGACCATACAGTCTCGAGCACGAGTCGTTAAAAAATTTAAATAAACGTAAATATAAATAAGCAATAAGGCAATAACATATGGTTGAGAGGTTTATTAGAATTAAGTTATCAGATAAGTTCGAGCCTTTTATAGTATTTAAACCACCCAACAATTTCCTAAATTATGGAAGATTCGAATTGAACCGTTTGATTATAATTTCCTTGTATGATCAACTGTAGCGGCTTAATTTGAATAGCGGTTAAACGGCGCTTCGGCTAAACGATAAATAAGTATGGCACGAATTTTGTTGTCTTAATTTAAACAAAATGAAGAGTGGGCTCTCTTGTCACTCTTTTTGGAACGCCTTCAAAATATGGAAATATCACATTATCACACCTTACTTTGAAAATCTTACGTCTTTAAAATGAAAATGTGCGAAAATTTAGGACTTCTCATTTCTTTAACGTAACACCCTGTATATTTTGAGAAATATATATTCTTCAGAGGTTGTACCTAGCTTACGTATGCTATAAACTTTCATAGGTCTTATACAAAAGGTTCTTGAGTTATTGTCACTTAAGTGTCAATAGATGCTATTTATTAAATTTTTAAGAAAATCAGTGATTTTTAAAAATTTTTCAACATACCACCCTGTATATTTTTACAAATATGGATTCCTCAGAGGCTATAGCTTACGTATGCTATAAACAATCATAGGTCTTAGACATATTGTTCTTGAGTTATTGTCACTTTAGTGTCAGTAGACGCTATTTATTAAACTTTTAGGAAAATCAGTGATATTTTATTTTTTTTAACATACCACTCTGTATATTTTTACAAATATGGATTCCTCAGAGGCTATAGCTTACGTATGCTATAAAAAATCATAGGTCTTAGACATATTGTTCTTGAGTTATTGTCACTTCAGTGTCATTAGACGCTATTTATTAAGCTTTTAAGAAAATCAGTGATATTTCATTTTTTTTAACATACCACCCTGTATATTTTTACAAAGAAGGATTCCTCAGAGGCTATAGCTTACGTACGTTATAAACATTGATAAGTCTTAGACTTAAGGTTCTTGAGTTATTGTCACTTAAGTGTCAATAGATGCTATTTATTAAATTTTTAAGAAAATCAGTGATTTTTAAAATTTTTTCAACATACCACCCTGTATATTTTTACAAATATGGATTCCTCAGAGGCTATAGCTTACGTATGCTATAAACAATCATAGGTCTTAGACATATTGTTCTTGAGTTATTGTCACTTTAGTGTCAGTAGACGCTATTTATTAAACTTTTAAGAAAATCAGTGATATTTCATTTTTTTTTAACATACCACCCTGTATATTTTTACAAATATGGATTCCTCAGAGGCTATAGCTTACGTATGCTAAAAACAATCATAGGTCTTAGACATATTGTTCTTGAGTTATTGTCACTTTAGTGTCAGTAGACGCTATTTATTAAACTTTTAGGAAAATCAGTGATATTTTATTTTTTTTAACATACCACTCTGTATATTTTTACAAATATGGATTCCTCAGAGGCTATAGCTTACGTATGCTATAAAAAATCATTGGTCTTAGACATATTGTTCTTGAGTTATTGTCACTTCAGTGTCATTAGACGCTATTTATTAAGCTTTTAAGAAAATCAGTGATATTTCATTTTTTTTAACATACCACCCTGTATATTTTTACAAAGAAGGATTCCTCAGAGGCTATAGCTTACGTACGTTATAAACATTGATAAGTCTTAGACTTAAGGTTCTTGAGTTATTGTCACTTAAGTGTCAATAGATGCTATTTATTAAATTTTTAAGAAAATCAGTGATTTTTAAAATTTTTTCAACATACCACCCTGTATATTTTTACAAATATGGATTCCTCAGAGGCTATAGCTTACGTATGCTATAAACAATCATAGGTCTTAGACATATTGTTCTTGAGTTATTGTCACTTTAGTGTCAGTAGACGCTATTTATTAAACTTTTAAGAAAATCAGTGATATTTCATTTTTTTTTAACATACCACCCTGTATATTTTTACAAATATGGATTCCTCAGAGGCTATAGCTTACGTATGCTAAAAACAATCATAGGTCTTAGACATATTGTTCTTGAGTTATTGTCACTTCAGTGTCATTAGACGCTATTTATTAAGCTTTTAAGAAAATCAGTGATATTTCATTTTTTTTAACATACCACCCTGTATATTTTTACAAAGAAGGATTCCTCAGAGGCTATAGCTTACGTACGTTATAAACATTGATAAGTCTTAGACTTAAGGTTCTTGAGTTATTGTCACTTAAGTGTCAATAGATGCTATTTATTAAATTTTTAAGAAAATCAGTGATTTTTAAAATTTTTTCAACATACCACCCTGTATATTTTTACAAATATGGATTCCTCAGAGGCTATAGCTTACGTATGCTATAAACAATCATAGGTCTTAGACATATTGTTCTTGAGTTATTGTCACTTTAGTGTCAGTAGACGCTATTTATTAAACTTTTAGGAAAATCAGTGATATTTTATTTTTTTTAACATACCACTCTGTATATTTTTACAAATATGGATTCCTCAGAGGCTATAGCTTACGTATGCTATAAAAAATCATTGGTCTTAGACATATTGTTCTTGAGTTATTGTCACTTCAGTGTCATTAGACGCTATTTATTAAGCTTTTAAGAAAATCAGTGATATTTCATTTTTTTTAACATACCACCCTGTATATTTTTACAAAGAAGGATTCCTCAGAGGCTATAGCTTACGTACGTTATAAACATTGATAAGTCTTAGACTTAAGGTTCTTGAGTTATTGTCACTTAAGTGTCAATAGATGCTATTTATTAAATTTTTAAGAAAATCAGTGATTTTTAAAATTTTTTCAACATACCACCCTGTATATTTTTACAAATATGGATTCCTCAGAGGCTATAGCTTACGTATGCTATAAACAATCATAGGTCTTAGACATATTGTTCTTGAGTTATTGTCACTTTAGTGTCAGTAGACGCTATTTATTAAACTTTTAAGAAAATCAGTGATATTTCATTTTTTTTTAACATACCACCCTGTATATTTTTACAAATATGGATTCCTCAGAGGCTATAGCTTACGTATGCTATAAACAATCATAGGTCTTAGACATATTGTTCTTGAGTTATTGTCACTTTAGTGTCAGTAGACGCTATTTATTAAACTTTTAAGAAAATCAGTGATATTTCATTTTTTTTTAACATACCACCCTGTATATTTTTACAAATATGGATTCCTCAGAGGCTATAGCTTACGTATGCTATAAACAATCATAGGTCTTAGACATATTGTTCTTGAGTTATTGTCACTTTAGTGTCAGTAGACGCTATTTATTAAACTTTTAAGAAAATCAGTGATATTTCATTTTTTTTTAACATTCCACCCTGTATATTTTTACAAATATGGATTCCTCAGAGGCTATAGCTTACGTATGCTATAAACAATCATAGGTCTTAGACATATTGTTCTTGAGTTATTGTCACTTTAGTGTCAGTAGACGCTATTTATTAAACTTAAGAAAATCAGTGATATTTCATTTTTTTTAACATACCACCCTGTATATTTTTACAAATATGGATTCCTCAGAGGCTATAGCTTACGTATGCTATAAACAATCATAGGTCTTAGACATATTGTTCTTGAGTTATTGTCACTTTAGTGTCAATAGATGCTATTTATTAAATTTTTAAGAAAATCAGTGATTTTTTAAATTTTTTCAACATACCACCCTGTATATTTTTACAAATATGGATTCCTCAGAGGCTATAGCTTACGTATGCTATAAACAATCATAGGTCTTAGACATATTGTTCTTGAGTTATTGTCACTTTAATGTCAGTAGACGCTATTTATTAAACTTTTAAGAAAATCAGTGATATTTCATTTTTTTTTAACATACCACCCTGTATATTTTTACAAATATGGATTCCTCAGAGGCTATAGCTTACGTATGCTATAAAAAATCATAGGTCTTAGACATATTGTTCTTGAGTTATTGTCACTTTAGTGTCAGTAGACGCTATTTATTAAACTTTTAAGAAAATCAGTGATATTTCATTTTTTTTTAACATACCACCCTGTATATTTTTACAAATATGGATTCCTCAGAGGCTATAGCTTACGTATGCTATAAACAATCATAGGTCTTAGACATATTGTTCTTGAGTTATTGTCACTTTAGTGTCAGTAGACGCTATTTATTAAACTTTTAAGAAAATCAGTGATATTTCATTTTTTTTTAACATACCACCCTGTATATTTTTACAAATATGGATTCCTCAGAGGCTATAGCTTACGTATGCTATAAACAATCATAGGTCTTAGACATATTGTTCTTGAGTTATTGTCACTTTAGTGTCAGTAGACGCTATTTATTAAACTTAAGAAAATCAGTGATATTTCATTTTTTTTTAACATACCACCCTGTATATTTTTACAAATATGGATTCCTCAGAGGCTATAGCTTACGTATGCTATAAACAATCATAGGTCTTAGACATATTGTTCTTGAGTTATTGTCACTTTAGTGTCAATAGATGCTATTTATTAAATTTTTAAGAAAATCAGTGATTTTTTAAATTTTTTCAACATACCACCCTGTATATTTTTACAAATATGGATTCCTCAGAGGCTATAGCTTACGTATGCTATAAACAATCATAGGTCTTAGACATATTGTTCTTGAGTTATTGTCACTTTAATGTCAGTAGACGCTATTTATTAAACTTTTAAGAAAATCAGTGATATTTCATTTTTTTTTAACATACCACCCTGTATATTTTTACAAATATGGATTCCTCAGAGGCTATAGCTTACGTATGCTATAAAAAATCATTGGTCTTAGACATATTGTTCTTGAGTTATTGTCACTTCAGTGTCATTAGACGCTATTTATTAAACTTTTAAGAAAATCAGTGATATTTCATTTTTTTTAACATACCACCCTGTATATTTTTACAAATATGGATTCCTCAGAGGCTATAGCTTACGTACGCTATAAACATTCATAAGTCTTAGACTTAAGGTTCTTGAGTTATTGTCATTTAAGTGTCAATAGATGCTATTTATTAAATTTTTAAGAAAATCAGTAATTTTTAAAATTTTTTCAACATACCACCCTGTATATTTTTACAAGTATGGATTCCCCAGAGGCTATAGCTTATGGCTGCTTAGAGCTTTAATAGGTCTTTGACTTACGGTTCTTGAGATATTGTCACTTAATATCAATAGATGCAATTCATTAAACTTTTCGGAAAATTAGTAATATTTCAAATTTTTTCAACATAATCACCCTGTATTTTTTTACAAATTTGGATTCCTCAGAGGCTATAGCATATGGATGCTCTAAACTTCAGGTGTTAGACGCAAGGTTGTTAAGTCGATTTAGTGTCAATAACTGCAATTAGAAGGTTTTCGGAAAATCAGTAATATTTCAAATTCTTTCAATATAGCACCCTGTATATTTTTAGAAATTTAGTTTCCTAACAGTCTGTAGCTTATGAATGTTTTAAGCTTTAATAGGTCTTTGACTTACTGTTCTTGAGATATTGCCACAGTAGTATCAATAGATGCAATTCGTTGCACTTTTCTGAAAATCCGTGCTATTTCAAATTTTTTCAACATAACACCCTGTATATTTTTAGAAATTTGGATTCTTAAGAGGCTGTAGAGCTCGTGCATGCTTTAAACTGTAATAGGTCTTTGGGTTACGGTTCTTGAAACCTTGTCACTTTAATGTGAATTGATCTGATGAATTAATAATTTTTTGAATTTCAAATCTTTTAAATGGAACATCCTGTATGTTTTTGTAGATTTGGGTTTTTTAAACATGTAGTAACAGTTTCTTTAGATTTTTTTATAGAAAATTCGTCGACGTTATTATAAACGCTACCGTTTTTTGGTGCGACATTTAAGTCGTCGATCTACGTACAAGCTCTTTGTTAGCTACTTTTGCTTTCATTCTCTTCCTAGCGTCGGAGTAAAGTTAAAACAAAAAGGTATAAAAAATCGCATAATAATAAATATGCAAATTTATAAAACATTTGTCCGTTGTAGTTAATCTGTGTTTGCATAGGATTATAAATTATTAATCTGCAACAAAATTTTTAAGGATAAAAAAAGAAAGGGGGGTAGTTAAAATGAAAGCAAACGAGCGTTTTTCTCAACTAAACCGTTCTTGTATATTTTAAATTAAAATTCAAGTCTGCTAATGTTGTGTTTTCTTTGTTTGTAAAGCCTTTTGTTCTTGTCCGTGTTTTAATGTAGTAGTGGTCGGTTTTGTAATAAATATGCAAATTAGGTCGATTCATGCATGTACTTTTATTTTTAAAGACTTAAAGATGATGATAAATGTAAGTCGGTTTCATTTACAAGTTAATTTGATAGGTCGATTATTGTTTTTGGGACTCTTTAGTTTAATAATTTTTGTCGAAATTGACAGGAAGTTGGTGTGTTGGAAATGTATTGCTCGACTACGAGTCCTGTATATTTATTTAAATTTTTATCAGGTTTCTAGGATCTAACAACTTCCGTTTTGATTAGGTTGAAATTTATGTTGTTGAGGAAATCACGTAATACCCCTCTTCAACTTTTAGTGATTGTAAGGTGTTTATTGCTGTACAAATCTAATATTTTTTGGGCTTATCTTTACGCCAGTCGTAATAAAGAGAACCATACGTAACTTTTAACGTTGCTTGGGTTATTTATTTCTTGTTGTTTGGGAAAAAATGGCCTAAGGGGGTTTGGACACGGAAGGGTGTTTTTGGGAAATTAAATGGCTATTATGTAAAAAATTAACGTGTCGATTTCAAAGATAAAGGGTTAATTTGTGTAACACATATGTTTGTGTTTGATTCAAAGGGTTGATAATTACAGGGTACACAATTTTAAATTTGAAAAGGAAATTATTCGTCATGGTTTCGCATAAATTTTTCTTGTGTTTGAATTTTATTTTATAATTTGGCCGAACAGGTGTGTTAGCGCCTAAAACTTGAAAAGGAAGCAGAAGAAGAAAAATTTGCATTCGTTTCAAAGAGTCAAACGATCAAAATTTCGTTGTCCCATTGAAGTGACAATATCTTTAAATGAGATTGATTTAGAGATACAAGATACCGTTTCACAAAACTTCGCAAGATCAAAGTATACCAATTGGAATCAATTTATGCATTTTTTTGAAGAATGAAGATGCAAATGGTTAACATATTGACTTACTGAGCTTATAATATGGAAAGGGCCAATGGTAGAAATTATTTTAAACAATTTATAAGACGATGTAGGATACCGTAACTAGTTTCTTGGCCGCGCCACACACACAGGCTTAGCTTCCGATTTTTCCTTTTACCAACCGGAGCCTGAACAATGTTCAGACGCTCCGCATCCAGAAAATGGGGTACACTTAGGGCAAAAATATCCAGAAGGTTTCCAAATATAACTCCTTAATTTGAAATTGTTTGGAAGCAAAACGAAGTAGCAAATTGCAAAATAGACTTCTTTAAGGCCCGTCCATACACACACACAGGCTTGCCAAACCCGAGCGTGTGGATACAGTTGAGGTGGCCTGCACAGGCCAAAACGGAGCGTTTGGATAGCGTTCAGGCCGCCTGCACAGGTGAAACCGGAAGGCAAGACCTGTGTGTGTGGATGAGCCTTTATCGAAGAAACAGATAATACTGAAGTTAATAGTTAAGTCTGCGCCACACACATAGGCTTGCCTTCCAAATCAAAAGGTAAGCCTTTACTTTAGAATGGAGTGCAAGCAAACTAGGATTTTTTTAAATAAAATCGTCAGATCCAATAAAGGTTTCTAGAAAATGCTTCTTTTCTGTTTTTCTCAACAATTGGATCATAAATTCCCACAACATCCAGCTATTCCACAGAAACTCCACATGAAAACAAACTAATTTAATTTGAGGGATTTTTGCCCATCAATGTCCATCATTCTAATTTGCTTTCTAAGCCAATCAAATCACATATTAGGTCGTAGTAACGTTTTGTAATTTTTATGTCGATGTCATTCACAAAATTGTCATACGAAGTCCTCCAACAATTGGCCAATTTTGGTGATTTGTTTTCTCTGGTTAAATTTTCTTCCATTTACCTAAAGCCTCACACACAGGCTTGCCTTCCGGCCCGCACAGGCCACACCGGAGCTTTTGGACATTATCCAAGCTCCGGTTTGGTTTGTGTAAAGCCTGTGCCACACACACAAGCTTGCTTTTCTGTTTGGCCTGTGCCAGTGTGTGCCAGGCGGTCTGCACAGGCCAAACTAGAAGACAAGCCTGTGTGGGGTGCAGGCTTAACATAAATTATCGTACAAGTGGTTAATATTTTTTTTTGATTTCAGGTCTCAAAAATGGCGTCTACAGCATAACTTAAGGTAAGATTTTTTTATTACACTGGGTGTTTTTTTTAAGGTTTACTTCGAGAACCAAATTGATGCCTTTGGCGTAAACGTTTTGAAATTAACGAATGTGTTAAAATTGAATTAGTAGTTAATCCCGTATCTCACACATATTAGTACAAATACATAGAGATTATTACATATTGATACAACTTTAGTAGCATTTAACATTAATAATCAGTGTATGACAAGCTGTACAACTGGCGAATCGAATCGTTTTATGATGCACTATATTTCCTAGGACGGACGTAATATCTATTTGAACAAATTTTGCAAATAGATTTTGAATAAAGTACACTCGTGTGTAGTCGCGTAAAACAAATTTGTACAATTCCATAGCACATATAATTTTTTTTAATTCGAATTTAAAATCGAACTTGTTAATCAGACATTGGATTTTCAATTAAAATATGGCATTTGAATCAAAATTTATTTTTACTTTTTTCAGTATTTGTAAAGCAACAAATTTTATTTTATGAAAAACAATTTTAATTACGAAAAATTTCCTTCGATTTGAATAATTTTCTTGATGGATAGGGTCGTTTTAAAATCGCACTGTTTTAAATGTGCAACATTTTGTACGTAATGGATGTATCGGTTCAATTACATTCTGAAATTGTAACACGTACAAAGTACAAACATTTATTGCGTTGTATAATATGGAAATAGTGTCGGAATGTTATCTTTCGTTGTATTTATATCTAAAATATATTTGGTTCTTTGTCTCCCTCTCTCGCGTCGCCATTTAAATAGGACAGGGTGACAAACAGACATATAGACAGTTGAATCGTGGGACGGACTGATCGACTGATGAATTGACAAGAGCACAGAGAAATTTTACTATTAAAGTTCGCTCTGTGAAGCACGTTACCAGTAAAATACACAATTTCTTGCATATACTGGGTTTCGGGGGCCCCGAAGTTAAGAGTTCCAATGTTCAAGTCAAATCAACTACTGTGACTGTAATTGATGACAGAAAACGGTTCTATTTTTCATAAGTTTAGCGTACGTTTAGTTTGTCACTCGCCAAAGTGCGCTCGTGTTATAACGAGTGGCTTTGAAAACGAATTTCTCAAGAATACCATTTCACGTAAATTCCTTCGTTATTGACGACATTCACGTGGCATTTACCAAAGTATTTGCAAAGTTCTCAGGCTGCATTTCTCCCCCTTCGTGATGAGTCGAAGGGTCTCAAGAATTGACCCCAGGCCTTCGAAGCCTATGCCTCGCAGGGTTAAATGAACGTATTGAAGGACAAATGACATAAGTGCATCTCTCATCATTCCTATCAGAGAAAATGCAGAAAATGCAAGCTCTCAGCACTTAGGTCACATGTTTGGACCCATTTTACAACCTCCAAGCAGTCTCCTCAGGCCCATCAGGTCCCAAACCATCCCACTTTTAGGTTGTACTCCAGAACTCTGTCGAGAGGAGTGGCGCTTATTCTAGCAATGTCCAGATGCCAGAGAGGGGCGTTCCAAGAAATGCTTCTGCTGATGAATTTGTCTATTGCTTCCTGCGGTAAGCTTGCTATGGAAGGGCCTTTTTCAGCATTACTGGTATAACGTGTAGTCAAACGTCAATGCAGAAAAGCGAGGAAGTACGAATGTTACTGATTGAAGCAGTTATTGCTAAAAGGGCAACCTTTTCGGTCCTTGACGACCCGTCATTAATGTTAGTAAAGTTTGCGAATTGAATGTACGAGCATCCCAAAATCCAAGCTTTTCTGGATCGACTATCTGAATATACGCTTAATGAATGTAGAGGCTTCGTAAGCCCTGTTAGTGTAAATGTGAAATGTCCAGAAGAAAAGGGTTTTTAGAAACATTGCTGGGCGAACAAGTTATAGAAAGGCTTCCAGGCAGACTTCTAAGGGTCCCTATCGGGACTTTAGCCACTATTAATAAAAAGTGACTCTGATTAGTAATTGGGGTGGTGGTAGCAAATTAAAACATGATGGTTACTTGCAATTACCTAGATTAATTTAATCCATGCGTATAAATGTTAATATTTAAAAACAATCCGTAGAGTAGGTAAATAAATAATTAAAGAGAAAGATTCATTTGGTCAGACGTATCATTAGAAGGGAATCTAGTGACATGATTCTCTTAATTACTTTAATTTATTTTACGAGATTGCTAAAGCGATACGTAAAGTAACAACTTGAAGGTTTGTGAATATGTTAGTGGTTGGTATAAACTTGTTTTATATGTGAAGTCCTTATTGCAATCGCGTGGTCGGGCCCCTGTAACTTGCAGATACTTTTAGATAAATCAGTTGGCTTCTTCTCTTCTTCTTGGTTATACCGACTCTATAAGCGAGGTAAAAAGCAAAGTTAAAATCGAGCTTCAATTTACCTCGTGTCTTTTTCATGTATCGGTACGCGAGCTTCGTAGTTCGCGTGTGTATGCGCTATCCAAAACCTTTTTTTCACATCGTCGACTTATCTATCTGTATCTTTGTAACGCGTTGAAGTATTTACTGGCTAAGATTTCTACCTTATTTATCGTTTCGTTTTGTTTAAGTGTTTTACCAGTTTTACTCGAGTGGGTGGTTTTGATATATTTAGATTAATTTTTTTTCAATTTGTTCACCTTTGAATACAATGGCCAATCAAATCTTTTTCCTTTAATAGAAAGTTCTTGTATTTTCTCTTTCTTAGCAGTCAATTTCTATCTAAGCCCATAAAACCAACAATCTATCCCACTTCTGACTAATGCGTTTTTTTTTTCATTTCTAATCAGAAATAATGAGTTAGCTTGCAGATCCTCCTCCAATTTACAAGTCAAAATTAAAAATGCCTAGATTATGACTTGATAAGCACGAAATTATTACTTGATGTTAAGAAACACACAACGTAGGAAAACTAAAGTTAAAAGAACAAAAGATGATTATAGTAATACAACTCCTTGTAATTAGAAAATCATATAGGGATTACTAATTAATGAGACGTGTAATTTAATTTTGAGCATATAAATGATAGTAATTTACACCTGAAATACATAATTAATCTAGGAGAGTAAATTAAGTTCAAGTATTTAAACATTTGGAGTATATTAGCTTGATTATAAATGACCCCTATAGTCACGTTGTTACATGATAATAAATTAACTCCTTGGTGCAATTTATATCTAATTTATTGTTTGTTTAAATTACTTTAACTTCGCTTCCTTAATTTCTCTATTAATAATTTTTTTAATATCAAAGAATTGCACATTAATTTGTAATCATGTCGATCTATGTTTTGCCCGTTTTGTGCAATGCATAATAATAATAATCGCCAATTCATATTCCCCTCGTATAACGTTTTAAGA
Organism: Malthinus seriepunctatus; assembly: GCA_963924605.1. Classification (NCBI taxonomy): domain Eukaryota; kingdom Metazoa; phylum Arthropoda; class Insecta; order Coleoptera; family Cantharidae; genus Malthinus; species Malthinus seriepunctatus. The sequence continues at coordinate 5,104,819 of OZ004600.1, forward strand.
GGATTAATGATTTTTTAATTTAAATTTTTATTCAAATGCTCAGAAGAGCATTAGAGCGTTTGCAGAAACTAATCATGAAAGCTCCTCCTCGTAGCTTATAGTTTGAATAAATATTTTAATTATTATGAGGAAGAGAAAATTCCGTAATAATCGTTTGTTGTGGATATAACTGTGAAAGAGGTATGTGGGTGAGGATGCGTCTGATGATGTAGGTACTTGTAATTATCTGAGCCGCTTGGTATATCGGAGGAGGGCTGTATGGGTGTATGTCTTTTACACAATTTTATACATTCTTTGTAAAAATAACAAAACATTCCATACACAGAGTGAGAAAAATAGGGCAAGGAAAGGGCATTATTGATCATTCTAGTCTAGAGGGTGGGATGGGCACAGAGGTCAAAATCCGACCCTGTCAAAAACTTTTTAACAGACAATTGGATATTGCAGAATCTAACCCTATCGGTCTCTTAAAGGTAAAGAGAAATCTAACATTTTTGAAAAATCATAGCCAACTATTGTTAGACAATATTATGGCACAAGGTACGTTGCTATGGTTATCAGACAACAAATCTTGAAAACTGAAGTTTGCTAGAGTTTGTGTTTGTGTTGCAAGATCGGTTAATCCATTAGTGCTATAAACAACACTCCCCAAACCGAATTTAAATTAATTTTCGTCCACAATAACAGTCGCTTAGAAAATAGACGTAAACTACCCCTAAAAATAACCCAAAATGATATAATGCCTACTTGTAGCTCTTTTATTTGTAAAATAAATTATGTCAACCTTTACATCTCATGTGCGTAAAATAAATTTTATTGTTTTTCTTTTCTTTTAGCATCAAACGAGTAAAGCAACCCCAATTATGTTCTATTTTAGTATTTTTTATATTCCACTTTCGAGGAACTTGATTCATTTATTTTGTATAAGCTGAGGGAATTTTAGATCGAAACAATACACTAATATATACTTTGTTTTGCTTTTCCAGATTCTAAATCTACCTTTTATTTTTCTCTAAGAAAATAGCAGAAAAAGGCAAGGAAATAACAACAAAATTAAGGGGCGTTACTTACATTTTTTTTGGTTATTTGTTTTCTCTCCGAAATTTTCAATTTACCTACAACTGGTTTACTCATTATTTCAATCTATTTCGTTAACGAAAATTCGAAAGTTGTAGCACGATATTGAAAATTGAATAGAATCGATAACATTATTTGTGAATTAATAAAAAAAAAGGTTTTACGGAATAAGAATTGTTTTTATTGCATAATTTATTGAAGTTGAAATGCTAATGGAATATTTTTCTTTTGCAAATGAAAATCATTCATCTGAGGAACCCTATGTTGTGGAGATTTTTTGTATTAAAAGTCAAGAGCGATTTGTAAGACCCATTACACATTATGTATACCTTTTAGTAAAATTTGAAATTAATTTAGTTCATGAAAAATATACAGGGTGTTAGATAGAAAAGAATTGACATAGTCCATTTTTTATACCGCTACTCTTTGTGATAATTCAATGACTTGAAAGCAACAACAATAGAGTGAGAGAATATAGTCTCTTACCCCTATTGAGACACGATAGGCACCTGTAAGAAGCTAATGTTCCTGGTAATGGAGCTAGGGTCTTTTCAAAACAATTGCGAGACACTGTAGTCCCTTGTGAGAAGCTGTCGCTCCTTGTAAAGGATTCTAGTTACTTATACAAAGATATAAAGACCTTCTAAGAGACCATAATCTCTTGGAAAACGCTAGATTATCTTGTTGGGGAAGGGGGGGAGGTAAAGTCTTTAGGGAGAAGCTATAGTTCTTTGTGAAGGACTCGAATTTTTTAACGAGAATGAGACTCCAGTCTCTTGTGAAGGAGTGCAGTCTTTCGCGAGAAACTGTCGTTTAGTGTAAGGAGCACAAGGATTGACTCTAGTGCTTAGGACGAGACGCTAGAGCGTCTTGTTGAGGGAATACGGAATAAGGAGGGGCTATCGTTCTTTTGAGGGACTCGATTTTCTTAAAGAGAATAAGACTGAAGTCTTTTGTTATGGAGCGCAGTCTTTCGTAAGCCACTGTCGTTTAGTGTGAGGAAGTAGTCTTTTAAAGAGGGAGTATAGTGCATGGAATGAGACGCTAGAGCATCTTGTGGAAGGGATACAGTCCTTAGCGAGAAGCGATTTCTTTGCGAGGGTCTCGAATTTTTAACGAGAATGAGACGCTATTCTTTTGCAATAGAGTGCAGTCTTTCGTGAGACACTGTCGTTTAGTGTGAGAAAGTAGTCTTTTAAGGAGGGGTGTAGTGTTTGGAATAGGATTCTAAAGCATCTTGTGGAGGGGGTATAGTCCCAAGGGAGAGGCTATAATTCCTTGTGAGGAACTCGATTTTTTTAACGAGAACGAGACTCGAGTTTTTGGTGAAAGAGTTCAGTCTTTTGTGAGACCCTATTGTATAGCATGAAAAGTAGTCTTTTAAGAAGGGGGTATAGTGCTCGGGATAAGACAATAGAGCGTCTTGTGAAGGGGATGCAGTCCTTAGGGAGAGGTTATCGTTCTATGTGAGAAAATCGAATTTTTTAACGAGGATGAGACCCGAGTCTTTGGTGAAAGAGTGCAGTCTTTCATGAGACATTATCGTATAGTATGGAGAAGTTGTCTTTTAAGGAGGGGGTTAGAGCTTGAAATAAGACGCTGGAGCGACTTGTGGAGGGGATATAGTTCCAAGGGAGAGGATATAGGTTTGTTCCAGCAAACAATTCTGAACGGTTACAGGTACTGTTTTACTGCGCATGCGCGGTTCGATTCCAAGATCGAATCAGTTCTGAACTGTCAATGCTGGAACGGGACCAGTCATTTTATTTTCTACAGAAAGCGATAGATGCCCTCACATAAGTTTTTTTGTACTGTCTCTTCGCTTCTAATTCAAATTATTTAAGTGCTATGATTTAAATTCAGTTTAGTAACCATAAGTTCATAATAAAACTTAATGTTCTTGAGCGTTTGATCATTTTATAACTTGGCCAGCCATGTTGCTTAAGAAAGCAGTTACACGTCCAATCCCTGGATGTAACGAACTTATTGTCATATCGAAACGATCTCCCACGTCTGGTAAAAAAAGCCGTTTGATATCCGGCAAATCATAAAAAATTAACATATGTTTTAAGGGAGATATTTTCCCAAATCCACCCGAAGATTCAGCTCGACAATAGTCGTTCGTGCTAAACTGCTCCGCTAAATTTTCCAAAATTTCTTTAGAAACCCGAAAATGTTCCAAAAACTCCTTGTAGTTGTATAGTGGCACGGTTTCTTCAACGTATCCCTCATTTTTAGGGTTACTTCGGTTTCTCCCAAAAGAAGTTCTAGAAACTGTTCTTGAGCTTGATCTTCCAACGTCATGCTTGATCATGAGGAAGACGAGGAAGATTACACAAAAGTTCATTAAAACATGAATAAACTACTATTCTGTTGCTAAACTAAACGCGCGAAGTCGACAGATTCAATTTGCACATGATCGGAATTAGAAATACTTGCTTCGAACCTAGAACTGCTTTTACAGTTCTAAAACCGTTCCGAATCATTCCGATTCAAAATTCGTTTATGCTGGAACGTCAAATTCAGACTGACAGTTCGAGATTTGTATTGCTGGAACGCGTTGTTCGAACTGCGCATGTCTAGAACAGTTCTGAACAATTCTATTATCGTTCGAATTGCTGCTGGAACGAACCTTATAATTTCGTGTGAGGAACTCGATTTTTTTAACGAGAACGAGACTCGAGTTTTTGGTGAAAGAGTGCAGTCATTCGTGAGACACTATCGTATAGTATGAAAAAGTAGTCTTTTAAGAAGGGGGTATAGTGCTCGGGATAAGACGATAGAGCATCTTATGGAGGGGATACAGTCCTTAGGGAGAGGCTATAGTTATTTGTGAGGAATTCAAATTTTTTAACGTGGAGGAGACTCAAATCTTTTGTCATGGAGTGTAATTTTTCGCGAGACTCTGTCGAGGTGGTAGTCTTTGAAAGAGTTGAGCTTAGAATGAGACGCTAGAACATCTTGTGCAGTCCTTAGGGAGAGACTATAGTTCTTTGTGCGGAACTCCAATTTTTTAACGAAGATGCGACTCGAAACTTTTGTGAGACACTGTCGTTTAGTATGAGGAGGTAGTCTTTTAAGGAGGGGTTATTTTGCTTAGAATGAGACGCTAGAGCATCTTGTCGAGGTGATACAGCCCTTAGAAAGAGGCTATCTTTCTTTGTGAGGGACTCGATTTTTTTAATGAAGATGAGCTGGATTCATTTATTGTAAAGGCGTATTCTCTTATGGAGAGAGGAATATACTGAGAAGGGAGAGACTATAGTGGTCCTTTACTAGAAGTTATAGGTTTTTTTGAACAAATATGGCATTTTATGGGAGCTTTTTGACACTTTTATTTGACATACAGTTGATCTTGTGAAAGACAAAGGTGGATAAAAGAGATATTATATGGATTTGTTGGTACACCCCTATCGGCAATCAGCCTCTAAGAGGTTTATTTATGTCATTTTTAGCATCCATGTTTTCACTGTATTGAGGAAAATGGGCAAAACATAATTTTTATCTCGTTAGTTTAGCAGAATTTCCTCATCCTATTGAAGCGCCTCTCTCGACGTCAATTTATATTATGGAAATGAAAAAGTTTTAAGTTGAATCGGAAGATTAGATTGTTAAATCTCGTCACTTAAAATCGTCGATCTAGAAATAAAATAAATCTCTTAGATCACACGGTGTATGAAGAAGTTCATAAAAGTCTTATTTTCTTTTATCGCGTTCGGTCGCTTGTTAAAATTTAATTTCCTGTTTTACATATCCAAATCCTCGAGTATTCTAAATTTAATCCTCAAAATGCGCCAGTTAATTAATATTATTAAAAATTTCAACAATTCAGAAACCGCATGCTATTAAAGTTCTAAATTTGCATGTTCTCGACGCTGCTGAATGAGATATAACAACGTTGTTGTTGCAACGTTTTCTGATATAAACTGTGCAATTTATGTAAATTTATATGCAAATATACATTTTGTCTTTCCCAAACCAAATTTCATAAACTTTTAATATTAAAAAGCCCCCCTCGTAACTTGAAAAATAAAAACAATTTGCTACCTCCACTCTAATACAACAAATGAGCCATCGATCGCTAATCGAATTTATCAGTTTGCAAATAAAAATAATTTTTCAATTGGCGAAAATTAAATTAATTACCGTACAGTTTATTACTGTTTGTTTAATTATGCGCATGCAGTTTTTAAATTAATTAGTTTTGACAGTCGTTTACATAGCTACACGAACTGCAAATTTAATAATTTATTTATAATCGTCATACAGTGTGACCCAAACAGAAAATTCTCTTTAGAAAAAGTTTGAACTCTTAAACTCATTCGTTTTTGTCATATCATATTCCTCTTGGAAGTCCACAAATGTGTTGTGAAGACCTTCCAACTCCCAATTATTTTCTTTAGCTGGTATAAACTCAATATGGCGTATGGTAAACTTTGAAGGAAGGAAATATATACGCGCATAAACTTAGGCAGTCAAAATTGTACCAATTTTGCATCCTCCAAGCATCGATACCTCCACTCCTGTCTCTCTTTAAGCCATGCTTAAAGATTTTGACATCTCGAGTGGCCATGTCAAGCCAAGCCAATACGACACACTGTATACGAGATGTAGGTGTATTTTAACTACTGGAATATAGCGAATAGTTAGAGGTAGTCAAGTATCGCCGTTGGTTATTAATAATCGATAATAATTAAGAAAAAAAAATGTTTTTTGATATAAAATTCGCCTCTTAATTTATTATAAATGAAAGTAAAACTTTAATTAGTAATTATGCATTCGTGCATGGAACTATAATTATCCGTTCTAATAATCTTAAACTCTTATCGTGGCAATTATTTTAATCATAGACTAAAAAACAATTGCTACCAGGTAATTTTAGCTTAATATAAAAATCACTTTATTCATTCGTGTGTAACAACCTTTAGTTGTTTGTTGTGAGGGTTTTTGCGAAAGAGAGAATTTCTGAAAGTACGAACGATGTACGACGACATTGTTAAGATGCTGAAACTAAGCAATAACTTTTAAAAGTATGTGTACGTCTGTTTTGTGTAGGAATTTAACATGTGTATTAAGAAATATTTTCAACACTTATGTTCGAATAAGTTTTACAATGAAGTGTTAAAGTGTGAAATTATTTTACTTTTATATTATACTCGTTTTGCTCTCTTATAATACCTAACATCAGTATGAAAGTTTATGGAAACTTTATTTTTATAGTTGGGTGTTGTTTATGTTTACTTGGAAATAGTTGCTTATCCTTAAAGTAAAAAGAATAAATTCCACAAGAATAAAAAAAATTGTTTTCGCTTGATGCATTGGACACCAGAATCTCCACGTAACATTTTCCAACTTGCAATCCATATTTTTCTTCGTCTCGCAAGACCAAAATGCGCAGAGCCTCCTTCCTTATTTACTTCAGTTTTAGCACTTTGTCATTAAGATGTATGAGTATATTTTCAACATGTGGAGCACCATAACTCAAAAGCCTCCACATTACTCATCATAATTATTTTTGGTGTCCAGCTCAACAAAACCGACCACACAACATTTTGAGTTCTTTTGTGCACGTTGTTTGCATATCTTAAGTTTCCTTCTGAGCCAGTTTAAATACCTCTTCATCATAACTTAATTAACTGAGATATTTTTTTGTTTTCTGAAGTTCCTACTGTCGAGGACATTGAATAAAAAATATCCCCTACTCTATCAGGAAAGAGCCATTTAGCTAATAATATGAATCGCAATGGCCGTTTAAATATAGCGATTTCTGATCAATCTCTCTAATACAAATGGTTGCTTATACTCCCACTTATAAGGAAAGATCATGACAGCCACTGATAATTTAAACACGACGGAATGAATGAATCATCTATAGATTTACAAAATGTCATTTCCGTCGCATTTTCTCTTATAGGCAACTGTTGCTAACCCTCTCCTTCAGGATGTTTTATATTCTAAAGTCGAGGATCAGCTGACTGTGAAGACAACATTTATTTTTCCCACACCACATAATGAATTTTCTAAATGCATTTTCAACTAAATTCAAAAATATTTCTAAATCTCGGAAAATCCTTATTTATCACATCACCCACAGATGATTCATTGAGCACTAAGAGTCTCCTCATGAATTATTAGGGCAGATGACTAGTCTAATCCAACCCAAAAAAATTTGTTGCAATTTCTAAGACGGTTTTGAGCAATCGAGATCAATGGCTTGATGTGTCTTCCAAAGAACTATCGAAAGAACGCCATGATCACTATTCACGAGATCTATCAGAGAACCGTAAGCTCTCGTGGGTGCACGGTCTTTATGCTCTACATGTCACCTTCCCACACGACATATTTTTATTGAGCGTAAATTAAATATCAATTTAATGGAACGGCGATAGATTTCGATATCAATTAAGGCTCTTTTTGCGGCTACCCTGTACAATTTAATGTACGAATGTAGAAACAAATAACATATAAAACTTATTATATTACAGCTCTTAGAGCATTTATTATCAATAAATAAACTATAAAGTCTTTAATTGTTTAATAAAAGAGGGACGGTCGCAGTTAAAGGCTAATGATATTTTGTTAACCGCTAAAAAACCAGTTGAACTGCAAATTCGTGGCGTGGCGTCGATTTGAAAAAACAAAAACAAATTTCTAGGTGTTCTGAATAAATAAAAATAAGCGGCAGAGGTTTAAAAATGTACTGTACTTGGTGTGCATAATAGCAAATTGTAAATAGGATGTGTTAGGAAAGTCAAGTCCTAGTTCAAGAGGCCCCAGTACGTAGAGTCGAAGCAACACACCCTCGGAGCAAGTCTTAGCCCTTGACCAATTTTTCTAAAGCACCTAATGTTTGACTTTTTAACTTCTTCAAAGCTTGTCCATCGTTCCTAAATTGACAGGAACTCTCTTAGGACCTTGCAGCCAGTTCTCCTCCGATATGATGAGGTTGGTTCACCGATTTAGGTAATTCCTCCAAATAGAATATTAAACAATATTTAATAGAACCTGGAGCAGTGTATTGTTATTTGAATAAAGAAATGCCCCTTACCCTATCAGGAAAGAGCCATTTAGCTAATAATATGAATCGCAATGAACGAGTAAATATAGCGATATAATGAAAGATCATGACAGCCAATGATAATGTAAATTCGACGGAATGAATGAGTCATCCATGGACTTCTAAAGTATCATTTCCGTCGCTTTTTCTCTTATAGGTAACGGTTGATAACCCTCTTTCCGGATGTTTTGTGTTCCACTCTTTCGACCTCCGAATGAAAGTCTTAGAAGTAAGGGGGCGGAGCTATTACCTCTATGAAAACTATAGGAGCCTTTTAAGTAGAGACCTTAGTATGTGCCGTCCAAAGCTTCTTCAAAGAGACACCGCTAATCAAAGAGAAAGAGAGAGAAGGAGGGAACCTGTATGAAGGCAAGCAGATAGACCGATAGAACATGTTTTTCAATTTTCCTTTTTGAGTTCGATAACCACGAAGAGCCAGAAATTAGGGGTCAACCACTGTTCTGAATTTGTACACAGACTACCAATGAGTGCCGTTGACTGCCCATGACTGCCTATGCTATAACTGCCATTGACTGCCGGTGACTACTGTTGACAGCTCAATTGTTGTACATTAACTGCCAAGAGTAGATGACCTCTCGGACAGAAATATAGGAAGGGACAAAGGGTATAATTGAGGTAACTGTACTTGCATTGGGTTTGCTTTATTTTATTCGAGTGTTGATCCATACTGCCTTTCCAGTTCCCTACTGGTAGTTTCGGATAAAAAATTAAAAAAACGTGTCCCCTGGGGTCATTAGTCGATTCTTTTTACCGTCCATTGGATTCTACTCCGATGGAAGCTTTAGGAATTATGATTACGATTGTTAGGATGGAGGATAAACCGAGCTTTACGCGCACTTAGGCCATTTAATCGAACTCATTGTGTTGCCTCCTTTTAGCAGCTTCTTTCGGCCCTTCAGTCCTTGCCCCATCTCAACATTTCAATGAACTTAAGGATACTGGCATCTTCTATAATTGGGCCATCCATTCTGTATAGATACTTGTTCAGTTGACAGTCTTCAGTGAGAGTGCCAGCTATGGCACATAGATTCTCACGAGACAATCGTAGGTAATAATGAGCGCTCTTTTTACATGGCGCTTTTATAGTTATTTTTGGCAAACTTGCAGCTGGTACAGTTAGCCCAACGTTTCCTGTGTTACTGTTCAATGGAGTGTCGACGGTGCTGATTGAGGGGTTATAGAGGGTTTGGGCCAATAGGCAAAGTTACCGAAGCTCTGTTCCTTAACTTATGCTCCATTTCTTTTACGGCAACAATTTTTAACGTTGGAAAATTCGAGGCTACTAAAGTGGGTTTTAGACCACCCTGTTCTAAAAATGAGATTTCTTCTAGTTTAAATGGAAATTTTCACCGAATGACTTCTCGTCTCCGTCGAGGAAAATTTGAAAGATTCTTTCGTTTTTGCAATTGACTTTTCGTTTTATTATCAGATTTCAATTCTGATGTTACAGCTGCCGTTCGAATGTAGTTAAAATATGTGAAAACAATTTCTATTATTTTATTTTTACGGTGGTATAATATTTACGACTTGTGGTTCATCTTGAATGAGGATAGCCATTATTGCACTTTTCATGGCGGTAATTGTTAAACAACAATTGTTGGTCGCACTTTTACGAGCGCTTCCGCTAATAATTGCATATCAGTTTTATCATTTGTCTTCGTTTGTGGTTGAGTTGCGGAATTTTTAGTCGTTTATTCAGAAGAGTTAACTTGCAACATTATTTTTGATAACTTGAGAATATGAACTAACACGTATGTGTACGTAAGGGTTAGAACGATTTCCTCAACTAATAACCATCAGTGAAATCTATAACCTTAATATCAACCCTCATTTAAGAAGGCCGCGAAATTTATTAGTCATTAGCCGATTTAAGTAAGTCTTGGTGGGAAGTAAAAAAGCGGCCGTAATTTTCGCGAGGGCAATTTTTTTTTGAGAAAGTAAAATTACTTAATTTACACGGGCAAAATATAATGTATTTTATCAAACGAGTTTTTGTTTAACTTCTTTACCGGTTATATATTAGTTATGCAAAATGCAACAACTTAAGACTCGTTTCTTGATGGCGTAGGAGTTTTGCATTAGCAAACAAATAAGCCGATAATACACGCAATGTTTAAAACGTGCATTAACAATAATTTCATTTCGTCTCTCTTTTACCGCATAAAAATCGCTGCTCGTTAATTATAAATAAATAACGATCAAAATTCGTCGGAAAAAGCTCGTCGAGTTGTGTGACAAAATTAAAAGGGTCATTATTTATCTATTATTTGGGCGCAAATAAAATCAACAAGGGTTTCGATTTTCAGTTTACTTTTAAAGGCATATCCGATCAATCAAAAGTGTTTTTCTCTCCTTTAGCCCTTCTCTCTCACCCCCTGTGTGTTTTTAAACAAAAAAGCTTCAATAAAGAGGAGAGATTTTTTGGGATAATGAGGCATGAAATATTTGAGTAATAAAATCAAAATTCAAACACGCGGGATAATTGAAATTTTCCTAATAGCGTTTCTCTGTAAACAATCGAAATGAATTCTATAGGGAAACATCCGTCACTTATTGAAACCCCAGAAACATGAAGAAGGCGGGTCGCAACATTTATTACGTGAGCTCGGTGTCCTGTGGGAAGAACACGTAGCAAATGCGGTACTGTGTGGGCAAAACATATCCACGGTTAGAAAAATCGGGCACGTTTTGTACAATTGTGCGATTGTTTAAATAGAATCGTTGTTGGGTTTCTGTTTGATTTTCCATTCTATTTAGTAAATCGTATAAATTATGATTAATTTCTGGTAGATATTCGCAAATATGATTTAGGGATGTGTGTATTTGTGAGCAAATTTATGTTTTCATTTTTTAAACAAAAGAATAAAAAGCTTCCGTATATTTTACTAAATACGTATACAGGGTGTTTCGCAAATAGTTAAAGGGGTTATGTTACGTTTATTTAAGTTTATCTCAGTCGCATGATCCTTCCCTAGGTATAAATAGTTACAGCGCGTTAAAGTCTTTTGCTGACTCAACAGCCAACTTTTAATAATGAAAAACGTCATTTTTAGACATAATAGATCTTCTATCATCTTCCCGACTGTCCATTCGTCTGACTGTTTGTTCGTCAGTATTTTTGTCTGTCCACAAGTTTATCGAAAATAATTTTAACTCTTGCTCAAATTGTGTAATGCGTAAATATGAGACGAAAAAACCCTAAAGTTGTAGTCCGATTTTTATTGGTATTCGAGTTACAGCGTCTTAAAAGTTGAAATATTTGATAAATTAATTTCATTAACTTAGAATAACATACTGTATAACGATGAAACCACATTCACCCATGAAGACATTAACAATACCCGCAACTCCCACTTATGGTCCGACGAAAATCCTCACATAAAAGTCTAAACAAATTTTCAGCACCGTTTTTCGGAAACGTGTGATGTGATATCGTCTATAGTTTCGCCTAAGAGGAGATAAATATTTGGAATAATTCTTACAAAATGATTTACAAGGACTGTTAGACGATGTTCCCCCAAACAGTAAAATACGCATGCAGTATCAGCACAACTGCACGATGGATGCAAGTTATTTTGTGAAAACGCTGTATCTTGAAAACAAATAAAAATCGGACTACAACTTTTGGGTTTTTTCCTCTTATATTTACGTGTAAGATACACCCCTGGCGTTTGGTGCGATCCTCCCGACTCACCCTGTATAAATATAAAATTTACCCTAAACCTTTGAGGCTGAGAAAGATTTTAAAAACTCAATATTTTAGAGAGTATCTGAGGTAGGGTTTCACGCGAGTTTCGCAAAATTGCCTAATTTCACCCTCATTTCACGCCAGAAATCTCCCAAGTGAAGCTATACAGGCTTCACGCGAGTGCCGCGATTTTGCGAAAATCTTACATTCTCGCTTCGCAAAAATTATGAGATTTCTTGCTAGAAACTCTCATTTCTCGCCAAAAATTTCGTCAGTAAAGCGCATCATTCTGTATGTAATTATAAAATTTTCTTAAAACTGCAAGATTGAGAAAGAATTTAAAAAACAATATATTTTTCAAATTAGTTGGGGTAGAGATTCACGAAACTCTCGCCATAGTATTGCGAGAATCTCGCATTCTCGTCTCGAAAAAAATTGCAAAATGCGAGGCGAGAAATCCTCATTTCTTGCGAGATTTATGTCACAAGTGAACCTATAGAAGCTTCACACGAAGTTCGCGAATTGTGAGAATCTCATATTCTCGCCTCGCAAAAATTGGGAGATTTCTCGCAAGAAACGCTCATTTCTCGGGACAGTTTCGCAAGTAAAACCCATCATTCTGTATTTAAAATTAAAATTACACTAACCTTTGAGGCTGAGAAAGATTTAAAAAACTTAATATTTTAGAGAGTATCTGAGGTAGGGTTTCACGCGAGTCTCGCAAAATTGCCTCATTTCACCCTCATTTCACGCCAGAAATCTCCTACGTGAAGCTATAGAGGCTTCACGCGAGTGTCGCGATTTTGCGAGAATCTTACATTCTCGCTTCGCAAAAATTATGAGATTTCTTGCAAGAAACGCTCATTTCTCGCCAAAAATTTCGCCAGTAAAGCGCATCATTCTGTATGTAATTATAAAATTTTCTTAAAACTGCAAGATTGAGAAAGAATTTAAAAAACAGTATATTTTAGAAAGTAGTTGGGGTAAAGCAAAGCTTCACGACACTCTCGCCATATTGCGAGAATCTCGCATTCCCGTCTCGAAAAAAATTGCGAGATGCAAAGCGAGAAACCCTCATTTCTAGGTGAAATTATAGGGGCTTCACGTGAGTTTCGTAAAATTGAGAGAATCTCGCATTCTCGTCTCGCAAGAAATTGCGAGATGCGAGGCGAGAAATGCTCATTTCTTGCGAGATTTATCTCACAAGTGAACCTATAGAAGCTTCACACGAATTTCGCGAATTGTGAGTATCTCATATTCTCGCCTCGCAAAAATTGCAAGGTTTCTCGCGAGAAACGCTCATTTCTGGTGACAAATTTCGCAAGTAAAACCCATCAGTATGTATGTAAATATAGAATTTTCCCTAAAACTTTGAGGTTGAGAAAGATTTAAAAAACTCAATATTTTAGAGAATATCTAGGGTAGGGCTTCACGCGAGTGTCGCGAAATTGTGAGAATCTCGCATTTTCGCCTCGCAATAATTTCGAGATTTCTCGCAAGAAATGCTCATTTCTCGCGAGAAATCTCACAAGTGAAGCCTTAATTTGGGGTAGCACTGATAGCAATACTTGGAATTTGAAAGAAATTAATAATTAGTGCGTGAGTGATTGAGACAATGATTAAAGAGAGATGGGAAATAATCGAACAATAGAGTGTTTTAATAATTCACACAAACTAATTTTGAATAATTTAAAGGCGGTTTGATATTTTCCCCAAGTATCACAAGTTTCGTATTGGAAGTAAATTTGGAAGTAAGTTGATTAAACTTTATTGGAACAAAATATCAATAAATTAAATTTATGAATTTGGTATACACGTTGAAATTTTGATGTTAACTAATAATAACACAAATGTTTCTTGGATAATTTTCGTTTAAGGAAAAACTTTTTCTTTACTCGAGTCGTTACAACAGTCGAAGTTTTCTTTTGAAATTGTTCAAACACGAATTTAATTTGAAATTTGAATAAATTCTTTTTATTTCGATTTGGACGGAATGATCAATCAATTTTTAAACGAAATCTCTCCTTTATGTGTTTTTATAAGTCACGTGCTCTTTCAAGCTCCCAAAATTGCAAATTTCGAGGCTTCTGAAACAGTTTAAAATCTCTTTTCAGTATTTGGGTACTGAAACAATAGTTTTGGTATTATTTCAGATTTCAGTGTACACGTCTACTCTAATGCACTGTTCAATTCTTCCCTATATTTTAACAGGTCAGCTGATGCTCGGATGTTGCTGTTATCGAGGTTCCACCTCCATAAATTAGCATTATTCATGATTTGAAAACTAAGGGTTGAGTGCATATTCTGCAGTGGAATAAATCAATCAATAACTTAGGTTAGATGTATGTACAAATGCACTTCTTCGAATCATCTGTCAACTACAATGGCTACATGTTAGCTGCTCGAGATAAAAATGTCGTTGTTTAGACCTTAATATTTTAGAGAATGCCAATACTCATCACATAGGGTGGCATCAGTTTTAGTGATAGAGAGAAAAGAGAAAGAGTACTCGCTCTCTCCATCAGTACTACGCAAGATATATTCTCTAAAATATCAAGGTCTACCATATCCGAACGAGTTGCCTGAACTTTCATTAGCAAAATTCATAGACTAAAGAAATGCTCAGAGGCCCACATAAAGTTTTAAAATATCTGCTAGGACCGTTAGTTTCATTGGTCGGATCTGAGCCAAAATTGGTGTCTCTGAACCCAATCTTACAAATTCGTCAGCCTTTTCGTTGCCGATTGTATCACAGTGACAGGAAACTCATATCCGTTCCAATTTCCTAAGACTCGGTTTCAGTGGCCACACTTGGGCCAAAGTATGGTGTTTCTCAGCCCTTTGATAGTTCTTCATCTATTTGATCGATCTATTAGATAATGGGGTATTGTAGCTCATGCACTGCGGTCGCTAAGGCCGATTATTCATTATTACCTCGGATAATACACTATTAGGCGTTCATGGACCAGCAGTGGTGTTATTCTTCATGTTGAGAGCTTTAAAGGTGGCAAGAGAGTTTTTCAAAGTTTGAGACTCGAAGGAAATCGGCTTTATTGGTCGGCTCTGGGCCAAAATTGGTGTTTCTGAACCCCTTCTTGCAAAGTTGTCAGATTTTTCGTTGCCTACGGTATCACAGTGTCAGGAAACTCATATCAGTTATAATTTCCTAAGACTCATCAGTTTCAGTGACCCCATCCTAGCTACTTTTCAATCTTTTGATAGGTCGTCAACTATTTGATCCATCGATTAGATAAGGGGGCATTGTAGCTCATGCACTGCGGCCGCTAGGGCCTATTATTCATTATTACCTCGGAATTCCACTGATAGGCGCTCATGAACCAGCAGTGGTGTTATTTTTTATGTAGAGAACTTTAATGGTGGCAAGAGTGTTTCTCAAAGATTGAGACTCGAAGGAAAACGGCCTTATTTGTCAGCTTTGCGCCAAAATTGGTGTTTCTGAACCCCTTCTTGCAAAGTCGTCAGTTTTTTCGTATCACAGTGACAGGAAACTCATCAGTTCCAATTACCTAAGATTAAGTTTCAGTGAGCACATCTGGGTCAAAGTATTGTGTTTCTCAACCTTTTGATAGTTCTTCAACTATTTGATCGATTGATTGTAGCTCATGCACTATGACCACTCACCACCGACCACTAGGGCCTATTTGTTTACCTCGGATTTCACACTGTTAGGCGTTCATCATGGACGAGCAGTGATGTTGTTGTTTTATGTTGAACGCGTTAATAATTGTAGCAAGAGAGTTCCTCAACATTGCGACTCGAAGGAAAACGGCTTTAGTTGTGAGATAATTTTTTAAATCACCCTGTATGTATGTCAAGTATTCCAATCTAATGTCCAAAGGCTTGTTTTCGAATACATCGAATGATCGAGTGTAATCGTAGCAGTAGGAGATGGAGGCCCTTGCGGTTAGGCTAACATCTGCTACTAATACAAATATTTTAGTAAATCATACGACATCTTATCTAATCATCTACTTTGATGGGAAATCAGTGAACTAATGTTGTATGTTTTTATATTGATTAAGAGGATTAGGAAAAGCTCTCGTATCGAGCTTCGTAAACTTTCATCCATCACTGCTCCACTTGGGTGGAAGATGAGAACATGACATAATAATAATTTTACACGAGCCAAGGATTTGGGTATTAGGACCCCACGTTATAAAAATTTAGGGTAAAATATTGAATGATTAGTAAGTAACAGTTTAATAAGTTAGGACTACCTAAATATTTAGCAAAAGTTTAGATAGGATGCCCACTCCACTCTATTTTGCCCTGTTGCTCTCTAAAAAGTCACATTATTTAAAAAAAATCTAATTATAATCTGTAAATCGTCATATTTTTTTAGAAAGCTCGTTCGTACATTTTTAACTAATTAAAATGTTTTCGTACTCTAAAAAATTTCCTAACGTATTTAATTAACTAATGGACATTTTAAACCTTAATTAATTTAAGGCAATTTCAATTCAAAATCAGGATCCTAATTTTAAATTTTAAATTAAATACCAATTCATAATATGCCGACAATATTAATATACGACACAACATTTATGTCGAGTAATTCTTTTTTGTCTAAATTCATCTTCGATAACTTGTTTGAAGAATGTCATAATACGCTCGTGTATAAAAACATAAAAAGTTTTGATTCATCGTCCGAACGTCGGTTAATTCGTCGGATTCGATTAATTATAACATTTTTTAAATTTCGAAATATTTGATAGATTTTTAAAATGGGAAGCCAATATTTGACACTTGAGTAAGCTTAATTTCCCCGGAGATTCGCATGCAAATATGACGGCTTTTAATGAGCTTTATATGGAAAATGTAACTAAAAGTGAAACGCACTGTAAATATTCAAATTTTTACTTGTGTCGCTCCCTTCACCTTTTCAACTATTATTGGTAAAGGGGATTATTTGTAATAGACAAAAGGGGAACAAGACATCGCGTGTATCTGCTTAATCCATATTTCATAAATGTAATACAAACCTTGATTAGAGTAGACGATCCTAAGAAAAAATGCCAATATCACTGCGAGTGACAGACATGGGTTCATCGTTGATGCCATGGTGATTTAGGGGTTAGGGGTGGTGAGACTCCAGGGGGCGCGCTGCTAGGGCGCAAACATCGCAACACTCAAACACGCACGATAGCGAACACTTATTTTCATGTCTTCAAAATCTGAAATTGAAAAAAAATAAAATTATTACACACGTAATTATTTTAATTATAAACCCCACACTTTATTTTGACCACTACTAAAGGGACTAGTGGTTGGTACTAGAGAAAAGCGTACAGGTTGGGAAAAAAATATTTTACGACTGCACTTAAAATACTCTCAACTATAATTATTTTTAATGCGGCAAAAAGAGAGGGTGTTCGTTAAGTTGAAAAAAAGAAGAGCATCTCTTCTTTTGTTTTGCACCTTCTTATTACTACGCACTTTAACTTTTTGAGTGGCCATTAAAAGTTTTCCCGTTAACAGACAAATTGTTAACGTTTACTTATTGCTGGTCATTTTGCAACCTTTTGTAGATTGTTTTATGTTACGTACCATTTACAGACGCCTTCAGGTGCAATAGATATTAGTTACTTGCATTAAAGTGATCGTAAAATAAAAGCTTGTTTACAAAATTAGCCATAAGTTTGATTTATTATTTAGTTATGTGTCTGCATGCGAAATACCACACCTTTAAAACCCTACTACCATCATCATCTTCCGACGATTAGGGAAATTAAAGCTGTAAAATTAGTTCATACCCAACTGTGTTTAATAAGTTATAATGAAGCAAAATTGAAGTTAAAAACACCCACGTAAATTATAGGAGAAATTTAATTTGATCGTTTCGCCTATTAAATAGGGAGCAAAAGTTTCCGGAAAAGAGTTAGTTTTACTAGGAATTACAAAGTATTGTGTAGGGGTGTTTCTTTTGGTAATTATAACAGTGACAGGAAAATAACCTAAAATTATGCTTGTCTCGAATTTGAAAGAGAAATAAAGATAACTTGAGCTAAGTGCCTAGGTAAGATCATAAGTGATAAGAAAACTTGGGGAAATTCATGAGTTGTTCGCAACGCACATACAGTTAGGCCATTAGACTCTTAGTGCTTCCCAAACAATTATGGGTCAATAGAAAGTCATGTTGTCTCCATGAAGGTTACAAGCAAGCACTCATTGCTTCTGCATAAGCCCAGTATTTTACGCCTTAATGCTGTGAATTCGTATTGGCATAAGCATAACGTGTTAGAAGGATTCATCATCACTCCCTTATCCTCTACGTGTAGGAACCTCTCAGAAGCTTATATGGCAGTGGAGCTTTGTTTAAATACCCAGGTGAATAATTAACGTGCGCTACGCGCGCTATCTTCTCTCTGTGTATCTCTGTCTGTTTATGCCTATTCTATTTTTGAATATCATCTTTCAGTCTCATATTATGTCATATCATCTCATCTGTCAATCGCTTCTGTCATTTAACTAACAATCTCATCTCATATTCCAATCTTATCTGTCATCTCATTTTATGTGTCAGCCTTATCTGTCAGTCTCAACTGTCATTTAATCTCATCTGTCATCTATCTCATCTGTCATTTATCCAATCTGTCAAACTCATTTGTGAGATGAGATAACATATGGCATGATAGATTTGATGAGAGGTTTGATGACATATGAATCGACAGATGGAATGACAGATGAAAAGATATATGGGATGACAGATCGATTGATAGATAGATTAACAGATGGGATGACATGACCTCCCTGAAATATGAAAGACATGGCATGACAGAATATCCTCCCCTATGGTGACAGATTACCATTTGACATAATTATAGTACTTTGGTGACAGATTACCTCCACTCCCCATCTCTCTAAAGTTTAGAGTCTAAACCAATCTCTGAAATTGTTAAGGCTTTTGTAAATAATCAAGGTGTATAAAGTTAAAGATTTTGAAATTTGTTATTGTAACCAAGACAACTAAAAAAAACATTTGTTGTGTAAATCTGTAATAAATTGAGATAATTAAAACGTTATGAAAAAGTATACATTAGAGGTTAAAAACACCCCAAATTCAACATTGTGGTCCTTTGAGCCGGATAACAACATTTTGGTCCTTCGAGCTGAATAGTAACATGGCAACTCGAGCAAAAGCATTTCGGGTACAATCGAGACAGATAGCAACAGAAAGTGATAGGTAACTCCACGTGACATATGAAATATGACAGACGACCTTGATATTGACACACGTAGGGTGACATATGATCTTGACATTGATATATGTAGGGTGACACATCTGTTACCCTGTGACATTGACATATGGTGTCAAATGAGGAAATTGACATAATGATAACAGATTGACATTTGACACATGGTAACTATGGTGACAAAACACTCCCTCATTTCTTTAAACTAATTCCCATCGTACTTCTCCCACTCACCATTTTTCTAAACCAATCCCTATCCAACTTCCCCCACTAACCATTTCTATAAACCAATCTCTAATACTTCATCCTTTCTCTCTATCTCTTTTTTTATATCTCTGTCTCATTTTAACCTTACTGCGCATTTCCAATGATCCATGTGTTTTTTATTGTATGCATTCTTTTACAACGTATCATAGGACGATAGAATCGATGGTAGCGGCATAGATCTTGTTGGGAGTCAAGGAACTGATTTTCTCTAGATTTAAATCTGGTTGGCCCTAAAAGAAGTGAAACCAGAGTTATACTATTACACTACTCTCACCTAGGTCAAAAAAATTTCCCAACTGATGGGTTATGATTTTTATAGGCCCTGAAACCCTCATTTACTTTCAAGCTCCTTCCAAAGAGTTTTTACTTGTTTTAGCTCTATTTTTTAGACTTCTAGAGGAATTATTTATTTTGTTTCTCTTTATGAAGATGTCCTTTATGAATGATCTTCAGTCATTATGCCATTTGAGCAACCAGTAAGCTAAATATGGCTGCATAGCTAAATATTTAAAAATTTAAAATTCAAAAATGAACCATCGATTTTACTTCCGGGCTTCTGAGACCCAGATATTTTTTGTGAGTGGCGAAATTTTATGGTTAATAGTCGTATATAATGACTTTAAATTTGAAATTTTACGACAATTCGTGATTATTATGGGACAACTTGGAACAAAAATTTCAAAATGCTGTTACGTTTCTAATATTGATCTTAAAAAATATCGTCCTCTCACCAGGCATCTCGTTAACATTCTTTTGAAGAACGTTTTGAAATCGACAACACTAATTAATTCGAAAAGTAACCGAATTTTATATTTTTAGACTCATCATGGTCCTCGTACACCTATAACCCAAATTTGGTCTTATAATTTTATATTAACATCTTGTTAAAAATTTTAGTACAAAAATATAAAGCTGTCAATGTCATACGATAAATGAAATCAATATATCAATATAATAATGAAATAAATCAAATTATTAATTAGAGAAATAAATTTTAAAAAGTACACACACAAAAGAAAATCACCTTTTTTTTTAAACCCACACGCAAAGCCTTAATGTTACTAATCTATCTTGTCCTTTTTTTTGTTCCTCTCTCATCTCATCTCATCTAATTTTATATTTGGAGCTAAAATTCAAAATATTCTTTTTGGGGTAAATATTAAAATATTACAAAAAAGCAAGATAAACGAGCGCTTCAGGATGGCATTTTAACATCGCGTCTCTTCTTCTTTAGAATTAAATTTAAAGAACAGGATAGAGGGCGTAGGAAGAACTTAAAAAAACTTTTTTCAAGTACCTCTCCTCTTTTTTTTACTACAAGTGTTTTGAACACGTTTAAATCATTTCAATTTTTATTTATTTTAAGTGCTGTTATGTTTGTTCGACGATGTTAAATGCACTTAAATGCTTGTGTGTTTGACAATATAAATATCCCCTTTTGTTGTTGCTACATTATTTATGTTTCTTTTAAACAATATTTCTATTTTTAATTGTAAATTAATGGACGTTAAACGAATTTATGGTTATTGGCTACTTAAAGGTCAAATTTTACTATTCTTCTTTGTGGATGAGGATTTGTTTCCACCACAAAAGGGATTTGCCAACGCGTTTTGTTCGAAAGGTTTACTGAGGAGATTGTGCAAGGATCGTTAATCACCGGCGTAATAACCGTTCATATAGATCCATCAATGGCGTAATAACAGTCCCTGCAAACCCCTTAATGACAAAATGGCTCAAATGGCTAAAATATTTTTTAAAAGTGATGGAAGTGGAGCATTAAATATCCTTGCGAGCTGTCACACTTACAAGGTAACTTCCGGATTTCTATTGAAGTGCGTGGAGCTGCTGAACCATGTATCCAAAAAAATCTTATAATCATCTGGGTCTTAATGGGCATCTCGGAAACGATGGAATAAAAAAGCAGATGAGCTAGTCGATACTGTTTCGAATAGTTCTCTGTGGCCCTGAAGCACCTATAAGAGCAACTATAGAAACTGTCAACATCCTTCGTAGGAAGGGAATATTAACTTCCTGCAGAACGTTTACAAAATATTGTCTAATTGTATACAGAATTAGTCTATGAGCAAATACTAGGGATAGTTACGAAACACCAACTCTAAACAAGCTCAAACAGTCTTCAGAAACACGTGATCTACCACAGCTCAGCGCAGCTCAAGAGATGAGGATCCATGTTAGAAACTTTTCTCGCTGGAAGACGAGGCAGTCGAACACGTGATCTCCTACAGCTCAGCGCAGCTCCACAACAGGATCCATCTTACAAACTTTTCTGGTTCGATGAGAGCAGATTCGAGAACTGATGGGCTGTTTGGAAGCTCCACGCTGGGCTTGAATTAGTAGACTATGCTGGGATTTAGCCCCACCTCCCACCTACTTATAGAATGTAGATCAAGTCGGTTATTTTATTACAAAAAAAACTTACTTTTTTGTAATTTTGCAACATCCTATAGAGGCTCCAAGAAAGGGATGAAAATAATTGAAGATTAAAAATTAAATTGGGTTGGAAAAGTCTTTTTATTTGGTATCAATTCTGAATTATTTTTATTTAAAAAAAAATCGACTTGAAAAGTTAATATAAAAGGGTAATAAAATGAAGAAAAATGATCCCTTGAAGGGACAGAGTTGTAGTAGCGTGTGGTGAGGGTTGATTTAATGCAAAACATCGACATATCGTTTCCCATTTTTATCAATTCATTTTATTGATGTTTTACCCTTAGTTTAAATTATACAAAAATCATGCTTACGGTACAAATTTTACTTGTATAGAAAACGAATTTTGTGCTCATCAATCAGTGGTTGTCATTTTTTCTAATAATTAGAGCTAACCTAAGAATATTTAATTGGAGCTAACCTAACACAAAATTATAAATTTTAAACTCACTCAAATACAAAAATACGATGAAATTTAATTTAAGACAAATAATGGATTAGAATGCACTCATTGCTTGCGATGGTGCTGCTCTCTACGCCACAGCCATAGACGACTTTTTGAAAAGTAATGTGTGACTTCAAAAACATCAAAATCGAATGAAAATTTAGATGGACTTACAATTATTTGGGAGTTCGTAACAAATCTTTCTAATCTAATGATAAAAATCTTTAAAATATTTGCAGTACTTTTGGAGATAAAGCGATTTTTCTAAATTTTTAACACAACTTCGAGAGAGTATAACTTGGTAGGGGGGCATTCTAGGGCATAATTTCAAGAGGGCCAAAAGTCGTATTTTGGTCCCAGGAAGCCACTCTAAGCGTTTGTTGGTGTTATTCAGGGACACCCTGTATAGAACTCCAATTGCTAGCAAAATACTGCCCTTAATGAAGGCCGGACACGTCTTTGACCTACGACGTCTGAAACAAACTTTACAAAGGGCATTTCCGTCGATTGTTCACTTTTTAGCCCCCCCCCCGTACACTTTTGTTCATTATATTTTGAAATATAAAATTAGAAATTATTGAACTGTAATTAATATTTTAAAAATAATTGTAACCAATTTGAAAACAAAATCAAACACAAAAGAGTTTATTGATGTTATGCAAAATCATTGAAGATAAAGAATAAATTAATATTAATAGAGTGATTCAGCGTAATTTATACAACTAGTCGATTTATAAAATTTATAAGTCAATGAAACACAATTATTTTGATCATGAAGTGGATGCCTAAAAATAATCCAAAAAAGTTAAAAATTAATCATATTTTTCCAGCAAATTTTCAGCTCGTTTAATTCTTTAATTAATAATTTTTTTTGCTAAAAAAATCACACACAATGCACAACAGACATTTTATTTTATGTGCAAAATATATTAAATTAATTAGCTCGACATTTTATTTTTGTGATTTTATCTAATAAGTATTTATTAACCCTTAAAAATAAAGTAGGGTTATTAAGAAGGAAATTGACCTAATTATACTATAATTTACTATATTTAACCTCTCGCTTTTTAGGGGTACAAAAAAATTTGTAATGTTTTATTAAATTAATAATTAATGAGTCAAGTTTACGTGTCTAAAACAATTTGGGCGATTTCGGGATTTGAGGTCCTTTAAACTCTTATCGATTTTGATAGTGATAAAAAACTAAAAGTTGACTACAATTAGGGTTCCGTCGTTTCCATTCCATGAGTATTCTGAATCTGTAATTATATGGAGAACGAGAAAGGTCCCTTCTTAGCCCAATAATGGTCCCTATATAGAGTGGTAATGCTCGAAGAGCAACTTGAGATGTTATTTAGGCTGAAACTGGTGACACTAAAGATTTTAATTGGTGATCTAAAAAACGTCATAGCTTCATCTTCAGATTCTGTTCTTCTGATGACGTCAGCAACAATCCGATCTCATGTAATTATGTTTGCAATACTCCAAATATATGTATGAAGAATGGTACTGCTCCAAGAGCAACTTGAGGTGTTATCCAGCCTGAAACTGGTGACACTAAAGGTTTTAATTGGAGATCTAAGAAACGTCATAGCTTCATCTTCAGATTGTGTTCTTCTGACGACGTCAGCAACAATCGGAGCTCATCTAATTTTGTTTGCAACACTCCAAATCAATGTGTGAGGAATGGTAATGCTCCAAGAGCAACTTGAGGTGTAATCCAGGTTGAAACTGGTGATACTAAAGGTCTGAATTGCGAATGTAAGAAACGCCATAGTTTCATCTTCAGATTCTGTTCTTCTGATGACGTCAGCAACAATCCGATCTCATGTAATTTTGTTTGAAATACTCCAAATCAATGTATGAGGAATGGTAATGCTCCAAGAGCAACTTAAGGTGTTATCCAGGCTGAAACTGGTGACACTTAAGGTTTTAATTGGAGATCTAAGAAACGTCATAGCTTCATCTTCAGATTGTGTTCTTCTGACGACGTCAGCACAATCAGAGCTCATCTAATTTTGTTTGCAACACTCCAAATCAATGTGTGAGGAATGGTAATGCTCCAAGAGCAACTTGAGGTGTAATCCAGGTTGAAACTGGTGATACTAAAGGTCTGAATTGCGAATGTAAGAAACGCCATAGTTTCATCTTCAGATTCTGTTCTTCTGATGACGTCAGCAACAATCCGATCTCATGTAATTTTGTTTGAAATACTCCAAATCAATGTATGAGGAATGGTAATGCTCCAAGAGCAACTTAAGGTGTTATCCAGGCTGAAACTGGTGACACTTAAGGTTTTAATTGGAGATCTAAGAAACGTCATAGCTTCATCTTCAGATTGTGTTCTTCTGACGACGTCAGCAACAATCAGAGCTCATCTAATTTTGTTTGCAACACTCCAAATCAATGTGTGAGGAATGGTAATGCTCCAAGAGCAACTTGAGGTGTAATCCAGGTTGAAACTGGTGATACTAAAGGTCTGAATTGCGAATGTAAGAAACGCCATAGTTTCATCTTCAGATTCTGTTCTTCTGATGACGTCAGCAACAATCCGATCTCATGTAATTTTGTTTGAAATACTCCAAATCAATGTATGAGGAATGGTAATGCTCCAAGAGCAACTTAAGGTGTTATCCAGGCTGAAACTGGTGACACTTAAGGTTTTAATTGGAGATCTAAGAAACGTCATAGCTTCATCTTCAGATTGTGTTCTTCTGACGACGTCAGCACAATCAGAGCTCATCTAATTTTGTTTGCAACACTCCAAATCAATGTGTGAGGAATGGTAATGCTCCAAGAGCAACTTGAGGTGTAATCCAGGTTGAAACTGGTGATACTAAAGGTCTGAATTGCGAATGTAAGAAACGCCATAGTTTCATCTTCAGATTCTGTTCTTCTGATGACGTCAGCAACAATCCGATCTCATGTAATTTTGTTTGAAATACTCCAAATCAATGTATGAGGAATGGTAATGCTCCAAGAGCAACTTAAGGTGTTATCCAGGCTGAAACTGGTGACACTTAAGGTTTTAATTGGAGATCTAAGAAACGTCATAGCTTCATCTTCAGATTGTGTTCTTCTGACGACGTCAGCAACAATCAGAGCTCATCTAATTTTGTTTGCAACACTCCAAATCAATGTGTGAGGAATGGTAATGCTCCAAGAGCAACTTGAGGTGTAATCCAGGTTGAAACTGGTGATACTAAAGGTCTGAATTGCGAATGTAAGAAACGCCATAGTTTCATCTTCAGATTCTGTTCTTCTGATGACGTCAGCAACAATCCGATCTCATGTAATTTTGTTTGAAATACTCCAAATCAATGTATGAGGAATGGTAATGCTCCAAGAGCAACTTAAGGTGTTATCCAGGCTGAAACTGGTGACACTTAAGGTTTTAATTGGAGATCTAAGAAACGTCATAGCTTCATCTTCAGATTGTGTTCTTCTGACGACGTCAGCACAATCAGAGCTCATCTAATTTTGTTTGCAACACTCCAAATCAATGTGTGAGGAATGGTAATGCTCCAAGAGCAACTTGAGGTGTAATCCAGGTTGAAACTGGTGATACTAAAGGTCTGAATTGCGAATGTAAGAAACGCCATAGTTTCATCTTCAGATTCTGTTCTTCTGATGACGTCAGCAACAATCCGATCTCATGTAATTTTGTTTGAAATACTCCAAATCAATGTATGAGGAATGGTAATGCTCCAAGAGCAACTTAAGGTGTTATCCAGGCTGAAACTGGTGACACTTAAGGTTTTAATTGGAGATCTAAGAAACGTCATAGCTTCATCTTCAGATTGTGTTCTTCTGACGACGTCAGCACAATCAGAGCTCATCTAATTTTGTTTGCAACACTCCAAATCAATGTGTGAGGAATGGTAATGCTCCAAGAGCAACTTGAGGTGTAATCCAGGTTGAAACTGGTGATACTAAAGGTCTGAATTGCGAATGTAAGAAACGCCATAGTTTCATCTTCAGATTCTGTTCTTCTGATGACGTCAGCAACAATCCGATCTCATGTAATTTTGTTTGAAATACTCCAAATCAATGTATGAGGAATGGTAATGCTCCAACAGCAACTTAAGGTGTTATCCAGGCTGAAACTGGTGACACTTAAGGTTTTAATTGGAGATCTAAGAAACGTCATAGCTTCATCTTCAGATTGTGTTCTTCTGACGACGTCAGCAACAATCAGAGCTCATCTAATTTTGTTTGCAACACTCCAAATCAATGTGTGAGGAATGGTAATGCTCCAAGAGCAACTTGAGGTGTAATCCAGGTTGAAACTGGTGATACTAAAGGTCTGAATTGCGAATGTAAGAAACGCCATAGTTTCATCTTCAGATTCTGTTCTTCTGATGACGTCAGCAACAATCCGATCTCATGTAATTATGTTTGTAATACTCCAAATATATGTATGAAGAATGGTACTGCTCCAAGAGCAACTTGAGGTGTTATCCAGCCTGAAACTGGTGACACTAAAGGTTTTAATTGGAGATCTAAGAAACGCCATAGCTTCATCTTCAGATTCTGTTCTTCTGACAACTTCAGCAACAATCAAAGCTTATCTATAATTTTGTTTGCAACACTCCAAATCCACCACAAATAAAATCAAACTCGTTTGTCTCCACAGCCTTGAATCATATCTCATGATCTACAAAATTTCTAAAATCTTTTAAAACAAGTACAAGATAACCGTTTTATCAAAAAAAAAATATTCGTACGGTATTTCCAAGTCACGCTGTATAACGACAAAAATTTTGTTTTTTCAAAAAAGGTAAAAACGAAAGGAAATATTATGAGTCATAACCACGCAATTATAAACAAGAAAAAATGCAATAAATTCGTGCGATCCTTCCTCCTTCCATTATAAAATGCACAATTTACATATCAAAATGTAAATTTTTGTATTGTTTTCCTACAATGAAAATACAATTCGGGCTATTGTATTATATTGACAAAACGCTTTTTGAATTTTAATTTATCAAATTCCGATATTTAATTGGCCCCCAAAAGTTATCTCAAAAAATGAAGTTAATTAATCTAAGATTAACAGCACAATCAATAATTAAAACTATACACAAAGTGTAGAAGACGGATTTTTATGCAATTAATTTAAGGCTGTATTTGGCAAAAATATGACATTTTGGTCAGCCGAAAACATTTTTCAAAGCCTTCCTCTAAGCAAACAATGATTAATAAAAACACTTTTGTTTGTATTCGATTTATTGAACGTCACATATCACTTTTATGATGTTATTGATTGATTGATAGTATTATGGCATTCAATCAAAATAATACCATTGATTAACGATTATTATCCTGATAGTATTTATATAAATTATCGTTATGAATAATCCAAACCCAAAGCATCGTAGTAGGCTAAAGATTAAAAAGTATACGAGGTTCGATTGTTAAGTATTGATCAAATGAGTTTTTATATAAGCGAAAGTAATTGACAGCACACACGTAGAGTCGTAATTTTGCTTTTAATTAAAGATATTAACTTTTAATTATTTATTTTCATTACAGAAAGTGGCGAGATGGATGAAATAATTATTATGCGAATTTGAACGCTTTTAAAGTTAACAATTTTGTGGCACTTTATTGTCGGTATTTACGCTATAAATTATAATTTGTAATCATACATAAATTTAGTTGAAGGACTAATTGGAAGATTATCATATAAATTCATTGCTATCAGTTAACAATTATTTAACGTGTGTTATATTTAAAATCCCTGTTGTAATAATTTTGCAGGTTGGTCTATTGGAGTGGACTCGCCTTTTTTTAATTTTGGGGATTTTTATAATAAAATCGTGTACATTTACTATTTCTCTGACCTTAGTCACTACTTATTGCTCTTAGTACGTACAGTTTAAAAAAAACGTGCTATGCCCTCAAAGAAACCGATTTTAAAATAAATGTGGAGGAAATGATGACGTAACATCATGGGACACCCTGTACACTATAATGTATTAGATCGTGGGACACTTTGTACACTCGAAAGTATAGTAATGTAAACTGTACCCTTTAAATTAGAAGACGAGTCGTTTAGCCTCGAAATCTTAACCATTATGACTATTATATGCCTTTCCGCTTGTTTTCAAAATCTCTACCAGGTCCCGAGGGCGCTAGCAGGTAATGCGATAGCCCTATTAGGACAATTTTAATTTCAAAAAGGACCAAACAGCGCTGACAGTTTGTTATTCCTGTGGCTGCTGTGGTAGCGGAGATTTTGACGACTAAAAGAGTGTAGGAGCACCTCCCACCTCATCTTGTTGTCTTCGATAATTTCAAACTTTTCTCGAATGACAAAAACAATAACCAACTACAACAAAAACCTCTTTGCTAATTCGATAATTATGAAAGTGATGATCTCAAAATACCTTTTTTGGAATGTGTCATCAAATGGAAAAACGTTTGACACTCGACACGAATGCAGACTTAAAAAATTTAGATAAAACCAAAAGACTTTTATCTAAAATCTTCGTTAGGTATTTATGAGAGAGAGAAGGAAAAAAAAGGAGACAAAAATCCATTTACTAAGCTTGTCCATTTTAAGTGCATTTTAATGTAGACCACTCTCATTTTCTTGACTTTTTTTTCAAATTACTTCAATCAGTGTGATTAAAACTAAAAACTTAAGTTTTTCAGGTAGAAAAATTGTAATATTGTGCTTATTCTTATTCTCGTGGGTTGTAAAGATTTAAATTAAATTATTAAAAGGTAAATGACAAATAGATGTCTCTGAAATTGATTTCAAAGAAATTTATAAAACAATTTTATATTAAAATGTGCATTCAATTTTACAGCAAATTGGATGCAATTTAATGATGAATTTAATAAAAAAAATTGAATTATAAATGGCTAAGATTCAATTTCTATTAAATAAATTGATATCGTTTACATAACTAATCGTTTAATTGTTTTAATTAACAGATATGAAAAAGGTTGGAGCTGTATTATTGTACATTTAATTGAACTGTATGTGGAATTGACACGGAATTATTATTTCTTAATTATTTTTCTATGGTTCGTTAGGCATTACAATATAAATAAATGGTTTGCACGTACAGAGTGATTCGAATTTCGGTATCGGTATTGGGTCTTTTCTGAGTTGGGCTAGCCAAACGTCTCGCTTGTTGGTCTATCAGTACGCCCGTCGGCCTGTCCACCCTTCGGTCTATTCGTCTACTCATCCATTTCTTACGAAAATTCAGCACAACTTATTCGTAAATAGGTTTACAGTGATCAATGGATCACCCACAGGTGAGCATGATCGTACAGTAAGTAACACTTCTGCAGAGGGTGGAGTAGACTACTTCCTGTCTATATCTAATTCTTCAGATGGCTCAGAGTGGTCAATGACAAAGCAAGAAACGCTTCTGCAGAGGTTAGATTAGGCTACTCTTTATGTAACTAATTCAAAAGAGGGTTCCTAGTACCCTAAGGATGACCTATGGGTGATGGTATAGTATAGAACTTTTCTGGAGATGTTGGGTTAGACTACTCCCTGTTTAAATAATTCTTATAAGGGTTCATAGCGGTCTTTAATTCACCCATGGGGCAACATAGAGCAAGAAACGATTCTGCAGAGGTTAGATTAGACTACTCCCTATGTAACTAATTCAGAAGACGATTCCTAGTACCCTGAGGATCACCCATGGGTGATGGTTTAGTATAGGACTATTCTGCAGAGGTTGGGTTACACTACTCCCTGTTTTAAAAATTCAGAAGAGGATTCCTAGTACCCTGAAGATCACCAATGGGTGGTGGTATAGTATAGAACTTTTCTGCAGAGGTTGGGTTAGATTACTCCCTGTTTAAATAATTCTTATAAGGGTTCATAGCGGTCATTAACTCACTCATGGGGCATCATAGAGCAAGAAACTATTCTGCAGAGGTTAGATTAGACTACTCCCTATGTAACTAATTCAGAAGAGGATTCCTAGTACCCTGAGGATCACCCATGGGTGATGGTATAGTATAGAACATTTTTGCAGAGGTTGGGTTAGACTACTGCCTGTTTAAATAATTCTTAAGAGGGTTCATATCGGTCATTGACTCACTCATGGGGCATCATAGAACAAGAAAAGCTTCTACAGCGGTTAGATTGGACTACTCCTTATGTAACTAATTTAGAAGAGGGTTCATAGAGTACCCTGAGGATCACCCATGGGTGATGGTATAGTATAGAACTTTTCTGCAGAGGTTGGGTTAGACTACTGCCTGTTTAAATAACTCTTAAGAGGGTTCATAGCGGTCAATGACTCAATCATGGGTCATCATAGAGCAACAAATGCTTCTGCAGCGGTTGGGTTACACTACTCCCTGTTTAAAAAATTCAGAAGAGGATTCCTAGTACCCTGGGGATCACCCATGGGTGATGGTATAGTGTAGGATTTATCTGCAGAGGTTGGGTTACACTACTCCCTGTTTAAAAAATTCAGAAGAGGGTTCCTGGTACCCTGAGGATCACCCATGAGTAATGGTATAGTATATAACTTTACTGCAGAGGTTGGGTTAGACTACTTCCTGAAGAAATAATTCAGAAGAAGGTTCCTAGACTCTGTGGATCACCCATGGGTGATGATAGAGTAAAGAACAATTCTGCAGAGGTTAAGTTAGACTACTGTCTGTACAATTAATAACAGGGGTTAACAGGACTCATAGAGCTTGCTATGGTGGCTCACGTATGGGTTATCTTTTATTAAGGAAGACCTTTGTTCGAATGTTGAATTGTATTACTCCTTATCCAAGCAATGCGTCACAGGGCTCTTCACTTAGCATACAGTAAATAAATCACTAATCCATTGTTTACAACGAAATTTCAACTAAAATTTGTTTTAATTTGTTACAGGGAGCATTCGGAAGTTATCGGATAAAACTACACCTGATCGTATGATCTGCAGTGGGACGTGGGCAGAGTACATGGAAATCACTAACCAACATTTTAGGTAAGTAATTCATTGTAGTTACTTTGGTCGTTCTGGTCTCCCATATTAATTTTTAATAATTGTGATATAAGACTTTTATTTGGGATCGGGAACACTTCAAGAACAGGACCTTTTTACCTCCTTCCTCCTTTAGCCATGTAACTAGAACTGAGGTCTTTTAGTATTTTTACCTCCTACTTACTTATTATATCCTATACAAGCTTGTGCACATCCAATTCTCCGCGCTATATTTCGAGAACGATTAATCGCAAAAAAATGAATTAAATCCAATTTGTAGAGAACTTTATGATCTACAAGTTTTATAATATCAGCTAATGAAGTAGGATGCATAGTAAACAAGATATATGCAAAAAACGATTTTTGTGCCCTTTGGCCTTGAATATCTTGACATGCAGACACGAGATTGTATGAGACTTTTGATCAAGTCCTTAGAACCTCAAAACATAGGTTTATGCAAATATTTAGCTTTCTTACTTTCATTCCGAGATTAAACCCTTATTTGACTGGATTAATAATATTACTTATATGTAATTGAAATTATCGTCTCATTTTTAAGAATGTAAGATTAAAAAATCAACGTTACAACCCACAAAATTATTTTGGAGGCCTTGTATTATGTATCAGGTGCCCATTAAAGAAATATCAAATCATTTTTTCTCAAAAGAACTGAAAGTTTCCAATTTCACTTATAACCAATTATCTAAACTCAAATGGATCTATGCAAAAGCTGTGCTGTACAACTGATTGAATATTCTCATAATCAAATATTTTTTATGTTAATATTTCGTTTCATTCTGTAACCGTAACATTTAAAAAATATTATTCCAATCAAAAGCATTGTTGGGAACAAAAGTTTTAGGGGTTGAAAATTATCACCTCATAAATAGGGTTTAAAGAAAAAAAATATTGCTCTCGATTTAAACGGAATATTACCTAGGGGTGAGTTTGGTTGGAATTTACAAACCTTTTTTTTTAGAGATAGTTGGAAGTCACTATTTGTGTTTTAAAAATTTGTATTCATCCACGGGCGTTTTCGTTTGTATTGAAAAAACTTATTGAAATTCAGTTAAGTTTGATACGTATAAAAATTTGATAAATTTTTTTAAGCTTCATGAATAAGTAATTACCAAATGAATCGTGAAAAATTTGTGAAATATTCGTGCCAAATCATTCTCGAACCAAATAATCAATTCAATCGATGTCGAATGCAACAGTTGGCGGTGGTGGGTCCATGTCTTTGCATACTTATAAATTTTCTACTTTGATATGTTAATTCGATAAAATTCACAATCAAAATTTAAAATATACTGTTTTTGTAACCAAACTGGCGTTATGAATTAATCAATATGTTTACTTTGCCGATATTTAAATTTTGTTTTCACATTTTTCCATTAACTAACAGCCTCCTCTTCGTGCTTTATTTCGAAATTTAATTAAACATTTCGTTTAATAATTTCAAGTTTAGAGTACTTGGGTTTGTAAAATAAAAAAGTTCACACAAAAGTTGTTTTTTGGGTAGTTTAAAAACTTAGTAACATAAACTATGAAAAGAGCTTTTAAAATCCTTTATCTTTCTTTCTGGAAGAAGAGATACAAAAGTCGTTAAGAACCGCTTTTTAATTGTAACTTTTCAACAAAGATCATTCATCTTTATGAAGTTAACAACTTAGGGATACTCTAAAACCCCAAAACCATTTTAAAACTACCTACCTGCTTGTGCCCTTAGTTTTTATCGCCTCACATTATCTTTTTCTCTTAGTAGGAATATGCCACCCCTTATAGGAGAATATTAAGGGCGTCACTCATGTTTTATTTGTGGGTTTCACATGGTTGATGGATAGTTTCATGTTCCCAAATTTTTGGGTACCTGTTGCCAGGTATAATTTGTTTACAAAATATTTTTATCACCAACTGAAATTATTTTGGAGAATAATTGAATAACATGGAGAAAGATCATTTTTTAAATATACAGGTCTCAAGAGCAAATTATTTCTTTAAAAGCCGATTCAGGGCAAGAAGGTAACCAAAACATGCACGTCGACTCTTTGGATTTATTATGCTCCTAGATACCTAGATATGGATTATTAGTTATATATGAATCTGCCCCTCCAGCTTATAGAACAACCCTTAAATAAGTAAACTCACGTGAGGCATTTCCCCAGTTAAAGCACGATACTGCAGTTTCTGTTCATTAGGACTGATGCATAAATAAAAGATTCAATACCTACAAAACAAGCTTTCCCAACCACGCTCGATTGATGAATAAATATACTTTATGATTAATAACTTCTGAAAAGCCGATAGGGTTAATTTTATAAAATTCGCCCCCGCATAAAGTTACCTGACTTGATGTCCCAATAAAATAAATTGTTTGCACAACATAATAAAAATTTTAAAACAATTAATTAGGAGACCCACCCTATTTATTTAAACCTGTCCATTTTGGCCTCCAGCTCTATATTATTATAAGTAATTTAGCATTTTCCTTTTGGGTTAAAAAAAGGGTGTAGAAAAATTTAAAAACGCGCCACGATTTGAATTTTTTTTATGATGGCTCAATTATACGTCGGGGAATTTTGAGAACTATCATTAAAAACCAAAAGCTTTACATAAACTTAAATTATGCACATTTTTCACGTTGGTTAGAACGCGCTAGGTGCGAGAGGAGGTGAAAAAAGGGGAAAAATTATGTAATGCCCGTAAAGAGATAACGCGTATTTGTTTTTTTTCCTGCACACGATTTATCGGTTATTACGTAACATCTTTATCGTCTTCAATTTCATTTACTTCGATTTAATGTATGTTAGTACCAAACATAAAATTGTTTAATGTATCAATTCAAAATGATGATCTTGTTTTATGATATGGAAATTGTTTTGTTTTACATTCAAATAAACAAAATATTGATGGTAATGGTTTCTGATAGTGTATGTTTATAAAATAAATGTCAATTTACAATTTAAACTACTCACGTCACACCACACACACCCATTACTTAACTATAAAAATTAAGATATCAACTGTCATACATGGAACTTAATTGAAGTTAATTGAATATTATTGAGATTAAATAATTTTTCATGTTTTTGTTTTAAATTGTGGTTTTGAGCGTGTAATGAGTTGAACTTCTTGCCCTCTTCTTCTCCACCCGCACTCCAGTAAACTTAATTTCTTTAAAACTGAATAAGTAAACAAAGTGCAATAGAAAGGCATAGAAAACAAGCCCTCAGGCTCGAGGACACGTCAACAGGTCACAAGTCCTTCTTTTAGATCAAAATAGTCCTGAAGGAAGATCAGAAAGTCCTAGGTTTGAGAGACAAGTCCACAGATCACAAGCCTTTCTTTTAGGTCAAAATAGCTCTGAAGGAAGATCAATAAGTCCTAGGGTTAAGGAACAAGTCCACAGATCACAAGCCCTTCTCTTTTAGATTAAAATAGTTCTGAAAGAAGATCAATAAATCCTAGGGTTAAGGGACAAGTCCACAAATAACAAGTTCTTCGTTTAGATCTAAACATTTCTGAAGGACGATCAATAAGTCTTAGGGTTAAGGAACAAGTCCACAGATCACAAGTTCTTTTTTTAGATCAAAATAGTCCTGAAGGAAGATTAACGAGTTCTAAGGTAAGGGACAAGTCCACAGATCACAAGTCCTTCTCTTTTAGATTAAAATAGTTCTAAAAGAAGATCAATAAATCCTAGGGTAAAGGGACAAGTCCACACATCAAATATTCTTCTTTTAGATCAAAATATTCCTAAAGGAGGTTCAATTAGTCCTAGGGTTAAGGGACAAGTCCACAGATCACAAGTTCTTTTTTTAGATCAAAATAGTCCTGAAGGAAGATCAATGAGTTCTAAGGTTAAGGGACAAGTCCACAGGTCACAAGTCCTTCTCTTTTAGATTAAAATAGTTCTGAAGGAAGATCAATAAGTCCTAGGGTTAGGGGACAAGTCCACAGATCAAATATTCTTCTTTTAGATCGAAATATTCCTAAAGGAGGTTCAATTAGTCCTAGGGTTAAGGAACAAGTCCACAGATCACAAGTTCTTTTTTTAGATCAAAATAGTCCTGAAGGAAGATCAATGAGTTCTAAGGTTAAAAGACAAACCACAGATCAAAAGTTCTGAAAGAAGATCAATAAATCCTAGGGTTAAGGGACAAGTCCACACATCAACTATTCTTCTTTTAGATCAAAATATTCCTAAAGGAGGTTCAATTAGTCCTAGGGTTAAGGAACAAGTCCACAGATCACAAGTTCTTTTTTTAGATCAAAATAGTCCTGAAGGAAGATCAATGAGTTCTAAGGTTAAAAGACAAACCACAGATCAAAAGTTCTGAAAGAAGATCAATAAATCCTAGGGTTAAGGGACAAGTCCACACATCAACTATTCTTCTTTTAGATCGAAATATTCCTAAAGGAGGTTCAATTAGTCCTAGGGTTAAGGAACAAGTCCACAGATCACAAGATCTTCTTTTAGATCAAAATAGTCCTCAAGGAAGATCAAAAAGTCCTATGGTTAAAAGACAAATCCACAGATCAAAAGTTCTTCTTTTAGATCAAAATAGTCCAGAAAGAAGATCAAATAAGTCCTAGGGTTAAGGGACAAGTCCACAAATCACAAAGTCTTCTTCTTCTTCTTTTAGATTCAAATAGTCTTGAAAGAAGATCAATAAGTACTCGAGATCAGGGAAACATCCACAGATCACGAAATCCTCCGATCAAATATCGTGCGGGGAATTCGGGGTATAGTTCCTCCCAGACCTTTCGTCATTCCCTTAAGCCAACCAAAAAGTCTTAAAAACTCATCAAATATCCTGGATAGGCACTAAATATACCTAATGGTTTATTGTCTCTTCGAGGACACCTATCACGGCTGTTCGAGTAAATACAGTAGCATTGTTAATTATTAGGTATATTATTGTCCAAACTTCGTGCTGATCATGGGTGATCCATGAGTCTTGTTAGATATTAAATTTATAACGAACCAGTCTTAGTTTTTGGCAAATTTGACCTGACCACTGAATAAAAAAATACCCCCTACTCTACCAGGAAGGAGCCATTTATCTAATAATATGGATCGCAATGGACGAGTAAATATAGCGATTTTCGGTAAATTTCACCAATAGAAATGGTTGCTTATACTCCCACTTATAAGGAAAGATCATGGCAACCAATGATAATGTAAACTCGACAGAACGAATGAGTCATCCGCAGATTTCTAAAATGTCATTTCCGTCGCATTTTCTGTTATAGGCAACGGTTGCTAAAACCCGCGTTCAGGGTGTTTTACGTTCTAAGAGTCTGAGGATTTAAGGTAATACCACCCTACGCACGGTGTGAAAAAAATCAGAAACATATGTTAATTTTTGTTACCATGACAACGGGGTTAAATGTGTGTACAACCTTCGTAATGGGTAGGTTGAAGTTGTACCAGCTTCCTACTGATTAATCTTCACCAATAAACCTCATATGGCCGTAATTTGCAAAAAGCGTACTAATGAAAATGAGTAAAAGAACCTCTACAGAATCCAAAGGTATTAAAATACGACGCACCATGTGTAAGTAAGGTTTTGAAATTTTAAGTAATAAACGAAAAATAAAAAATTTATAAAATAACAGAAAAATTATATTTTTGACGAGCCTTAAGAGAACCAACTAGGTAGGTACACTTGGACATTTTAATTAATTTAAAATTATTAATTTGCTTTTTTTAGGAAATTTTTAAAACAAGTGCACTTGTACTTAAAATTTAAATTAAAAATGTAAAATTAAAGGTAAATTTTTATCGCTTATCAACTCTTTCACTCCCATTTGGTCTTGGCTGATTAACTTTACATATGTTCGAACCTTCATTCAATCGTACGATTTTAAAGTGAAAAGGTGCAAATTTGTTAAAATTACGTTTTAATTTGAGCGACATTTATTGGATTATTACAATTACTTCTTGTGCAACGACGATGGTTGTTATATAACGAAACCTTTCTTGAAGAAAGTACTTAACTTATAATACGTAAGTAATTGCGTTGGTGATTGATTTTTTGTTTTAATATTAATTTGTTCCTATTGTATTTTGATAGGGGCTATTTTGATGACCAACCTCAGGTGTTTGGGCGTTGTCGCAGTTCACGTAATTGTAACGAAACAAAGAACCCTGAAGGAGCCCAATTTTACTTTTTACGTAACTTTTGGTAAGCTAATTATAGATTTTTGTTGTTTTAATAATTATTTGTTGCAATTTGAATTTGATAGGGCCACCTCGTTGATCAACCTCCGGTGTTTGGGCTTTACCACAAGCCACTGAATTGAAACGAAACAAAGTTGCCTAAAGGAACTCCAATTTTAATTTTTACATAATTCATGGTAAGTTTTGTTGATTTTCCTTTTTATATCTGTTTTTTTTCTATCAAGAGACAATTAGGACTTTTACCAAAACAAATTTTTAATTTCTTTTGCAGAAAGCTTCGATTGTACTTACGCCCCTCATCATATCAGTATTAGCTTAAACCAAGTACCTACCCCATCACGACGTGAGCCATTCCATCCATCCATCCATCCATTCCATCACGGGGAATAGTAGGTGACGAAATTAATTATAAGGTAGGATTTAAAAAAATTTTTTTGGTGTTGGTGATTGCGCAAGCTTCATTTTATATATTTACCCCCCTATTTGATGCTATTAGCCAATTTCTTTTACGGGAAAAATTTATTGAGGTGAAAATTTGAAAGAAATATAACAGTTGCAAGGCATTTATGTAGGTGCAATGCTACTTTTGAAATATAGGTACTGTTACATTATTTGCACCCCTTCAATGAAAAGTAGGTAAAATTTAATGAATCAAAACAGATTCTTCAATTCCATAAAATGGTGAGGTTTTGGGGATTACATTTTTTGTGTTTGAATGAGAAGTATATTGTGAAATTTAACCATTTTTACGTCCTCCTGAAGGATTTTCTAAATTTTTAATTCTAATGCCCAAATGATTTTTGGTAACCATATTTGCTTATTTTTGAATTTAAACTATTTTAAAATTTTCAAACCCAACTTTTATCCTTTTCTAGGGTTACTTACACTTTTCCTCAAATACGCTACACCTCGGCAGGGTGTTCTAAAAATATGAATTAAATTCAATATTGCAATAGCCATTTATTTGGTTTCGATTTGGCAAAATTTGGTAGAGCAATTGTGGAGAAGATGCTGTTTACAGTGTTGCCACGTTTGCATTTTTCTCTAGCCGGATACACGCTCTTTTTCAAAATTTTGATACATTAAGGACTCTTGAAGCCAATTTTCGACAAATGAAAAGTTGAGTGGTTGATATTTATTAAAAACATTCGTTTTCTGTGATTTGGAAAAATTAGGTATTTAATTAAAAAGCTTAATTCATCACTTAATTGTTACTTTTTACTTCAAAAAAGCACGGAAGTGAGTTAAACCATATTTACGAACTAGATTAAATTTTTAATAACTAAAAAGCGCCTATAGCAGTAATTATTTAATTTTGTACTTAGCGATAGCCATCTTTTTTGTTTATTTTGTCGAATTATGTTGAGTAGCAAACAGTTTTCTCAAAAATATTAAAATATACAGGGTGTGGTATAAAATTAGACTTTTATCAAATTTAGAAAATGGGAAAAGGGACAACACTGCGACATCACTTCTGGTCTCCTAATTTAATATTATAATGAAATACCCTGTATATTTTGCATTTTTGGAATCTGCATTGAATGTCTTAAATTTCGATAACAGACACTAATTACAGAAAAAAAATCTTAAAAATATATTTTCTCGTGATAAAAGGTGCAAGTGCGAGAAAAAAATTAATATCTTCACAAGAGCCCTTACAAAAGATTGTAAACTTAAATTAGGGTTGCCAAAATGTCTCTTTAATCAATTTCTAAAATTAAACCCTCTCTGTAAACTTCCCTAAATTGTAAATAGGTCGTCAGTTCAATTATTTAATGTTTAAATTTAGATATAGGACCGAATAAATAAAACGTAAACGTTTAAAGATATATTTACAACCCCTAATAAGAGTTAGCTATACACTTGTAAATTATTTAAAATTCGTTCCATACGTACATCTACACGAAATGTCAAATTAATTGAAAATTAGAGGCATCTTGAAATTAATTGTCTATGGGAAACTTTATAAGGGATTAATCCTTTGTCTAATTTGAAATTCAAGAGTTTAAATTTAAAATGCAGTGGCGTGCGTTCGATTGATATTTTATTGCTCTATCGTTGACGTTTTCATTAAATTTGTTTACTAATCGAAGATCCTTTTGAAAATAATAAAATAAGAGAACGACAGCTTACACATACACCCCATTACATCAAACCCTTTTCTCTTTTTCTCTCCAACTCGAGCCAACTTTTAATCCGTTTAAATTAAAACGTGCCGGGCCTGTTTCAGGTGATTGAATTTTTTAATAGCGTATGTGCCTTTTTTTACATATGGAAATTATTAAATTGAAGTTTCATGCTTGGGTACATTGTAATTTCATGCGGGTTTATACAGGGTGGTGATTTTAAACGCTTTTCCTTTCGGTTAAAAATATAGTTAGATTTTAGTTAGGTGAGTCAACTTAATGAAGAAAGTTTCTTATTTTAGCAAAGGTTCGTAATTGAACGAGCAAAACAATAATGATATATTGTATAAGAATGAAAAGGTGTAACTTAAACTTTGATATACGAGCTGCAAGTAATTTCCTTTTTGTTTTCTTTAACTATTTATTGCTTTTGTGCGTCATGCTATACAATTTCAAATTATACTCCTGGATGCGGCTTATATACCGTGCGTAATAAGAAACATTGTAGAAAAATTGGCTAAATAAATGTCGCGACTTTAAAGCACGTACGAGAAGATTATTTCTCAAGTTGAAAGACAACGCGAGATGTACGAAAAAATAATGGTTTTGGATCGTTTCGTAATATCTTAAAAAGAAACTTGTCTGTTTTTTTTCTAATTTATGCAATAATTGTAAGAATTTTTGGATTTACCAATGTAAGGGTTGTCATAACTGCACCAAACGGGCCTGCGAGATCTACAAATGTTTCAACGTTACTGAGTGCTAGAAGTTTTCGATTTTCTACCCTTAATATGTTCTCAGGACACTTTCTGTTACTTGGTAATTTTTAGACCTTTGTACCACGTCGGAGTTTTTAAAAAACCTTTGAGTCGTCTTTGAGAAATAGAAATAGGTGCAGGATGTCAATTTAAAAAGTTGCGTTGCAACTATAGCTCTGAGACTGAAAAAAATCCCTTGTGACCGTTGCTGTAATAACTAATAATGAAGTGAGACCAGAAATACGTAATTTATCTCTATCCAGCGAACAGATGCAGCTAAGCCACTCCCAAAAAAGCGCGCGAATATTCGAGTATTGGTCGAATTTTAAAACTAGAGTTTATAACACTTACACAAAAATTGACGTGCGTCAAACTTATTTGACAGAAATTTGTAGGGAGTGGCTTAGCTGCACCTGTTCGCTAGACAGAGTTTAGCACCCCACTCCCTCCTACGTCCTGAAACCACTTCAATAAATCATAATTAATCTGGAATTTAATAACTTTATTTTATTACTGTAATGTGATTTTATATTACATATTACAAGTAGGGGAGGGGGGTGGGGAGATAATTTTTTTACTTGTTGAATAAGGATTTTAGGGGGTCGGGTAGATGGGATACTAATAACATCTTTCTGGTACCCTCTCTGCACTATCCCAACTGTCGAAATCGATTTTTCATAACATTTTTTATTTCACAGTTGTTGCGAATGCAACTTTTTAAAGTGACATCCTGTATAATAGCGGACTTACCGTCCACTTCAAACGTAAATAGCTTTCTTGGTCCTTTAGGTATTAAAAAACGAATTGATCGCATCATGGTAGTCAACTTTTTAAAATAAAGTGTCTAAAAATTAACTCGTAGTTCTATTAACTTGAGGATAAATAGGTTGGGCCTCCGAGGACCGGAAATGTTATATTGCTCTGACTTTAATTAGGTTTCAATTTTTACCTTTAATACTTTAGGTCCATTTTACATGGACTAAATGTCATACTAACTTGTCAGTACTGATTCCACTCAAGGAGCAAAAGCACGGGAATCTAAGCTTTAACGTCGTTCACGGTCGTGCGTTGAACCGTTGAACGGTCTACGCACGATGTTAAAGCTTAGATTCCCGTGCTTTTGCTCCTTGGATGGATTCAGTACTCACAAGTTAGTACGACATTTAGTTCATGTAAAACGGTCCTTACTAGGGAACTTGCTATTTTACAATATTTTGTCCCTTTTTTTCCTTTTTTTAAATTTTTAATAACAAAAATTAAATCCATACTTTCCGGGAATGCAGAATTTACAAGCTGGAACCATTTAGGCCCAGAGGTTTAATTTTAGTAACATCGCTAACTCACTATCCTTTTTTCATTATTTTGCGATTGTGTTGCTTCAACATTCCTTTATCTTTTTGGAGTCTTGTTTTTCTGTAAACTTGTAGTATAGACGAAGTGAGCTCGGGACTAAAGACCTTAATGGAAGATGAACTTGGCTTCCTTCTAGATCACTAGACCTCGCTCTAAGACCAATAACAGCCCTCTGAGTGAGACCACCTGACCTAAACGGACATCAATGGGCTGAACGGGTGATTCCTGTCGCTAGACTACCAGACCTCGCTCTAAGACCCAATAAGGACCTCTGATTGAGACCACCAGACCTAACGGACAGGGACGGAAGTTGAATGTTCCTTCAGACCACTACACCTCTTCTTAAGACCAAAACAGACCTCAAGATAAGACCACTTAAGGGCTTCTGCTCTAGAAAAGTTACAATTTAGTTGTTTGGGCTCGTGCTTTCTTACTGGCATAATAAGTTTTTCTTTTAAATTGCGGACAAGGTACATCAGATGGGCCTTGGGCATCGCAAGATTGAAACTTCACTAGACACTTTATTTAGGACCTTAGCTTTTCAGCCATAAAAATCCGGCACTGCTTCTTAGCTTGGATAATAAAAAGTGACTAATCATACGTATATTGATCAAGCGATGGTCCTTCAGAATATTGTTGACAAATATCGGAACCACCATGGCGGGTCTTGAAGACTCTGAAATATTTTTTACTGATCTAATTTTACTGATTTTTAAGTTGGTCTTCCACGGGACGGGGACACCTTTTTTAAGAAAATTATTATTTGATACAGGCAAGAAATACACAGGTAAACCCCAATGTTATTACCAGTCCTCCAAAGCCCGCTCTAGGTATGTGATGTCTATGTACTTTATCGGCGATTTTTTTGGTGATGATTCAATTATTATTATATGATGACCTAATAGGCTTAACGGCCAGAGGAAAAGCGGGACACGCTTCTTGTGGAGAGCATGTATGTGGTCATGTTGTGGGTGCTGGAAGCAAGATTAGTGCGGTAGAACGTGTGCTCGAAGCCTGAGCGTTATTAGGGCCTGGTTTGTACATTGATTTGGTTTGAAAACTTACTACAATCTAACATAAATAGATATCGGAGGAGTTATGCACCCTGTAGGTAGCAATACCTAATAATTTTTATGTACCTCTCTTGTAAATCGTAACAAAAAGTGGAGGGAGCCCTGGGAGCAAAATTTTTCATTTTTCTTATTTTTAATACACGGCACGTTTCCTTTGAAAACACTATTAACCTCTCATAATTTATATTTTATTATAAAACATTTATTTTAAAATTAAAATATTTAATTTGATTCAATTAAGGCCATTTAAAATCACTCGACTTATAATTAATTTTACATAATTTTCCTTTAAATTAAAAGAAAATATTATATTAGAAGAATATTATGTCGTCACAAAGACATTTTTATATTATATTTTTTAATTAAAAAGTCGAATGTTTCCAAGTGTAAATTAAGACAAAATGGGCGTTGTTGTGTAGATACGTTTTAAGTGGTTGGAATTGTCGAACGTTAGCTTTTAATTAAAACTTATTAGGTGCCTATATGGGAATGATACAAAAGTCTTAACCGTTTAAAATTGATTAAAAAATAATTTCTCATCCTTTCGGCACTTACAAGAGACTTTACTTTCCTTTGCTTTCGTTTTCTCTACCTATCGTGGTCTCTGTAATATTTGATAAAAATTCAAAAATTGGCAGTTTTGTGCTAAACGGTCTCGGAAGCCTCAGGAAGAGTTGACTCTTCAAGAATTTCTGTCTATTAGATTGTTTCTGATATTAGATTGACGTGATGTCCTATTTTATATCCTCATACATATGCATTACCTTCCAGAGATTAGGGATTCAGTTTAATCGA
The DNA here is from genome assembly GCA_963924605.1 of Malthinus seriepunctatus. Classification (NCBI taxonomy): domain Eukaryota; kingdom Metazoa; phylum Arthropoda; class Insecta; order Coleoptera; family Cantharidae; genus Malthinus; species Malthinus seriepunctatus. Next base: position 5,148,288 of record OZ004600.1, read on the forward strand.
CTGCAGCAAGCGCACTTTGCCTTTCGGCAATCCTTAATTCTTGTCTTGGGCCAAAACGAGCTTGGTCGACGGCGATGAGGGCTTATCTCTGTTTAGTTTTCTCTACATTGGCTCCGTTCAAACGACAGAACAGTTGAGTGATAAGAAGGTGATCAGATAGGGAGAGAAGATGAGCGATTAGTCAGCTGTTGAGTTGGGACTGAACACTCAACTGTTGTTTCGTCCAAACGAGCCCATTGATGATACTCAATAACATCGTTCTAGAGAGAGAAGATGAGCGATTAGTCAGCTGTTGAGTTGGGACTGAACACTCAACTGTTGTTTCGTCCAAACGAGCCCGTTGATGATACTCAATAACATCGTTCTAGAGAGAGAAGATGAGCGATTAGTCAGCTGTTGAGTTGGGACTGAACACTTAACTGTTGTTTCGTCCAAACGAGCCGATTGATGATACTCAATAACATCGTTCTAAGCCCTTAATGCTCAAGCTGTGGACCAACGCTGGGTTTATAAGAGATCCAGCTATTTGCTTCATGATGAGCTTCTAGATGAGCTCACATCACATGTGTTTGTTATGGATTTTTTGGCAGCAGAGGAGGTCAACGTGTCCGGTAACCACAAGTCACCGCGTTACCCTAATGAATATAAAATTCTCGACGTCAGTCATAATTCACCCCTAATTAGCAACTTCCATGTATGTATTAAATAATCTTCGAGGTCATAATCTACAGCATTTAATATTTATAGATTCGTATCATTAAAAGATAGAAAAAAAATTTTTTTGATTGGATATAAAGGCCTAAAATATCGCATATAAGTGTAGACAGGTTTATATAAATGATTGTAACGCACGCTAAGTAATCCTTGATCCTATCGCAACCAACTATTATTTCAAACACGAGTACGCGTGTTGTAACGGATGTGAGAGCATTACATTAAACGCCACTGACTTTTAATTGGTTTATATTTCATTGCCTCCTCAACACGCTCTCTATTAACTTCATGTTTTTACTAACAAATACAACTTAAAAGCGTGTAATTGAAACAATTTTTTCGCGTTTGTCTAGATGTGTTTGTTGTTTTGTCCCCCTTCAATTTTATACCCTCTTGTAAACCATACAATTTTAAGTTTGTATAGAAATTGATTTAAGTAAAACGGCTGTTTATAATTTACAATTTTTGTATAGTGCCGAGAGAGGATGTATAACGAATTTATTCTTTTCTTTTTCGTTCTCTTTTTCGGTAAATCACTTACGGGGGTTTCTGATTGAATAAGATGGGAATTGTTGGGAATTTAAAAATTAAGGGATGAAAAGAATTTCAAATAGAGTTAAATAGGTTTGCTAGATGCCCCTTTTTCTTGCAAAGTTTATTTTTTCAAATTATTTTAAGAATTGCAATTTTCAAACGCCAAATATTTTAAAATTAAAATCCACCCTTCTTTTATCTTGTTAACCACCACTTTTAAAATTTTTACTGCTTTAAATAAATTCCAAATAGAGTGTATTTCTAGTAAAATTTGCAAACATTCTTCCAACCTTTGTTTTAAAGTTGTCAAAAGGAGTTTAACAGTTAAAGAGAGTATCGACTTTCCTTCCTAATCCTTTAAGCTTGACCACGCTTTAAGCGGAAGCGAGCCTTTTTGATAACGGAAATTTTGATTGAAAAGCTTATGAAAACTATTTTTTTCACAGTAAGATTTAAAAGTTCTTGATTTTTTTAACGATCACAGATGTGAATATTCAGGACAAACTCACACAAACTTGGGAGTGTTAATTATATCGTACCCGTTTCGCATCTTTTCCTAAGGTGCTCTCTAAAACTTTTGGGTGGACACTCCAATTAACAGGGTGAGCACGTGCCCACCCAGGCTCCCATCTGGCGTCGTCACTGGTTTTATACAAGAGTATGTGGGAGCGAGGGTCCTTAGAAGATAAAACATCAGGAACGAGCCTTGACAACCGTTGACTACAGGAGAAAATGCGACGGAAATGCCATTTTGGACTTTCATCGCGTTTACATTATTAATAGTTGTCAAAATCTTTCCTTATAAGTGGGAATATGAGTAACCATTTCTATTGGTTGAAATTGAGCGGAAAACGCTATATTTACTCTTCCATTGCGATCCATATTATTAGCTAAAAAGCTCTTTCCTGGAAGAGTGGGGGCTATTTTTTATTCAATGCTAGGGTCGGTGCTTCAGTGTGGCCAATCTCGCATAAAATAATCCTATATTTAATTTTTTGGTGCGATGTGCGGTGCTAGAGACAGTGCGAAGTACGGAGTAAGACAATTTGCATCTCAATCACTTTTTTAATGTTGGGTCGGTGTTGATGAATTATCTGCAGCGAAAGTGGTTTTAGTGATTGTCCATTTTATCTCTGCGAAATCAGGTTTTTTTCAATAAATACTTTTTTTTTCAATTTCCATTTTCCTAGTGCCCCGGATACAGATATTTGGCGCCTCCCAAGGGGGCGACTTACACACGTTGAGAATCGCTGGCTTAGTGCATGGATATATCGGCGCACCACACTTAGCACTGCCTCTATGTGGCTCCAATGTGGCCAGTTTAATTTAAAACAGTGCTTTATTTATTTTTTCGGTGCGTTGCTAAGTGCGTTGCTAGGGGTAGTGCTAAGTGCGGTGCGCCAACTTGGCCACATAATCAGATATGAAACCATCTAATTAATGCAACAGGCGACCGTGGTTCTGAGGTAGCAAGGTAACAAATGAAAAAACAGCTTTCAAACGCTTATCAAATTCATTTATTTTTCTTGAGTCAATACTGACTGTCTATGGACGAATCTAGCCGACAAAACAGTTAAGTGACATGCATAAATCGCCCATTTTTTCCATCACTTCACAGGTCAAGGCGTCGGACGTCATTTCTTCGTAATTATAATAGGAAACGTCCTCGGAAACGTCTAAAGGGAGTCCGAAAACTTCAGCGTTGCTAAACTGAGCAATCCCTCAACTATTGCTTTTTTCCAAGTGGAAATGCCCCTAAATCATTGAATAAATAGCCGCTAAACCAACAGGAAAGGGCATTTCAGGTAATCGTATGTAAATGCAATGGTTGTCTAAATATAGCGATTTCCGTTAAATTTCTCCACGATAGAAATGGTTCCTTATACTCCCAATTAAAAGAAAAGATAATGACATCCAATGATAATGTAAACTCGACAGAATGAATGAGTCTTCCATAATTTTCTAAAACCACATTTCCGTCGCATTTTCTCTTATAGGCAACGGTTGCTAAGCTCCTTCCTGGTTCGATATTAAGAAAAGTCCCCAAGTCAATCTTGATGATATTTGGTAATTTGGATTGGAGATTCCAGATTCAAGAGGTTTGTTTTATCAAAGGTGTTCGAAATAGTAACAATGTAGATACCGGTAGAGGGCGCCACTTATCACCATTAGAGTTAACTTTATCTACAATAATTTTTTATCTTATTTTCTTTGGATATGCGAAGAGTCATTGGCTTAGATTAGATGATTGACCTTTAAGTCACTTATTAAAATCTGGAATTTGAAAAATTGATCTTCACAGCCAAGAAGGGCATTTTTGTATCACCTGTATCACCCTGTGTAATTCGTAGATTTTTCGTTCCTTTCTTCCTACAGTGTCAAAGGCCAAAATTTAGAATCGAAAGGAGTACACCATATTTAGCCCATTAATCGAGTAGAATTAGACCCACGTATCAACTATTAAACTTGTACTCAATTAGTGAATTAGCGAATTTATGCCAATTTGTTTGATTAACAATCGCCCACAAGATACCTCTCGCGATGCTGGCGCAATGTCATCATCATCACGAACCAAATGTATCTTTTTTGTTGCTTCGTATAAAGGCCTCGTTTCTTCTCAATTTATAACACTATAAAGTAATTTGCCTTTATCCTAATTTAAATACGTACCTCATTATCGGTTCGCTAACAAGAGCTACATACACAAAAATCTCTTGTCGATTTTATCCTCGTGATATAAAATTGGTCAATAAACTTAGATTAACCTTTCCAAAAATAGATTTGCAATAACTATTATCCTTGAATCGAATCAGTTGTTGTTTTTTTTGGGAGAAGAGCATTCAATAAACATGTAAGACTAACTAAACGATTATTTTTTGTAAAAGATTATTGAAGCATTAAAACAAGATTTTAATTGTGCCTTTAACATATTTTAATCTTTAATGAATATAAGTGTTAGACGAGAAATGCATAAATATATAGATTTACATTTTAGATAAAATTAATGATAATTGCTCAGAGAGGACGTTCGAAAAATTATATGCTCGTACGCCTTTGAATCCTTAAGGCGAGTAGTCACTTAACGAGAGAGAGGCTCTCAAAAGAACACATTAGTGATGAGTTTTATTCTAAGCGTTTTCAATTAAAACTCACGTTTTGAATTTTTGCTAGATCAATTGAATACTAAACCGATCATTAATCGTGAGGAAGATGAGCAATTAAATTTTACTCGCGAGTAGGCTGTAACCTGTAACTGTTTTCGTGTTGCTCTCAATTGATCTCGCTCCTTCCTCACTCGTTTACTCTTAACACGCTTTTCCCTTTAAGTTTTATTTTTATCCAATTTAAGAAATTTAATCACGAAGCTATTCGATTGTCCCTCGTATAGTACAAAAAAAGCTGTAACTTATTTATCTAAAAGTAAATCGTTTGGTAATGACATATAATTTTCCTTTGTGGTTGTGGTTTTGTAAAGGTTTGTGACGGCGCTTATTAGTTAACCACAGTATAATTCGAGCTTTTATAAATAAAATATAATCTAACCAGTTAGAATTTTATTCAATTTTCTTTTTAAAAAAAGTCCAATATCCACTCGAGCTCGCACAGCGTGTTATGGAAAAACAATTTTTATTTATTTCAAACGTTAAAACAAAAGGGAAAACTATTTTTCGTCATTGCATGTAGAGTCTATGTGATTAAATCGACTTGGCAAAGAAGAGCGATGACAAGTATCTGAGAGTTCAATCTAAGAAGAGTTCGATTGTACGAGGAAGGAAATAGTCCCACTGGGTGATAAATTAAGGCTCCTTGCATTGTTTCGCATCCTGGGGAGCTTGACAAGGATATACGCGTCTACTATTGGTCGGGATGTCCTGTCTCTACGTAAAGGATTTGAAAAAGAGGAAACGCCGCTATCAATTGAAATCGACTCACAATAGAATTTTTCGTAATTAACGAGAATTTTGCCGCTATTTAGGGACGCAGAAAAGAATCTTTTGTGTTACTATAAAGAATATAAAAGAAAATTCGGCGTAAACATTAAGAACAAATAATTTTTGAAAACTAATGTTTTTCTTATCATTTTCCATTGTATTTTTCTATGCATTTTCTCCTTGTTATTGTTCGAAAAAGTACTGAAAATTAATACAAGTTCCAAAACATTTTAATCAATGTCTTAATTCGTATTCGCATCAGGATAGGGGCGGGAAATTACGTCTATATTTTGCTTATTTTAATAAGGGTTGTGATAATGGATAAACATTAAACAATACATATTATTCACTATGCAGGGTGTTTCAGCAAACTATGTCAAATCGAATTTTCTTAATGGAGTATTTTGATATAAGAGTATTGGGCTTTAATATTGCAAATTTTGAAGAAAATGAATATTTTATGTGAAAAACATTTATGAGTTGTCAAAATACTTCTGGTTAACCTGGAAATCAGAAATTTTAGATACACTCTGTATACTCTTCAATATTTCAAAAGTTTCGAAATTGTAGTCTAATGATACCAAATACTTTATATTTTGACTTCTAGATTAACAGGCAATGAAACATAATTTTTTAATTTAAATGAAACACCCTGTATATTTTTGAATATTTTGAAAAGTTATAAAATCAGCTGTTAGATGATACCATACACTTTATATTTTGACTTCTGGTATAACCGGAAATAAAACGCAAGATTTTAATTGTTGGAACACCCTGTATATTTTTTGTTTTTAAAAAGTTCGTTTAATATCTACACTTTCCAATGATAAAAAATTTTTAAAGTTCTGCAAAGTGCCGCTTTTTATTTATTTAAATCAGAATTTCCTCAAATGCAGTTTCATACTTTTTCCTACATTGCATATACAGGGTGGACCAGTTAGTTAATATTTCAAACATATTACTCTTATTGATTCTTAACTCAGTATATTCTTCAATATTTCAAAAGCTTCCGAAATTAGTTGTCTGATGATACCAAACACTTCATATTTTGACTTCTGGTTTAACCGGAAATATGAAATGTTATTTTTTACTTTAAATGAAACACCCTGTATAGTTTTGAATACTTTGAAAAGTGATAAAATCAGCTGTTAGATGATATCAAACATTTTATATTTTGACTTCTGCTTTAACAGGAAATGAAACATAATATTTTTATTTTTGAAACACCCTGTATATTTTTTATTTTTTAAAAGTTTGTTTAATATCTACACTTTCTAATGATGTCAAATTTTAAAGTTCTACAAGTGCCGCTTTTTAGATATTTAAATCGGAATGTCCTCTAATGCAGTTTCATTTTTCCTACATTGCATAAATATACAGGGTGGATCAGTTAATAAATATTTCAAACGTACTTCTTTTATTAATTATTAACTCTGTATACTCTTCAATATTTCAAAAGCTTCTGAAATTAGTTGTCTGATGACCAAACATTTTATATTTTGACTTGTGGTTTAGCAGGAAATGAAACATAATATTTTTATTTTTGAAACACCCTGTATATTTTTGATTTTTTTAAAAGTTCCTTTAATATCTACACTTTCCAATGATACCAAATTTTAAAGTTCTACAAAGTGGTGTTTTTTAGTAAAAAACAAAGTAGCAAATTTGCTACTTTCCTACTACACAGGGCTCGATACAGGGTGTATCAGTTAATAGATATTTTGAATATATTTCTCTTGTTAATTCACAAATCGACAACAAATTTCGTAGGATGATATACTACTATTACCTATGCGGATTTATTAACCATATTTTTTATTGTATAGGGTGTTTGAGAAAAGCGCTACGCCAACCTTATATATTTTTTTAAAGACAACACCGTTTATATTTTTACAAATTCATCTCTTAAAATTTTAAAACTTTTAAAACGTTTAATAAGTCTGAAATGAACTGTTGGTGAGATATTGTCACTTGAGCGCGTTATTTTTTGAATATTTCCCATCCTACGATTTAATTTGTGAAAAATGTATGTAAAGTTAAACAAAAGAAATACTTCTTGAAGAATCTCTTGTAAAATGCATACAATATTTATTTATTATAAACTCGACACACCTTTATATTCAATTATGTGATGAAAAAGATTAAGTGCTTTTGAACGAGTTAAAAAAAATGACAAACAATAGTTGTTGAAATATTTTAAAATTCAAAATTAATTTATGCTTAACTAAACATAAAGACATAATGTAACGTTTTAATAATTTTGAATGTTAGTTATGTAGAAAAAAAAGGTAAAAAATGTTTAGTGTAAAAAAAGAACGTGTCATTATGTAATTAGGAATTAATGAATTTTTTTATTAGCGTTCTCACGCTCGTTAGAAAGCTTAAAAATTTGTTTTTTTTCTCTTATTGATAAAAAATTGGGGATTTTTGTAAACATAGGGCAATTTTTAGAAAATTATATGTTATTATAAAGGCGCGTTCACAATAGGTTCATTGTGGACGATTTTGCTCGAATCAAAATAATTTTGTTGGCGTCTGTGGGTTTATTTTTGGTTTTTGTTTGTGTAGGAGCGATTTTAATGAGAAAAAAAGGGGTTGGTTAAAGAACTAAAGGGAGCATATCGCATTCGTGAATTTCTTCGACTGATCCATTTTATTTTTATTCCGCTACGAATCTATACAATTGCGATTCTTTCGTTTCTTTTTTGATAAGCCACGTTTTAAATTAATCACAACTCGAGTAACTGGAGTTCCCCCTACTTATGTAGAAAAATCAGCGATTGTATCGATCAAAGTTTTCCTTGCACATAATTTAGTGACACGTCCGTTGATAAACTTTTACAAATGGACGTTTAAAAAAATTATTCTATTAAGGGGGTGGTCGAGGGAAAAAATGATTCGATTGAAAGTATTATAGAAAAGCGTTTTCTGATCATGACCCATAACAATCAGTAAGTGGTTGAAGGTTCTGTAAGTTATTTGAAGTTGATGTTAACAAAGGACAGTCGCTATATTACATCTTGGAATAAATTGCCTCTGAGGTTATCGGTCAAACATTTTCTATTTTTCACCTGTTTTCTCTTAAAAAGTGATTTAAGTAGTTCACGGCAGCTATAAATAAAATGTTGGAAGTTACTTAACGCAATTTAAATGTTTTTCTTTTCGATTTAACTATCACTTTAAGTTTGTTTATTTGTGTGCTTATTAATGTTAAACAAATATTAGCTCTTTTTTCATCGCTAACCAATTATGAGCTTCCAAAAATAAGCTAAAGTAGCATAAACACCCCATTAATCTTTTCGAAGGTGCATTAAAAAATTACATCTGAAATATTTTAATTTGAGGAAGTGTTAATAATTGGAATTTCTTTCGAATTTCAACCCTTAACCTCCAGACATTAGATTAATTTTATCTCTAGCTTAGTGCACTTTTATTCCCTTCCCTGTCAGTAAAATCATCAATTTTAATAAACGGTACTTACGCGTTTTCTAGAGCAGTTCACTCTATCCCTAATAATTCTTTATAATTTAAGCCAAAAAGTTAACAATTGCTTTTCAAAACGCGTTTGCAGGATAGATACAAATCGCTGACGTCCTGGGAAAACCGGTTATCCAAATTTTTAGAATTATTACAGCACAGGTTCAAAGATTTCTGTAGCCAAATGATAAAAGTTAAAAAGAAGAGATAAACGGGTTTGCCATCAGAAAGCCGGCGAGATATATTATTTTTCACTCTTTTAGAACTGCCACTGCATCAACTGAATATGAGCAAATAGTATTGTTCGATTACGGAAAGACAAGCTTAGGAAAAAAATTGAATGGAAAATTATCGTTAGACATTGTGACGTGTGACATCTTACCTCCTCCTCGCCTATCACAAATCATAGTACCAAAGAGCCTCCTTTTATGAAAACTTCGTGTAGGCATGTAGAGTAATTGCCAGATCTGTGACTAAATTACCGCTAGCGATGTTAGTAACTGTTCCACAGCTGTTACGTCAAGTGAACATTGTTTTCACCGTCGTCTGCGTTGATCTGTCGTTAAAACCACGTAAAACTACGACAGATCAACGCAGACGACGGTTTTCACAATGGTTTTCACGTATTATGTAACCTTGGTTATGGGACAGTACACAATTTTGATTTCTGCGCAGGTCGTTTAGATCTGGCAATTACTCTGCATACAATTATGTTAGAATCTTAGAATATAAATTTTGAAAATTTGACTTTCTCATGCTTTCTAAGCATGAGCCGGGTGCTACTATACGAATTTCAGTTCTGAAATCAGCACTAAGAAGATTGGTTTAATAAGAAAAATTCATTCTATTCATTATAACTTTCGACTTTGTAAAGAAATCAAACATAGGTATGTATCCACGTAGGTATAATATAATTATTGTAAAATATATACACAGAGTTAATATAAAGTATAAATAAAGAATAATTGTAAATAATCGCCCACGCATTTAGATAAAAAAATCCGGAAATTATTCCTCTCCTCCTTCACCCTCTCCTTCTCCAGAATCCATACCAACTTCTTCGTAATCTTTCTCTAAAGCAGCTGAGTCTTCGCGAGCTTCTGAGAATTCACCTTCCTCCATACCTTCACCAACGTACCAATGAACGAAAGCGCGTTTTGCGTACATCAAATCAAACTTGTGATCAAGTCTTGCCCAAGCTTCAGCGATAGCCGTTGTGTTTGACATCATACAAACAGCTCTTTGTACTTTAGCCAAATCGCCTCCGGGTACAACAGTCGGGGGTTGATAATTAATACCGACTTTAAATCCTGTAGGACACCAGTCGACAAACTGAATGGTTCTCTTAGTTTTAATTGTTCCAATAGCCGAATTAACATCTTTAGGTACCACATCTCCACGATATAAAACAACACAAGCCATGTATTTACCATGTCTTGGATCGCACTTCACAAGTTGATTAGCAGGTTCGAAACAAGCATTTGTAATATCGGGAACTGACAATTGCTCATGGTAAGCTTTTTCTGCAGAAACGACCGGGGCGTATGTTGCCAATGGAAAGTGAATACGTGGATAAGGTACTAAATTAGTTTGAAATTCGGTCAAGTCCACATTTAGGGCGCCATCGAATCGTAACGACGCAGTGATGGAACTAACAATTTGTCCTAATAATCTGTTCAAGTTTGTGTAAGTTGGTCGTTCGATATCTAAATTACGTCTGCAAACATCGTAAAGTGCCTCATTGTCAAACATAAATGCACAATCTGCATGCTCCAACGTCGTGTGTGTTGTTAAAATCGCATTGTAGGGTTCCACGACAGCCGTAGATATCTGTGGAGCAGGATAAAGTGCACATTCCAATTTCGATTTTTTGCCGTAATCAACTGACAGTCGTTCCATTAACAGAGACGTAAAGCCACCTCCAGTACCGCCTCCAAAAGAGTGAAAAACTAAAAATCCCTGCATGCCTGTACATTGATCGGCTAGTTTTCTCAAACGATCCAAAACCAAATCGACAATTTCTTTTCCAACCGTATAATGTCCACGTGCGTAATTATTAGCAGCATCTTCTTTGCCAGAAATCAATTGTTCTGGATGGAATAATTGTCTGTACGTTCCAGTACGAATTTCATCCACGACGGTCGGTTCCAAATCGACCATTACGGCTCTGGGGACGTGTTTACCGGCGCCGGTTTCGCTAAAGAACGTGTTAAAACTGTCATCTCCACCTCCGACGCACTTATCTGAAGGCATCTGTCCATCAGGTTGGATTCCATGTTCTAAACAATAAAGTTCCCAACAAGCGTTACCAATTTGAACTCCACATTGGCCAATGTGAACTGATAATACCTCACGCTAAAAACGAATTTGTTAGTTTAATAAGTAAGTTGTTAAATTTTACATTACCATTCTTCAAGTTAGATAACTTTTCGAGGAGAGAGAATAATTTATGTCTTGCGACTTTTAAAAAAAATATTTATTTATTAGTGGTTTCTATAGCGAATAACAAAACCAAAATGTCAAAACAAAGCGACTTCTCATCATTAAACGAAACACATCAAATTTGACATACTACAGTAAAATTAGATGAAATAAAGGGCTAACCTCGGAATGAAAGTTAGAAAGCTGAATTTTTGCATAGACCTTTATTTTGACGTTATAAAGACTTCCTCAAAAGTCTCATAAAATCTCGTGTCCGCGTCGCTAGATATTCAAGGTCAAACGTCACAAAAATCGTTTTTTTGTAAATATCTCGTTTACTGTGCATTATATGTCATTAGAGGTTATTACAAAAATTGGAGATCATAAAATTCTCTACAAATTTGATTTAATTCATTTTTTTGTTAGATCAACTGTTCTCCATATAGACCGCGAAGAGTGGGAGGCGCGCAAGCGTATATAGAATAACAGTTACTTGATAATTATGTAAAATATGGAGTCAGACGTATGGATTACTTTACTAAGTTAATTTTAATAGAAATATTAATGTTTTCATTTTACATAATTATCAAGTGTTATTCTATATAAGCTTGCGCGTCTCCCACTCTTCTCGGTATATATGGAGAACAGTTGATCTAACAAAAAAATGAATTAAATCAAATTTGTAGAGAATTTTATGATCTTAAATTTTAGTAATAACCTCTAATGACATATAATGCACAGTAAACGAGATATTTACAAAAAAACGATTTTTGTGACGTTTGACCTTGAATATCTAGCGACGCGGACACGAGATTTTATGAGACTTTTGAGGAAGTCTTTATAACGTCAAAATAAAGGTCCATGCAAAAATTCAGCTTTCTAACTTTCATTCCGAGGTTAAATCTTTATTTGACTGGTGTAACAGTCATTTCTACCATGACAGTCATTAAAATTTAATTTAGGTGGTCATCAGACCAACGACGTGCGTGCTTTGTCTAAAAACATCTAAATAGTTTCAGCGTCATCTGTTGTCTCAGAATCTCACTAGCACCTCATCCCAATTCGCCTTAAGGGTATGGTATCCCAGTTAAAAAGGTGTTCAAATTATGCTTATAAATCTTTCAAAAATTAATATTTTTATATTGCATTTTGATATTAGCTCAAAAACAATATGAAGATGGATTTAATAAAAAAAAAAGTTTGATTAAATGATTATTAACGAGAATCAAATCTCAGTGAGTTTACCTAAAACGGTTGAATATAAATGAATGAATTTTCGTATGTGGTATATGTGTTCATATATCTCAGACTTAAAGTAAAAATAATTTGAATATCTTCTATAATTAAGGAAGTATTAACAATTATTTGATTGAATTTGTAAAAAAAAGCGTTTAAAAGCGATTTCTAATAAAACGGATGAATATTCGGAATTAATTTTTATATTAGGTCTGAGATAATCACTCAGAGAATTATAATACCAAAAGAGAATACCAAACAAACCTACGGTTTGGCTGAAAGTCACTGAGATAGCTTTTAATTTTTGTAATAATTTTGCTGTATCAAGCAACCTGTCAATTTTGTAGTATTTCTATTACCACAGCCACCCGCTGTGTAGGACAATTAGACGAATATTCAAAGAGGTCTTCCAGGTATAGAAAGTAGAAAATACAATTTAAAATTTTTCCAAGATTTCAAACACTTAGGTAAATTTAGAAATTTCAAACGAATTTGTGTTTGACAATCTTTTACATTATCGCAGTTTTTAACATGAAATTGCTTCGGGGCATTAATATTCCTGTTAAAAGGTGTTCAAATAATAAGATGCTTATAAATATTTTTCTAGTTTTCCCATATTAACTCAAAAAAAATACTTAGATGGACTTTGTAAAAAAAATTATTTGACTGAATTATAAATACTAACGTGAATCAAATCTCAACGAGCTTATCTAAAACGGTTGAGCATAAATGAATGAATTTCATGGTATGTGCTATACTATATATTATACTATATACTATGTGTTCATATATCTCGGATTTAAAGTAAAAATAATTTGAATATCTTCTTTAATTAAGAAGTTATTCACAATTATTTAATTGAATTCGCGAAAGAAATAACATTTTAAATGCAATTTTAGTTTAAATGAATTCTTAGAACCGATTAAGTAAGTATACTCGTATGCCATTAGTACGATAACACTTCTAACAAAAAGCTTAAATTAAAACTAATCCCCTGGTACCGTTACGGCCTCCTGTATATAAGACAGGGAATGATTGTTATTACCCATTCTTAGTTTGATTTTTGTGTATAAGTATTCGGTTTTTGCGATAATTTTCAAAAATTACAAAATGCCACGTTATTCCGGAGTTTCTAAAAAACGAAACAAACAAGCAAGAGCCACAAAAATGTACCATGCAAGACGCCAAGTGTTAAATTTAATTAATAATTCTAATACTTCCGTGGAAGAAGATGCTCACCTCAAATATTTTAAAAAGTAAGTAAAAACTTGTTAAATCTAATAGATAACTGTTGGATTGAATTTCGATTTACTTTAAATTTTTGACTTGTATTGTAGCCTTCCAGAAGAAAATTTGCCCGAATTAAATATTGAAATAGAAGCTAAAGACACTCAAAATTTTGGCGAAGAAGAGTTGCGAATAGTCTCTCCACTATATTTACTAAAGCAAGGGTTGTCGATGTATCAACACGAAAAACGTTGCACTATGGGAAAGTTCAAGTTCGCTAATGAAAAAAGAGAAGGTTTGAAATCTATGCTTTATTTTAGGTGTAGCGGATGCGAAAAAAAATTTACTCTTCGCTGTTCTCCACCACGCTCCGAAGAAAAGAGAAACATAAATTACGATTGTATTTGGGGGCTAATGAGTATAGGAAGCGGATATAATCAAGGGCAAGAGCTATTTTCAATAATGAATATCCCGTTTATGCAGAGGAAAACCTATACTAAATACGAAAAAGAAATTGGAAAAACGTGGGAGAACAATGCAGTTTTACAAATGAACAAAAATGCTGCTGAAGAAAAATCTATGGCTATCGAAGCCGGTGATATAGAAGATGGAATACCTTTTATCACTGTCATAGTTGATGGAGGATGGGCTAAACGTTCTTATGGTCATGGCTATTCGTCACTCTCTGGAGTAGCTTGTATAATTGGAAGCAGAACAAAAAAGTTATTATACTTAGGAGTTAAAAATAAATTTTGCTACGTATGTGCTGTTAAAGGTAAGAATCATAATCATAAATGTTACAAAAATTTCAGCGGCTCTTCGACAAGTATGGAACAATCAATTATCGTGGAAGGTTTCAACAGTAGTGAACAGACATATGGGATTCGATACAAATATATGGTTGGGGATGGGGATTCCAGCGTATACGCAAGAGTATTGCAAAATGTTTCATATGGACGATACGTATTAAAATTAGAGTGTGCCAACCACGTAACTCGCGCTTGTGTGTCCCATTTATATAAACTAATTAAAAATTGTAGCTTCGATACAAGCGTGCGTCAAATAGTTAAGAATAATTTAATTCGTTTTTCGAAGCATTTGCGGTTAGTGATTTCCAATTCCGAAAAAAATAGTTTGAAATCAAATTTAATTAATGTTCCTTTTCATGTTTTTGGAGACCACAAAAATTGCAGTCAAGCAATTTGTAAACAACGAGAAGTGATAAACGTAATCGAGCTTTTACAATCCAGTCAAATTTGGGACGAGATTTTGAAGATCAATAATCGAGTGGTTGTTAAATCCCATCAGTTGTCGGAAAATTTAACAACGAACTATGCTGAGCAATTTATGGCAACCGTAGCGAAATTTACTGGGGGCAAAAGAACGAATTTAATTCAGAGAGGAGGATACCAGAATCGATGTTTCGGCGCGACTTTAATGTACAATTTAGGTTACGACTACCACAAATTATCGGTAAGTAACAATTTTAGTAAAAATCATTTAGATATTTTTTGTAGGCGTCGAAATAAAGCAAGAGAAGCTTCTAAAAGGTCGTATAAAAAAAGCAAACAATATACAGTTATAGATGAAGATGCTGATTACGGATCTACCGCTGACGAGCCAGATGATGGTAATAAGAAGAGCTTGGAAGAACTAGAAGTTCTTGCAAGCGAAATAACCAGGCAGCTAGATAGTGCCAACGTGGAAGAAATTCAATTAAAGACGATCGGCCAATCAACTAACATCAATTGGATTATAGAAAGACGTAATCGGATTACAGCTTCAATGTTCGGAAAAATTTGCAAACTTCGTTCTAAGACAGATAGAACAAATACAGTAAAGCTTATATTTTATAGCAATCACTATTTGAGAACTGCCGCAATTAATTACGGCATTGAAAATGAAAAAAATGCAATAGGGATGTATGAACGCTTAAAAAATCGGGAAGTAGCACGTTGTGGCTTGTTCGTATATAATCTATATAAATTTTTAGGAGCTAGCCCAGATGGAATTGTGGACGATGAAACCATAGTTGAGGTGAAATGTTTATTCAGCATACGCAAAAGCAAAATTAAAGAAGCCGCGGAACGAACAAACAATCTATGTGTCAAAGTAATAAATAACGAATTATTTTTAAAGGAAAACGATAAATACATGTACCAAATCCAAGGGCAACTTTTAATTACAAACCGTCAAAAATGCGATCTAATTTTGTATACCGATGTAGATTTGGAAGTTGTTTCAATCGCCATCGATCGAGATTTCTGCGATAAAATGTTAAAACAATTAAAACAATTTTGGTTTGAATACGGACTACCGGAACTTGCAGATCCTAAAATTCCACTGAACAAGAAAGTTCAAAAACTGTGTACTTGACCAATGTAATTTTTTTTGTAGGTAACATTATTATCTATGTATTTTTTATTAAGTAATTTTTTTATAAATATTTTCATTAAAGATAATAAGTACTCTAAATTTATTTATTTTATTTGGCTTTCTTAAATAAAATTATACACATCTTAAAGAATTTCTTTACGACCCCCAGAAATGCAACCCTTTTTAGGATTAACTCCACGGGTGTTCCATGAAACTTTAAACCTTTATGATTTATTGCTTTACGTACGTAAAGTTGCTTGATTTTAGGCGTTTCCAAAAATTCCGAAAATGCAATGCTCATAGCGGCCGATATTAGAACTGCGCTATACCCACATGATCTTAACACATAATTTTGAGATTTTTCTTATTTTACATAGTAAAAAGTTTTAGAAAGCTCGTGGATGTGCTTAATAATATTCTATTTGGAAGGTTTCTTACTTAATTGTAAATAAGGGTCAATTTTCGTGGTAAAAAGCAATATTAACTGATTTACTTTTGACGAAAGTAGTGTAAAGTTTGTTGTAAAGCGCCTTTCGATCGCTTAAAAGTTTGTAATGTTAGACATAAAAGTCATTAAAACAATGCTCATCTAAACAAAAACCATCAATATAAACTATTTCAATAAAGTTTTGAAAAGAAAATTTTATCCTATACGAATTTTCCTTATAGAAGAAAATTTTATTTGTAGAAAGTTGGTGGAACAATTTCGTAAATTCCCGATTAAAATTAAGCGATTTTCTTAACTACAAACGTGTAACTTTCAATTGGCAATTATTTCAAACTACGTTTTCTCTCTTCTCTCTTGATATTACCTTCATTTTATCGACAACTTTACACACGTATTTATCTCTTTCGTAAAGGCGACGACTTTGAGAAATCGACATGCAACTTCCTCGACATAAATCAAAACACTCAGCGAGAACTTACGGAATAAATCAAAAGTACAAAATAACTTTAGAGAGAAGTTTGAAATTACTACATAATATCCCGAAATTACTCCGACATTTCGAAACTTTTACCTAATAATTACATTAAAATTACATATCCCTTATTCGATGTAACACAAATCCAGAGGAAACAGGAAACTAAACCCAGTTTCCAAATAATAAACAAATTTCAACTACCAAAACTACCACACCGCATTACGTTTAAATCGTACTTATTTACACGTACACAAATGCATTTGGATGAAAATTTACGCAAAAGGGAATCCCATTAACGTATTTTCTAATCTAGAGCTTTTCATCTAACTGGAGTAATACTTTGTGAAACAACACGTGAATTTACTTTTTTTTTAATTTTTAACCAACAAAAGATTTGCTACTAGTCGCGAATTAGTAGAAGAATCACGAAAATCCATTAAAAGGGGGGTGAACGAAATTTAATATTTAATTTGTATTAGTCTACAGTAGACCCTGTTAGAAAGGGGAGTGTGTATTATAAAATACCTGCTCTTGAAAACTCCCTGATATGCGATACTTTGATTCAAGCATTTATACAGAGTGCAACTTAATTTCTCGACTCGTAATTTTCTTTAATTTTTAATTTTTCATTTTGATTGCTGAAACTCTCAGTACCTCATTTTACAGTGCTGCCATTTTAGAAAAACTAACTTCTTAAAATAAAAACTTATCGGGCCTTAAAGGCCCGCCTTACACATATTATGAAAAAATCTCAATTAATTGACCAAGCTCTCGTCATTTAAAAATTAAAAATCATTTTGTTGCTCTCACAACACTGTCTGTCACCTTAAAAGAACTAACTTCACAAAATAGAAACATACCGGGCCTCAAAGAACCGCCTTACGCATAATGTGAAAAATTCTCAATTTATTGCCCAAGCTCTCGCCAGCTCAAAATTCAAATATTATTTTGTGGCTCTTACAACGCTGTCATTTTAGAAGAACTACGACCTTCCCAAAATTAGAACTTACGGGGCCTTAAAGGCCCGCCTTACGCTTATTATGAAAAATCCTCAATTTATTGCCCAAACTCTCGTCATTTAAAAATTAAAAATCATTTTGTTGCTCTAGCAACGCTGTCATCTTAGAAGAATTAACTTCACAAAATAAAAACTTATACCGGGCCTTAAAGGCCCGTATTACGCGTATTATGAAAAATCCTCAATTTATTGCCCGAGCTCTCGTCATTTCAAAACTCAAATATCGTTTTTTTGCTCTTACAACGCTGTCATCTTAGAATAACTAACTTCACAAAATAAAAACTTTCCGGGCCTTAAAGACCCGCTTTACACATATTATGTAAAATTCTTAATTAATTGCCCAAGCTCTCGTCATTTCAAAACTCAAATATAATTTTCTTGCTCTTACAACGCTGTCATCTTAAAAGAACTAACTTCACAAAACAAAAACTTACCGGGCCTTAAAGACCCACCTTACTCATATTATGTAAAATTCTTAATTCATTGCTCAAGCTCTCGTCATCTCAGAATTCAAATATAATTTTCTTGCTCTTACAACGCTGTCATCTTAGAAGAACTAACTTCACAAAACAAAAACTTACCGGGCCTTAAAGACCCACCTTACTCACATTATGTAAAATTCTTAATTAATTGCCCAAGCTCTCGTCATCTCAAAATTCAAATATCATTTTGTTGCTCTTATAGCACTGTCATCCCAAAAGAACCACCTTCACAATAAAAGCAAACTCGTACCGGGCCTAAATGGCCCAGCTTACGCATATAGTGAAAGAACTATACACACTATGAGGAAGCCACGCTTCGTTTTTGTACACAAAACTCATACAACTTCGATGGCTTAGTATTTTTATTTTATTTAGTTTATTTTTATTTAAACACTCAGTATATTTTCTGTACTTCTAAAACCAAATTTATTGAATAATATCGTACAATATTTACACGCTCTTAAGGGTACGCATGAGTAATGGTTTGTGTTTTCAAGCACGGGAAATGTTTGAAGGGAAAGTTATATTTTAAAAAATTTTTACCTTTTGAATCCCAAAACAAATCAATTTAGGTTAAGGCTATTGAACCATATGACAGATACGATGTTGCAAGGGTTGTTTTTTTAAAGAGGGTGTTTAATACGCCCAAATAACTTTAGATCAACTTCATTTTATGTCACGAAATTGCCTCAAATAATGTTAAATTTTATACCAAGACGTGTATGGGGTTGAATACTTATTAGGGGTTACTGTTTTTTCATATTGTGGCCAAAAATAAGGGTAGAAATGAAGTTTTACATAAACTATTCAATTTTTATATTTTTAAGGGTTAGTTGTTGTATCGGGTTGTTTAATTGAATGAGAGTTTCCAATTCTAATGATCCTAGAGCTCTCAAAAATATTTTCACATAGGTATACGTGGTGGTTCATTTAAATGGTATGTATTTGAATTTTTTTTAATTGGGCACCCAGTACCTACATCACTGTGTATTTGGAATTTTGATGGAATGAAAATTATGTAAGGGGTAATGGGTCTGCCATGAATCTGAACCATAGACATAAACTTCATGATAATTTGTGGATTATGGTCACGAGGGCTTCTAAGCAAGCTAATGAGATACCATAATGTCAAGTATATTTATACTTTGCGTTAGAGCCGTTTTTATAGCTTTAGAAGATGCTCGACACAGGGAGTCAAGTTGTTGAGCAATTGTTGCCTTAACATGGGCAATATCTTGGTCCAAGCCCATTTCAGACCCATCAACATAATAGCCTATTGAAAGGTGAATTCAAATTTGCAATAGTATACTGAGTGTCCCATTTAAAAAACATGCAAAAATATTTTACCAGTTCAGCTCTACTACTCTGCTTGAGCAACTATCACTATCAATTTAATTTTTTTGCTACTTCGCACCTCTTTTTTAAATTCGAACGCCTACTTCACACTAATTTTTAGACGCCATCTTGCATTTTTAAATTTACACGCCCACTTGCCTCCATATATGAGTTTCCCGCCATTTTTATTCTGATGTGATGTCACATCCGGTCTAGAATCCGCTTAGGTATACTACTGTAAATCTATAGTAGAGGCGCAGTCTTATGTGCAGTGTCCACACGCCGTGGGACACCCTGTAAAATCTTGAGCAAAGTAGAGACTGAAGAGCTTTCGATTTTTAAAAATCTTCAATTACCTATACTCAACGTTTAATCACGTGCGTTTGTAATATGAGAATCTTGTGATTGAATGGTAAAAATCAATGTTTTTCGGCTCGATAACTTAATTAAAATCGAATCGTTTACAATAAATTCAAAATCAGCTTTTCTTTCCTTCACATAATGCAAATGTATTTAATACTTTAAAGAGCTTTAAAAAAAATTTTTTTCACGCCGAATTACACATAAAATTTTAGTCCCACAGCATCTTTGTAGTCCATAACTCTACCTAAACCTGACAGATGGGTAAGGGGAATTGATGCAATTCTCTCGAGTAGACGTTAAAACTTATTTGTAACACATCTGTGCTCACATTTCAAGTAGGTAATATTCTTTACAATTTACAAAAATTTTCTCTTTTTTTAATAAATTTTAATTTAATTCGTACAAATCTTAACCCCTCCACCACGCTGTTTACATTTTGATTAAAAAATACAAGAAGAAACCAAAGAGAGTGTGGGTTGCATTCTTTTTATTTTATGTCCTTATTTCGTTTGTAGGAGGACCCTACACTATTAACCGCCGCATAACCAAGGCAACCATATGGGTTTTAAGTGATTTCCCAAAAAGGGTCTTTGTAAAACCGTCTTGACCACACTATAATTAAGTTTGTATATTTATGTAATATTCTCTCGCTTTATACAGCGTGAGTCTCGATATAGGATATTAGGTCTAACATTGGGTGTAAAAGGAAACTCTTTGAATAAAATTTACAATACGATGTACAGGGTGATTCATACGACACTTACCTAATCTTATCATGTTATGTTAAGAGGGCGGTTTGTAACGAATGGGCAGGAAAGTTGATATTTAGACATTCCTCTCGTAACCGTTAGCGACTTTAACATCCGGTTGATAGCACTAATAGTTATAATTCCTGATAGGGTAAGGTTCAAAGAAGGCAATGACATATTTGTATATAGGAAATAAGAGCCTAATTAGTGAGAAAAGTCCAATTGAATTTGGTGTAATTAAAAAAAACCAAGGATGTTTGGTAAAAACATTATTCTTAAGATGAAAAAAAGGTTTTTTTGTTTACACCCCAAAAAAAATACAATTGCAAATATTTGTAGCTACAAAATTACCAACGTGACCTTAAGTGTAAGAATTTTGAAATGAGTTCTCTATGAAGATTCCAAAGTAACAATATGTACCTTTTAGACACCCTGTATTTATGTAGTCAATTTAGACCTAATAGGTAATCCATAGAGACTCACCCTGTAAATGGAAGTGTTGTGCGTTGAGCGTTGACCGACATTTTTCCCCTTCATTTTTATTCCTTCTCTCGTATACTAGTAATAACAATAATTATTTACGTACCACAAATTTTGAAGTAAGTATAGAAGAAGGAAAGGGAAAGATAAATTGAGTAATAAATCGAAATAGAATTTAAGAAAACTATCCCTGGAGCGAGTTTCATTAATATCAAGAAATGTTTCATTTCTTACGCGGATGATTGCTTATTACTTCTAAAGAGATTTTAATAAAAGATACGATCATTATTTGAATATAAAACAGTTGGTTGTAGTTACTTGAATGGTAATAATGTTGAATTATTATTATGGACGTCGTACTAAATATATTTTTTAAGCCTCGGGTTTTAATAAAATTTAAATTAAAAAAAATCGTAACATTTGGAGTTTTACAAGTTGCGCCCAGAGTGTAAATAATGCCAAGTCATTTTTTCACTTCTTTTTGGGGGCTTTAAATTCCAAGAGTCTGTTAATTAGCAATAAAAGTTGTCTTCTTTTAGCCACAAGTGCAATATTTTAATTTTTTTAAATATTAAAAAATCAACACCACTTGTAGATCTCTTTGATAATGGAACTTAAAAAAAAAATTGACGCTGTTTGCTTAGTATAGATTTTCATTAGCCACTTCGATTTTCACATATCGATTTTTATCATGAATCATCCTACTCGTTTTTCTGTATCTCAAAATGTTTTATACTACGTAGGGGTTCTCATCTGATCGATCATCTTTCTTTGGTCGTTGTGAGATTTTCACTGTCTGTCGAGAGCCTTGGTGGAGCCTTGGTTCTGATTATTTTTGAAGTCGGGGAACACTAAACGTGTTTACTGTGGCTTCACGGAGCATCAGTGTTCAGCGGACCTAGGTTTGAGAACCAAGGATCTAGAGGAGTGGAATAGGTATTTCTATAAGGGGTGCCTTGTAATGAACGACAGACATCTTGACAGATAGACAAACAGGCAGCCAAGCGAGGAGAGCATGATATTTTGCTTTGATTGTCTTTAGAACCCATTAACGTCCACCGGAATCATATGATGCTAGCAACTTTACTATACTTATTTATTAACAACTCGAATTGATATTTGAGATTTGGTTTAGAGTCTTCTATTATTTATAATGTTGTTAGAAGATTATAATTTTTTTGGCCCTATTTTTTCCGACATAAAGCCGTAAAATCAAAATATTTTTGATCCTGCTCTAAAGCAAAATTTAAGAATTTAAACAAAAATTTTTTTCAAGCAACCATACAAAAATTTTGTCTAAAAAAAATTGAGGGCATAAAGAAAGAATCAAACAGTAAATAAAAAATTTGAAATCAATAATTATGCAAAAACATTTCGATCAAGAGCCGATAAAAGACCGCTGTCCTCATATGATGACTCTGAGTCATTGTAGTGTCATAAATTTATGATAATCGACTGTGTATATTACTTTTTTATTTTTCCGGAAAAGGCTTAAAAAGTCAAAGCAATAAATCAATGGGGGGGGGTAAGTGCACCCCATTCGTCTAACTCTCTCTTTCGTAATGCTTTTGCTTTTAAACAGGTATTGAGACCTGCTGACAATTTACCACTGTTAAATTTTAGGTTGAAAATGAAACAAAGGTAGTTTTATACAAAAGTATTAAAAAAGAGAGAGTTAGACGAACCGGGTGTACATACCCCCGTTGATTTATTGCTTTGACTTTTTAAAACGAACTATAGTAAGGTTCACCGATTGCCAACATAAATTTGTTTTGCAGTATTTGGGAATAACTTTTTTATTTGTTGATATATTTTGTTCTAACGTTAGCAATGGTCATAAAATGGCCTTAGAATACTTATAATACAAAATTAGCTTTGAAAATTTATTTATAGCGATATGTGGGCTTTGAATCCTCTGTCGGATTTCCATCGTCTACGTAACTTCCTTTACATAGCATAATTTCGAAGTTTTGGGGCATGAATTCTGATATTATTTCAATTTTTTAAATTTTTTATAATAATAGCCAACCGATTAGCGAACACAGCAGGTGTCGTCTGATGTTTATATCAAGTTTATTTGTTTTTACGACTGTTGTTGTTGATTTATAAATTGTACAAATAACACCATTTTATAAAATAAAATGCAAATGGTAATATTTATTAGGTGAATATTTAGGGCTATTGTGCCACATATACCTAAGAAGTAATTTTAGAGATTAGCGCATTTTCTGCAAAAGACGCCTAGTGCATAATATGGCCCTGCCTTTAGCACTACCAAGTAAAATAATTCCACTTTTTTTGGTATTTTTTAAGAATTTTAATTTATGCTATATTGCTCCAGTAAACCTAAGTAATAATTAGATAAAAATAAACTTCCTATAACTAAAAGAATGCATAACATAGAGCGCCAATGTGAACAGAGAATGATACCTCTAGCGCTTAGCGTTCTCTTATGAGAACAAGCCTTTTTCACAGGAACAAGGCGCGATTTTCAAAAAATAAATTCAAATCATGATACCCTAATTTTTTTTTGGATACGAAATTAAACATTCTAACTGAATTTTTATCAAAAAGCCCCGTTAACTGTAAATTATCCGAGTCGGACAGAGACCTCCGGTACACTTTTCGTTCCTTCTGTGGAAATTTTTGAAGCCGATTCTGCTAAATTACCAATTAGAAAAAAAATATCGTGTCGACTAATAAATTTTTAAATAAACAGGGAAATTCAATTTATTTAATCGTAACAAATTGTTCCGAGGCCTTTATGTAAAGTAGAAAAGAAAACTTTTTTTAAGTTGCACGAAATTTCAATTAAAATATCCGATAGAAATCTAATCTAATTACGCCTGACATTTAATTTGTAAATACTACAAATGTAGATGTAAATGTCGCTAAATTATTTATACGTTAATTTATACTTTAGTAGCAGAATCTGTTCGTCACGAAGAGTTCATTGAAAGCGTGCACTTTACAAAACTACCAGAATTACTGTTTTTAATCGAAAAAAAATTACATCGTGTGGTTTTGTGATACTTTTTCTCGTATTTTTTCTCTCTTTTAATATTAACAAACAAAATGTATCGATGTAATTTGATTGTTTGATGTAGTAACGATAAGTGGATAATAAAGACCTGTTATTTATTTCATATCGTGATCAACAACTAATGACTTAATTAAGACCTTAATGTTGACTGTCCACATTCTTTGTCTTTTTAAAAGAAAAATTGCGGATACTTAAAAAGTGATGGTCGGTCGGTCGGTAATTGCTTATTTTAAAAATTTATCACTTTTTACCTCCTCGACTTACGCCGATCTGCTACAATAACGTATCGCTATAGCTTCACCTACAGACTCGAGATGGATTTTTATTGTGGTAAAACAACTGTTTTAAGACAGTCTGAGAGATCATGAGAGGAAATTGTACTTTGTTAATTAATTTTAGTTTTGTGACAGATATTGCATTTTTAAAAAGGGCACTATAGGTCTTAATAATCGATGAAATTAATAATTGATAAAGAGTAAATGTTTCAGAAATTGAGGTGTTTTATCTCGTCAAGTGTACGTTGATTGAGTGTAATAATTTATTATTAGTCTTAGGAAATTTTCAATTAATCAATGGAGGGAGCTTATGGTAACAATGTAAGAAAACTTTTAATTTTCACTATAGAAAAGATTGTTTTCCTACTTTTGCGTCTAAAATCGTACTTTACGCTTCATGAATGCACGTCTAAAGTTAGTCATTTCGATCGAACGAAAGTACATAACCAGAAAAAATTGTAAATAGGAAAGTATATAAACAAAAAAATTATACATAGAAACAATATAATCAAAAAAGAAGTACGACATATTTAAAACGAGGCGTGTCTTCAACAACTGTCATACATAACCTAAAAACTCCAAGTAAAATTTATTTAATTTTGCAAAAGGAGGAAAAATTTTGTATGTATCACGAGCTAAAAGCGTTTTTAGGCGTTCAGTCGATTATTTGCGACCTCAACTTCGTTTCAGTCGCAAAAACGACTTCACGCCTAAAAACTAGCTTTTAGGCTCTAGATACATAAATAACTATTTTATTGTTTAATACAATTAATTTTTACAAAAGAACATCAAGAAATTCTCTGCGATGCTAATTCGAGAATGTGAAAAATTGAGAATTTTTTGAGAATTTTCCTTGAAAATTTTTTTCGTTTTGATAGCCGTATAATTTAATTGTTTGTTAGCTGTTAGGTTAGGATAATTTCTAATGGTCTAATTAATGGTCAGAAATTAATTTAATTTTAAAAGTAATTTAATTAATTCCATGTTTTTTAAATAATCTCAATTATTGAGACTTCCTCAACACTTTTTCAGTATTTCGTATTTCGATTTCAACACTTAAATATTTTATTTCCCTATCAAGGTAAATAAGGGTTAATTTAAACTCGGGGAATAATTTAAAGATATTTTTAGTCGAACTTACTTTACTCTGTGTAATTGATAATTTATTTAATTTTAGAAATAATTTAGGACCTACCTTTGAAATTTTCATTAGTATTGAAAGGTAATTAAGTATATCTTTAATTACACGATTCTGCCCTATTAAAAAAAAGCAATTAACTTCAAAAATTCAAAAATATTTTTTCCTCATCTCTCAAAGAGCAAAGATAAAAAAAAATTTGTTCATCTCCTAGTTAGTGCTTCCATAAATTTTTAAGTTCCCCATGCGAAGTCTAGAAAATCGACAAACTTCTCGAGGTCTCGAGGAGGGTAAAAGTTGTAGAAAAAATTCCTCAGCCCCCAAAAACTATAAAAGCAGAATTTAGACAAACTAAAACAATAAAGCAAAAGCAAAGGTCCGCTAGTTTACGTTAAAAATAAAAATACAAACGCATAAAACTACGTAATGAGTCACCATAAAATGCAACTTTCCTCATAACGAATTAACAATTTATTTAAATTAATTCACCCCCGCTTAGATAATAAATAATAAATCGGAATTCATGCATATACATAAGTTGAAGAATTTTTCGAAAATAACAAATTGCTTTTTGGAAGGCCAAAAAGTTTTAAAAAAATCCCTAAGATCCAATTTGCAAGAAAATAAAAAAAAAACTAATTGCAACATTTTAATCAAATTAAAATCTAATTAGCCAATTGAAATACAATTATTTTATAAAAGACAGGACAATTCGTTGAGTCTTAACAACTTAATTTAATAATAAAAGAAACAATTAGATTGTGTAGGATGATGACGAAGGGGGGCAAAATTGGCCAAGGTACGATGACTTTTTTTTCTCAATTCAAATTTCGAAATTAAAAAAGTTTGTTCGCTTCACACTATGATAAAAGGAAAAATACCCCCCTTTTAAATTAAAATTTTTAAAATTCACAACGACTGTTTTTTATCCTCATTCAAAAGAATAAAAACTCTGAAAGAAGTTCATTTAAAGTTCGTGAAAGATTAAAAATTTTAATTACGAACCTAATGAAATATTTAAACTTACACACAACTTACCGAATTTTTAATTTTTCAAATCTATCCAAATATTAAATAAATTCACTCAATGTCACTATTTAACGATTAATTTAAAAAAAATCACTAGTAAATTAACAAAAATAATGTTTGTTTTCAAAATTTCGCGTGAGTTTCGCGTTAAATTTCGTTAACGTTAGTTATATAACCACTTCGACGGTCGAAAGCGAACTAACGCGGATGGAAGCTCTTGGAGTCCCTACGAGTTCGTACTCTCTTCGTTCGCCTTTCAAGTGAGTTTTACCGATTCGACTTTAGGACTAGATCGGGGATTAGTAGTGCAATCTTCGAAAAATTTTTTTTCAAGTTTTAATTATGTTTATTAAAACTTTTAATTATGGTGTTAAAAGTTTTATAAGATTTAGGTCGCAAAAATTTCGGTAGAGCTTTTAAGCCTTTTGGATATTAATTTCTAGAGTTGGATAACCATTTACAAGTCCAAACTTTTAATTTAGTTATTTAGTTTAGGTACCCCTTTAGTTTAGGTTTGGAATTAAGCAAATCACGAAAATTAATACAAAACTGTATATTAATATGATTTAGACCACCCTTCCCCCCTCTGAGAAACTCTTCTATATTTGCAATTATTTCTACTTCTCTGCTTAGTGGAATATTTCGTTTCAATTTGCTTGAATTTCTTATACTAATTATTGGAGTGTTTACAAATTTTTTACTGTTGTTCAATAGGAAATTGTGTCCTCTTTAGTTTTCATTATAGGTAAAATTCAGGTCAAGTCACTATTAAGAACGCTACAACTGGGAGTGACGTGTTACGGTAAAGAAACCTCAAGAAAACTATTTCGTTTTAATTTGTTCTAATTTCTTACCATAATTAATGGAATTTTTACAAATGTTAAACAGTCACTGAATAGGCAATTTTGTCCTCTTGAATTTTTATTAGAATAAAATTAACGTCAGGTCACTATTAAGGGAGCTACAGTCGGGTGTGACGTGTTACGGTAAAGAAACCTCAAACAAACTATTTCGTTTTAATTTGTTCTAATTTCTTACAATAACTAATGGAATTTTTACAAATGTTGAACAGTCACTGAATAGGCAATTTTGTCCTTTTGAATTTCTATTAGAATAAAATTAACGTCAGGTCACTATTAAGGGAGCTGCAGTCGGGAGTGACGTGTTAACGGTAAAGAAACCTGAAACAAACTATTTCGTTTTAATTTGCTCTTATTTCTTACAAAAACTAATGGAATTTTTACAAATGTTGAATAGTCACTGAATAGGCAATTTTGTCCTCTTGAATTTTTATTAGAATAAAATTAACGTCAGGTCACTATTAAGGGAGCTACAGTCGGGTGTGACGTGTTACGGTAAAGAAACCTCAAACAAACTATTTCGTTTTAATTTGCTCTAATTTCTTACAATAACTAATGGAATTTTTACAAATGTTGAACAGTCACTGAATAGGCAATTTTGTCCTTTTGAATTTTTATTAGAATAAAATTAACGTCAGGTCACTATTAAGGGAGCTGCAGTCGGGAGTGACGTGTTAACGGTAAAGAAACCTCAAACAAACTATTTCGTTTTAATTTGCTCTTATTTCTTACAAAAACTAATGGAATTTTTACAAATGTTGAACAGTCACTGAATAGGCTATTTTGTCCTTTTGAATTTTTATTAGAATAAAATTAACGTCAGGTCACTATTAAGGGAGCTACAGTCGGGAGTGACGTGTTAACGGTAAAGAAACCTCAAACAAACTATTTCGTTTTAATTTGCTCTTATTTCTTACAAAAACTAATGGAATTTTTACAAATGTTGAACAGTCACTGAATAGGCAATTTTGTCCTCTTGAATTTTTATTAGAATAAAATTAACGTCAGGTCACTATTAAGGGAGCCTACAGTCGGGTGTGACGTGTTACGGTAAAGAAACCTCAAACAAACTATTTCGTTTTAATTTGCTCTAATTTCTTACAATAACTAATGGAATTTTTACAAATGTTGAACAGTCACTGAATAGGCAATTTTGTCCTCTTGAATTTTTATTAGAATAAAATTAACGTTAGGTCACTATTAAGGGAGCTACAGTCGGGTGTGACGTGTTACGGTAAAGAAACCTCAAACAAACTATTTCGTTTTAATTTGCTCTAATTTCTTACAATAACTAATGGAATTTTTACAAATGTTGAACAGTTACTGAATAGCCAATTTTGTCCTCTTGAATTTTTATTAGAATAAAATTAACGTCAGGTCACTATTAAGGGAGTTACAGCCGGGAGTGACGTGTTAACGGTAAAAAAAACCTCAAACAAAGTATTTCGTTTTAATTTGCTCTAATTTCTTACAATAACTAATGGAATTTTTACAAATGTTGAACAGTCACTGAATAGGCAATTTTGTCCTCTTGAATTTTTATTAGAATAAAATTAACGTCAGGTCACTATTAAGGGAGCTACAGTCGGGTGTGACGTGTTACGGTAAAGAAACCTCAAATAAACTATTTCGTTTTAATTTGCTCTAATTTCTTACAATAACTAATGGAATTTTTACAAATGTTGAACAGTCACTGAATAGGCAATTTTGTCCTCTTGAATTTTTATTAGAATAAAATTATATATTAATGGAGCTACAGTCGGGAGTGACGTGTTACGGTAAAGAAACCTCAAACAAACTATTTCGTTTTAATTTGCTCTAATTTCTTACAATAACTAATGGAATTTTTACAAATGTTGAACAGTCACTGAATAGGCAATTTTGTCCTCTTGAATTTTTATTAAAATAAAATTAACGTCAGGTCACTATTAAGGGAGCTGCAGTCGGGAGTGACGTGTTACGGTAAAGAAACCTCAAACAAACTATTTCGTTTTAATTTGCTCTAATTTCTTACAATAACTAATGGAATTTTTACAAATGTTGAACAGTCACTGAATAGGCAATTTTGTCCTCTTGAATTTTTATTAAAATAAAATTAACGTCAGGTCACTATTAAGGGAGCTGCAGTCGGGAGTGACGTGTTACGGTAAAGAAACCTCAAACAAACTATTTCGTTTTAATTTGCTCTAATTTCTTACAATAACTAATGGAATTTTTACAAATGTTGAACAGTCACTGAATAGGCAATTTTGTCCTCTTGAATTTTTATTAGAATAAAATTAACGTCAGGTCACTATTAAGGGAGTTACAGCCGGGAGTGACGTGTTAACGGTAAAAAAAACCTCAAACAAAGTATTTCGTTTTAATTTGCTCTAATTTCTTACAATAACTAATGGAATTTTTACAAATGTTGAACAGTCACTGAATAGGCAATTTTGTCCTCTTGAATTTTTATTAGAATAAAATTATATATTAATGGAGCTACAGTCGGGAGTGACGTGTTACGGTAAAGAAACCTCAAACAAACTATTTCGTTTTAATTTGCTCTAATTTCTTACAATAACTAATGGAATTTTTACAAATGTTGAACAGTCACTGAATAGGCAATTTTGTCCTCTTGAATTTTTATTAGAATAAAATTAACGTCAGGTCACTATTAAGGGAGCTACAGTCGGGTGTGACGTGTTACGGTAAAGAAACCTCAAACAAACTATTTCGTTTTAATTTGCTCTAATTTCTTACAATAACTAATGGAATTTTTACAAATGTTGAACAGTCACTGAATAGGCAATTTTGTCCTCTTGAATTTTTATTAGAATAAAATTAACGTCAGGTCACTATTAAGGGAGTTACAGCCGGGAGTGACGTGTTAACGGTAAAAAAAACCTCAAACAAAGTATTTCGTTTTAATTTGCTCTAATTTCTTACAATAACTAATGGAATTTTTACAAATGTTGAACAGTCACTGAATAGGCAATTTTGTCCTCTTGAATTTTTATTAGAATAAAATTATATATTAATGGAGCTACAGTCGGGAGTGACGTGTTACGGTAAAGAAACCTCAAACAAACTATTTCGTTTTAATTTGCTCTAATTTCTTACAATAACTAATGGAATTTTTACAAATGTTGAACAGTCACTGAATAGGCAATTTTGTCCTCTTGAATTTTTATTAAAATAAAATTAACGTCAGGTCACTATTAAGGGAGCTGCAGTCGGGAGTGACGTGTTACGGTAATGAAACCTCATACAAACTGTGCCTTTTTAATGTGCTCTAATTTCTTACCATAATTAATGGAGTTTTCACAAATGTTTGACAGTCGTTCA
The DNA here is from genome assembly GCA_963924605.1 of Malthinus seriepunctatus. Taxonomy (NCBI): domain Eukaryota; kingdom Metazoa; phylum Arthropoda; class Insecta; order Coleoptera; family Cantharidae; genus Malthinus; species Malthinus seriepunctatus. The sequence continues at coordinate 5,179,227 of OZ004600.1, forward strand.
ATAGGAAATTTAACCCTCTTTAATTTTTATTGGAGGTTAAAGTAACGTTAGGTCACTATTAAGGAAGTTACAACTGGGAGAGACGTGGTACCGTCTGTAGTAACTTTTCAAAAAACCGTTTTATTCGTGTTTTATCCATATATTTTTACGTAATTTAATGGATTCTTTACTCTATCATTGAATATAATTTTTAATAGAAGTATAATTAACGCCAGGGTGCTATTTAAAGAGCTGTGACCAGTAGAGGTGTGGTCGAGCATTGAAACTTGCACCAAACTGAAATTATAGAAATAAATAGTTTAGTAATTATAATTACAAATGAAACTAGAGGCTCTATAATGCAAATTTTCCTAGTTGTGGTTTATCAACTTATTATTAATCCCTCATACATTAATTCATAAACGAATTAAATGCTGAAAGTTTTACTTTCAATAAAACATAGTTTTTATTTAACCTAATCCTCTTAATTTAAGAGTATCGTTTACTCTTTATAGTCCTTCACTCACCCCATCAATATAGTTTTTTTTATATCATAATAATACAATTCCTTCATTTTTATTGAACCAATCAATTATTTGCTTTTTATATTTATTGTAAAAATCGTTGGAACAGTCACAATAAAATAACGCGAATTGATTCATTTAAAATTAATTTTCAATTTGGATTTTATGGAATAGTTCTAAGTCCTTCTATGAATTAAAGTGTTAAAAAAAGTCACTATAAGGAGCTTTTCTACTATCGCCATCCATCTTAAAGCTTTATTGAAGCTTTATTTCTTGCAATAACAAGAGTGTTGTATTTTGCGAATCTATTTGATGGTTTATTTTCTAAAGTAACAAATTATTTAAAAGTCTCAATTGAACTTATAATATTAAGCCTTTTAGCTCTCTAGAATGGATATTCCTGGGAATAAGCTTTTACAACACCTAATTTTCCACCAGTGGGCATATACGAAGGAAAGTCAGTAGGTCGCAATCTCAAAGTGCTGGGATAGTTGAAAATGGAAGTTAGTAGTTTCTTATGACGTCCATCAGGTAGCAGTCTAATTCTGGAATCCCAAAAGTACTAAATTGATGAGCTATCAAGGTGGCTATCTTGATCCATTCTGTAATTAATTCCCTGCTCACTTAATTGGGTAAATTCTATAATTACAAAAAAAAAATCTTTATTTTGTACCTTAAAGATCACTTTTATAAGTATAAATCCATTCCAGCTTAAAGAAGAGCAAACTCGAGGTTTTAAATAAGAGAAAATGTTAATTTTTTAACATACGTGCAAATATATGTCCCGACGTTATAGACTTTTATGCTTGTACTTCTTTCTTACAATAAAGTAAGAACTCACATATAGCATGTCGTCTCTTCAATTTTTAATAAACTATTTGAAAGTCATGCATATTAACATTTAACTACCTATTTGAAGCTTCTGCTTATAACTGCTTCAAGCTAAATTTATTATTATTTATTTACAACAGGCGTTGCCGATACGTTTTCATTTGAAATAAATAATTCAAATAAGGAAACACCTTCAGCAACTCCATAATGGGCTTAACAATAATTTCTATGTTTAAAAACTATTGAATTTCTTTATTATTTTAAGTATTCACTAATTATTAGTTTGTTTTTAAATTATTATAGCGTGGTTAGGAAGATATCGATGTCGGTAATATGAAATAAAATTGTTTTTTTATTTAAATTTAGTTTTAAAAGGATTTAAAGTGTTCTAAACGCCTTTAAAAGGATACGTATATGGTAATTCTTTATCTCGTATATTACAAGTCATGAGAAAATTATAAATTTTATGACATTGTTTTACTCCAAACTTGCATGTTGTGAGACTACAAAAGTAAACTAGAAACGTGTGACGTGCTAGACATTAGACAATCTTCAAACGAACTTCTTCATTCGTGTGTACTTTAGTTTTCCAAGCGAAATACTGCGATTTTTAACAATTATTTTATGTCATCGTATAGGAAATTTTCTTCTTATCAATTTTTGTTTGATGTAAAATTATAGTCAGCCTACTATTTAGGCAGTTTTACGGTGGGCAGAGACGTGATGCATTATACAAACTCCAAGCGAACTTTTCGTTCGTAATGACTCTAATTTCCCAGGTAAATTATTACTGTAATTTGTAATGATTATTTTATGCCATAGTATAGGAAATTTAATTCTCATTAATTTTTGTTTGATTTAAAATTATCAACAGGGTACTATTTGGGGAGCTACTATATGGAGGCGCGAGACGTGATGTAATATTTAAACTCCAAGCGAACTTTTCGTTCGTGTTGACTCTAATTTCCCAGGAAAATTTACTGGGATTTTAATGATTAGTGTATGCCATCGTATAGGAAATTTTCTTCATAAATTTTTATTTCATGTCAAATTATCGTCAGGGTACAAATGACGGAGGTACGGTGGGGCGAGACGTAAAGTAATATTTAAACTCCAAGCGAACTTTTCGTTCGTGTTGACTCTAATTTCCCAGGAAAATTTACTGGGATTTTAATGATTAGTGTATGCCATCGTATAGGAAATTTTCTTCATAAATTTTTATTTCATGTCAAATTATCGTCAGGGTACAAATGACGGAGGTACGGTGGGGCGAGACGTAAAGTAATATTTAAACTCCAAGCGAACTTTTCGTTCGTGTTGACTCTAATTTCCCAGGAAAATTTACTGGGATTTTAATGATTAGTGTATGCCATATCGTATAGGAAATTTTCTTCCTAAATTTTTGTTTGATGTAAAATTATCGTCAAGGTACTATTCACGGAGCTACGGTGGGGCGAGACGTAATGTAATATTTAAACTCCAAGCGAACTTTTCGTTCGTGTTGACTCTAATTTCCCAGGAAAATTTACTGGGATTTAATTGATTAGTGTATGCCAAATCGTATAGGAAATTTTCTTCCTAAATTTTTGTTTGATGTAAAATTATCGTCAAGGTACTATTCACGGAGCTACGGTGGGGCGAGACGTAATGTAATATTTAAACTCCAAGCGAACTTTTCGTTCGTGTTGACTCCAATTTCCCAGGCAAATTTACTGGGATTTTAATGATTAGAGTATGCCATATCGTATAGGAAATTTTCTTCTTAAATTTTTGTTTGATGTAAAATTATCGTCAAGGTACTATTAACGGAGCTACGGTGGGGCGAAACGTAATGTAATATTTTAACTCCAAGCGAACTTTTCGTTCGTATTTACTCTAATTTCCCAAGCAGATTTACAGAGATTTTAATGATTATTTTATGCCATCGTATAGGAAATTTTCTTCTTATTAATGTTTATTTGATGTTAAATTATCGTCAGGGTACTAATTTGGGAGCTACGGTGACGCGAGACGTGATGTAATATTTAAACTCCAAGCGAACTTTTCGTTCGTGTTGACTCCAATTTCCCAGGCAAAATTACTGGGATTTTAATGATTAGTGTATAGAAATTTTCTTCTTAAATTTTTGTTTGATGTAAAATTATCGTCAAGGTAGGTACTATTTACGGAACTACGGTGGGGCGAAACGTGATGTAATATTTAAACTCCAAGCGAACTTTTCGTTCGTGTTCACTCCAATTTCCCAGGCAAATTTACTGGGATTTTAATGATTAGTGTATGCCATCGTATAGGAAATTTTCTTCTTAAATTTTTGTTTGATGTAAAATTATCGTCAAGGTACTATTTACGGAACTACGGTGGGGCGAGACGTGATGTAATATTTAAACTCCAAGCGAACTTTTCGTTCGTGTTCACTCAAATTTCCCAGGCAAATTTACTGGGATTTTAATGATTAGTGTATGCCATCGTATAGGAAATTTTCTTCTTAAATTTTTGTTTGATATAAAATTATCGTCAAGGTACTATTTACGGAACTACGGTGGGGCGAGACGTGATGTAATATTTAAACTCCAAGCGAACTTTTCGTTCGTGTTCACTCCAATTTCCCAGGCAAATTTACTGGGATTTTAATGATTAGTGTATGCCATCGTATTGGAAATTTTCTTCTTAAATTTTTGTTTGATGTAAAATTAACGTCAAGGTACTATTTACGGAACTACGGTGGGGCGAGACGTGATGTAATATTTAAACACCAAGCGAACTTTTCGTTCGTGTTCACTCCAATTTCCCAGGCAAATTTACTGGGATTTTAATGATTAGTGTATGCCATCGTATAGGAAATTTTCTTCTTAAATTTTTGTTTGATGTAAAATTAACGTCAAGGTACTATTTACGGAACTACGGTGGGGCGAGACGTGATGTAATATTTAAACTCCAAGCGAACTTTTCGTTCGTGTTGACACTAATTTTCCAGGCGAAATACTGCATTTTTTTATAATTATTTTATGCCATCGTATAAGAAATTTTCCTCTTATTAATTTTTGTTTGAGGTTAAATTATCGGCAGGCTACTATTTAGGGAGCTATGGTGGGGAGAAGCGTGACATTGTACACAAACTCCAAAAAAACTTTTCTTTCATGTTTACTCGAATTTTCCAGCCGTATTTTCTTCTAAGTTCTTACAAAACAGGGAAGAATTTCGAATGAACTTATTCAATGAAGACGAATTAAATTTAGGGTTCCTTAAATAAAATTAGAATAAAATAGAAAGTTACCGGGTGCACCCTTGTTAATTTTCAAGTATCGTTTTAAATCCATATCTTTCCAACATAATTTTAAGCCCCCATACATATTCCTTACTGTATTACGGATTTTGAATTATTTATGTAGGAATTCACAGCTGGCCAATTCAACGTATAACTTAAACCCATCATTTGTCATTAAAAATGTATAAGATTTCGTCTTTACATATCGGTTTCTTGTACACCTTATGTTAAATATATTTGCAAAATATGCGATTTTTAGAAAAGATTTGCATGATGATGTTGTCGGGTAATGCGAGTCTGGGAGAGTTTTTCTCTACTATATGAAAATTTAAGTTTTCTTTTGTAATTCACTTAAAACGTTGCAACTTAATGCAACTGTTATTTGACTTGAGTGAAATAAATTGAAAATATTTTCCACGTCGAGTGTACACCACCACGGTGGCGATTCGCGTGATGTTTCCTGAAAAGTTTTACGGAAGTAGTTTTGCAGTAAAATTGTGCTTGTGAAACAATACAACTTAAGGGTTACGTAAATTATTAATTAGGTTTGTAATTTGTTTAATCAGGATCGGACTAGGGCCGTGGGATGGGGATTGGGGATTTCAAACATCATTGCTAGGGGGAGGTAATCTTTTTACTAAGATGAACATTCCTAGGACGTTTTACCTTAAATCTCATGGGTGAGGGAGTTGGAACCTCCAACAGTTGCTTTTCTTATAGTGCTGTTCAAACTTGCACAGAGGACTCATACCGTAGTGGATGACTTAGATATCGGATGATTTAGTACTTTACCGTCCCTTCACTTCCATTCTCTAGCGACTGTAGTAAAATAGTCTTGAGTCTCTATAGTCTCTCAAAACAGCCTTCTGTCTACTAAAAGCTCGCGTATCGTACTAGCTAAGCCCCAAAAGTGCTAACAAACGCTATGAAGGAGGGCTACGCTTTTATTATGGTTTAAAAAGGTTTTTGATGATTTTTTTGCTCCACTTCTGTAAGTGGGTCAATACAGAACCAAACTCTAGGCAAAAAAATATTTTAATGCGGTCCTGTATTTAACGAAATTGATTTTATTAAAATTTAATGTACTTTTATATAAATATTTAAGGTGTAATAAACGCTCTCTTTAATAATAAATTATTTCTTGACAATGATTGTGTGACGAAATATTATAAAATTAGGCGATATTATAATAGGTAATATAAAAAAATGTACACTAATAATTTATATTTAGACACGACTTAAATAATAATTATGATTTTTTTGATAATATTAGAAAGGAGACGGTGTCACATTAAATTATTAATGCAATTGATATAATTTTTTGGAAATGTTCCAAAAAAGAGAAGACTTGTGGAAAGTAAAATAAATCTTGAGGTGATTGCACTTTTATTTTTCGAAATAAATTTTCTTTGCTTGGATGTGTATGTGCGCGGATTTCCGTTTGTGCAAACTGTTGCCAATTGTTGTATTGGTCTAGTCGTTTTTTTTTTCAATTTCACTGTGATGGTGAAGCGTCGCAAAAGTGATTTAGATTCGTCTTCTCAGCAAATGTTGGCAAACATTACGAACTTAACTACCATCATGGTGGACGTAACCCAAAAAGAGAATGGGTTCATCTTTAAGAACTTATTTTTTGCCAAATTTTTGGTTTATTTTCAGTGTTTTTCGTAGGGCGTGTAAAGAAATCTTTTCTACCTACAATAGTAGGAAATGGATATTCAGATGTAGTGTCTTCTCGGCTACATTTCCACCTTTTGGATGATTCTCCACGTAGTCGTCGGCCAAGAGCTACTGCTGCTAGCCTGATACTGTGCGTTTTCCGTACAGCTTCTTACTAGTATAGTCTTCCTTGTTTCCCTTAGCTAATGGAATGCCTCTCTTATGTTTCGATTTTTTATTTTGTCCCTCAACGTATAGTTTTTCATTGCTCGTAGCAATGTGTTACATGACATATCCTTCAGATAACCAGAGCAGTGGCGTATTGATGGGGTACACAGAAGGCAAGATCACCCCTTAGTGACTCATAATAATAGCCACAGGGTAGCTGGATGGCCAGCTGTTGGTGACTAAAGACACAGCGGTTACCCAAGGTTTTCTTAAGAACCGGATTCCCTGCCTCCTCGCTGCCCCCAGCTGCGGCACTGTGAGAGTATTATACCGGAAGTGGAAGTTCTAAAGGCATAAAGTCGGAAATAGCATTTATTGAAACTGCATTACACCATTCAACGCTCCTTAATTACTACCACCAGTGAGAGGAGAGGGGCTAGGTTAGGCTTTAGCTGAAGGCGCTTCCTACTGATTCAGAGGCAGAAGGGGGTTTATTTATTAATTTGCCACGCTTTTACTCTCTACCTAGGTTTCTTATATTTAGATCAAAGTATTCAGAAAAAGAGCGTAGTCGACAGGTTAGATTACACTTCTACGTTGACGGAGCTGAGGGTTGGAATCTTATCAGGAATTTTTAATTTCAATAAATCAAGGAGCTTGGCATATACAAAATAAATTGCTTTCTTCATTGGTTCATTCTCCACAATTGCATTTGCTGGATATCTGTAAAATGTTAAATTCTTTTTAAATGTTTATTTGTGGGTTTTGCAAGCCCGGACTAACGTTTTAAAGCTTCATCTTCATGCTAAATTGCAGTTTATATCGGTAATCGTTATTGTAGTGTAATTTTGGTCAATGGAGATCCAAAAAATGTTTATATCTTCGATCGGTTTGAAATTTGATAAGGTGATACCTAGGGGGGTGCTTTAAATAACTGTAAATTTTGAGCTCTTGCATTTGAAGGACAACGAAGGTGTAAATTTTTAACTAAAATTTCGATTCTAACCCATTTAAAGCCCCCCACGCCTCCACCATGTACCTAATTAAAAATTTGACCTTATAGAATCATAAGAGAGAAAAAAGATGATTATAAAAAAGGAAAAACGTCGGCACTCCGTGCCTCCCCGGAGTAACTTCGGTGCTCAATTTTAAACTATAAGAAAATCAGAAAATTTTTGTAGCAATTTTTGACCAGCTATAAAAATATTGCCACACTCATATTACCTTGTAACTAAAATAGCAGTTGTAATTATTACTGTAGTTTAAAAAGGGATGGAAGTAGTATGATTTTAGTAGCACTTATTTTTGTGGTAATAAAAGTTGGGGTAGTTAAAATTTAAAAAGAAAAAAGAAATCCCAACTTTTAGTACTTTGGTTATATTTCAAGTTATAATTATTATTTGTGAACGAATTTAAACGGTTCTAATTGTTTTGTTTGCCATTTAGCACCCTCGTTAAGATAAACAATAGAAGTACAACTTTCAAACAAAGTTTTAGTGAGTGAAATTACCTTCTGTACGATTGTACGAAGACGAAAAATTTTCTTTTTTTTTTTATAAAAAATAATAACCATCCAAGTTGATATCTTTAATTGCCTACAATTTTAATTATACGTATTAGGCATCAATATTAAAGTTTATTATGTCCTTTTATCTTAATAGCTTTCAAATTTATATACTTTACTAATTATATTTTTTGTTTAAGTGAGTTAGATTTTTACGGTCATTCTTGGGATGGCTTTTAATATAGCTAAACTAATAAAAATGGTAATTAATTTTAAACATTTCAGTTTTATTAGTTACTTACTTTCAAGTCAATTTTGTCACACCATCGAGGAACCGGCAGTTGCCTTTTTACAATGTGAAATATTTTTAAAACAAATTCTAAGTTATGGAGTCTTTGACTCTACTCTTACCATTAGGAAACATTTGTGTCTCCTCGCCCGTGGGATTTTTAAACTTCTTATTATTATGCAAGTAATGGTGAAGAGTGCCGAACTTGCGACTATCACGATGGGAGTGATAATTGGGGACATAGTAAAGGCCAGGAGATGGTCAGGAGATACACAGACTGTATCCATAATTTCACTTGGTGGGGGTGTAAGTTCCATTGCTTTCCAAAAGCACCTCTCTGGAATAGAATAGAACACGTTTTGGTTTTACAAACTAACAACAGTAACATCCTCACTTCTATTACACCCTGTCGCTATTTAGGGGATAAATTAGAATAAGGGGGCACACAGCTGTGGAATATAGGTACCATTAGCTTTCACATTACGAGTATATATTTACGTGATATTTCTCAAATTAAGGTACCATTAACCAAATTATATTCGAAAGGCCACCTATATTCAGTGTCGGTCTGGCAGGTCGGCAAATGACGGGGCCAAATGCTTTTGGGGGCGAAAAAGAAATAAAAAAGTGGCGAAACTTTCTTAAAATACAACCTTTGAAATAACTACAAGCTTTAAAATGATAAAACACAGAACTGCACTTGAAAATGTTATCTTCAAAAGTTGCATCGACCTAAAAGCATTTCTAAGTAGCCTAAACACTTTTAAAAGATATTTCGAGTCAAGTGTTTTTGGTCGGTAACATTTTAAAACATGTGGTCCGGATACTTATTCACATTTTTAAAAATGACATTTTAACCTGACCGTAACATTAAAAGAAATACTAATGGGTGTGTATGAGGAACATTTATGCGTTTTTACTTCTGTTTTTAAAAATTTCCTGTTTACTTTTCAACCACTTAAAAAAAGTGTTTTTTAAAAACTTTAAAATTCCTTGATGGCAAAGGGTGAAGATGTCAACGCTAAAGTTAAATTCTTCTTCAAGGGGTGTCGTTTGCCGAGTGATTGGATAAATAAGAGACATAAAATTGTCATCTTTGACGTTTAATTTACGTTTTTTAGTTTTTTTCGGTGATGACATCTTTTCTTTATTAAAAGTTTTTGCCTTAACCGTGAAGTAATGAAGAGTTTGTTTATTCGAACTTAGAAATTTTCAAAAGAACGATATCTCTGTTTTGAGACAGTCTGTCTCTGTTTCTATGTCCACTATTGAACAAAAACCTTTCCCATATCCGCATCCGTCCTCATAGCATTGCTCATATTTTTCTCCATATTGTCCTTCCGCTCCTGTCTATTTCTGGACATCTGTGTCAATCGAGTATTGCAATTATCTTATCGATTAGAACTGAATAGTAACGAAGCATAATTGTAGCCCCATCATTCTTCATATGAAAAGGAAGTTTGGGTTTTGAATTTAATAACTAATCCGAAAATCTTTAGTTGGTTGCTTGGAACTGCAATTAAGTTTCAGAAGGGCCGTCTAAATCAAAAATTTTAATTTAAAAAAAAATTTATTAACAACTTAAGTAACAAGACGGATTTTAGGTTTACTATTACATATAAATTCACAAAATAATAAATTAATTAAAATTACACAATTTAGTTTTAAAAATTGAAGCCTGCTTGGATACCAACTTGTGGTATTGGTTTCATGCCGTTCCCAAAAGTTGTTTGTCCAGTAGCACTTATGCCACCATTCTTGTTGGTATAAATTGGAATGGAACCACCAACGGTTCCAGTGGCTGGCAATCCGTGTGTTTGACTACCACTCACAAAGGCGCTCGCTCCATTCTTATTTACGTAATTAATTCCAGCGCTGTTAGTTTCTGGTCCTACTGGCCGAAAATCTCTATTTAACGACCTATCGTGTTGAGCAAACGCATTTGCGTGATGATTTCCACTGTTTAAGAGCCCAACTTGGCCTCTTAACGAACCTTGTCCACCAAGACCTGGTTGCATTGCTACACTGCCACTAACTCCACTTCCAGCTTGGGAAATTGCGTTAACGCCACCGCTGTAAGTTATTGGTGATCCAAAACCATGTCGATCGTGGCTTTGTGCAATTGAACCCCAAGCCGGTCCTGCTTGATAGCCGGCTTGTTGATGTCTTCCACCGCCCGGAAGTTGGCTTACTCCACCGAAAAATTGAGCTGCTGTTGGCAAACTTTGATGATACACTACAACTACGATAGCAACGAATAACACTTTTGAAGCCATTGTTATAAATTAAATTTCAAGAATCAACTTGTACGAATTGTGAGTGAAACTGTGCTGAGAAATAAAATTTCAGTCCTTTTATATTTGACCAACTTTCGTAATGAGGAAAAAATTTGGAATTGGTAGTCGGTAAGAGTTATTCCCCGAGCCCAATTCACTTGTGCCTTTTTTTTATCTCCTTGTTTATAAGTTCGTGACTTTTAAGAGCAATGTTATCAAATATTATTATTATTATTTGTTGCATAAATAAATAAATTACATACTAATCTTTTAGCTATGCACTCAATTGCAATTTTCAAAGATAAGTCCCTTTCAATAGTTGGTCATCTTAGATAATTTTTTGGAAGGAGAAACAATAATAAAAACAGATACGGGCATTAGAGGATTTAAAAAAAAAACGGGAACATTGGGTGTTGTTTGAAGGTTTTTGAATAAAAAAAGTCATAGAACTTATTTAAAAATTATTTGACATTGGCATTGGGGCAGAATCTATATTTTACTCTTTTGGGGTGCTTAAGGAAGTTATTACTAATATTTTTATCAATGTCAAAGTAGTTATCTTAAAAGTTAATTTTAGATCAATAAAAATAAATAAACAAATGTTATTAAAAATTTATTTAGTTTTCTTTAGATAAAGAAAGTTTTTTACATTGATAAAGTTTGGAATTGGGGATTAACCACAACATCTTCATCACATACCCAGTTAGGGTTCATAAATTTGTATAAAAGCAATTGTTTTAGCTAACCTATCATCAGTAAAGTATTTGCTCTCCATCAAATTACACATTTTGTTCTAAACTGTGCTTACGAAATTGAAAATGGTTTCCAAAATCTTATTTGTTGCTATTATGGTTGTGGTGTGTCGTCAAAGTTTACCAACAGCAGCTCAATTTTTCGGTCGAGTAAGCCAACTTCCTGGCGGTGGAAGACATCAACAAGCCGGCTATCAAGCAGGACCGGCTTGGGGTTCAATTTCACAAAGCCACGATTTACTTGGTTTTGCAACTCCAATAACGTACAGCGGTGGCTTCAACACAATTTCCCAAGCTGGAAGTGGAGTTAGTGGTAGTGTAGCAATGCAACCAGGTATCGGCGGAAAAGGTTCGGTAAGAGGACAAGTTGGGCTTGTAAACAGTGCCACTAGTCACGTAAATGCGTTTGCTCAACACGATAGAATTTTAAATAAAGATTTTCGTCCTGTTGGACCAGAAACTAACAGTGCTGGAGTTAATTATGTAAATAAAAATGGAGCGAGTGCCTTTGTGAGTGGAAGTCAAACGAATGGTTTGCCAGCAACTGGTACTGTTGGAGGTTCAATTCCAATTTATACGAATAAAAATGGTGGCGTAAGTGCAACAGCACAAACGACTTTTGGACACGGCATGAAACCAATACCTCAAGTTGGTATCCAAGCAGGCTTCGACTTTTAAAATTTATTTATTTGAACTTTAATTAAGATTTTATTTAATTTCTATGTTTTTAATTTATAATTAGTAATAAATGGATATAATGATATTCTTTTTTTTTGAACGATTGCATTGTAGTAGGTACCTAGTGTTGGTCCTAGTATTTACGATGCGGGTGCCTCTTTGCTAGCAGAACTTGTAATTTGTATGGAATTACATTTTCTTGTTTTTGTTTATAGTTTGATAATTTTTGGCACCACCTGTAAAGTTATCCTAGTGTCGGTGAGAGCTGGATAAGCAAAACTGTACTGCAAACTCACTTCACGTGTTCTTGAGAAGTTTTACTTGGAACCACAGCGACTAGTGCGATTATCAACTACATTCAAAGTTTGTAATTGGACAACTAGGACAATTATTGAACAATAGAACAACTAGACTTAAGACTAAACAAAAATACCCAAAATCCAATTAGTCTACCATCTTGTTATAATAAACGACTTGGTGTAAACAAACCTTTACCTTCATTTTATTTAAAAGAGCGTTTTGCTACTTTATTTCTCTTCCGGTGAGGTTTTACTCTTTAGTGGCATAGTAGAAGGTCCTTAGAATACGATTCGGTTAATGTGACATAAATTTGACACACAGTAAATATTAAGTGAAGCGTAAGATGCCAAAACATTAACTTTATAGTATCATACGCAAAGTTAATTTTCAAAAGCATAACTTTTGGTAGTAAAATGAGTTATAAAATTTAAAAAGTTTAAGTGACTCAAATGTGCCCTAAAAAATTATATTTCTTAATGTTTATACAATATTTAGGCAAAATGGTTGGAGAGTTGTAGTTAAGTTCCGGTTAAGTGAGCTTAAAAGAAATTAATATAAAGTTTCTCTTAAAACTATTACTTTACTTACTGTTTGTATTCTTCTTGTGGAATATTAAGTTTCCTTTTAAATAAATCATCTTTTAAGACAACTTGACATGTATTTATTCTATATTAAAAGGTATACAAGGGGATTTGGGCTTAAATTACATCATGTAATGACCCGAAAAAAGTTTCGTCTCACCACCACCACCACCACCACCACAAGTGCACAATTTTAGTTTAAATTTACAACTTTTATAAATAAATTACAACTGCGTATGTAATATTAAAAAAAATTATTGTTGTTTTCAAAAATATCCCAAGGGGGCTATTACGGTGGTTTTAAATTAGGCATTGTGAACCCTTCATCATTTTTTTAATTCTCAAAAGAGTCTTTACTCACCTTTATTATAAATCTCAATCAGTAAACTGTATACGAGGTTGTCAAACATTTTATGGAAATATTATTTATTTATCCAATTTTAAAATATAAGTAATAAAACTATTATTGTAAGGGTAGTATTTTAGCAACTTTAATCATAGTTACACAGTTTTTCGAATCATTTATAAATTTTGAGAAAAACGGTTAACTTTGTGAAACTTTTTTCAGCACAGTGCCCGGATTCACTAGCGATATTGTTAACTAGCGTATGAGGTTATGTTTTGAATTTGTAACTCAAAGATTTCGGTTTTTGTAGATAATAAATATGTCTGTAGCTACCGAAAATAGTAATTTATCCTCTCGATGAAAACTCAGCAAGAAATTTTTAAAACTTTCGACATAATAATTACAAGCACTTAATGATTTTGAACGAGGTATTAATTTTAAATTATTATTTCAGGCATGGAGTTGCAGTAGGGGGTGACGAAATCAAAAATAAGGTAGGATTTAAAAAAAATCCTTTTTGGTGTTGGTGTTATCGTAAGTTCCAATTATTCTCAAATTTGGATTTTTTTCACACCTGGTGCGAATTTAAATAATTGGTCCGTTCACACTGTAGAGATATCGTGTTAGGGTGTCAACTGAAAAAGAGAAGTTAACGTAGCTCACATTTTAAATAATTAAATGTTGGAAATTGTTTTCTCTTCGAGCGTCGTTTTAACATCAACATAAAAGAGAAGAGCACTTTTAAATAATTCGGAAATGTTTTAATCAAAAATAGATTTCTTTTGTTGACAGTTTTAGGAAATTGAATTTTTTACATTTTATTATTCTTGTTTGGAGTTTTAACGTGGTTTCGTTAAAAATTTTGAAAAATTTTTCAAACTTATAAGTGGTTTTTAAAAAACTTTTTTTCCTACAAACAGCAAAGTTTAGGCATTTAATGTAAAACGTGTATATTGTATAAGTGACTGAAAAAGAATTGTTATGAAACATTTTTTTCTTATAAAGTGTTAAATGACTTTAGGGAGAATTTTTCGTGTTGTGGGAAAATCATAGAAGGCCTGAGAGTAAAGTTTATTTTGTCGTATTTTAATTTGAAATTGCAACTTTTCTATTATGAAGTGAAGCAGTAGGAGCATCATCCTGTTGAAACCAAATACTTTTCAAGGCATAACTTTGGGTCTTGGATTTTTTAATGCTGTGGAGCTTGATTGGTTTTTCTTAGCGATTAAAAAGAAATGCTTGTTTTGGTATCAGTGCTATGTAGTCTTATTCTATCCGCGTTGTGTCTATTGCCACCTTTGGACAAACTTCAAATATTTTTGCATATTTGCTGAATTTAAATTTGTGAACTCAATCTTTGGACACTCCGGTATGAGATTGCATAGCCCGTAGGTTCAAACATAACGTCGCATTTACTATTAGATCATTTTTAATAAGAGAACGTTTAGTTAACATTGCCCAAAAAGTTTTAACGGCTTTAGAGATAATTTAATTAATTTAATATTTATGAGCACCCCTTATCTATGTCACGGTTAGGTTAGTACAGAGGTTTAATGGGCTTTTATATTTAGAGCATTTAAAAAGAGGGCTCTTAATACTGCATCACGGTGCATTTACTATTTTTTCAAAATTTTTTCACCCTTTCATTAAAAAATTGTTGTCTCTCATGTAGATACGTTGAAAGTTTATTAACTTAAATGAAATAGCACGTATACAATGTATCAAGTGATAAACGATGCAAAACCACCCTTCAGTTAACTTGGTGTTGAAGTTTTATTCGTTCACATCCGAGTGTAGCTTTCATAATACAGAAATTCTATTTACACCACCGCCGCCACTCCAGCATCACAGTATTATCAAGAAAATAAGTAGTTGGTTGTGTGCAAACTCCCTTTCTACTTAAATATAGCTTATAATTTCTATTGCTGTAAATTCTCCGTGACCGTAAACTTCCTGTAGATGCATTTTATGTGCCAGTTTAAATTCGAACGCTCATTTTTCTTATTAATTCAAAACATTTTTACTAGTTGTGTTTTCTTCTAAACAGCACAGACTCTCACAACAGACATCTACATCCACCACGCACATCAGGGAAACCATGTGGTTTTATTTTAAAAAACATACAGTTAAGAGACGACAATCTAATTTCAAACACATTTTTCGTTTACGTAACAACAATTTGAAAGTAATAAAAGGTTATAAAAACAAGACGTTATGTAAGAAATGGAAAATGTAAAAGCGTGAAAAGCTTCACTAATACCCATATAATAATGGCAATCTGTTGACTTCTTTATGTGTCGGTTATGTGCTACTATTTGAGTGCCGATCAATGTTTTAACTTCGCTTTAGATTGTAACATTTATGTGATTTTCTTGTTTGTATAAAGTGCTTGTTTTTAGTTGAATTATTGCAATTTGTTGCCAATTTATTACTTCAAGTGCATTAAAAATTTATACCTCTTGGAACCGTTTCTGATGAAATACTTACAAAAAAGTTTATTATCGTAGTAAACAGTGGTTATCCACTAACGATAAAAATAACAGGGTTAACGAGGGTTACGGGGTGACCCAGTCCAACACTAATTATGAATCGTTCGGTATTGGGAGTCTGACGAAAACTTCTTCTTCCATCAGGGGGAATTTTTGTTCTAGCTAGGTTTGCGAAAATGTTGAGAGCTTGAGACCCCCTTTTAGTTGCCATTCGATTATTTTCAAAACGTTTGAAATAGCGTCATGTAACTTGAGGGAGATTTTCAAAATTTTTTTTAAGTTAAATGCTTGGAAAATTCCCACAAAACCATCGACACAATTTAGGTTTACTTTAAAGTAAAAGGTTTACTTTAGGGCAATTTAAGTGCATATTTATTAACTCTTCTAGCAATTTTTAAATCGTAGCGCGCCACTGGTTTACGTAATCAAAATTTTTAAGTATTATGTCTATTTTTGGTATTTTCTTTTAATTTTCAATGCCTGTAGCTCCAAAATAGAAATGAATTGTCACAGGTTTCATGTTGAGTAATGTTATGGCGCCCTTTTAGTTGCCCTTCGCCTATTTTCAAAACGTTTAAACAGTTATAAAGTTTGAAATAACGTCATGTAACTTGAGGAAGATTTTTTAAATTTTTTTTCAAAAGTTTAATGCTTGGAAAATTCCCCCAAAACTGTCGACGTCATTTTTTACTTTAGGGCAATGTAAGTGCATATTTATTAACCCTTCTAGCAATTTTTAATCGTAGCGCGCCAGTGGTTTACTTAATCAAAATTTTTAAGTATTATGTCGATTTTTGGTATTTTCTTTTAATTTTCAATGCCTGTAGCTCCAAAATAGAAATGAATTGTCACAGGTTTCATGTTGAGTAATGTTATGACGCCCTTTTAGTTGCCCTTCGCCTTCGCCTATTTTCAAAACGTTTAAACAGTTATAAAGTTTGAAATAACGTCATATGTAACTTGAGGAAGATTTTTTAAATTTTTTTTCAAAAGTTTAGTGCTTGGAAAATTCCCACAAAACTGTCGACGCCATTTTTTACTTTAGGGCAATGTAAGTGCATATTTATTAACTCTTCTAGCAATTTTTAAATCGTAGCGCGCCACTGGTTTACGTAATAAAAATTTTTAAGTAATGTCGATTTTTGGTATTTTCTTTTAATTTTCAATGCCTGTAGCTCCAAAATAGAAATGAATTGTCACAGGTTTTATGTTGAGTAATGTTATGACGCCCTTTTAGTTGCCCTTCGCCTATTTTCAAAACGTTTAAACAGTTATAGAGTTTGAAATAACGTCATGTAACTTGAGGAAGATTTTTTAAATTTTTTTTCAAAAGTTTAATGCTTGGAAAATTCCATTTTTTACTTTAGGGCAATGTAAGTGCATATTTATTAACTCTTCTAGCAATTTTTAAATCGTAGCGCGCCACAGGTTTACGTAATTAAAATTTTTAAGTATTATGTCTATTTTTGGTATTTTTTTTAAATTTTCAGTGCCTGTAGCTCCAACATAGAAATGAATTATTACAGGTTCCATGTTGAGTAATGTTATGACACCCTTTTAGTTGCCCTTCGCCTATTTTCAAAACGTTTAAACAGTTATAGAGTTTGAAATAACGTCTTGTAACTTGAGGGAGATTTTTAAAATTTTTTTTTCAAAAGTTTAAAGCTTGGAAAATTCCCAAAAAACATTCGACGCCATTTTTTACTTTAGGGCAATGTAAGTGCATATTTATTAACCCTTCTAGCAATTTTTAAATCGTAGCGCGCCACTGGTTTACGTAATCAAAATTTTTAAGTATTATGTCGATTTTTGGTATTTTCTTTTAATTTTCAGTGCCTGTAGCTCCAACATAGAAATGAATTGTCACAGGTTCCATGTTGAGTAATGTTATGACGCCCTTTTAGTTGCCCTTCGCCTATTTTCAAAACGTTTAAACAGTTATAGAATTTGAAATAACGTCATGTAACTTGAGGGAGATCTTGAAGTGTTGAGGGCAGTTCCCACCAACTCTGATTAACCATGGTTAATAATAGGAAAGACCATATACTAACCATGGTTGGTAATATCAAAGACCATAATTATACTCAACTCAACCATGGTTAACTAGTTGATCAGAGTTGGTGGGAACTGCCCTTAGTGTTAGAGATAACCTAATTTAACATTCTATGTTGAGTAATGAGCAACATCTTTCCAGCCTCCCTCACTCAATTTCTACACGTTTGCACTATTTTGTTGAGATAACGAGATTTGAATAGGGATGTTGTTTTATTTTATTCAACTTTATTGATTATATGGCCATTATATTATTTATAATGGCTCACCCGGTATATTTTTAAACTTTGCGTTCAGCAAAGCAAAATTATGCCCCAATTGCATTTAATTAATATTAATCAAAAGTTATAATTTAATGTCCGGTCGAAAAGGGAGCTAAATTAAAATGTTGGATTTTTTTAAATTGTCTTAATTTTCTTTATCTTTTCTTTTTTAACTTTTCAAGTAATAAAATACTATTAAAACTTGAAAACTTTATGTAAAATATAACTTTCAACTTAAAGTTTTTCTCAAATTAACTTAAAACTATCGTTATATTATTCGTCTTCATTTCAACATTAACAATTTCCAGAGTTTCCTTTTTTTTTTATTTTTCATGATTAACATTACCAATATAAAAAGTTTGCGGTAGTTTTATTGAGTAGTTATTTGTTGAGGGTTCAAGACCGGCGCCTCTTTAACGTCAAATAAAATTTTAAATCATTGGAAATTGTTCCGTTCAGACAATTTTTGCTACGTTTATTATAGTCGTAACCTATTATTTAGTTAAGAAGTCAAAGGATTTACTCCCATAAAAATTTTTATTTTCTCCACGTATACAGAGTGGTCCAATAGCATATTGTGAAAAACAGGACTTTTGATGCACGACACTACTGTTATTAAAAAAGTTGGCCCTTTAGATACTTTCTGCTGTAGAATAGTTATGAAAACGCCATTAGGACTTCGAGCTGCTATAAGCATGTGGTTGGGCATAAAACGCTCTCCTTGAGGATTTATTTTTAAATTATTTCTTTCTGAAATTTTAAAAATTAAGACGTAGAATATTTGTCGATGTTTGTCAAATCCTTTGTCTTTTTTAAAGTGGTTTCAGTTTAATCCCTAAAGTGAATTTAAATCCGTCAAATAATTCTTAGGCGACCGAATACTTTTACAAACCTCGTTATTTTCACTTTACATAATTTATGTAAAAAGAATAAAAATGTTTGACTTTTCTTTAAGCGAAAGAGTTGAAACAAATTTATTTAAGGTACTTTTAGAAAACATTTTACATTTGCCACATAAAGCCTTTTGGCGTTAAAATGTGTTTTTTTTTCTCTTAAATTTTGATGTAAAGTGTAGTAATGGCTTTTGAATTTGAGTTATTTTATATGTCTGCATGTCTCTACAGGTTACCTCGATCATAACATGTCTTTAGGGACATGTTCCAAACGTGACGTATGACGAAAGTACCACGTCCTTATTTTTTACAATCAAATTCAGACTCAAAAGCCCTTCCGATTGGGCCCAAACCATTCTTTGGACTATCTAGAACACATAGAAGGGTGGAGATCCAAAAATGGAAAACTGAAAACAAAAATTCTCACTGGAACAATCCACCAGGACAGAGACAGTCGAGGGAATTCATTGAGTACTCGACCACGAATACTAAAAAACTTCTGATATGTATCAGTATCTGAATGATACTGCCCAGTGAGGTACCACCTCAAGAAACTGGGACTGGAGGATAGTGACATATATGCAGACTCTGTGAATCAGAGATCGAATCTGTCGAACACATTCTCTGCAAGTATGATGCATTGGCTCGGCTTAGGCTGAAACACTTAGGGAGGACTCAATTGGCGCCTGAAGAAGTAAAAAGCAAACTTCTTAGGGACATTATATGCTTCGCTGGCAAGATTGAATTCCTGAGAACATAAATACAACGAAAACGCTATTAGTAGACCAGCCTTTCTCTGCTACTTTTCAAGCTTTTCCTGAATAATGTCATAGTGGTTACTCGGTTTTATAAATCCCTAATATCATGGTAGAACCTGAGAATCACTCAGGAGGAGTCACGAGAGCAGTCGTGACATATGGTGGAGACGCCTTCTACAACTGTCGTAAGAGCTGCTTTGTGTATACCTCGTATTCATTTCCTTGTTGTGATATGGCCTTAGCTCAGACCTTAGCTCAGTTCTAGTTATTGCAATGTTTGTTACATATTTCTTATTGACCTACTTATTAAATTAATAGCACATAATTTTATATGTGTGACAACATGTTTCCATTTCTTCCAGCCTAGATAATATATTCTTCTTGAGATCTACCCGACGCCCATGGTATGAACTTTTCACCAAAAAATGTCTTAGACTCTAGAAATATAAAAACATAATATTCGTGGACCAACCTTTCTCTGCTACGGCTCAAACTTTTTCTGAACAATACCATAGCTGTTCTTGGGTTTTTATACCCCAAATATCTTGGTACAACCTGAAAATCACTCAAGAGTCACGAAAGCAGTCGTGACATATGGTGGAGGCGCCTTCTACAACTGTCTTAAGAGCTGTTTTGTGTATACTTCGTATTCATTTCTTTGTTGTGATCTGCCTTTAGCTCAGTCCTAGTTTTTGCAATGTTTGTTACATATTTCCTATTATATTGACCTACTTATTAAATAGTGTATGTATGACAATAATTTTCATTTCTGCCATCGTAGATAATATATTATTCGTGAGATCTAGCCCACACCCATGGTATGAATTTTTCACCAAAAAAACCAAAACCAAAAAAGTTCTAGGCTCTAGAAACATAATAAATTAGGTACTGCAAAGTTAGTGTTTCTACAAAATTTTAAAACCTATACAAATGTATTTTGTTGCTTTTAAATAACATTTTACATCTTAAAGCACCTTTAAATTTTTTATTACAAAATCGACTTGTTTTAAAGGTTTCCGCACACGCAAAGAAAATCATAGGTAATTCGATAGTAAAATTAAGGGTTGACAAATAATAATAAAAGCAAAGTTAGTTTGTGTGGGATTTCTTTCGAATCGGTTAAGGAAACTTGAGGGGATTCGTGCGTGTTTTGTACATGTCATTGGTTTCAGCGCCTACTTTTCAGTACAGCTCTTTTTGAAAACAGTCCAGTTAACTGGACACACACTGTATAAAATAAAATAAATTTCGAGAGTTGTTAATTTATCAATAGATAAAAACATCACAACAAACCATTTCTGCTTAAAAAATGATTAATCATCTCTAATTACTTTTTTTCGTAAAATCTCATCCACCCTCGTTGGATTATAAAAAAATTTGGATGTTTTTTCCCATGATTGGAATTAAGACGAATCAATTGTGTGTTCTTGAAGGGTTTGTGTAAAGGTTACGTACAGGACGTATAAGATTACATAGGGGTCTTTCTCTTTTGGTGTGCTGTTCTTGATGTATATAAAATAGGGGTATAGTAATTTAAATATAAATTAGAATATTATTGAAGATCGAGTTACATATTTTTGCATGAATGGATTTATGGGGGTGGGATTAATACATTTAAATTAAAGAATGCACCACATAATACAGTTTTAAGTGGAACGCTCTCTACTTGAAGTTACTTTATTTGGTTAAGGGATGAAATTTGTAGTTAGGAAACTACCCTTAAGAGAAGTGTCCAAAAGTTTCGAAAATCTCACCTTATAAATTCGTAATTTCTATGCGATTCTAAATAACGTTCTTAAGTCACACCATCTGTTCACACTGGAGGCAGTGAAATTCTTGGCAAAGGAATGACTATTATAACTGGTACCCTATTTCATAAAACGGTCATTAGGCGTATTGATTGTTATCCCATCTTAATATTGTAGACATGAAATTAATTGTTTCAGCTTCAGTAATAAACAGAAAGGATATTTAAAAATCTGTTTTGTTTCTAATTAGTTTTTCGTCTATAGAGAGCGCTCGTGTAGGCTCAAATACGTCATATTAGATATGAAACGATGGAAAATTTTATTTTTTACAAATAAAGTCCGTAACAAGAAGTCCAAAAGTTGAAATGTTTTAGCAAACGGTGGTGTATCTTCCATTTTTACATGACGGCCAATTTTTGACAAACTGAATTTGTTTTGAGTGTTTTTTGACTAGTGAAAATTACAGAGGTGTATAATAAAAATGAACACCCTGTAGATAACAACACTATCACACAAAAATAAATAATTAGAAACAAAGAATGTTAGAAGATGTCAAAAAAATCCACACACACACAATGCAACCCTTACAATAGAATACACTCGAACAAAGACGGTCGTGTTAAACTACCCTTACGGAAATACAGTCATCATTCTTAAACCCCAAGAAGAAAGAATTATAAAGTTTGGAGGATTTCCTTCAACTACGGTGCTTACTTGCACGCAATAAACATTTAAGTGATGTGTAGCATTTTTAAATAATTTAATCAAAAATATTTAAAATGAAACAAATTTTATCAAATTTTTGTCTTTTATCATTTGCGTGTATCACACGAATGTAAAGAACCCCTCCCCACAGGGTAGATATAAATTGTTTAGGTTTGATTTCATTATCCTTTATCTGAAAAGTATATTCAATAGAGTCTTTTACTGGTGGAAAATATTCAAAATTCAACCCTCTCTCTGGCTTTGACATATTTTCCCCAATTTTACGCATAGATTTTTAACTCAAAAAAACGTTGTTGTTTATTTATCAAAAAGTAAGCAAATACTTGCCAAAGATATCATTTTACAAGGATTCTCTCGTATTTCTTAAAGAAACATCTTTTCAATCAAAGAATGAAAAAATATATGTAGACAACAATTCAACAATGCGTTGGTAATAAAAGCAAACTAAAGTACAATGGGTTTTGTAAAAGTGTGCCAAATTTGTTCTCGGTTCAAGTTTTACACAAGAAATTTTTAAGTTAGGTACATGTTAAGTAATGAAAAGGTAGCGTTTGAGAAATAAACACAAAAGCTTGGAGTTTTAAGGCGGCTTGTTTTTCTTATATAAATAAAAGAAGAGAGGCGTATAGGGCGTAATGTGCTATTATTAGTGGGGGTGACAATGGGACATGTGTCTTGGTCCCATTATTCAATTAATTTTCTATTTTAAATTTAACGTAGTCGAGGAAATAGGACGAAATAGGTGGTTGCTTTCTTACGATAATTAGAAAAAATTAAAAACTAAATAAAAATTTATCAACGGTTTTTCTCTTATGTGGCGGGGGGATAAAGTATTTTCTTAATCTTTATAGCTTATAAAATTACCTGAAATTTGGTATTTGCTTTTGCCATCGATAGACTTATAAGTTGCTATTATGACACCTTGCCCATAAAGCCCCATATGTTTTCTTCAACATTTTGAAAATTTTTGAGTTTTTTAAACGTCTTGACACTACGAGAAACTAAATGTGACTTAAAAGCCGTTGTAGCTATAACTGGTCACTCACTGTAAATGACTTCTCTAACTCTCCTCAAGCAAGACCGCTAGGGGACATTGCAATCTCATTCTCAAGAAGAAAATAAAAATAAATAACAACTAGTCATGAGTTATGTAAAGCCTGTGGCCAAACACAGGCTTGCCTTTCGATTTTGCATGTTGCCTGCACAGGCCAAATCGGAAGATTAAGGCCCGTCCACACACACAGACCTGTGCAAGCGGCCTGCACATGCAAAACCGGGAGACAAGTCTGTGTGTGTAGTGCGGCCTTAACCAATTAGTAATACGTAGAGGAAAATTGTGCCACAAGCAGAGGGATTTAAACAATTAAATCCTACCATGCCTAAAACCTGCGCTACACACACAGGCGTGCCTTCCAGTTTGGCTTGTGCAGGCCGCCTGCGTCTGAACATCGTTCAAGCAGCCTGCACAGGCCAAATTGGAGCCTTTAGGGAGCCTGGTAAAGATAATAGGTAATATTTATTCTATGATGGGGAACTTCCTACAGGTGTCCTCCAGAACAACTAAGTTAGAACCACGGTGTATAATAAAGAAAGTGGAGCAACAAGCCCTCGCTATAGGGTTAACAAATTTCACCAAATTGTGCGAGTGAGACGCACTACGATACCTGGTGAATGCATAATGCTAAATGAGCGGAATTCCAAACTTGTAATTTTTTTAAATTTAAAATAAATAAATTCGCTTTATTTTTGTTGCTCGCTAGTACTTGTTAACCCAGGGGCAAAACATTAATTTACTAGCATTTTTCTAAAATTATTACTAAATATAAGAGATTCAATGAGATTCCCTAAGATTCAATGCTAATATACTAAGCAATACGGGTAGTGTAGTCTATTTCACTCTCGACCTCGCAGTTGCACTTTGCGGACAAACAGTAACCACTTGGCGCTGCTTACGAGCATATGTCGTCGACCCACCTTTACTATTTTACACCGTGGGTGGTTAGAACACATTTTAAACAAAATCAGAATTTTAATTCTTCGATCGTCAGTAGACTACCCTTATTGGGAAGCTCAGAGTAAAATAGAAAAGCAGCTGCGATTACTTTTTGGGAAAACCTCGGATTTAAATTTGAACGAGATCGGTCCGATATGTTAGGTCAAGGGTAGGCAACCTTTTCACTAAAAGGGCACCTCGCAAGTGAAGTTATTACCGAGGCTTGTTATGAGCAAATATTGAAAATATTTAAGTGGGTTATTTACTAGGTTAAAAGACGAAAGACACAAGGCTATTTTTTTTGTCAAAACTACTTCATCGGATCACAAGATCCGTTGAGGTTAAATTTTTTGACTTACTTCGTTTCTAGATTCGCTTGAAAGTGCAAAAGGGCGTTGATCTGTTAATAAACTTCCAAATACTTAATTATTTCTTTAATACTTTTTAGCACACCTGTGGATGTGTTTTTCGCGAAATTCAGGCTTTTCTATATGGTTCTTTAGCATATATGATCCCTCTGAATCAAATTTCAAGTTTCTAGAATGTCTAGAAGTAGTTCATTATGTAACATGGGAATGAAGTACGTCTAAGCATCTTCAGAACTTGATATTTGATACCAGAACAGAACATAGCCTCAAATAACTAGGAAAGTTTGATTTATTCGAACCCCACAGTATTATCGAAAAATTCAGACTTTCTGTAGGTATAAAATCTGCCCTCCTACATTTCTAGCACGCCTAGACTGCCTTAGGCCTGTGTGTGTGGCGCGGCCTTAACCAATTAATAATACCTAGAGGAAAATTGTTCAACAAGCAGAGGGATTTAAAAAATCAAATCCTGCTATGCCTAAAACCTGCGCCACACACACCGGCCTGCTTTCCGGAACGGTGTTTAGACGCAGGTGGCCTGCACAGGCTAAACCAGAGCGTCTGGACTTTGTTCAGGCCGGTCTGCCCTGTGCAGGTCTGCAGGAAGGCTTTGTGTGTGTGGCACGGCCTTAAGAATCCTTTTGAAAGAAATATATATTTATTTTATGATGGGGAACTCTCTACAACTTCGTTTTGATAGGTATCCTCTAGAACAACTGAGTTGAAACATATTTTAATCAAAATCAGAATTTTAATTGTAACGTGGCAATGAAGTGCGTCTAAGCATCCTTCGGAGCTTGAAATTTGGTACCAGGATATAACATACCCCAAAAATAACTAGAGAAGTTTGATTTATCTCAAAAATTTCCAGTGGTGAGTGCATTTGAACCCCACAGTACTTTCCGAAAAATTCAGACTTTCTGTAGCGATAGCATTTGCTCCCGTACGCTTTTAGAACGCTTATACTGCCTTAAGCTTCTGTGTGTGTGGCGCGGCCTTTAGGCGTGCTTTATTTAACTAGTTTTATTAATACCTACCTCATTTTACACTTCCCTTTATTAGTGGATACAGATTACTTATGCAAATTATTCAAGTATCTTAGGTTTCTTAAGAGCTGGATTTCTGCGCCCTTTCACTAATTGTATGTTGATATTTAAATCTTAATTAGTAAGGTCGATTTGCTCATTAAGCTTAAATTAATCGAAAAAGCTCTTCTTCTCGATATAAACATTATGAGCTTTGTTAAGTAGTCATTGGCAACAAGTAAAAACAAAAAGCGTACGCGAGTCCTCTTCTAAGGGTAAACTTCTCCTAAAGTTAAAATTAGTCAAATTTATATCTCAATTTCGCAACAAAACTTTTTCCCCTCTTGAACGAGAAGAAAAAATATTATATATAGAGACCTCATTATCTTTTTTAATTAACAACAGTTTTTTAAAGTTAATTTTAATTAATAACAAGCAGATGTTATCAAAAGTTACCACAATGTTTCAGTTGACGAAACTTTTGTGTTTAAATACAATGTTAATATGACGACGGACGAGGAGTTCTTGGCGTTTTATGCCATGCTCCGATACATGTTACAGTTTAATTGAAATGATGTATTAGTGTAGTATAGCGTAGAAATGGCCATTAAAACAATGTTAAATATTCTCAACTTTAAGTTGAGTAATTATACGAGTTCTCAAATTTATTTAGTTACGGGCACGTTACATCGAATTATCTAAATACGTTTGTTGCTATAATTTCTTAAATTTAAATATGTTAAAAGGTTCGTTAACTTGATTTAATTTTTTACTTTTAGTCAAAGCGTAAAAATCGCATCATCCGTGT
Source organism: Malthinus seriepunctatus (assembly GCA_963924605.1). Classification (NCBI taxonomy): domain Eukaryota; kingdom Metazoa; phylum Arthropoda; class Insecta; order Coleoptera; family Cantharidae; genus Malthinus; species Malthinus seriepunctatus. Next base: position 5,205,502 of record OZ004600.1, read on the forward strand.
CTTTTTTAACGATAAAAAAATTGGATCGGTGGAAATGTTTTAATTTAAACCAGATCTTGGCTTTGGTTTTGGTTAGATTTTTGTCAGGGACAGATCTTGAGAGGGAACTTAGGCATTTGGCTCCAAATAAACATGTTGGAGGATGAAATTGCTGTATTCTGTTAGTATTTATAACAAATTAGTCTTAAAACCATTAAACGCGTGAAACTTTTGGCTAAAGGCTAAAGGGTGAATTAAGAAAACCTCCCTTAAGACTAATCAAATCTCTGTACTGCTTTAAATTTTGCATCAGCTCTCTAGGTGGGTGCTTAATAAATACCTGGCTTCTGTTTGACTTCTTTCTTTTTGGTGTACAACTTTACATCTTGCATCATTTTAATTAAAATAATTTTTCACCTTGCACAGTTATGGAGTTATTGGTTATAGAGTGGTTAAATTTTATCCAACATTTATTGTATAGATCTGGAACTCTGGAAGGTTGTTTTAATAATAGGTGGTACTAAAATAGTTGCTCAAAGTAAAGGATTGGATTGGTCTCTCCGTAAGGTCCTGTAAAAGCACATCCCTCAGGAGTAGCGAGAGCGACTCATCTAATCTATGGCAACTTTTTCATTCTTATGACGAGACTAATGGGTTTTTTATTTTGACTAACTATTTCAGGACCACCCTTGTCTGTATAAACATAAGGGCAGTAGCCGAGCCAGTATATACCTGTTTAGGACGGTAGATTTTAAAGACCTTAACTTTGCTTTTGAATTTATTTTTTATTTCTTAACTATGTTTTCATTTTACATTTTATTTTTAATAATGTCTTTTGGGTATTATAGATTAATCTTACACAAATTCACAAAATAATAAATTAATTACAATTACACAACTTAATTTTAAAAGTTGAAGCCTGCTTGGATACCAACTTGTGGTATTGGTTTCATGCCGTGCCCAAAAGTTGTTTGTCCAGTAGCACTTATGCCACCATTCTTGTTGGTATAAATTGGAATGGAACCACCAACGGTTCCAGTGGCTGGCAGTCCATGTGTTTGACTACCACTTGCAAAGGCACTAGCACCATTTTTATTTACATAATTAATTCCAGCGCTGTTAGTTTCTGGGCCTACTGGACGAAAATCTCTGTTCAACGACCTATCGTGTTGAGCAAACGCATTCACGTGATGATTTCCACTGTTTAAGAGCCCAACTTGGCCTCTTAACGAACCTTGTCCACCAATACCTGGTTGCATTGCTACACTACCACTAGCTCCAGTTCCACCTTGGGAAAATGCGTTAACGCCACCGCTGTACGTTATTGGTGATCCAAAACCATGTCGATCGTGGCTTTGTGCAATTGAACCCCAAGCCGGTCCTGCTTGATAGCCGGCTTGCTGATGCCTGCCACCACCCGGAAGTTGGCTTACTCCACCGAAAAATTGAGCTGCTGTTGGTAAAGTTTGATGATACACTACAACTACAATAGCAACTAATAACACTTTTGAAGCCATTGTTATAAATTAGATTTCAAGAATCAACTTGTACGAATTGTGAGTGAAACTGTGCTGAGAAATAAAATTTCAATCCTTTTATATTTGACCAATTTTCGTAGTGAGGAAAAAAGTTGGTAAGAGTTATTCCCCGAGCCCAGTTCAGTTGTGCATTACTTATTTTATCTTCTTGTTTATAAGTTCGTTACATATCAAGAGCAATGTTATCAAATAAGCATTAGTATTTATTGCAAAATAACTAAATTCCAAAATCTTTAGCTATGCACTCAATTGCAATTTCCAAATTTGACAGGTCCGTTTCAATATATGGTCATCTTAGAAAAAAATTTTGAAGGGACACAATTAATAATAAAAACAGACACAAGCTTTAGCAGGATTCTTCAGTAAAAACGGAAACAATGGGGGTTGTTTTGAATCAAAAAGTCATAGAGCTTATTTAAAAATTAATTGACATTGGCATCGGGGCAGAATCTGTATTTTACTCTTTTGGGGCCCTTAAGAAAGTTATTGTTAAAATATTATCAATGTGAAAATAGTTATCTTAAAAGTTAATTTTAGGTCAATAAAAGTAAATAAACAAATGTTATTAAAAATTTATTTAATTTTCTTTAGATAAAGACAGTTTTTTAATTTGATAAAGTTTGGAATTGGGGATTAACCACAATATCTTCATCACATACCCAGTTGGGGTTCTTAAATTTGTATAAAAGCGATTGTTTGAGCTAACCTATCATCAGTAAAGTATTTGCTCTACATAAAATCTCAAATTTTGTTCTAAACTGTGCTTACGAAATTAAAAATGGTTTCAAAAATCTTATTTGTTGCTATTATGGTTGTGGTGTATCGTCAAAGTTTACCAACAGCAGCTCAATTTTTCGGTGGAGTAAGTGAACTTCCGGGCAGTAGAAGATATCAACAGGCCGGCTATCAAGCAGGACCGGCTTGGGGTTCAATTTCACAAAGCCACGATCTACTTGGTTTTGCAACTCCAATAACGTACAGCGCTGGCTTTAACTCAATTTCCCAAGCTGGAAGTGGAGTTAGTGGTAGTGTAGCAATGCAACCAGGTATCGGTGGACAAGGTTCGGTAAGAGGACAAGTTGGGCTTGTAAACAGTGCCAATAGTCACGTAAATGCGTTTGCACAACACGATAGATTTTTAAATAAAGATCTTCGTCCGGTTGGACCAGAGACTAACAGCGCTGGAGTTAATTATGTAAATAAAAATGGAGCGAGTGCCTTTGCGAGTGGTAGTCAAACTAATGGTTTACCAGCAACTGGTACTGTTGGAGGTTCAATTCCAATTTATACGAATAAAAATGGTGGCGTAAGTGCAACAGCACAAACGACTTTTGGACACGGCATGAAACCAATACCACAAGTTGGTATCCAAGCAAACTTCGACATTTAAAATTTATTTATTTGAACTTTATTTAAGATTTTATTTATTTTCTATATTTTTATTTATAATTAGTAATAAATGGATATAATTATATTTTCTTTTTTTGAATTATTGTAATAGGTAGTGTTGGCCTTTTACGATGTATAGCTTGGAAGCAGTACTTGTAGTAATTTGTATGGAACGTAAAGGTGAAATTACATTTCATTCTTTATTGTTTTTAAAGCTTCATCCACATTAGTAAAAATAGAGGTTGTCTTTCAGTCCTTCAGTATTGTTGCCGTTTTCTTTGTTTCAGAAGGATTTGCCTTTTGATGCTGTGTTAGAACGCCTCCAAAAATTATTATTTCTTCGTTTTATAAAATTTATTTCTAAACCTGCAACTTTTTTAAATTCACATCTAAGCTACGGTTTAGAGCATGCAGACGGATTTTGCTACAAACAATAAAACCGGCTGGTATATATAAAATTGTTCGAAATTTGAAAATAACATGCATTTATCTTAATCAGTTTGTGCCTTTATTGGATAGCGAAAAACAATTTACAGATAATAGAATAAATGAAGTTTGGGGGTGTTGTAAAATCGATAAGACAACAATCAAGTAATGTGTAGAGATTTATCCGATAAAAACCACAGTTGTCGTCCCCTCAAATAAAGAGCTTTATCTCTAAGTTAAGTTTAATGTAGGTACTGTGAACGTGTAAAATATTTGTGAGAAGGACGAGACAGTAGTTATTTTCATAAGTGCGGGAAGCAAATGTTTCCTAAACGCAAGTAGGGTATTTGTAACGAGCGTGTTGAGTTCCTCTAATTGCACGAGTTTATGAATGGTGCAATTTTCCTCTCAGTGCATCAATAGTTAGCACACTTGATTTAAAACTCTTAAGGTGGAAAGTCCCGCTTTAGTAGATAATGCGTACGAACACAAAAAATTTGAAACGTCTTTACAGTGTTGATGTCCCTGTGACTGCCTTTTTGGCAAAAAAGTAAGCTGTCCTTGAATGGTAAGCAATTGTATACCGAAATTAGCCTAAATAAAATACGGGCTAGCTAAACTGAATTCTAAGGTGAAGTGGGGTAAATGTGATAAAGGGGCAAGTGTGGGTTTAAAAAATAGCTAAATAATCGTGAATGTATGTTTTATATACATTTGCCCCGTCAAGTTTAATAGCGTCTATCACATTTGCCCCCAATGTTGGGGTAAAGTGATAATGGCATATTTATTGAAAATATTACGTAAAATTATGTAGAAAAAAAATTAAGACTAGTTACTGTAGTAGTTAACGAAGAACTATTTCCAGAATCTATATAAATTTTTTCAACTTTATATTTTATTGAGAGCTTTTCTTTCAGATCATCTTTCTATACATTATTGATAAACTATATCACATTTACCCCACTTCACCTTACCTCTTTTTGAAATTTTAGATTTAAGCACCTTTTTTGTAATTTTGATATCCTTTTTTAATATTTACTCATTTTACAATTGTTTGTAATTGTTCGTATTATTCAATAATTTGAGTACGAATACAACGAATAATTGAAATAAAACGAATAATTCGAATAAAGCGAATAAAACGAATAATTTGAGTAATTCGAATAAATCGAATAATTCGAATAATTCGAATAAATCGAATAAATCGAATAAATCGAATAAATCGAATAAATCGAATAAATCGAATAAATCGAATAAATCGAATAAATCGAATAATCCCAATAAAACGAATAATTCGAATACGAATACAAATACTATGAATAAGTAAACGAATAATTCGAATATTCGAATACTACGAATAAACGAATATTTGAATACTAAACCTGCAAAAATTCCCAGCCCTAGCCGAACCCATTAAAATTACTATCTGAGCTTACCCCCTTAAATAGGAATGAAACTAATCTTAAAATGTACAGATATAAGAGGCTTTAGCTTTAGCATAACTTATTTTTTTCGCAAACTCGGAATTTTCTAGAAATATTTAGGTGTTGTGTATAACCCTTTCTTTCACTCGGCCCACGTTTTAGTAAGTAACGGGAAAGTTAAATTCATTTAGCGATCTTTAGCATACCTGATAGCATTAACACAGCCTGATACCTACAAATTTTAAAGTTCCTAAGATGCTCAGATGCTTAATCAACAATGGGTGCATTCACCAGATGTAACAGTTGTGGAACAGCTACCAAATCGTTCTGTGGCTTAACTCTGCTTTGGGAATGTGTGCGGAGCCGTCGCCATTTTATCGAGTGCATTTCATTTGCATTTTGTTGAAGTATCTCGATACCTGTTCACTTAAGAAAACTAAAGTTGGTAAAACCAAGCAAAACCGCAGCTTCGATGAGAATTTCAAAAAGCTGTAGGTTTAGAAATAAATTCTAAAAAAAAGATGAATTAATAATTTTGGAGGCGTTCTAAGAGCAGGCAATGATAGAGGCATAGAGGGAATCTAAGATCAAAAGGCAATTTATTCTAGTATACGCAAAAAAACAACAGTGGATGTTGCTTTAAAAACAATAATCAGGGAAATGTAATTCGTAATTCCAGCTTTAAGTTCCATACAAATTATTGCAAATTGTGCTTTCATAGCTATCTTAGCAAAGAAGTACCCGCATCGTAAATACTATAACGCCAACACTACCAACTATAATGGTTCAAAAAAGAAAAATATCATTATATCCATTTATTACTAATTATAAATTAAAAACATAGAAAATAAATAAAATCTTAACTAAAGCTCAAATAAATAAATTTTAAAAGTCGAAGTTTGCTTGAATACTAGTGATGGACGAGAAGTCTCGAAAGTCTCGTTCTCGTCTCGATTCTCGTCTCGTTTTCGAGACGAGAATCGAGACGAGACTTGAGTTTGAATTACGAGACGAGATCCGAGACGAGACCGCCTAAATAGTAGACGAGACGAGATTTACTCTACGAGAATTCTCGTTCTCGTATCGTATTTTGACTTTTATTTTTTTTCCGCAATTTATAAAGGAAGCGATTTTATTTTACACTAAATGATTATTTTGTTGAAATTGTATGCTACTTATACATACATTATACATACATGTACTTAATCGAAATCTGAGCTGAAATCATAAAAAAATTAAAAAGCGTGAATTTCTGAAAATACGAAAACTTATACGCTTTCAACAAGTAATAGGAAACTATCGAGCTCAAACACCGTTTGTCAATTTTTATACAGAAAGACTATCGATAATTTTGATCCATAGACAAGCCCCCCACTTCAAACTTTGGGCCCCGGTACCAAAAAATCTCACGGGCCCCCAGTGGCGTAGCTACATTATCACAGGGCTAGACTTGAAAGATTTATCAGGACCCTCAAGCGCCGCACGCAAATTTTTTTTAAATTTTCAAGGTCAAATAGGCTTAGATCAGCTTTAGGAAATTTTTAAATATTTTTGTACTGTGAAATTAAGCAATTTTTTATAGTGAAAAAAACTTTATTTGATAATAATTAATTTATTTATTTGACCATTTGATAATTATTGCTTTAGGCGTTCACTGTTCATAAAATCATAAAAATAAAATATTTGTAATCTTTGCATGTCCATGTCCACCTTATAAAAAAGATAACCTATTTTACAATTTACAAAAACGTCCCCTCTTGGGTCCCCTGAAACTCACAAGTCTGGTTTAAAGGAACCCAAGGCACTATTATAGTTACACCACTGAGACCCCCTTTTGACAAGGTTTATGATGAGTAACAGCACCATAAAGAATTGAAATTTTCTATAACTTAAACATACGTAAAATTTGTCTACAAAATCACAGTAATTATGCTGAATTTTAAAGATTTTGATTCTTTAATATTCGAGAATATATTTTGCTCAATGTACGCAGTACGTTTACGCGCCCCGCGCCCCTAAGCTCCGGAGCCCCGGTACCATGGTACCAACTGACCCCACTGTTGTGGGGGGTCTGTACCTTAGATCTGTCAAATTCTGGCGAGAACACGAGAACAAACGAGAAATACGAGACGAGAACGAGACGAGACTGTGATTTTACGAGACGAGACGAGAAACGAGACGAGACTGAGCTCTGTAAATACGAGACGAGACGAGAACGTTCCATTTCTCGTCTCGTTTAGTCTCGTGTCCATCACTATTGAATACCAACTTGAGGTATTGGTTTCATCCCGTGTCCAAATGTCGTTTGTGCTGTTGCACTTACGCCACCATTTTTATTCGTATAAATTGGAATTGAACCTCCAACAGTACCAGTTGCTGGTAAACCATTAGTTTGACTACCACTCGCAAAGGCACTCGCTCCATTTTTATTTACGTAATTAATTCCAGCACTGTTAGTTTCTGGTCCAACCGGACGAAAATCTTTATTTAAATACCTATCGTGTTGAGCAAACGCATTTACGTGATTACTACCACTGTTTACAAGCCCAACTTGTCCTCTTACCGAACCTTGTCCTCCGATACCTGGTTGCATTGCTACACTACCACTAACTCCACTTCCAGCTTGGGAAATTGAGTTGAAGCCACCGCTGTACGTTATTGGAGTTGCAAAACCAAGTAAATCGTGGCTTTGTGAAATTGAACCCCAAGCCGGTCCTGCTTGATAACCGGCCTGTTGATGTCTTCTACTGCCCGGAAGTTCACTTACTCCACCGAAAAATTGAGCTGCTGTTGGTAAACTTTGACGACACACCACAACCATAATAGCAACAAATAAGATTTTGGAAACCATTTTCAATTTCGTAAGCACAGTTTAGAACAAAATGTGTAATTTGATGTAGAGAAAATACTTTACTGATGATAGGTTAGCTAAAACAATCGCTTTTATACAAATTTACGAACCCCAACTGGGTATGTGATGAAGATGTTGTGGTTAATCCCCAATTCCAAACTTTATCAATGTAAAAAAACTTTCTTTATCTAAAGAAAACTAAATAAACTTTTAATAACATTTGTTTATTTATATTTATTGATCTAAAATTAACTTTTAAGATAACTACTTTGACATTGAAAAAAATATTAATAATAACTTCCTTAAGCACCCCAAAAGAGTAAAATATAGATTCTGCCCCGATGACAATGTCGAATAATTTTTAAATGAGTCCTATGACTTTTTTTATTCAAAAACCTTCAAACAACCTCTAATGTTCCCGTTTTTACTTAAAAATCCTGCTAATGCCTGTATCTGTTTTCATTGTTGTGTCTCCTTCCAAAAAATTATCTAAGATGACCATCTATTGAAAGGGACTTATCTTTGAAAATTGCAATTGAGTGCATAGCTAAAAGATGTAATTTATTTATTTAAGCAACAAATAATAATGCTTATTTGATAACATTGCTCTCGACATGTCACGAACTTATAAACAAGGAGATAAATAAGTAATGCACAACTGAACTGGGCCCGGGGAATAACTCTTACCACCTACCAATTCCAATTTTTTTCCTCATTACGAAAATTGGTCAAATATAAAACGATTGAAAATTTATTTCTCAGCACAGTTTCACTCACAATTCGTACAAGTTGATCCTTAAAATTTAATTTATAACAATGGCTTTAAAAGTGTTATTAGTTGCTATCGTAGTTGTAGGGTATCATCAAAGTTTACCAACAGCAGCTCAATTTTTCGGTGGAGTAAGCCAACTTCCGGGCGGTGGAAGACATCAACAAGCCGGCTATCAAGCAGGACCGGCTTGGGGTTCAATTGCACAAAGCCACGATCGACATGGTTTTGGATCACCAATAACTTACAGCGGTGGCGTTAACACAATTTCCCAAGCTGGAAATGGAGTTAGTGGCAGTGTAGCAATGCAACCAGGTCTTGGTGGACAAGGTTCGTTAAGAGGCCAAGTTGGGCTCTTAAACAGTGGCAATCATCACGCAAATGCGTTTGCTCAACACGATAGGTCGTTAAATAGAGATTTTCGTCCGGTTGGACCAGAAACTAACAGCGCTGGAATTAATTACGTAAATAAAAATGGAGCAAGTGCCTTTGCAAGTGGTAGTCAAACACATGGACTGCCAGCCACTGGAACCGTTGGTGGTTCCATTCCAATTTATACCAACAAGAATGGTGGCATAAGTGCTACTGGACAAACAACTTTTGGGCACGGCATGAAACCAATACCTCAAGTTGGTATCCAAGCAGGCTTCAACTTTTAAAATTTATTTATTTGAACTTTAATTAAGATTTTATTTCATTTCTGTATTTTTATTTATAATAATTAGTAATAAATGGATATAATGATATTTTATTTTTTTGAATTATTGTAGGTAGGCCTTTTACGATGCGGTTGCCTCTTTGTTAAGAAAGCTTTTAAAGCAGATCGTTTGTATAGAATTACATTTCCTTGTTTTTGTTTATTGTTTAATATTCTTCGGCACCATCTCTAATGTTATCCTAGTTTCGTTGAGAGCTGAATAAGCAAAACTGTACTGCAAACGCAAGTCACGTGTTCTGGAGAAGTTTTACTTGGAACCACAGCGACTAGTGCGATCATCAACTACATTAAAAGTTTGTAATTGGACAACTAGTACAATTGGACAATAAGACAACTAGACTTTAAGACTAAACAAAAATACCCAAATATCAAATTAGTCGTCCAACTTCTTATAATAAACGACTTGGCGTAAACAAACTAATATGTACCTCCATTTTATTTAAAAGAGCGTTTTGCTACTTTATTTCTCTTCCGGTGAGGTTTTGGAAATGACAATTTTTTTGAATGCATGTAAGTAAATAATTTCTGAAAATTGTCTAATAGGATCCACGATTTAAAACTATTTCAATCGGGTACAGTCAGCCTCACAATTATTGGCCATCCGGGTTATACGCCAGGGTGGTTATTAGCCAACAACGAGAAAAGGGCAGAGGGGAGGTTGTTCATTTACTACTAGTTGGCAAAATAAAGTTACCTCTCAATTTAAGTATGGGGTGTTATGATGGTTATATCCACAAATCGTGCTAAACGTATAGCCAGGGTGGCCATTTATTGTGAGGCTGACTGTACATAAATTCTGGTTAACTTTTGAAAATATCTTATTTTAATTCCATCGCTCTCTTAAGAATCCCATTTATTTAATTTAATATTTATAAAACAAATTTTGTAGAGCATTTTTGTAGATATTATTTATTTACATAAAAATAGTTTAAAGGAGCACCACTCTAGCACCACAACTACTGCTGCAACTACTTGTATTTTTATATTTACTCACAATACACATTAGTTTGGTAAATAACTCATATGTTTAGTACTTAACTATTTAGAAACACGACTTAAATAGTTTTTTTTAAAACAAGCTTGTTAAAACATGTTTTAAAAATTAAATTTACTTTATGTACGTGTTTTCAAAATAAATACAACCACTTATTAATGGTTACAGAACATTATTTTTGAAATAGTTTGAAATTATTACGGAAATATTTGCTAGATTTGCAAGAGAAACTAATAAATTGAATTAAATTTTTTTTTAAATTATTTAAGTTCAACGACCACTTACTATTTTATGGCTATGGTTCTTAAGTGAAGAGCAGATACACTTCCAAAAGTATTTGCTAATTAGCTAAATGGTTGATCTGAAGAGCATTATTGTCTCTTTTATTGAAATGGGGTGGGGGTGAACTTTCTTACATATCGATTCCTTGGGTCTCTCGTATTCCGTAAACCTTTCCAGGAGTCTGCTATGGTAATAGAGCTTATCCTGAGGCAACGTCTTTGCCTTGTCGTGACTATCAACAAGTCGTGCAAGCAGCACCTATTTTATTGCTGGTTTGTTCATTGGAGGACGTCACCAGTTTTAGCTTGGCTCTACGATCGACTGGGCAACCCGAGACGAATAATCTCGCCTTTCATAGTGTCTCGCTATGCTGATGGAAGTTTATATATTTAAGTCTTTGTCTTGTCGTGGCTATCAACAAGTCGTGTGCAGCCCAGCACCTATTTCATTACTGGTTTGTTCATTGGAGGACGTCACCAGTTTTAGCTTGGCTCTACGATCGACTGGGCAACCCGAGACGAATAAGCTCACCTTTCATAGTGTCTCGCTGTGCTGATGGAAGTTTATATATTTACGTCTTTGCCTTGTCGTGGCTATCAACAAGTCGTGTGCAGCTCAGCACCTATTTCATTACTGGTTTGTTCATTGGAGGACGTCACCAGCTTTAGTTTGGCTCTACGATCGACTGGGCAACCCGAGACGAATAAGCTCGCCTTTCATAGTGTCTCGCTGTGCTGATGGTAGTTTATACAGTTGAGACTTTGAGACAGACATCCGTAATCTCGGATGCGTACTTTGACTTTGCGTGTAGTTATCACTTATCAGGTGTATCACAGAAAAGCTAAAAATTATTTTGTTTTTTCTGACTTTGATATTTTGTTTTTTTTTCTTTTGGGAGTTTCCAACGATTTACTTGACTACGATTATGAAGAAAAGGGCATTATTTCGATTTGATTAGTCTCATCCTGAATTGGGCCCTTGATAGAGACCCCTTTGACCACTGCCTTGACACGGACCTGAGCAGTGCTAACACTTTGTTTAAAAAATAGTTTATTAGATAAATTTCTCTTTCTTTAATTAGATTTTAATTGATTGTTTTAACTTATAAATAATAAAATAATTTTACTACTTCACATTGTGAGGAATTCGAGGCGTGTTTAGAGTCACTTAAAACGAAATAAACCGATATAAAATATTTATACGATTTATATTAAAAAATAAAATTATCAGCTAATAAATTGGTAATTAAATTAGTGATAAACGACAATTTTTATGTAATTTAATTGCGATATAATAATATTAACGACCGAATAAAAATTTTAAATGATAGAAATTTTATCACATTGTTGTATTTTTGAATTCATGAACAAGTCGCAATAGAAAGGTATTTTTATTTTTAATGTTTAAACTTACAAAGTTTGTGTGAATTGAAGCAAATGCAAAGTTGTGTCCCCTTTGTGAGAAACATCAAGAATTACAGTCATCTCTCTATTATCCGTTGCATCACCTGCATACAGAGGCTCTTTTGTCAAGTACAGGGCATTATTATGCCAAAGAAACTGAATGAAATGGCTCCTTGAAAAGAGCAACAAGGTATTGTATTCTCTATAACAGATTCCCTATTAAAGAGACTGCTTGACTCTCGAGCACGTTACATTATCGTACTTTGCGGAAGAAATGCCAAGAATTATTGACAACAATTTGTTAGGGAAGAATGGTTGTCTTGTGAGGATTAAAAGCGTACTTTTGAAAAAACATTGTTAGGTACTGCCATAGTCATTAGATACCAAACTATGAGGTCGGATTACAGATTACATTGTGTGATAGGGAAAAAAGTGGAGAAAAAGTGCGTGTTGAGAGAGAAGCTCGTGGCCTTATAAATAAATAAACGTGACGTGAACGAATATAATTCTTATTACCGAGATGAATATAAATCGATACCAACTTCATATTATTTATTTAAAAAAAAAAACACAAAAAATTTCCCTTATTCCTATAGAGGGTTAAATTTTCACAAAATGGCTTCGTTTGTTACATTTTTATTGCTAAAGGATTGTTTTCAGGTTTAAGATTTCTTAATCAAAGTCGTAATTAATTTTCGTGTGGGAATTAATTTTTATTTTACGACGATCGATTGATGGGAAGGTATCTAAATATTAAATATCGGTAGTTAAATTATTGAGGTTAATTGAAAATTAGTCACATGTCTTATTAATTACACTAACGTAACAATAAACATAATTTTAATTATCAACTTGTAATAAAAGAATAATTAACTAACAGCTAATGGATCGTAAGTCACGTAGGTAATCAATGAAAAGTTGAATCTTATTTATTTTTCATTGTTTTTTTATTGTTAGATATAAGTAAGTGGTAGTTGAGAAAGTCCTAATAGGGAATTAACAGCGGAGCAACGAACTAAAATTTTAGAAATTTAGAATTAATTTTTTAACATATTAACATCAGGATTTTGCCCTCGGCGCTTGAAGACCACGGTTCGCTTGTTCACAGTGTGCGGAAAGGTGTTCAGAAAGAATCGAGAACGTCCACCCAAAGACTTAGAAAACAATTTGAGATTTGAGACTGTCCATGTTTCAAAAAAATAAATTTCCTATACAAATAAGGGACCTATGTCCTGATGTATAACACTAGAGTCAAAATCTTACGTGCACGCATCGATGAGACACCAATGGGACACCGACAAGTTGAATATTTTGATGTCCTTTAAGAATCCATTTGGAAAATTTCAAAATTCAAAATAGTTTTCAAGATTTGACTTTGACTTGACATTTTGACTTTTGTCAAAATGGCTTTCTTTAAAAATAATTTTTGGAAAAAATTTTCAAGAGGTCAAAAAAGCTATTAAACGATACCAAACTCGACTTTTTATCACATCGACGCAAGGCGTCGTGACGCTCCACTTTTTATCTTATAGATGACGTATCATTTTTCTTGCAAAAATTACTCGGTAGGCTTGTTTAAATTCAGATACCAACCGAGAACTTTCTATCTTGTACTTATCTTAATTTACACAACTTTTTAAGCTGTGTTATGTTACTTTATGTTATTCTTTACCATGAAAAATAACGACTAAAACTTAGTTTTTAAAGTTTTAGAAAAGTCAGTTAATTAGGAAATAAAATTACATTACTAAAATTTAATAAATAATAATTTGATTTATTTTTATTTTCTGATCAATTTGCGTTTCTAAAACTTTAAAAACTAGATTTTAGTTGTTATTTTACATGGTAAAAAATAACATAAAGTAACATATTAACATAACGTAACATAACACAATCTGAATAGTTGTGTAGATTAAGTAAAGTACAAGATAGAAATTTCTCGTTTGGTATCCGAATATAGACAAAGCCTACTGAGTAATTTTTGCTAAACAAATAATAAATCCCCCATAAGAAAATGAAAAGTTGGCCGTCACGACGCCTAGCGTCGATGTGATAAAAAGTCGAGTTTGATATCGTTTGATAGCTTTTTAAGCCTTCTGAAAATTTTTCCCAAAAATTCTTTTTCTAAAATAAGCTATTTTGAAACTATAGTCGAAAAACGAAATTAAAAATTTTCAGTTTTTCTGCTTTATTTCGGAAACCATTTTTAATTTTTAAATTTTCTAAACGCATTCTTAAAGGTCATCAAAATATGCAACTTTTTGCTAATTCAACCAATCTCGCAACCCTTACGGTTTTCAAGATCCCCATGTTAGCACCACTTAAAAAAATTACCCTGTATAAATGTAAATCCAAAAAAATTTAAAATTTTGCATAACAATAATAAAAAGTGTAAAAGTGACAATTAATTATTATTGGCATTTCCCAACAATCATACACGTACCAGCTCTGTTTAATATCTACAATTTTTTGTGAATTTTCCTTTTGTACCAATTTAAAGTTTTCAGTGTCTACTTTTAATTAAATTTAAATTAACACATTTATAGCGTCACTTCTATGAATATTATTTGAACAAAAAGAGGAATTTCACAAAAGTATCTCTTAATTAATAAACTAAATATAGAAAGTGTAAATTACAAAGGAGCGTGGAAATTCGCGTTGTTGATTGCTCAAAGTTTTTTGAGCTTTTTAAACCGGAAGAAACAAAATTTTCTATTTTGTTAAAATTATTTTTAAATTGTTATTTGAAATTTGTTATAAATCACGACATGGTGGTGGTGGTTGGCCGTACACTAATTATAGTTGGTGAAAATTCTCTTTCACTAACGAACCATAAAGTTTAATAAACAATATCGTTAATGAACTTTTGATCAATAACTAAATTATATATACGAGGCCCGAAAGTGTAATTATAGGCATATTTACCAACGTAACATAGACTTAGCAATCAGATACTTATCTCGTCATTATACATTGTGAAATCTTGTAAATGCGAATTGAAATGCCGCAATCAGTTCGCTTGTCATCGGGGATTTGGTTGCACAAGTGATTTTTCGCATTGACGGTATTGGGTGCAGTAAGGGCTTTTGCTGGATGAACAGCCAAGGGTTGCTAAGCCGAGGGAATATAACAATTACGTTCGCGTCGTTAGATATAGAGAATCCGGTATTGAGATCGCTAGATGTGGTCATCCGACGCGACAAGAACTTTCCAAGCGGAACAAGATATCCTTGCCTTTTTGTTCTTTCCTTTTGTATAATATATTTTATCATTTTATACTGCAATACGTCACAAATATTTTTTCTCCTTTCCACATAAAAGAACATCAATTTTAGTTCGACTTTTATAGAATCGTTTAATAATTTTATTTGCATCGTAAATAAATTTTAGCCATCAATGCTTCCATTAATTCGTACCAATTTTTTTATGTTGCTATAAAAAATTATTATCGATTCTATAGAGAGACTCCCCCTTTCTGTTCTTTGTAGACCTTCCCCGATCCATTCCTGGACGTTGATCTCTAGATGTTTTGCACTCAATATTTTGGAACAAATCTCTAGCTTCTGTCATCCACTTTTTTCTCTGTACTCTCTGAGCCTCCATTGTGTTACCCTAATTTCTCATTTTTTGTCATCGTAGTTCGTAACGTAATCTACGTATAGTTTAGTCGGCGACAGCTTCTCAGAATTTTGTTATAAATGGAAAATTGAAGCAGTCAGCTCAGTAGTCAAGCTCTAGCAAACGTTGGCTGTAAAATTCAAATATAATTGTCATAAAAGTATGCCAAACGTTTCATATCGCATCCCCTCCCAAAAGCTATCGCCACTGAACTATAACACAATTTCAAATTAGCTCGCGTAGGCTGATTCTATTAGCAATAACTAAACGAAATCTCCCTCCCCGAGCAGAAATTTGCTAAGGTTAGAATCCGGTACCTATCCGGCATTCCTTAGGTTTATAAGGTCCTGATCAGGCAGCCTGATCAGGTTCGGATCATATATATGTAACGCAGAGACGGGTATGAAATTTACTAGGCTAGAATGCGGTACCTATCAGGCATGCCTTGAGTTGTATAAGGTCCTGATCAGGCAGCCTGATCAGGTTCGGTCAGTCATCTAACGCAGCTACAGATCTGAAACTTACTGAGACTAGAATGCGGTACCTAGCAGCATGCCTTGACTTGTATAAGGTTCGGTCAGTCATCTAAGCTACGGATCTGAAACTTACTAAGGCTAAAAACCGGTAGCTATTAGGCATGCCTTGAGTTATATAAGGTCCTAATCAGACAGCCTGATCAAATTCGGATCAAACATCTAACGCAGCTGCGGTTCTGAAACTTACTAAGAATCCGGTACCTATCAGGCATGCCTTGAGCTATATAAGGTCCTGATCGGGCAGGCCTCATTCGGTTCGGATCCAACATGTAACGCTACTACAGATCCGGTACCTATCAGGCATGCCTTGAGTTATATAAGGTCCTGATCGGGCAGGCCTCATTCGGTTCGGATCCAACATGTAACGCTACTACAGATCCGGTACCTATCCGGCATGCCTTGAAATATATAAAGGTCCTGATTAGGCAGCCTGATCAGGTTCGGATTAGACATTTAACACAGCTATGGATTTGAAACTTACTAAGGTTATAATCAGGTTATATAAGATTTTGATCAGGCTGCCTGATATCACAATTGAAATTTCAAAAAATCTTTAATATGGTATTTATTTAAAAAAGTTGGGAATTAGTGGAATTTTAAATTGTTGTTTTTTACCTCGGGGGCGAAATCTTGTAAATTTATTGGTAGGGGGTGAAAGACTGATATATGTTTAGTACACATGCCAAATTTGAAAGCTAATTTTCATTTAGTTATTACTGCTATAGTTAAAGGTTCTCTCCTGCTACGCGTTTTATTATTGGCCACTTTAAGTCTTCGCCCTGGAGGGATTACGAGCTGCACACTTTTTAATGAAAGAATGTTGTCTACAAACTTTCTTTATCATAAGTACTAGTAACTGCTATTAAGAGTTGTACGAGCAAAATCAGGAGCGTCTGTGCATTTCGTTAGCATTGAGTGACCGTTTGGCTTCAGATCCTAAACCCTTTGAAGAGGTTTATAAATGGGGATGAATATCGCCTAATTTCTGACTTTTAGTTCTTTAAAAAAATCGAAATGACTTATGAATGATTTCGAACACTTTGGGCTAATTTGAAGTCTTCAGAAGTTTCTAATATTGATTAAGTATTAATTTTTGTCGAGTCCAATCCTGTATAAATAATTACTCATTTTTGACACTTTTAACAAAGGCTTTAACTAGCATCTAAATTTGGTTTACAATTCCATCCCTTACGACAACCCACAAGAACCGTTGTTAGTTAATTGGTAGGTCACCAGAAACAAAATCGAACGTTAATTAGCGAACTCGCGTAAACAGAGACCTATAGTAATAAAATTGATTTCGAAATGGGATACCATAGTTTTACCGTCTCGATAATTAAACAATGGCGTAGGTTGCTTTCTTGTGAATTTTAAATTAACAAAACAGAAATGGGTTAAAGCGACATTAGAATAATAATGAAAACCAGATTAAATGTAAAGTTTGCGAGTGTTTAATGTTGTTTTAGGTCATTTTGAGGGTCAAAACCAATTAAGTAAAAATTACTCTCTTTTAAATTGTAAAAATAACAAAATTAGGTACAAATTTAGCGCAATTACTTAACACAACGTCCGAAATCTGTTTAACATTTCGTCAAATAACGTGCACGTAATCCCTCGAGAGCAACTGCAGTTGTAATGTCGATGAGTGGAAACACACGACCACTCGAGAAAATTAATCACAATAATTATCTTCTGTAATTGTATTTGACATAAACCGTACTAAATATTCAATTTTTTTTATTTATAAGAATAGGGATGTTAAATTATTTATTAAAGAGATTTTTTAGGATAATTTATTCAAATCTCTTTTATTTAACGCGCTTTCAAGTCGAGCAACACAACGTTTTTCCTCTTTTTCTCGATTTTATCAATACCTTCGTCAAACATTTAAATCAATCAACCCTCAAGGAATTTACACTTTAGACAACAAATACTATTAAATTCGTTTCGTTTGACGGTTTCAAAAGTCTTTAATTAAATACTTTTTCTAAATTTGCATGTTGGATATACACGGGGTGGTTTACTCCCATGTGGCGATTTTTATGCAAAATCATAAAAATGTAAATGGTAAATGCACATTCACCCATATTTAGCGTAGTTTTGTTAATGTAAGAGGGCGCTGGACGTGTAAAGCGTTTATTCCACCACTTCGTGAATTAATTTACCTACCTACTGAGTATGTATAAAAAATAATAATTACATTCCACCAAACCATCCCCATATAGAAGTACGTTGATCAGTCAGGATTTGGTCCCAGTTAAAGTAAAAAATTTTTCCTAAGAAGGAAGCCAAGGGTAAGTTTTTGAAATCGGGGTGTTCAACATAGTTCTCTTGACCCTTCACTACTTCAGAGGCTTACACAGAGGAGAACGCCCAAAAACGCCCAAGCGCAATATTTCAAATATTTGGATTTCAAAAAAATTAAAACGCCAAAAGTTGCAAATGGTCATAAAAAATAAATTGTGTCCGTCTTCATATGACGACGGTGGGCGTTAATGGGTTTTAATATTAATCTGAGTTTTCCATTTGAACCTGTATGACGGATCTGGTTGTGCCACGTCCATACCATACCCTGCATGTCAATTTTTGAGATTGTAGTACTTATCTCCTCTAGTGGCTCGCCCTGTAGAAATTTGGCGAATAGTAAGAAAAGCTTTTACTTATGAAAAATTCAAATTTACAATCTCTTAAAAAGCATTAAATTATTAACATACTTTATATAGGTAGACATAAAGGCCTTGTTTTAGTTAGCACTATAAACGTCTAAAGCATAAACCAAATAATGTCAAAACTTAGCCTACAACTTGTACTCATAGTAGACAATTTAGAACAGTTTTGTAATTATTATCAAGCAATTATAAGCAAGAAACTAAACTTGTCTTGTTGTTATGCATGGATTGTGAAACTATAAATCAATTAATAATATTATATATGATTAAATATGTAATTTATGGACGTTATTATCGACAATTATAAAGATGGTAGTTGTCTTAAAAATTCATTAGTCTCAGTCAAAAACGATAAAGCAACCTCGTTAGTAAACTAATATTTAATATATTAACTATTTTTATTTCTCTTTTCGTTTGGGGTTAATTTGAAATCTTCGAGGTGGTCCAGTTTGTTTTGTAAATGAAGTAGTCAAACTACTTGTAAAAATTTTTGCTAACAATTTGTGATTTATTTCATAAACGCTTCTATACAGTGTGTCTCACAACGTTTTTGAGTAATAACAAAATTCACCATGGAGATGAGAGAGGAGAAGTTTTTCGATAGAAAAATAAATAGAAATCGTTAAATAGAAAAATACCCCCTACTTTACCAGGAAAGAGCCATTTAGCTAATAATATGGGTCACAATTTCCGGACAATTTCTCTAACAAAAATGGTTGCTTATACTCCCACTTAGAAGGAAAGATCATGACAGCCAATGACAATGTAAACTCGGCGGAATAAATGAGTCATCGATGGGCTTCTAAAATGTCCTTTCCGTCGAACTTTCTCTTATATGCAACGGTTGCTAACCATTCTTCCGGATATTTTATGTTCTAAGGCAAAAATATTTTGAATTCTGCCATATAAAAATTAATAATTAACGATTTTTCTTTATTATTAAAACATTTTGCCATTCCATTTCGAGACATCCAGTATATCGACGCATTTATTCTTCTTAGAACAAATTTTTTTTAATTACCAAAAATGCTCTGTATTTTAAAAGGTACAGATGAGCGACTTGTTTTTAAGTACGTATACGAAATAAAATAAAAAAAAAGAATAAAAAAACAATTGACCGCTCCCAAAAACATGATAAAAAGAATAGAAGAAAATGGCTAGGGTGGTTACCAGAAATAAATCAGGTGAACGCGAGTTGTTAACATTCTATTGTTTAAATTACTTTAAATATGGCTTGTACGTTGTTTCAAGTCGTTATTTAAAGTTTTTGCTTTTTTTTTCCTGTTGTTTTTTTAAATTTGTTTAAAAAGGGGATCTTTTTATAATTAATACCGAGACAATGCAGTAATTAAAATAAATACAGTTAAATGCACTTGAAATGCAAGAGAAGGTTTTTCAATTGAACTAAAAAAAGTAATATTGTCACTTTCCAATTATGTTTATTAATTAATTAATAACTATTCATTCCCTTAAGTATTAGGTATCTTTTTAGTACGGTAATAAATATAGAGGTAAGCTGACGGGCTATCTTACCACTCGTAGCAAACTGAGGCCACTTGTGAACTACTTTGTGAGACAGAGAAAGCATACCAAGAGTAATTGTCGCGCCAATATAAGACAGAGAAAGGATATAAAGGGATACTATTCGCACCAATCAAATGCGCAATATTCGCGTTTTCAGTCATCAAAAGTTTTGCTTCAATTTAGAACGTCCGTCGGCATACCTGGTATATTTATTACCGTGCTTCTGAGTAATAATATTCGCACTGTTTGGAATCGAGTATAATATGTTGCATTTTTGGATACAATTAAACTATGAGCGTGATTGTCACATAACGTGTAACACCTAAACTCACCCTGAGGCGTCGCTCAACGAAGAAGGGTATGGGTTAGACCAAAAATAAATCGTTTATTTATTTCGTAGCATTATAAAATAATATCATTTTCTCTAAATAATACATTACCAACACGCACAGACACTAATTAATAGTCCTGACTTTGAGAACCATAACGGTCTTCTAAGAGAGATCACTAGGCCTCGACAAACACTAACAGGACAGACAATGTATATGCAGACCACTAGTTTTCTCTTTAAGATCCAAAGCGGTCCTCTAAGAGAGATCAATAGCCTTAGGGTTCGAAATGTAGATCCACGGGTTTGCTGAAGGCAACAGGGTAAACAAATTAAAAATTAATTAATTAAATCAAATCAATTAATTTATCACGGGATTTGATTTATATAAATTTAATTAATTAACACGGCTTTGCTGAAGGCAAGGGGAAATTGACAAATTGCGCGCTTCCGCTCACGACGATGGTGAAACGAGGAGTCTCTTTATCAAAATGGAGAAGGGGATTATATCGAAGATTCCAAGGCATACACTCCACAACAAATAAGAACGCTGTAACTTCAATTGTACTCAAGGAGGATTATCACTTAATACGTTATAAATTTTAATAATTAATTAGCGTAACAAATTCTCACATGTAAAATCTCATTTGATTAACAAAATTCCTTAGATTTTCCTTAAAATTATCCCTACATGTGGAAGGATAATTCCATTCTTCAAATGGGAAAGCTTGAAGAGCTCAACAAGGGAATTTAAAATTTATCTACATTTTAATCTCGGGGTCGGCACTAAGGAAAAACTAGAGAAAAAATGACAAGTAGCTGCTTCAAATGATACAAAATTTCCAAAATGCTGTAATACTGTACCAGTATTTGGGTCCAGCATCCCGATAGAATTTTGCATCGTTACAAACGTAATGTTTGACTCGTGGTTTTCACGTCTGCGATCAAGAATCATCAAGATACTAGCATGTGCTTCAGGAGGCCCTGAACTTCTTAATTATTCAGTTACTATTTCCCCATTTATCCAGGGATAAAGGTCAAGGCAACTACAGAAAACAGACTCTAGTAAAAGGGCCTTTGCTCTACAGACAACAATTGTGAGTATTTCTTAGATTGTGGTCGTTTCCTTCCGAAGAATAGACACTTACAACTCCATGAAACCACTTCCTCATTGGTGGGAGGTCGTTTTGATTTACCTATTCCCAGTTTCCAATAATACCTAGTTGGTAGTTGGCTTTGATTATACTTAGATCTTGCGCTTGTGCCACGTGAGTGCGCTTCATAGCTTATTTTATATAAATTTAGAGGTTTTAGGTTAGATGACCTGATTGGCCATTTAATTTTATCTCATTTCTGTGGACAAACTGCTACTTTAAACTTCAAGGCTGGTCTATTATAATGGGGAGGCTATCATGTCGTTTAAACCAAATCCTTTGCACAAGATTTCTACCATCCCATCCCATCACTCATCAAACATTAATTTTTCTGAACATTGGATGTGATTTTTGAACAGCTAATGAGGATCATTAGTAGGCCAATATTAGTAATTTTAGGGCATACGTTTTCATTTAAACAGCTGGGCGTCTATCTGAAAAAAGTTCGTTAATTGCAAATTCCAATTGGCCTCTCATAAGCCTTATCGAAATCTTCGTCAGCTAATTCTTAAACCACGCAGTTTTAATACACTTTTTTTTTACATTCTTTAAGCAAGTGCCTCTATGGCTATTTAAGAAACGTGCCTGGCCTCATTACTGGAAAGTTGTCAACGCCACTTCAGACTTTTAGAGCTCTCTCTTCGGATCATCTGAACAGCATCCCGAAACGGGCGTCTTGACGTCATGAACCTCGTCTCAAAGCCTTCAGGTTGTACTGAAGCTATTGGTTGCTTATAAAGGTCGCTCTACACACACAGGCTTGCCTTCCGGTGCAAACCGGCTTAGGGTTCAAGGTTTTTCAGATTTTTTTTATCCAAACGCTTCGCTATAAGAATGTTTAATAGTTCCACGAACTTTAGAGGCTGGTCACAGTGCAGCTATCGTATACCAATATTTAAAATTAAAACGTCTTAGGTAACAGTCCGAATGAAGCCACCTTCTATCAGGAGTTACCAAATGACAACCCTTAACTCGAATTTAAAGCCTGCGCCACACACACAGACTTATCTTCAGGAGCGTCAGGACATCGTTCCGGCAGCCTGTTTGGCCTGTGTTTGTGGCATGGCATTGAGATTAGGCTTTTACTTGGTGATAATCCCGTAGTAGTTCGTGATAGACGATGACTTCATTATTACCGCTACCTTACGCTGCTAACAGTTTTGACGTAGTTGATGAATCTGTGAACACCACTTCTTTGCAGCAGAACTGTCAGTTCAAATAGAATGTCTCTTGCACCAAGGCCTTGTCATAGCCTACACGTTCTCTGCTCATATCTTTTATGTATTGGCTAATGAAGCACAATGCCCGAGTGGTCAGATTTGCTGAAAGTTTTCGCATTTTCTGTCGTTGAGTTTCACAGTTTAGTGCTTTACGTAGTAAACTAAACTTATAGATGAGTCAAAATCATTCTTTCAGAGTTACAAATCTTGCATGTGCTTCGCTCTCACGAAAGCTAAATCAAGAGAGACTTGACTTGACAAGAGGTCTTGCTCTCGCATTACACTTCGCGCGAAACACTGGCTTCAGGAGTCTAGTCACTCCGGATCTTATTAAACTTTTTGCACTAATTGTTAGTTGATTAAAATTAATCGTGGTTACCAGTTAGGCGTTATATGTAGGGCTGGTTAATTTTTAACCGACACAAAAATTTTTATACCCATACTAATACCAATACCTACTCTTCTAATTTAATAGCAGTGATGGGCTTTTGAGATTGAACATTGAACATGCTGTAGAACATTTACTCTCAGGAGTATGTCTTTGTACGTTCATGTGCGCTTACGACAAACTAACAAACCGACGTTTATTTTGTTTATTATAAAATTTTATTTTATTTTTAGTTTAGTTTATTAAAGCACAAATTCACCGCTTTAGAACTTCTAGTTCCGTAGATAAGAGTTTGGCGTTACGAGGTAAAGTTGGTGTGAACAAGCAGTTAGTTGATTTCGAAAATGTTAGAGCTATTATAAATGCATATTATTATTTGAAGCATACAAATTGTATTTAGAATATTAAATTCGCTTTAAAATTTATATCCTTAGCGTATAAAACTACCCTGCTCACATGAAAAGTACAATCGTTACAATCTTTTATTATGCTACATCAACTGATCTTTGATTTTGTACGAACCATTAAAATAGAAAAAGGGATCATTAAAATCACATGTGAGCTTCCCCTCGACAGAAAAAAAGAGGAAGAGAGGAGTTGTTAAGCTGTGATTATGCCATGTAACTGTACTAATTTGAAACTTATAATAGAATTTGTGAAGCGAATAATACAAGTTTTCTTATTACTTATACTTTAAAAGAGACCATGTCTCCTTGGAAAAGATGGAGAATAATAGAAAGGAAAATTGAATTTGCTATTTCAAAATTTAATTATATTATTACTCTCTCGCTCTCTCTCCCTCTTTTTGTTCTATTAGGACTATTACAAATTACAATATGTAACTTTCTCATTTTAAAGTTTAAATAAAAGTATTTCGTCGAAGTAACGAAAAGTTTATTTTAACTTTTTCTTAATTAGTCTTTCTACGATAATTGTTAATTACGATTGCAATTAAAAACCGAATAGTTAACAAAAATTAAATTAAGTGTACAATTAGCGAGCATATTTTTTTTATTTTAGTTTATTTACAAACTTTGAACGAAAGCCTTAATAATGGAAAACTCCACTAATTGGCATCGGAATAATATGTGAAAATTTTAATTGAAATTAGTTAATTATAGAATTTTATAAAAAAATGGAAAAACGTCTGATTTAATGTTTTATCGTATAAGTTAATTGCTAAAAGTTGCTTTGGGGTGAATAAATGGATAATTTTAACACGATTTTTTCCTCCTTTTTTAAAACGCTTTTTTCACTTTAACAAACCAAAATTAACCCTACTTTTCTCTAACAAGGACTCTGCTTGTTCACTATTATCACTTTGAATAACCCTGGATATCGACCCATATGATTTGGATATTGAAAGATACAAATTCGTTTGAGATGCTCTGCTGGGCTGCTGGCGCAGAATAGTGGTCGTGAATGAAAAGACGTACGAACGTCTTAATACGAAATGAGCTTAACATCAATGAAAATCCCCGGTTCATATATTTTTTTTAATTATTTTACTCTCTTAGGGCTTTCACTCAATTGTAGAGGTGTTGGTCGCTTTTATTAAAATTAAAATTTCTACCACCTGGGTGGAACATTGAGGCTCGATCTTACAACTCCCCCAACGTAGATGCGTAGTTGGCTAGCGTATTACTTGGAAGTTGGGACACATTGTGGGACGGTGCTTTTAGAGACTAATCATTGAGTGTCGAGTGCACAAGATTGAGAGGCCAGTCTTCCTTAATCGCCTTCTTCGCAATGTAACCATAAGAAAGAAAACTCGGATTTTGGGCCTATATCAACAAAGACCTTAATAGACCAGTTCAATAACTTTCTCGTATAAAAAATCTTCCAATTGAGTAAAAGAGGGAAGTTTCAGCTAACCTCAAATTAGTTAAATAAAAATTGATAATGATTAAGAGTTACGGTGGATACCACCCCGGGGGCTTCCATAAAGCTTTCGTCGAGAGTAGAATTCAAAATTTGTTTGTTGTGGGGAGGTGGAAGGTCATTAGATAAATACGTAGCATAAGAAAATGTTTATAGAAAATCTTAATTTTAGTCTGATGTTTACCAGTAAACTAAACTCACAAGAAATTCTTGCGAGTCTCGCAAACTACCCATGTCATTTCTTACTAATGCGATTAAGGCCCGATTGCACTACTTTTTCTTAATTTATAACTATAATCTAAACCAATAAACCGAGCTTCAGAGGGCACCTTAAGCTGTCGGTCCAGGTTATCATGTAATTAGGCCGTATGCCTGTTTGGTAATTACCATAAACATTACCATAAATAATAAATTTCTTAAGTAATAGTTTTTTTGTTGTACAGCGTACATGTAAATGTGCTTGGCTTAAATGCATAAATTGCATTCGCAAATATTAAACCTTCAGGTTTACCTACAAAGTTGATCTAGGGACTGGTAGTCTAAAGAAGGTTATGGTGAGCTGTAGTTTCCATCATATAAATCAACTTGGTTACTGAACTCAGTTACCATGACTTTGATTTGGTACAACCCGTCCTTAGTAAACTGTAGATTTAAGGCGAAGTGGTGCACTCGGGCCTTAGATTATAAAGACTTACTTAAAACCGGCGAATTGAATAATAAATTACGCACAGTAGAATAACTGCAGATTCTGACTATACGATATCATATTAGGAGCCGTCACTGTGCCTGCTAGAAATGGCGTCTCTAGTAGGTCACATTGCCTTACATAAGGTCCCAATGTAACTGTTCGTTCTCTTTGATAGTGACACAGGAAGTAGGAAACGAACATTGTAATAACTAGGACGGTAGCTTTAGCTATTGCAAGTTCACAACAAGGAAATCAAAAGGTATGCACAATACAGCTATTACGACAGTTGTAAATAGGAAGTTAGGAATTAATGAAAAGGTTAGAATGAGGACGCGAGAGGAAGTTGCTAACTGGCTGGACAGTTGGACGATGTGTTGGAATAGAGAGGGCGAGGAGCCCTAGGCAACGACTGATCGTAAGGGAGGCACGTTAACGTTGATAAATTTTACGTTGGTCCCTATTACCCACAGTAATCTTGCGGCGCATGCGCTTTGAGTTTTGATTAGGTTTTGCGAGATCTCGCAAGCTTCGAAAGCTAAAATCGTTGTTTCGCCTCGCACTGGAAATCTTAGTCTCGCCTAAGTCTCGCTTAGACGAAAATGCGAGATTCTCGCACGTTTGCGACAATCTTTAAACGTTTTAACATAATAAAATTAGGTTAGGAACCATTTTTCCCTCATTTTTACGCGAGACTTAGTTGTAGGCTTTAGAGACTTGCTTTGTGTAAACCTACTAAAAAGTATCAAATATTGGCTTTGTTCTTTGATTTTTTATTTTTGTACTTATTTTAATCATTGGAAAGAGTTCTCGAACAAATATGTATACTTTTGTGAGATCCAAGCATCCTTCTAAAGTAGCAAGCATTGCTTGTAACTTTAGAAAATTATTTTAATCAAGATTTCAATTGCTATTGTAATGAAAAGAAATATTAAATTTAAACCGAAGAAAGTAAATTTACTAATACTTTCGCTCGCGAAACTAAACTTTTAATAGAAATTTCTCGATATCAATAATCTGCAGGACAAATAAGAAGGTAACAAAAGTAAATCCCTTTGAAGAGTTCTCTATAGAGAATGCGGAGAATCCCATTCTTCTTTGGAATTACTTAACAGAGAGAAGCTTTCCTACAAACTTGTTTAATTTCGATCCTTTGTCGTCTGATTTGTTTAAATTCGGTTTGATTAATTTCTAGTCGATTGTTTGACTAGAAAATGTCGTTTTTGATGATTTAATTTAACTTTTCTTTCTTTTTGGTGTAAGATATAATTTAATTAAAAGAAATTTTCAAGTTGGCGATTTTTTGCTGTTTTTTCTTTCTCGAAAAAAAGCTAAAAAGTCGGAAGGATTATCTTGCCAGTTAGATCTAACCAGCTGAACTGACGTGAACGAAACAATTTACGCCCGACACAGAAACACAAAGACCCTTAATATCGTCCAAATCACAATATGTCAACCAAGATAGAAACAAACTTCACATTTAATAGAATTTTTGCCAACAAAATGATTATAAGTCGCGATAATAAACGTTGACAAGTTTTAACAGAGAACCAACTGATTTTAATTGTGTTTTAACCCTTTTCGTATGATTAAAATTTTTGGTGGAGAAAAATAAGGGTGGAAAATTTAATACCACCGGTATAAATTTTAAGTAATAAAACAAAGAAGGCAACAAAGTTTAATATGTTTTGGTGGTTAGTGTCTTAAGCTTGTTGAAGAGACAGGTGAGGTTTTTATTAAAGTTTCCTTTTTTTGAAAGAGATAAATTGCTTGATTAATTCTTTAGGAAGCTGCGAAAATGAGGGGATGCTTTTTGATTTTTTTTCACTCGTCTCGAGATTTATACTTATTCACAAATTCACATGCACTTGATTAGAATTCCTTTATGTAACATTCCATCAACTTTTAATTTTCTTCTCAAAGTTGAAGTTTACAACGAGAGGAGAAGAATTACTTATATAAGTTTCGTGTGCAAAATTTCCTTTACTTGTTGAAAAGTATTGCGTCCGTTGAAAAGAAGCTTTGAATTTAATAATGGCACTACAAAATTAATTTAATAAGATGGTAATTTTCGCTCATTTTTTTATAAGTGGAGTGTTGGATGCCCTTAAAACTAATTAATTGGACTTTCTGTCAAGTTGAAATATTTAATTTTATCTAAAATTTAATATACAGCTCCGAAGTCTCTTTATTTGTGCTATACCCCAACTATGACGCCACTTCCAAATTGTTTTATTTTTTTCATCTATGATGGAGATTGCGTTTTAATGAAAAGTACAAAATAACTGCATCAGGAACATACAGACAGAAAGACTAATTTTTATACCACTTTCAATAGGAAATACATTAAAGTAAGTTCAAAACCATGAATTTTTAGAAACTTATTTGCTCCAATTTATAGTCTTCTTCTAGACATATTTCTAGACTTCACTTCTAGACTTCATTTATTTGAGTTCCAATAAAATCCAAATTGTGAAAGTCGTCTAAACATCAAGGTTTTTGGTTTTGCATTTTATCAACGAACAAACTTTTGAAAGTATTCTTGGTGATGTTAGCTTTCCAATTTTTTGTAGGATTGCAATTAGAGAAAGAGATGGTACCAGAAAAATATTTCTAAAAAGAAGCTGTAGATATTTTGTTTTAAAAACTAGATTTTATGATAGACCCTTTAACTAGTTCGATCTACACATTTCTTTCTTGGGAATACTGAGCAAGGCTTTTTTCTTATCAGTAGATGATGGAAAAAGAGACTTTAACATGTACTTAACACTCTAACATTTTAATAAATGTGAAAATGGGAAAGATTTGAAAGAAATCATTAACTCTACTGCGAAAATAGCTTAAATTAACAATAAAATGAAATTTTTGAATTTGTTTAAAAGTGCACCAAGTTATTTTTAAAAATAAAAATGTTATAAGTTATTCAAGGTACGAATTTCGAATCTATAATTTATCAAACACTGATAAATGATGATAAAATATTTATATGTTAATATGTGAAACATAGCTTAGTCGTTAGTTGATTTTTGAAGCATAAACGTTGTGTTATTTTGTTATAAAATTGTTTCTTCTTTTAATTTTAGTGCATGTGGTGAATAATTACAACTCTTGGTCTTGTTATACCTACATTTGGTGATGTAAGAGAGGTGCCCCTTAAGAAAATTAATCGTGGAGAAAAAACGCTTATGTAGATAAGGACCATCGCATATACCAAGAGAAATGTGAGTAATAGAAATTGATTAAAATTCTGAGTGAGTAATAGAAATTAATAAAAAATTGATTTTTTTACGTTTAAACTTAGCTGGTTGATTCTTAATTTTAAATTGGGATTTAAAAGAGTTTTTTATAATTTTAGAGCCTTTTTTATTGGATATTTACAACATCTGGCGTCCCTGTTGCACTGTTGCACAACGAATGGTGGTCAATGGTGTGACGTAAGAGCAGTGTCTCTTATAAGAAGGCTGTTTATGCAGAAAGGACGTTGCTGAAGTTAATAACCAGGACCATAAAGGGAAATGTAAGTATAGAATTTGATTTACATCGAAACTTAGTT
Organism: Malthinus seriepunctatus; assembly: GCA_963924605.1. Lineage (NCBI taxonomy): Eukaryota > Metazoa > Arthropoda > Insecta > Coleoptera > Cantharidae > Malthinus > Malthinus seriepunctatus. Next base: position 5,234,831 of record OZ004600.1, read on the forward strand.
GGTTGTGGAAATTTTGAATTTAAACAATGTAAAATTATCAAAAGTTAATATTTTTAAATTTCAGTACTTCCGGTGGAGAATAACAACGTCTTGCCCTTGTCGAACAACGGACGTGATGACGATGATGAAATAACAACAGTCTTGCCCTTGTCGAACAAAAATAATGGTGACGTAACAAGACTGTCCCTTAAGAAGGATCTTTATGCCGAAAGAACGTTGCTCAAGTTAACAACCAGGAGATGAAAAATGTAAGTATAGAACTCGATTACATGGGAATTTGGTTGGTTGTGGAATTTTGAATTTAAACAATGTAAAATTATCAAAAGTTAATATTTTAAAAATTTCAGTACTTCTGGAGAAGAAAATTAACGTCTTGCCCTTTTCGAACAACGGACATGATGACCATGATGACATAACAACAGTCTTGCCCTTGTCGAACAACAAAAATGGTGACGTAACAAGACTGTCCCTTAAGAAGGATCTTTATGCCGAAAGAACGTTGCTCAAGTTAACAACCAGGAGATGAAAAATGTAAGTATAGAACTCGATTACATGGGAATTTGGTTGGTTGTGGAATTTTGAATTTAAACAATGTAAAATTATCAAAAGTTAATATTTTAAAAATTTCAGTACTTCTGGAGAAGAAAATTAACGTCTTGCCCTTTTCGAACAACGGACATGATGACCATGATGACATAACAACAGTCTTGCCCTTGTCGAACAACAAAAATGGTGACGTAACAAGACTGTCCCTTAAGAAGGATCTTTATGCCGAAAGAACGTTGCTCAAGTTAACAACCAGGAGATGAAAAATGTAAGTATAGAACTCGATTACATGGGAATTTGGTTGGTTGTGGAATTTTGAATTTAAACAATGTAAAATTATCAAAAGTTAATATTTTAAAAATTTCAGTACTTCTGGAGAAGAAAATTAACGTCTTGCCCTTTTCGAACAACGGACATGATGACCATGATGACATAACAACAGTCTTGCCCTTGTCGAACAACAAAAATGGTGACGTAACAAGACTGTCCCTTAAGAAGGATCTTTATGCCGAAAGAACGTTGCTCAAGTTAACAACCAGGAGATGAAAAATGTAAGTATAGAACTCGATTACATGGGAATTTGGTTGGTTGTGGAATTTTGAATTTAAACAATGTAAAATTATTAAAAGTTAATATTTTAAAAATTTCAGTACTTCTGGAGGAGAAAATTAACGTTTTGTCCTTTTCGAACAACTATAGATAACCTACCAACAGTCTTGCCTTTTTTTAACATCGAAAATGGTGACGTAACAACAGTGTTACTTAAAAGAGTGTTATTTAGTGAAAAAAAATTTCGATTTCATGTAGGATGAGTTGCCTAACCATTATTTCTTTTAAAGTGACAATTCTACCTGCCTTTTTGCTTACTGTCCCAAGCTCAGTTAGTTGATAGATTTATGACACCTTATTGAAATTTCAATACAAAGCAAATCCTTTTTACTTTTTTTTTATGTTTCGGTTCAACCAAGATAACAAATTTCTTGATAGATATAATTAAACTTATGATCTAAAAATTAGAAAAGTTATAAAACAGAATACGTCCATATTTTTTAGTTAATTTGAATTATTTATTGATAAATTATTAAATGAAAAAGAATACAAAAATTAATTTAAATTAAGAGAATAATAAATATGAGAATATAACTACTTCATATATCTGAATTAGGTACAAAATCTTGATCTAAGACATACAAATAAAGTCTTTACTTATTTCTAATTCGTATAGTATTTCCATAGCGAATTTTTCGAAGCATAATATGTAAAGCTTTAGAAATTAAAATTAAATTAAAAAACCACCCGTATCTATTCTTCTGATTCTAACGGTATCTCTAAATTTACTAGAAAGTCTAAAAATTAAGTCCTAAAGTGATTATGAAATTCGTAAAATTGTATTACCATAAGAAAGTTTGAAGGACTGGACTTTATACAGTAAGTAGGTACATTTTCTTTCTAATCTTTTTACAATAACTTAAATTTGCACATAAACTACCTGTTCATAATTATACTGTTACTTTCTTTACACCCTTAGAAACTAAGGGTATCGGCCGGGACGTAATTAGGTAATTTCTGGTAAAAGCCAAGAGTATTGCCATCGTATTGGTACCCAAAATAAGTAAAGACATTCGGTACAGCACCGAATTATATTGATAAAAATATATTGATAAAAAGTATTTATTTTTAAATTTTGTACTCAAATAAGCTAATTTGTTAATAAAAATTGAGGATCAAGCTGCTCTAGAATTAAAACAAAAGTCGGTATAACCAAACATAAATCCATGCTTCGATTGCGACTAATTTTATTTCTTTATTTGTGTTTATTACAAAAATAACTGAGTAAACAATGCTATTAATGTACTTCATAATTTAGGAAATAAAAACTTTAAAAACTTGTTAAAGGTGTTTGAATTTTAAAATCTCGGGTTCTAATCGAAGCATGGATTTATGTTTTGTTATACCTGTTTTTGTTTCTATTCTAGAGCAGCTTGATCCTCAATTTTTATCAACAAATTAGCTTATTTGAGTACAAAATTTAAAAATAAATACTCAAGTGATATACATTTTATATATATTGATATACAATAATTTAAAAAGAAAAGCAGCTAGGGCACTTTTCTTTTTAGATTATTAGTCGCCATAAAATTCCGCAACTTTGCCCCAATTTAACCGTTTCTCTATCTCTTCAAATAAGCGAGATCCCCATGCTGCCGGTCGAATTTGAATAACCCTGTATATAAATATTTTTGTTTATTTTTTACTTTTAATAAAATAATTAATGATTTCGTCTCTATCATGACTTTTGATTCGATTGAAATGGAATCGGATTAAGTTAATACACTTATAAATTGTAGATGTACGCAGTTCATTTTGTCTCATACAAAAGTCTCATACAAATCGAACGGTTCAGGTCAATTTTTTGAATGTTCGATCCGATTAAAATTTCAAAATGATCTATGTCGACAATTTGAAGTGGATGAACTCAATCCGATACCATTTCGATCGAATTTGAAGTTTGTTTCTTTTTGATTCAAATAAAAATAAGCATATTTTATTAATCCTATTTTCTATACATTTTAAAGAAAGGATTTAATAATTTATTATGCATTATGTAACCTTATTATTTTAACGACTTCGATTAACATAAAACAGAGAACCTATTATAAATGAAGGTCCAGCAAAATATTAAAAAAATGGAGTGTGTTTTTTTTGCATCCCTATTATTAATTATTATTGGTTCAAAGCTTAAATTAGCAAAAATCTTCATTTCTCTAGTTTTTAAATATATTACAGAAGAGGTTTTTAAAATACTTTTAAAACTTGCCTAAACTAACCCCCTGTCGATTTACAAGTTGGTCATAAATCTCTTCTAGGTAAAGTGAATAATGTGTTGCCTATTCTTCAAAACCAAAATTGAATAGCTAGTACTTTAATTAAAATTGAATTACTCATTAAAAAATGAATTTGATAACTATTTTATTACATTAACTCGTAGTTCTTATTATTGCGGAGGCAAATACAGCGTCTATTTTAAAAAATAAAATCTTCATTTATACATAATTAGTCTTAATAAAAAGATAAAAACAATAAGATTCAAACAGTCGTAGTTATAAATATTTTTAAAATTCAACGACTGTACGTGCCAAGATCACGATTTTCTGATTTTAACGGTATTTTTAAATTTTTTTCAAGTTTCCAAATAAAGTCCTGAACTCCGTTTGAAAATCGTAAAATTCCCATAAGAAATAGCATAGGAGATTTTAGCTAAACAACACCCTTAAGAAGACTCTTTATGCAGAAAGAACGTTGCTGAAGTTAATAAACAGGCCCATGAAGAGAAATGTAAGTATAGAAATTGATTACATCAGAACTTGGTTGTGATACTAAAGATCATATACCTACTAACTGCAAAACTGACATAGTTTATGGGCCGATTGTCACCAAAAATCCCCAATAAGAAGTGTCGCCAGTCGCCACAAGCATATCTCAGTGAATAAGGTAGCTTGTCGAGTTGGGAGCAACGAAGAAAGGGATAAAACAAGTTTGCCCTTTGAGAGATATTAAAGGATTTTCGTATAATTTCTTCCTCTTCAATTTTGAACTAGTTTTTGAGATAATTGCAAAAATATTATAAAAAGTGTAATTTTAGAAATTCAAACCCAATTTTGGGGGTGTCTCCCGCTCGGAGAGCTGAAAACTTTTGCTATGATAATAAGGGCTACAAAAGAACTACACAATTGCGAAGGTTTTAGCTTTAGGCGATTTAGTCCCGGGTCCAATGCTAAATGCACTGTAGTAATTGTATTTTCAAGATTCTAAACATAGATATTTTGTTCTTCAATCGTTGGTTTTATCACTTTGATTTCGATTCGGCGTTTAAAGAAACATATAAATTGACACCTCATACTTCGACTTTCAACAAACTAAATTTTTGCTAAATTAGGGACACCTAAAAACAAGTTGCCACCCCCCAATTCATTAGGGACTCTTCGGATTCTGAAACTCCATTATGAATAGGAGATTTAACCAAAGTTTCGTGAACGCACTAATTTTTTTGTTGTTTCCTGTTCCAAAAGTTAATATTTTAAAAATTTCAGTACTTCCAGGTGGAGAAGTACAACGACTTGATTTTGTCGAACAATGAATATGATGACGTATCAAAAGTCTTGTATTTGTCGAACAACGAAAATGGTGGAGAATTACAACTGCTTGCCCTTGTTGGCCAATGAAAATTGTGACGTAACAACGGTATCTTTTGAGAAAGCTCGTCTGCAAGAAAGAACTGTCCTGAAGATGAGAACGGGGTCCACCACCTTGAAGAGAAATGTAAGAACTTAATAAAAATCAATTTTACAGCGAATTCTTTTAAATAATTAAAAATAAATTAAATTGTAACGAAATCTTCTTAAAGAACATCTGAGTAATTATTAAATGATTGTTTCAGATATGGAATGGTATAAGTAGGTGATGAAATCAACAATAAGGTAGGATTTTCTTCTATTGGTGTTGGTACAACACACAGGGCGATTTCTAAGTAAGTAGAAATAATTAAAGGGAAAGTCGGTTTGTTTATAAGAGGTATAGTTGAGGCCAAATAAAGTGGCGCATGATTCATCGCTACGTATGTTAAGAAAACGTGATTATTAGCGCAGTTTATAAAAATTTGTCAGTAAAAATTTGGTCATTTGGGAACCCAGGTTTCTAAAGTAAGGCAAAATTTAAAATTTTGCTCTCACCTTTTCAAATATGAGAATTTCCTATATGAACTACAATGTAGTTCACATTTTAAAAGTGACCATCCTGTATAATAGTATTGTTGACTTTGGCACCAATTTGTTTATTAATTAAGTGACTAGCAATAAACAAATTTAAAACGTGCAAAAAGGCGAATAAAAGAACAATTTGTAAACGAAATTTTACAACAATCGACATAAATAACTCAATCGAGTAACAAATCAAAATTGCAATCATAAAATCTCTCAATTAATTTTGCGTTCTGTTATAAAGCATTTTCTATGTCGTAACAAAAAGCAACCACTAAATGAAATTCCGAACATGAAAATAGAGTTGTAAAATATAATTTCAAGCAAAATTCTGTATCTCAATTTAATTTTCTTCCACATAAAGTTTCCACAATACCATTTTCATAACTCTTTAATAAAATCGTCTAAATTTATTGTTGATTTTTATTTGTTTACTTTTATGAAATATTAATAATAATTGATAATAAAGGAGCGCTTAAAAGTTTTTAAGTTTAAATTTTGTGTCTTTTCGCGTGGCTGTGTTGTGTGACGCGGTAATCTAAAGCAGAGTTAGAGAAACTTAATAAAGTTTAATCTCAATGGAACTCGCAAGGTTTAATTGCGGAAATGGAGATTAAAAACTTAAACAATGTGAATATTATTTTATATTGAAGCTATTTTATAAAAGCTCAAGTGATAATAACCATAATAGAACAATGTCGTTCAAAACTAATGAATAAATTTAATCAAATGGTTAGGTACTTATTGAAGTAATGTAAAAGAAATTCATTATTGCGGAAAATAAATATCTCAATGATAGATTTTTATTTTTAATTTAGAGATTTTACAAAACTCCACCAGGAGGCTTTAATGAGCTCCGCATGTTCAGTTCCTTTGAAATAAATCTTCTTCTAAGCACTGGAGAGAATAAAAAGGATCGGGAAAAGTTTCGGAAAAATAGATTTATTTAAGATATTGCTACAAAAACTTAAAATTCTTCAAAGTATTTGAGCGTCGATACACTTTTGTCAGCGACTTTTCCGCGACTTTTTCGAAGGCTCCCTGGTAGGATACGCGTGCGAGCTTCTTTGACGGTACTTAGGGTCCCATGGTGGTGTCTTTTGAGGGGGGATTTCGCTTTTGGGAATAGAAAAAAGTTGACTGGGGCCAAGTCGGGACTGTATGGGGGTTGAGGAATCGTCGCGACGTCGTTTAACGTTAAGTAGTCGGTCACCTTGAAGCAGGTGTGACTAAGCGCATTGTCGTGATGCATCGCTAAATTTTCAGTAATAATGGTGTGCACTGTCATCTTATGAATTCACCGACGGTATGAATTCGGTACTTCACGCATGCGTTTCACGTTGTCGTCGGTTCGTGACGTCGACGGCCGTCCAGCGCGGCGCTCATCCTCTATACTCTCTCGACCATCTTTGAAGAACTTGTGCTACTTGAAAACTGCAGTTTGTGACATGCTTTCATCCTTGAACACTTGGCAAATCATGTCCAACATCTTCGTACCCGATTTCCCCAGTCCAACACAAAAATTGTGGCGTACGGCTGTTCAATCGTCCGCTGCGTTTTGAGCTTGCACCGAGTCACTCGACAGGGGTCCACTAAAAGCTCGATTTAGTCTGAACAAACGCTCACAGGCCCGAACACGCTGCAACGTACAGTCACGTCAAGAAAATACTTTTTATACAAACCCTGTAGATGCAGTTTTTGTGGAAAAAAATGATGCTGCGATGTTCTTTGGAATGTGTTCATTTGGCATGTAATGCCTTTGCCTTTCAACGAAGATGAAAATGGTTCTGTCCATAGGTTTTGTTTTGTAAAATGGGCTTAGGATTGTTACCAGATACTAAAGAAAAAGAGGAGCTTATCTGTTGAAGCTCATGAAGGTTCTGCTATATGCCATGTGTCCTCAGGTATCAGGCAATCAGGCTATATTCTTTAACTGTCTTGATATCGAGAAGTCTTCGTTCTGTGTTCTAGGCCTTCTATATCTGTCTATCAGGGTTTGACTCTTCTGACCATACTCTTTTTGGTATGTTAGGATTGTTAGCCTTATATCGCTGTGCATATACAGCTGCTGTAATCAGGTTAATAGGTAATCGAGTTCAGGCCGTCTGCACAGGCCAAACCGAAAGGGAAGACGTGTGTGTGTGGACGGTCCAACTATAAAAAAGGTGACTATTATAGCTGTTGTACTTGCTCTTGGGAGCTTCGCTGAACTCCAATTTTTTGATTATTTGAACCAACGAGGCTTGGAGTTTTAAATATCCTTGAACTGAGTCCGAACTGATCTATACTTCGTCTGTGTTCATTTTTTTATGGACATTTAGCATCTTTGAATTTTTCTCTGGTTGTGGCGAATTTTGAAGTTCTCCAAGTTGATGCCTCACGAATAGTTAGGGAATTTCTAAGTCACTTTTGCTATTGCTTCATCATAGAAAGGCTGAATTCAAACTAAGAATTCCTTAGTATTTACAGTTCCATACTATAACGACTATAATCGTCCCTTAGGCTCTTACCTATGTAGCCATCGTCAAAAGTTGTTTTACACTTCTTGGCTTGGCTTATTGATCGGGGTACCAAACCTGCTTCCGACCACAGCGATTAGAGCCCCAATTACTGACCACGATTTAACTTTGAAATATTAATTATATATAATCCATAAGTTTTAAATAGGTATTTGAGTAGGTAGCCATGATTTTCAAACTTAAGTAATCAACAGTTTATTAATAGTTTTTGTATAGTTGCGTTAGTTTGCGTAAATTACGAGATTTGTTTGCTGTTTAATTTAGTGACAGGCCTATTAATTCAGAAACATTTCTAGACATTTGAAAAATTGACCAATATTTCTGTTACATTAGAAAATTCATAGTAGAATAAATATTTGAAGCGTAACCATCAGTTTAATATAAACAATGTCCCAGTCGGTTATAAATAGATCTTGGAACATTGACCAGAATTAGTATTGTTTCTTTAAAAGAATTAACGTTTAAGAGGGCTGTTCAGGAAAAAGTCACCAAGTGCTACATTTGGAGAACTGACTGGCCAGTTTATAGTAGGTATAGTCTGAAACTTATGAAAATAATAGGGTGGGGCCAATGAAAAATAGTAATAACAAACCTATTAATTATTTTTCTAAGATTTATTGATTATGTGTCATTACCTACCCTTCAAATTACACAAGGTGCTCCATCAAAATTCGAAAACGTTCGCAGTGCTCCATCGAAGAAAAAGTTTGGGAAACTCTGGTTTAGACTAATATTTAATTGTTTGTACATATCATCTGGTGATTGTCTAGTGGTACTGTCTGGACTGCGGAGGGAAGGGTCCCAGGTTATGATCCTGGACCCATTATATCAGCTTAGAGTTTTTTCGACCTCAAGTTGCTTTCATCCCTTGAAACTGGGTAGCCCTGTACCTATATAACTTCCTCTAATGGTAGTTCTTGGTCGTTTCAAATCGTGGCCTTTCTAGGGTTAAAGGGGGTGGGTATAAACCAGAAATGAACATTATAGTACAGAAAATTCTAAGAACAAAAACCCGTACATCGCTGTAATGAATCGTTCATAAGATCTTTCAAGTACAAATTAAAGCTTTCAAATAAAAATTCGTGACGTCATACGTCTACGGTCACAATAGCTTTAATAGCAGTTTATAAATTAATGTATGTACGAAAACTAAATCCCTGAGCAACCAGAGCAAATCTTGAAGCTCAAGACTACTGAGTAAAAAAATACCCCCTACTCTACCAGGAAAGGCCGTTTTAGCTAATGGATCGCAATTGATCATGACAACCAATAATAATGTAAACGCGATGGAAGTCTAAAATGGCACTTGCGTCACATTTTGTCCTGCAACGGTTGTCAAGACTCCTTCCTGATGTTTTATTTCTAAGCTTAAGACAGCATGGCGTCACAAATTTCGAATTAAAATGTGAGGTTTTCACAGTTGTTCTTAGATTTTTCTCTAGCATTTTTCAGTGAAGAATAGTTTGTTTTGCTTTACACCCCTTTACTTCCTGATAATTAAGAGGGGCGTGGCTTATGAATGAGACGTCACAAAAAGTGGTGGGGATTTCAAAGTTCTTCTCTACTTTTAGTTTCAATTTTTAGTACCGTGAAATGCTCATATCCGCTAGCGTTTCAAATGATCTTCAAAAATATTCAAATAATGTTAAACCATACGTTTACCTTTGATTGTGCACACTCTGTATATGTAAGCATAGAACTTATTTGAGTTATTTTCCACTGATAGGGAATTAATTTAATAAAATTTTCAATTTATATTTGGACAACAAAATTTTTAGTAAATTTCAATCATTAAATAATACGTTGTGCGTTTGACACAAAATTTGAAATATTTAATTAAGTACGATGGTTTATTCTTTTATATTGATTTATAAATAATGAAAATTAATTAAAATTACACTCACGAAAATTGCTTATTAATTCATACGAAAATAAACATTTTTTAACCTGGGGCAAATTAACAAAATATTTGTTCGTGTTGTTGTAGTCGTGCTGGTAGTGGGTACGTATCTGAAAACACTTAAACATAACAATCACAACTTTAATAATTTAAACATTTTAAAGTTGCCTTTAAGGCAAACCAATAGCGAGTTTATAAAGATTTTTTTTAAATGACTCAGATGTACTTCAACCAAGAGCACTCTTCGTGGCGAATTCTGTAGTTAACGCGAACCATTGAACGATTAAGGACTACAATGTTTTCACCCTTATCATCCCCTGGTATAAAGTATTTATTGTCATGCAAACGAGCTGGGTTTTTGAATAAGTCCTTACGGCTATGTTTAATAGCTTAGCTCGTATTAAATTTTTAAATTGTTTAACATTCGTTCGACAAGGGAAGTTATTTTTTCATTTTTTCAATAATTGTTAGGTTTATTGTAAAAAAAATTAATTGTAGCCAATGAATTGAAAAAAAATAGCCTAAAGCAGTGCTTTTGAGGGATTAAAATTGATTTTTGTAAAGAGAAAGAAAAGCGCTAATAATAGAAATAAGCAGATGGAGTGGAAAATTATCGCGTTGTTAGCATCGGGGATAAGCTCTTGTAGATTATAGTGCCTATTCTCTATCTTCCATTAATTAAAGACTTGTCAAGCAAAGTGACTAATTCTTGACCCACAGCTGAGCTATATGAACTTATAGAGTTCCTTGCCAATTTCATCTTTACTTATTAAGCTACGGCTCTAAGATGATACAGGGTAGTAATCACGAAATCGCGACTCTCAATTTGGTGGATTTAACATGTAAAATTATACTTTTGGAATTTCTTGCTTCCCTAATTACTTAGAGCTACTACTTTAAATTTATCTAAATTTTTACAATATTTCTTTCAATATTACATCACGGGCCACTTTCCGGTAGCTCACCGGGCCATTCCAGCCCTGTTTTGAGCTGCATAGGCAAGCCGCACTGTATCTGTGTGTGCATCGCTCCTGTAAGCTCTTCTAACCTGGAATACTTTAAGATCAACAATCATTTTATGCTACAGAACTGACCGACGCCGACGTTTGAAGTTGCTGTTAGATTAGGATTTTGTGCGATTTGGGTTATCATCAGACCTAACCATATTTGATTAAACATTGCATACGCCGCGCCGTCACAAAAAGATAGGAGTTGAAGTAGTGTCTCGCTTTAGTTTGAAGATAATAAAATGGGGAGAACAAACGTTTAATTGAAAAAAATTACATTTTAGTTTAAAAACTTGATCTAAATTTTACCGGACGTCAGCGGCGTAAACAACAGGCTTGTAGTTGCTCCAGGATTGATAGGGCGCCAAAAACATTGTTCAGTTTGAAAATTCGTTATAAAATCAATTTGTGGACAAATAAAATGATTCATTAACGGGGCTAAGCAGGGGCCCACTCTGTATTTTGCGAGAGGGTCCATAAACTATTAGATACTCTACTGCCAGACGCCATCTTGTCTCAAAATGGAGCTAGAGCCTCAAGAATAATCGAGAACCTCGAGCTATTGATTTATAAAAATTATTTATGACAGCTAGAACAATAATACTTTTACGGGCTTCTATAGAGAATTTTCTGCTCTATAATTTTCATTAGAGGTAACATTACCATCAGACTACTCCTTAAGGAGCTAGAGCCTCAAAAGGCACAGTGAACTGTAGAATGTGGTTTAGAATGTAACATTTTACTCGAAATATTTCGTGTACCTCTCGGGACACTGTACATAATTCGCGTTTATTATCGTAGCCAAATTTGCCCCCTTTTAATCATTTACTTACATTCTATGGTTTTTAACAGTCGAGCTTAAATCTGGGACACCCTTGTTCTCATTACCAAATAATTACACTGTTGCGTGTAGGGGAAGCGACTCCAAGATGGGGTAGATTTGAGTCCAATTTTGTTGAACAGAAATCTGTATTAAAAATAATAAGGGTAGATTACGAAATAGATAGTTTAATAATTACGGTGGGGCAAGTGAAAAAATATTGTCTAAAATTCTCATAATTTAAATTTAATGCTTGATGAATGCGAACTAATGCGGAAATTAACTTTTTGACGCACTGTTTTTTTTTTTGGGACATTGTTGGAACATTTGCGAAAAGAAGAGCATTGTTTTTAAATTTTAAACAAATTATAAATTTTTCCATCACGTGTCGATCAAGGGTAGTTAACGAGAGAGAACTTAAAAGATTTGAAGTAATAATTGTCACTTCATAAATTGGCTCAATTTTATTTAAACATGTTTCGCGTCTGTATCTCGCTCTCTCTCTCTCGTGTAATAATGACGCTTTTTTTACAAAAATTTTTGTCTTTTTTCAAATAATAATTTTCCAACATGTAGTAGTTGTAAAACTTTTATACAAAAGTTACTTATTTCTTTTAACAAAATTTCATAAATTCTACATTTCGCGACACTTGTCAAAAGTATAGTGTAAGAGAAATAAATTTTTTTAAAAATAGGAAAAGTTGTCTTAGGAGAAAATATACTATTTTTCCTTAAAATGTAGATGTATAAATTCTTTTGAATTAAGCAATTTGAATACACGGGGATGATGATGTTCTTCACCACATGTTACAACCTCAAATCCGATAATAATGGTTTTCGCTGGTTACCAAATCGTTTTGAAGTATCAAAATTCCCCCAAGGCTTACTTGGGTACGGGTATTATAGCGATTGTCTGTAAAAGTCGTTCAAATATGTGCTTTTCTATTTTAAATTCTACTTATATTAAAGCCATATTAAAATGACAAATGTACTCGAGTGGTTTTTTAATCTGCATAATGCCTACAGTTACTTTATGGGGTATCTTAAAATAGTCTCCATTTCAAACGACGCGTGCTTAAATAAATTAATTGAAAATTTTTCATAATGTACAGGGTGGTTCGAAGATTGACATTTCTACTAGAAACTTAGGGTGATTATTGATTTCTGATGTAGTGTTTCGTCTGTTTGTCTTCGTTTCGAATAGCTACATAAATAGTAGAACTGTCTTGTAGTAAATAGGGAAAGCACTAGGAAGGAATAAGGAACTTAAAGCCTTCCACCACGTTTTTGAGACGCCAAAAACTACGCCTCTTATCAAGTAAATTTTGAGTATCAGATGTCAAAATGTAGATGTTCAGTCACTTCGATTAAGTGTAACCATGGTGTAACGGAGCGTTCAAAATTTCGAACCACCAAACATTCAAATAACAAATAAATAAAAGAGGCGTGGACTGTGACGTCATCACAAGTGGTTGGACGGCTCTAAGTGTCTCATTATTGACTATTGAAACTTGAGGTTTTGGAAAATGTTTTAATAAATTCCTCTAATTTCGAAGCGTCCTTCATGATACCATCATTCAAAACAAATTAAGGGCTTACCTTTCAGAAAGAGCCAACACAATTCTAACAGTTTTGTTCTTTCTCAGTTCGCTTTCAATGTTTGACTTTGAAGGCACCGACTATTAAGTGCAAAATCACACCTCTAACTTCATCCTCTCCTTATTACGACAGCTTAGGCATCTGTGTATTTAACTTCAAGGGTGGCGTGCCCTATAAAGGTAGATAAGGAGGTTAAAGCCTTTGTGTCTTTTCATTCGTTGGAAATCCAATTATACCAAACTATAAGCGTCTCGACTAACATCCAGTCCGCCGACAATCCATGACCGGTTGATAAATGGTTTGCCTGCCATGGACTTCTGGTCGGTCAATGGTTGCTTATACTCTCACTTATAAGGAAGGGTCATGACAGCCAATGATAATGTAAACTCGACGAAATGAATGAGTCATCCATGGTTTTCTAAAATGTCATTTGCGTCGCATTTTCTCTTAGACCACGGTTGCTAACCGTCCTTTCGGATGTTTTATATTCTAAGGTAGAGAGCTTACCTACCTTATTATAACGATTTTACCAAATTCTAATGAAATTAAACTGCTCTGATGCCCGAACGAGCCGTTTCTTGAGAATACGACGCGATGATTGTCAAAGTATAGGAACTCCCCGAGTGTGAATTTTTTACTCTCTATTGTAAGCGGTCCCCAGTTCGATCTGGCAATATTCAGCATATCTTTACACCTTTTTAATTACATCATGTGTTTCGTAGATCATGTCGTAGAAAGGAAGTTACAGATAGGTCTTTGCTTAATGTTTGGGACTCTATTGACTGGGACTTTGAATCTCGGTCGAGTAAATTTGACACTTGGTTAAAGTTAAACGAAGTTATAAGTAGGCGTTACAAGTAGGGTTGGTTAATTTGATAACCAGTTAGCAAAGTACCGACCCTATACTATATCTCCATGATGATAGTTTCCATTAGAAAAAAAGGACTGGATCACTGGATGAGGATGTAAATATGTAAATTCTTTAAAGACGGTTCTGTCTTTCAAAGACTCAATTTATGTAGAAAAAAAACGTTAATTTATAAATCGGAAGAAAGCGAATTTCCGTATAAACAAAATTAGTCAATAAAAGAGGAGGAAAATAATGAAAAATTTTTGTGATGAGTCAAGTTTACATCATTAGCGAAATTTGATGACTACTATTTCTAAAATGATTCGTGATACATTTAAAATATTTTAACGGGATGGGGCGAGGGGGTAAAAAAAGCTTTTTTGAAGTAGGCCAAAAAAGCAGATCTCTTAAATTATTTATGTACTTTTACTGGGGCATAATGAAGCCATAAATGTTCAACTCGCAACCTAAAGATGTTTCCAAACATATAAAATGCTGATCGTGCTTTAATATTTACAACAAACTGATCGATGCCGAAGGAATAAAGATTGGATATAAAACGTAAAAATTTGCTAAATGGAGTTAGTTATATGCGTTTTTTTTATTGAAAACTTTTAGCTCGTATTGGAATTGAGAGTTTTTCTCGATTTACTAAATTGCTGATAATTTTCTTATATTTTTTTTCTGAATTCTACGAGCGTTAATAAACTACACAAGTCGAGTTCTAATTAACAGAGCTGTAACTGCAAACTTTATTGTGCCTATAATTTTATTTTGTTTGCTACTGTAAATTACAATGCATGCGTACAGAGTGTTGCTGGAAATCCGAAACTCAATTCAGTTTAAAAAAACTGTAGATAGTACCATCAGTGAGTATGTAAATTGTTTGTATCGCAAGGAAGGTATTAATTAGATCCACTATTAGGTCTATCATTAGGTGCTTCATTACATCCACTATTAGGTCAATCTTTAGGTCCAGCATTAGGTCCATCATTAAATCCACCATTAGGTCCATGATTATGATTAGGTCCACCAGTAGACACACTATTAAAGCCATCACCATTAGGCCCATCTTGAGATCCATCATTAGCTGGATCTTAAGATCCACCATCAAGTCTCCGTGAGCCACCATTAAGCCCACCATTAGATCCATCTTTAGATCCATCTTTAGATCCAGCATTAGGTCTCCCATGACATCCACTATTAGGTCTATCGTTAGGTCCAGCATGAGGTCCATCATTAAATGAACCATTAGGTCCATTATTATTAAGTTTATTATTAGGTCCATGATTAGGTCCACCAGTAGACACACCATTAGGCCTATCTTTAGATCCATCATTAGGTTGATCTTTAGATCCACCATCAGGTCCTCCGTGGGCCCACCATTAAGCCCACCATTAGATCCATCTTTAGATCTAGCATGAGGTCCCCCATGACATCCACTATTAGGTCTATCGTTAGGTCCAGCATGAGGTCCATCATTAGGCCCATCTTTAGATCCACAATTAGATTGATCTTTAGATCCACCATCAGGTCCTCCGTGGGCCCACCATTAAGCCCACCATTAGATCCATCTTTAGATCTAGCATGAGGTCCCCCATGACATCCACTATTAGGTCTATCGTTAGGTCCAGCATGAGGTCCATCATTAGGCCCATCTTTAGATCCACAATTAGATTGATCTTTAGATCCACCATCAGGTCCTCCGTGGGCCCACCATTAAGCCCACCATTAGATCCATCTTTAGATCCAGCATGAGGTCCCCCATGACATCCACTATTAGGTCTATCGTTAGGTCCAGCATGAGGTCCATCATTAAATCCACCATTAGGTCCATTATTATTAAGTTTATTATTAGGTCCATGATTAGGTCCACCAGTAGACCCACCATTAAGGCCACCACCATTAGGCCATCTTTAGATCTCCCATTAGGTTGATCTTTAGATCCACCATCAGGTCCTCCGTGGGCCCATTATTATGCCCACCATTAGATCCAGCATTAGGTCTCCCATGACATCCACTATTAGGTCTATCGTTAGGTCCAGCATGAGCTCCATCATTAAATTCACCATTAGGTCTATTATTAAGTTTATTATTAGGTCCATGATTAGGTCCACCAGTAGACACACTATTAAGGCTACCACCAGAAGGCCCATCTTTAGATCTACCATTAGGTTGATCTTTAGATCCACCATCAGGTACTCCGTGGGCCCACCATTAAGCCCACCATTAGATCCATCTTTAGATCCAGCATGAGGTCCCCCATTACATCCACTATTAGGTCTATCGTTAGGTCCAGCATGAGGTCCATCATTAAATCCACCATTAGGTCCATTATTAATTTTATTATTAGGTCCATGATTAGGTCCACCAGTAGACACACCATTAAGGCCACCACCATTAGGCCCATCTTTAGATCCACAATTAGGTTGATCTTTAGATCCACCATCAGGTCCTCCGTGGGCACACCATTAAGCCCACCATTAGATCCATCTTTAGATCCAGCATGAGGTCCCCCATGACATCCACTATTAGGTCTATCGTTAGGTCCAGCATGAGGTCCATCATTAAATGAACCATTAGGTCCATTATTATTAAGTTTATTATTAGGTCCATGATTAGGTCCACCAGTAGACACACCATTAAGGCCACCACCATTAGGCCCATCTTTAGATCCACAATTAGGTTGATCTTTAGATCCACCATCAGGTACTCCGTGGGCCCACCATTAAGCCCACCATTAGATCCATCTTTAGATCCAGCATGAGGTCCCCCATTACATCCACTATTAGGTCTATCGTTAGGTCCAGCATGAGGTCCATCATTAAATCCACCATTAGGTCCATTATTAATTTTATTATTAGGTCCATGATTAGGTCCACCAGTAGACACACCATTAAGGCCACCACCATTAGGCCCATCTTTAGATCCACAATTAGGTTGATCTTTAGATCCACCATCAGGTCCTCCGTGGGTACACCATTAAGCCCACCATTAGATCCATCTTTAGATCCAGCATGAGGTCCCCCATGACATCCACTATTAGGTCTATCGTTAGGTCCAGCATGAGGTCCATCATTAAATTAGGTCCATTATTATTAAGTTTATTATTAGGTCCATGATTAGGTCCACCAGTAGACACACCATTAAGGCCACCACCATTAGGCCCATCTTTAGATCTACCATTAGGTTGATCTTTAGATCCACCATCAGGTCCTTCGTGGGCCCACCATTAAGCCCACCATTAGATCCATCTTTAGATCCAGCATTAGGTCTCCCATGACATCGACTATTAGGTCTATCGTTAGGTCCAGCATGAGGTCCATCATTAAATCCACCATTAGGTCCATTATTATTAAGTTTATTATTAGGTCCATGATTAGGTCCACCAGTAGACACACCATTAAGGCCACCACCATTAGGCCCATCTTTAGATCTACCATTAGGTTGATCTTTAGATCCACCATCAGGTCCTCCGTGGGCCCACCATTAAGCCCACCATTAGATCCATCTTTAGATCCAGCATTAGGTCTCCCATGACATCCACTATTAGGTCTATCGTTAGGTCCAGCATGAGGTCCATCATTAAATTCACCATTAGGTCTATTATTAAGTTTATTATTAGGTCCATGATTAGGTCCACCAGTAGACACACTATTAAGGCTACATCCAGAAGGCCCATCTTTAGATCCATCATTAGGTTGATCTTTAGATCCACCATCAGGTCCTCCGTGGGACCACTATTAAGCCCACCATTAGATCAATCTTTAGATCCAGCATTAGGTCCTCCATGACATCCACTATTAGGTCTATCGTTAGATCCAGCATTAGGTGCATCTTTGAATCCACCATTAGGTCCATTATTAAGTTTATTATTAGGTCCATGGTAAGGTCCACCAGTGGACACACTATTAAGCCTACTACTATTAGGTCCATCTTTAGATCCACCGTTAGGTTCATCTTTACATCTACAATCAGGTCCTCCATTGCATCCACTATTAGGTCAATGATTAAGTCAAACAGTGGGCCCACCATTAAGTCAAACATTAGGTCCATCTTTAGATCCAGCATTAGATTTTCCATTACATCCACTATTAGGTCTATCGTTAGATCCAGCATTAGGTGCATCATTGAATCCATCATTAGGTCCATTATTAAGTTTATTATTAGGTCCATGGTAAGGTCCACCAGTAGACACACTATTAAGGCCACTACCATGAGGTCCATCTTTAGATCCACCGTTAGGTTCATCTTTAGATCCACAATCAGGTCCTCCATTACATCCACTATTAGGTCCATGATTAAGCCAAACAGTGGAGCCACCCTTAAGCCCACCATTAGTTCCACTATTAGGTTTCGTACTGGGCAGAGAGCTTACTCTTTCCTGAGCAGCACGGAGTCCACAGTGTCTTCTTACATTTGTGATTTTACTGATGACCTTTTTCTCTTCTGGGCACGGTTTTGAGGAAAGGTTTTTAAAGAGGTATAGATGTTTTAAGAAAAACCTAGGACTCGTTTTAAATTTTCTTTTGAGCCTCGTTAGCCACTTAAATTTCCACTACTTTAAGGAGTCATTCACTGAAGTAATTTAAAATAAATACAAGACAAATGCCTTTGTTATACAGTTTAGCAAATTAATGAGAAACTCGAAATTACGTTTGATTTATAAAAAAGAAATAAAACGAACGTTAATTTAAGGTGGCTTGTATTGTTTGGAAATAACCGTTTATGTTAATTTAATGTTAGCGTTTAAGAGCTTACACTGGTTATGTTGTTTATGTACCATTAATGAACATGCACCTACATGAGTCTGAAATTTACTCCTTAATTTGATTCAAGAACAAGGATAAATAACAACAAATTAATTACTTCTAATTAACGAAATTTACAAATCGCGAAGAAAATAATCGTTTATTTAAAAAACAAACTCTGACGTACAACAGGTACAGGGTGTCTCTAATTTTGAAATTAATAAACATAGAAAAATAGTTACATGGCCGTAAGGACATCCTTCTTTTCTAATATATCAAAGACGTATCATCCAACCTCCCCTTTGAAATGTTTTGGTGAGATTTTAGTTTTTGTTGGAGCACCCTGTACAATGAGGTTGTGACGTTTAGTTCGACTCATTAAATAAAAAAGTACCCCCTACTCTACCAGGAAAGAGCCAATTAGCTAATAATATGGATCACAATGGACGAAAAAATATAGCGATTTCCGGTCAATTTCTCCAATAGAAATGGTGCTTAAACTCCCACTTATAAAGAACGGTTGCTAACCCTCCTTCCGGATGTTTTATATTCTGAAGTTCGACTAAACTTGAGTTCCAATTTCTTTTCTTCTTTTTCTTTCAGTGCTACTACAATTTGGGATGGGTTTTGGTCAACTTGATGACATTCTTCCAATTCGTACACTACGATTTGGGTACCTAAGATCAGTCGCACTTTAATTCCATATTTCAGTCTTGGACGTTCAGCGACCTTTCCCCACCTGTCTCTCGCTCCCACACCAGTTTCGTGAATCGGCTATCCGGTTATCTTTAGGTCTTTAGGTTATCGATTTTCGTATTGTATAGCAACTGGGCTTGCCAGTTTTGATTTTGCTATTCATTTCTTCCTTGTTGGCTTTAATGGTTGATTCCAACAATGGGCTCTTTCAAAGTTGTAATTTCTAAAATTGTACAGGATTATTTTCGAAATCTGTGACAATTTAAAATATTTTTTGTGTCATGCAACTTTCGAATTATGCCGGAAGCCGATAGCAATTCCATTAGTTTGCTCCACAGCACACTTTTGAAGAAAAATGATAAAAGTTTACGTCTTTGACTGACCTATATTTAGTGGTGACTTTATCTTAAACTCCATATATCTGTTAACTTAATTAATTTTGCAAAAGTAAATTAGAAGAATTGTTGAGCACATTTGTCATTTTGAGAAACGTTTTGGCAAAAGTCCAGTAATTCTAATAGCCACGTTCTAATTAAAATACCATTTTCGTAATTTTTGTTTTTTTCGTTATTTACCAAAAATTTTAATTTTAAAAATACATCTAAAAGATCCGATGACCACACATAGATAATATGTTAATTTATAAAAAATTACATCTTTTGAAATCCTTTAAGCTGTTAGCTGTGGACTTGTGTCATTAATAATAATTTTTGTCAGGAAAAATTTTTTCCTTTATTTATTCTGTTGTTTTGGCTAATTTAGTGGGGGTCCTTTCGTTTAAAACTTTTATTCCGACGTCTCTTTATTTTATTTATATTTGTTTAGAAGCCAAATTTCTTTGGTAAATTCTCTCGAGTATTTTACATTTATTTAAGACAAGCGAGTAACAAATGATGAAATAAAACGATAAGTTTTTGTGAAGTAAAATTAATGAATTTGTTCAACTATGTTGCTCTATTCTCTTGTTGCTAAGTAAACATTTTTCCTATACATAAATACAATGGAAAGCTATCAATTTTTCGTGCTTTTTTCTTCTTTTTCTTTACTAAAAGGCGTCGTACTTGCAATAACAACAACAGCTCCAACAACAAAAAACTGTTCAAGTTGTACAGAATAAAATGAACGATGAAGTGCATTTGGTTTCTCTTTTTTTTTCGTACGTGATATTTCTAACATACAGGGTCTTATAAAAGGTATTTTTGGGCTCCTATTTTAATTTTAATTTTAGAATATTTAGGATGGTCCAGAAATATTTAGGAGGATTGCCTTAAGTTTACGTAAATCCAGCACCCTGTATGGTTTTGCATTTTTAAGTATTCCATGGTGTAAAGAAAATATTGACGAGTTTCCCAAATGTTTCTGGAACATTCTGTACATTGCTTGTCCTGCT
This sequence comes from Malthinus seriepunctatus, assembly GCA_963924605.1. Taxonomy (NCBI): domain Eukaryota; kingdom Metazoa; phylum Arthropoda; class Insecta; order Coleoptera; family Cantharidae; genus Malthinus; species Malthinus seriepunctatus. The sequence continues at coordinate 5,255,666 of OZ004600.1, forward strand.
TTCGCAGGGCGAAATCTCTAACTATAATAGGAACCACCATATCGAGCTCGGAATTACTGTAAAACGAATTATTTTTCCAATTTTTTCTTCCCTCACTGTCTGTCGCCTGGCAGGCCAAACCGGAAGGCAAGGCCTGTGTGTGTGAACAGGCCTTTATAGCCTGTGCCACACACAGGCTTGGCCTGTGCAGGCCGCCTGCACAGGTCAAACCAGAGAGTGTGAACATAGTTTAGGCGGTCTGCACAGGCTAAACCGAGCCGTCTGGACAGCGTTAAAGCCTCGGTTCAGCCCAAACAGAAAGGCAAGGTCTCTGTGTGTGGACCGGCCTTTGGGCCCTTTTTCAGTCTGTGTAGAAATTTTCAACTAAATCTAAGATTTAAAACCGATTTTGATTCTCACGTGGCCTTAAATAGTCCAGAGAACGCCCCCCATTACCTACTTGAAATTGTGCAACTGGAAAATTGTAGTGCTGACACCTCAAACTGAAATGTTTGAAACTTTTAATTCAAAAACCAATTATTATTACTAAAAGGTCGCCCAAAATATAAAATCTTGACTCTCTGCTTATTTAAAGTTGAACTTCGCGTATGATTCATTCCTTGTAGTACACTTCGTGACTTATATGAATCATGAAGAGCGTCGTAAAAATTATTTTAAATTGAACACACAATGAAAATGTCATAGTAAGTTGAGGGGATTTTAAAACGTCGAAGAAGAAAAAAATATTTCGACTTATTTTTGTTAAAAACACTTTCGATTTTCCGTTCCAAGTATTTGAGCAAAGTTAACGCAACGGGTAGTGACAATTTCATTTTCCTACACATTCAACCCCGTTCGTATATATCGAAAGGCCGCTCTTTATTATGGCTGGTGGATGGGGATTTTTAAGCACTCGTGAAATGTCTCCTTGATATTTCCTGTTTTGACATATTTAAATTCGTGTTCACGGATCACTAGATTTCTGTCACGGTTTTAACAAGTTTGCAGTTTTCGTTGTAGGCGATATACAAAACGACGTGTTTTAACAAGGGAAAAATAATTTAATTTATATTTTATGCAACATGATTGGTGCTAATTGGTTATATTCGGTTTGTTCTGTAATATAAAACGTTATTTTTCAATTTCAATACTCGTTTAGGATTTAAAATACGTATTATGACCTATTGTAATAAGAAAGCGAAGCGAATCTTTTACCTTTGCCGTAAAGCTATACGTAGAACTCTTATAGGTACACTGATTTAAGATTTTAAACTTAATCTTCTTAAGAGACATTATATAAATTTAATGATTTCTTTTAAATCAGTAAATTATTAAAATAACGGATTTTTATAATGATGGGATTGCTGTCGAAGTCAGTGTTTCTCAAAAGGTGCCGCGGCACATTAGGGTGCCGCGAACATTTCCAGGTGTGACCCAAAATCTTAAAAATTAAACTTAAGGCTCTTAGATAGAGCCCAGTTAAAATTTCCTTACGTTAGAATGCACAGGGTGTTAAAAATAAAATACCGATAACTAGAAATGAAGATTTTCTAAAAATTGACCTTTGCACCCTGATGTAAAAAATTACTACAGTCTCAAAAGTAACTTTTAAGAGAAAATATTTTAAACAAGTTTACACGAAGGTTCTTAGATATCTCAGATAAAATTTCATTATGTTAAAATGTAGTACAGGCTGTTTCAAATTAATTTCTGAATATCGAGAACTAAAAATGAAGATTTTCTAAAAATTGGCCTTTGCACTTTGATGTAAAAAATCACTACAGTCTCAAAAGTAACTTTTCAGAAAAAATATTTTTAACAAGTTTACACTAAGGTTATTAGATAATTTCTGAATATCGAGAAATAGAAATGAAGATTTTTTTTAAAATTGACCTTTGCACTTTGATGTAAAAAATCACTAGTCTCAAACGTAACTTAAAAAAAAATATTTGAAACAAGTTTACACTAATGCCCGTTTTCACCGACGATTCTTAAAGTTAGACATTGCTTAATCTGACATTAGCATTTTTTAAGTTGAAATTGCTCTTCACCACGTTTCACCACGCGCACCAGGGTTCCTAAATAAGATAAACAAAGGTATTCATATAGCGATATCGTAATGGTTATTAATTTTTTTGCCTCGGGTTAGAAGTTGTCTTAGCGTTAGGCAGTTCTTAAGTAGGCAATTGCTTAGGAACCGTCGGTGAAAACGGGCATTAGGCTCTTAGATATCTCAGAAAAAATTTCGATGTGTTAGAATGGTTGTACAGGCTGTTTCAAATTAATTTCTGAATATCGAGAACTAGAAATGAAGATTTTCTAAAAATTGGCCTTTGCACTTTGATGTAAAAAATCACCACAGTCTCAAAAGTAACTTTTAAGAAAAAAATATTTTAAACAAGTTTACACTAAGGTTCTTAGATATCCCAGATAAAATTTCATTATGTTAGAATGTAGTACAGGCTCTTTCAAATTAATTTCTGAATATCGAGAAATAGAAATGAAGATTTTTTTTAAAATTGACCTTTGCACTTTGATGTAAAAAATCACTACAGTCTCAAACGTAACTTAAAAAAAATATTTGAAACAAGTTTACACTAAGGCTCTTAGATATCTCAGAAAAAATTTGGTTGTGTTAGAATGGTTCTACAGGCTGTTTCAAATTAATTTCTGAATATCGAGAACTAGAAATGAAGATTTTCTAAAAATTGGCCTTTGCACTTTGATGTAAAAAATCACCACAGTCTCAAAAGTAACTTTTAAGAAAAAAATATTTTAAACAAGTTTACACTAAGGTTCTTAGATATCCCAGATAAAATTTCATTATGTTAGAATGTAGTACAGGCTGTTTCAAATTAATTTCTGAATATCGAGAAATAGAAATGAAGATTTTTCTTAAAATTGACCTTTGCACTTTGATGTAAAAAATCACTACAGTCTCAAACGTAACTTAAAAAAAAATATTTGAAACAAATGTACACTAAGGCTCTTAGATATCTCAGAAAAAATTTCGTTGTGTTAGAATGGTAGTACAGGCTGTTTTCAAATAATTTCTGAATATCGAGAACTAGAAATGAAGATTTTCTAAAAATTGGCCTTTGCACTTTGATGTAAAAAATCACTACAGTTTCAAAAGTAACTTTTAAGAAAAAATATTTTAAACAAGTTTTCACTAAGGTTCTTAGATATCCCAGATAAAATTTCACTATGTTAGAATGTAGTACAGGCTGTTTCAAATTAATTTCTGAATATCGAGAACTAGAAATGAAGATTTTCTAAAAATTGGCCTTTGCACTTTGATGTAAAAAATCACCACAGTCTCAAAAGTAACTTTTAAGAAAAAAATATTTTAAACAAGTTTACACTAAGGTTCTTAGATATCCCAGATAAAATTTCATTATGTTAGAATGTAGTACAGGCTGTTTCAAATTAATTTCTGAATATCGAGAAATAGAAATGAAGATTTTTTTTAAAATTGACCTTTGCACTTTGATGTAAAAAAATCACTACAGTCTCAAACGTAACTTAAAAAAAAATATTTGAAACAAGTTTACACTAAGGCTCTTAGATATCTCAGAAAAAATTTCGTTGTGTTAGAATGGTAGTACAGGCTGTTTCAAATAATTTCTGAATATCGAGAACTAGAAATCAAGATTTTCTACAAATTGGCCTTTGCACTTTGATGTAAAAAATCACTACAGTCTCAAAAGTAATTTTTCAGAAAAAACATTTTAAACAAGTTTACACTAAGGTTCTTAGATATCTCAGATAAAATTTCATTATATTAGAATGTAGTACAGGCGTTTCAAATTAATTTCTGAATATCGAGAACTAGAAATGAAGATTTTCTAAAAATTGGCCTTTGCACTTTGATGTAAAAAATCACCACAGTCTCAAAAGTAACTTTTAAGAAACAAATATTTTAAACAAGTTTACACTAAGGTTCTTAGATATCCCAGATAAAATTTCATTATGTTAGAATGTAGTACAGGCTGTTTTAAATTTGTTTCTGAATATCGAGAACTAGAAATGAAGATTTTCTAAAAATTGGCCTTTGCACTTTGATGTAAAAAATCACCACAGTCTCAAAAGTAACTTTTAAGAAAAAATATTTTAAACAAGTTTTCACTAAGGTTCTTAGATATCCCAGATAAAATTTCACTATGTTAGAATGTAGTACAGGCTGTTTCAAATTAATTTCTGAATATCGACAACTAGAAATGAAGATTTTCTAAAAATCGGCTTTTGCACTTTGATGTAAAAAATCACCACAGTCTCAAAAGTAATTTTTCAGAAAAAATATTTTAAACAAGTTTACACTAAGGTTCTTAGATATCTCAGATGAAATTTCATTATGTTAGAATGTAGTACAGGCTGTTTCAAATTAATTTCTGAATATCGAGAACTAGAAATGAAGATTTTCTAAAAATTGGCCTTTGCACTTTGATGTAAAAAATCACTACAGTTTCAAAAGTAACTTTTAAGAAAATATTTTAAACAAGTTTTTACTAAGGTTCTTAGATATCCCAGATAAAATTTCATTATGTTAGAATGTAGTACAGGCTGTTTCAAATTAATTTCTGAATATCGAGAACTAGAAATGAAGATTTTCTAAAAATTGGACTTTGCACTTTGATGTAAAAAATCACTACAGTCTCAAAAGTAACTTTTAAGAAAAAAATATTTTAAACAAGTTTACACTAGGGTTCTTAGATATCCCAGATAAAATTTCATTATATTAGAATGTAGTACAGGCTGTTTCAAATTAATTTCTGAATATCAAGAACTAGAAATGAAGATTTTCTAAAAATTGGGCTTTGCACTTTGATATAAAAAATCACTACAGTTTCAAAAGTAACTTTTAAGAAAAAATATTTTAAACAAGTTTTCACTAAGGTTCTTAGAGATCCCAGATGAAATTTCATTATGTTAGAATGTAGTACAGGCTGTTTCAAATTAATTTCTGAATATCGAGAACTAGAAATGAAGATTTTCTAAAAATTGGCCTTTGTACTTTGATGTAAAAAATCACTACAGTCTCAAAAGTAACTTTTCAGAAAAAATATTTTAAAAAAGTTTACACTAAGGTTCTTAGATATCTCAGATAAAATTTCATTATGTTAGAATGTAGTACAGGCTGTTTCAAATTAATTTCTGAATATCGAGAACTAGAAATGAAGATTTTCTAAAAATTGGCCTTTGCACTTTGATGTAAAAAATCACCACAGTCTCAAAAGTAACTTTTAAGAAAAAAATATTTTAAACAAGTTTACACTAAGGTTCTTAGATATCCCAGATAAAATTTCATTATGTTAGAATGTAGTACAGGCTGTTTCAAATTAATTTCTGAATATCGAGAACTAGAAATAAAGATTTTCTAAAAATTGGCCTTTGCATCCTGTTATAAAAAATCACTACAGTCTCAAAAGTAACTTTTAAGAAAAAATATTTTAAACAAGTTTACACTAAGGCTCTTAGATATCTCAGATAAAATTTCATTATGTTAGAATGTAGTACAGGCTGTTTCAAATTAATTTCTGAATATCGAGAACTAGAAATGAAGATTTTCTAAAAATTGGCCTTTGCACTTTGATGTAAAAAATCACCACAGTCTCAAAAGTAACTTTTAAGAAAAACTATATTTTAAACAAGTTTACACTAAGGTTCTTAGATATCCCAGATAAAATTTCATTATGTTAGAATGTAGTACAGGCTGTTTCAAATTAATTTCTGAATATCGAGAACTAGAAATGAAGATTTTCTAAAAATTGGCCTTTGCACTTTGATGTAAAAAATCACTACAGTCTCAAAAGTCACTTTTAAGAAAAAATATTTTAAAAAAGTTTACACTAAGGTTCTTAGATATCTCAGATAAAATTTCATTATGTTAGAATGTAGTACAGGCTGTTTCAAATTAATTTCTGAATATCGAGAACTAGAAATGAAGATTTTCTAAAAATTGGCCTTTGCACTTTGATGTAAAAAATCACTACAGTCTCAAAAGTAACTTTTCAGAAAAAATATTTTAAAAAAGTTTACACTAAGGTTCTTAGATATCTCAGATAAAATTTCATTATGTTAGAATGTAGTACAGGCTGTTTCAAATTAATTTCTGAATATCGAGAACTAGAAATGAAGGTTTTCTAAAAATTGGCCTTTGCACTTTGATGTAAAAAATCACTACAGTCTCAAAAGTAACTTTTCAGAAAAAATATTTTAAAAAAGTTTACACTAAGGTTCTTAGATATCTCAGATAAAATTTCATTATGTTAGAATGTAGTACAGGCTGTTTCAAATTAATTTCTGAATATCGAGAACTAGAAATGAAGATTTTCTAAAAATTGGCCTTTGCACTTTGATGTAAAAAATCACTACAGTCTCAAAAGTAACTTTTCAGAAAAAATATTTTAAAAAAGTTTACACTAAGGTTCTTAGATATCTCAGATAAAATTTCATTATGTTAGAATGTAGTACAGGCTGTTTCAAATTAATTTCTGAATATCGAGAACTAGAAATGAAGGTTTTCTAAAAATTGGCCTTTGCACTTTGATGTAAAAAATCACTACAGTCTCAAAAGTAACTTTTCAGAAAAAATATTTTAAAAAAGTTTACACTAAGGTTCTTAGATATCTCAGATAAAATTTCATTATGTTAGAATGTAGTACAGGCTGTTTCAAATTAATTTCTGAATATCGAGAACTAGAAATGAAGATTTTCTAAAAATTGGCCTTTGCACTTTGATGTAAAAAATCACTACAGTCTCAAAAGTAACTTTTCAGAAAAAATATTTTAAAAAAGTTTACACTAAGGTTCTTAGATATCTCAGTTAAAATTTCATTATGGTAGAATGTAGTACAGGCTCTTTCAAATTAATTTCTGAATATCGAGAACTAGAAATGAAGATTTTCTAAAAATTGGCCTTTGCACACTGATGTAAAAAATCACTACAGTCTCAAAAGTAACTTTTCAGAAAAAATATTTTAAAAAAGTTTACACTAAGGTTCTTAGATATCTCAGATAAAATTTCATTATGGTAGAATGTAGTACAGGCTCTTTCAAATTAATTTCTGAATATCGAGAACTAGAAATAAAGATTTTCTAAAAATTGGCCTTTGCACCCTGATATAAAAAAGCACCACAGTCTCAAAAGTAACTTTTAAGAAAAACTATTTTAAACACGTTTACACGAAGGCTCTTAGATATCTCGGATAAAATTTCATTATGTTAGAATGTACCAGGCGTTTAATATTAATTTCTAAGTATCAAAAACTAGAAATAAAGATTTTCTAAAAATTTGCCTTTGCACCCTGATGTAAAAAATCACGTTAGAATCTACAGGGCGTTTCAACTTAATTTATAAATATTAGGAACTAGAAATGAAGATTTTAAAATAATTTACCTTTGCGGTGTTTAAAAAAATAGTACAGTATCTTAAGAAATTTTTCAAAAAAAATATTGTAAACACGAGTACATGAAGGCTCTTAGATATTTCAGTTAAAATTTCATTAAGTTACAGCGTTTCTCGTAGTGATGTTCACCTTGGCGTGGTGATAATGCTTGTGCGCACCCCATAGATCCAGAGAGCTACTATTAGTTGGGTAAAACGTAAAAGTGAGTACATCAAATAATATTTTAGTTTTAATGTGAGTTTGAGAGCGTTATAATTTTGCAATTTTCAAGTTTCTCGAGTAGTCAAGAGCTCTTCTAAATTGCGTGGTTGTGGTGTTTTTGTTCCCAAGACAAAATGTTGTTTAAAATTATGCACTTATGGTTCGTTACAACCTACAATTGTTAGTCGAGAGAGATAGTTTTATTGGAATCGCTACATAAACCGTTTTATAAAGCATTGTCGTACACGTACCTACATATTGTAGAAAATTTTAACAAAATAGATGAAATCTTAGAAAATTTCAAATTTACATTACATTGTTTACATTCCGTGCCTAGTTATAATATTATCTATTATAATAATACACATTTTTGTACTAAATTTAATATTAATGTTGGAAGATAAACTTTAGTATTATTTTATAGATGTTAAAATCGTTATAAAAGTTGACGTATGTCAAAATATAAAGTTGAACATAAAAGAGTGAAAAGCTGTGATTTAAAATCTAAATCTGGGAAAATTTGCGAATTTTGCGTTTTATTGTAATACCAAAATAACACAAAGCAATTTATTTTCCAAAAAATATTTTTACATTTTGCTATAACCAAACAACAAAGGTTGCCCAATTATCTACAGCAGAACTGGTCGGGTGAATAAGAAGTTTTCAGAAAAATATTTTTTAATTTTCCACATCACTCCTAGCTTATTCTAATTCAATCAGAAATATTTTAATTTGTTAGCCTTTGTGTAAATAGCCTCTGGGTCACTGTGTCTTACACAAAAATAATTATTTTCTTCACCAATCGAACGAACGATTTTTTATTCTGTTATGTTGTGTTTGATAGTCGTTCGTGTAATGTATTTTCGTTTTAGGCTACGAAGCTGTTTATATGAATCTTTTCACTGTATCTGCAGAACTGCAGATACCAACTGCAGAACCAATAGCTACACCTAAGGAAAATGAAGAAATTAATAAACATTTTAGTTTTTTAAATTAAATGAAAATTATTCAAACAAATGCAGTTTAAGTTGGTACTACTAGAAAGCTTTTTTAATGGCTTTCCAATGATGTATCACAAGTTGGGGCTGCTATTTAAGATTTTTTTAATTGCGGTGGCTTTTTAAATTGACACACTGTATGTAAAAAATATTAATTTATCAGCTACAGTTGGTCGGGCGTCCAACTCGATCGATTTCTTCTTTAGGAACTTTCCCGAAGAGTTAATCTCTAAATTTTTATCAATTATCACTCAATTAGAAGCGTCAGTGAACATCCGATCAGAGGCTTTCAAGTTGTACCTTCTACTAAATTTTACGGTTTGCAATTTAGTAATATTATAAAATGCTCTTTAGTAACAATATTTTCACAAAATATAAATTTTCATTTTATACAGTCATGGAAATTCTTATTTTAACGAAAAAAGTGAAGCTCTTTATAATGCCAATTTTAGCAACTTGTAAGCTTCTTACTCGAAATAATCAGCTTCCCTCGCCAACTCGTTTTCCAAAAGAGTTATTTTTATATAACATTTCATGTTTTCGTTTGTTTTATATCCGTTTTATTACCACCTACCTCTTATTTTTGTAAGCGAGAACAAGTCAATTACGTACAATGTGAAATTTTTCCAATACCGTTTTTTTCGATACTCACACAACGAGTAATTTAAAAATCGAATACTCTATTAAAGGTCGTCAATAAAAGGCACTAGTGGAAAAAAAGTGAAAAAAATAGTATTTTTTACAACATGAGATGAAACATACGTTTTTTTCGTGAGATAGAATTTAATTCACAAGCCCCGTAGGGGCGAGTGAATTAATCTTTCGAACGAAAAAAACGGATTTCATCTCGAGTCGTAAATGCTATTTTTTCTACGACGATAATTAGTACATTTTAAAAAAATAATTCTTTTTACTAAAATGTGAACCGACCACAAAAAAACTGGTTTCACCTCATGTTGTAAATAACATCTGCTTGTAATAACACTTTTTCTCACTAGAGACGAAAATGCTATTTTCGTAACGAGTAAGTGATGACGAAATGCTTAGTTTCACATATGGGAGTAGAAAAAAAACGTTTTTATTTCTCTCGAGAGTTTGCACGTAAGCTCATATAGAAATGTAAAGCTGTCACTTGCATGGTTGGCAATATTGCTGGAACTCGTATCCTGGTTGTGTATTATAGAAAGGTGCTAGATTGACAGTAGACAAAATTGGAAAGTTTTTGTACGAACTTCAACCACATATGACATATGAAATGAAACTTTTATAATGTACAGTTGAAGTTTAATGACTGTAAAAAGTACATTAATGGGTAGTTAAATAGTAGTTTTAACAACCACCAATTTTTGGCTCTTCGAACCATTTCAATTTTCTTTTCTTTTTTATATTGGCAGCCCAAGCTGCCCACGTAACCGCAGGATGCACTCTTAATTTCTTTCTCAGCACATTTTCTTTTAATCGAAGATTGTGCGTTCCTATGGCCTTATAAATACTCAAGTCGTACATCGGATGTACCTATAAAAGAAAATTAGTGGATTAGTATCGAAAAATGTTTTTGCGACAAATAATAAATTGAACGCAATTGTTATATTTTTCCCGAGCTTATTTATCAACGCGAATTTGTCTCCGTAGCAGAAGGTTATTATTTATATTTTCTTTCAGCGTTAAACTGAAATACAACTGAAGGAAGAATCATATTTATTACACTGCTCCAGATATTTACCTTTCTAATAACAAAACATAAAGGAAAATATCATTTAGGAGGAAAAAAAAGAAAAATAAGGAAAGTTGTGGGTGATTGAGTACACAAAATTTTTATACCGGGCGTTTTTATATTTCTTTTATTTGTTTGGTTTTTATTTTAGAGTTTGTGACACCGGAAACCGGGTGTTGCATTAAATCTCCCTTAAGCGTCGCTCAGACGGAGACGGGTGGGTTCGAAGCCACAATAAAACACAGATATGGTGGAAACTAAATAAAGTATTTATTAAATACGAGTAAAAAAATAATAATTCTAAGTACCTCAAAGGTACAAGTACAAAACGAAAAAACCTCTCTTAGGAAAAAATATTATCTATAAATGAACTACTATTAACGAAATACGAATCTCTTCTGTTATGACTCGGATACTGTTCTTCCAGACCACTAGTCCTCGTCTCGAGATTCAACCGGTTCTCTAAGAGAGATCACTAGGGCTAGAAAACTCCAGATGCTCTTTCCTACCAGATCGCTCCTGAGAAAGAGATATTAGACCTAATAAAAAGAGAATGTTCACACACCAGATCACTAGTGCTCTCTTTAAGATCTAAATTGGTCCTCTAAGAGAGATCAATAGACCCGATGAGATACCTGAGGGCAGAGAGGGGATTTCTTTTTCTATAACAATAGTCATCTCTTTGAGATCCAAATTGGTTCTCTAAGAGAAATCACTAGGGCTAGAAAACTCCAGACGCACTTTCCTACCAGATCACTCCTGATAAAGAGATATATTAGACCTAATGAAAAGAGAATGTTCACACCAGATCACTAGTGCTCTCTTTAAGATCTAAATTGATCCTCTAAGAGAGATCAATAGACCCGATGAGACACCTGAGGGCAGAGAGGGGATTTCTTCTTCTATAACAATAGTCATCTCTTTGAGATCCAAATTGGTTCTCTAAGAGAAATCACTAGGGCTAGAAAACTCCAGACGCACTTTCCTACCAGATCACTCCTGATAAAGAGATATTAGACCTAATGAAAAGAGAATGTTCACACCAGATCACTAGTGCTCTCTTTAAGATCTAAATTGGTCCTCTAAGAGAGATCAATAGACCCGATGAGACACCTGAGGGCAGAGAGGGGATTTCTTTTTCTATAACAATAGTCGTCTCTTTGAGATCCAAATTGGTTCTCTAAGAGAAATCACTAGGGCTAGAAAACTCCAGACGCTCTTTCCTACCAGATCGCTCCTGAGAAAGACATATTAGACCTAATGCAAAGAGAATGTTCACACACCAGATCACTAGTGCTTTCTTTAAGATCTAAATTGGTCCTCTAAGAAAGATCAATAGATCCGATGAGACACCTGAGGGCAGAGAGGGGATTTCTTTTTCTATAACAATAGTCATCTCTTTGAGATCCAAATTTCTAAATTTAGATTTAGATAGATTTCTAAATCTGATAGATAATGAGAAATTTTCAATAATGTAAAATAGGGCGTTCAGCAACACTTTGATCGCGCAACCCATGAGTACTGTAATACGCGCAAAGTAGGTTAACTTTCAATAACATTTTTCTCAAAAACTATTAAATATTTTGAAAAATTGCAAATGAGATTTTTGCCGTATAATTTTATCCTCTTCAATTTTTGACTCTTTATAATTTTTCGCTTACTACCTTCTTTTCGAGATAATTGCAAAAATATGATAAAAAGTGTAATTTTTGAGATTCAAACGCAATTTTGGGGGTGTTCCAGCCCTCGGAAGGGTGGGGACTTTTAGTACTATAATAAGGGCTATAAGTACAATACAATATCAAAGGTTTCAGCTTTATACTAATTTGTCCCACGAGCACTATGTAAAATTTCAGTAGTGCACCGGACTAAAGGTGATAATAAAATAGTCCAAAAAGTTGGTTTCGGGTTGTGGTTGGCCTACTTTTAATAGAACGAATTTTAAAAGGATTTCAGAGACTTTTTCTATATCCCCTGTATACATTTAAAACTAAAGAAAAACTCTTTCTAAAGTTCCGAGTTAATAAAATTTGATATTTAAATAAGGAAATTTTATCGCCAAAGAACAACAATACGAAAATTCTCATTTACACCCTTTAAAAAAGGGGTAGCTAAAAGACGTTATCTACTATTTTACACAGTCAATTAATTTTATAAAACGATATTTTGCATAAATTGAAAATAACTTTAAAAGTTAAAAAAACACGAGCAAAAGGTGTAATTCACAAGAAGAAAAAAAAGAGAAGAGATACACACCCGAAGTCCAATTCCATTTGCACGCTTGCTGCTTACTTATTTAAAGGTTTAATTTAGTCTATGGGCACGCCATCTTGGATATTCCTTGCTTCATCAACATTTTAAGAGTTGCATTTGTATAAAAGACGGGGTGTAAACACATTAGAAAAAAGGAAAATTTTTCCCTTGCACTTACACCCTTTTTTAACTTTTGTTTACAATTTCAAAATTAGGTTTTTGGGTTCCCACGAATAATTGACTCCTCAATTAATAATTCGAGTTGCTTCAAGTGAGCAAACCGAGTTTCGGCACCGAAGTTCGTTTGAATTAATTAATTTTTAATTAATTTCGCGTTTAAAAATTTAACTTTTTTTGTAGTAAAAATTAAGCGAGAGTCGGCAAAATAACACGAAACGATTTGTTGGATCGAGTCGTTTTTCATAGAAATCATCGTGACCATTCCCAATATCGCCCCTCGGCGATTTGTTACGGCCGATAAACACAGTTTGGACTGTTTTTACTGTCTTAGACATTGCGAGGGTTGACAACAACAAGACGGATTTTCTTTATATCCGGTGCCGTTAGTGCGAATTTCCCTCGAACAATTTCTGGGGTTAAAGTAGTAGCTATGGATATGGTTATTCCGTCTGGATGTGTTTAGCGACTATTCCGATCATCTCGTAAAAATTTTTGTATAGTAAAGCTATGTCGAAAAGAAGTTTGAGTGAGTGACAGTGGAGAAAGACGTAGTAAGGGTAAATGCGTAAAAGAAAAGTATGACTCAGAATTGCGAAGTTAGTTTTATTGTACCCGTACATCACTAGGAGACTTTAGGGGCTGATGTGAAAGTTTGAGATTTTACGAATGCATTAAATATTTGTGAGCTTTTTAAAATGTGACGCAAAAAAGACAATAAAAAAAATTCCATTACATTAAAATGGAGTGTTTGGAAAAATAAAGTGAATTTTTAACGGTAAATTTTCCAAATTACCTCTTGTATCGCGTCAGATGATCATGATAAAATTTGATTGGTGTTGGGTAAATCGGAAATGCAATTGACTTTATCGACCGGAAGTTTAGTTTACAACCATTGAGTAGGTGTTATTCGAATTTACCAAATGTTGGATTGAAATTACACTTCATTTGCAGCAAATTACTATAATGCAATTCTGAACATTATTACTTAAGGAATTTTGACACGAAATTAATTATTGTAAAATTGTGGAAATTTTATTTCCTTTGAGTTGGTTCAAAAAGTATTGACAACATACTAGTTTTTTGTTTCGGGGATTTGTGAAACATTAATTAATTTTTTGTAATTTCCTTGCATCCGAGTGCATTGAAATACTAAACGATCGAGACTCTAGTTGAAGGGAAGCTGTGTATTTCCGGTTTACCGGTGCGTGGTTACCGAATATGTAGGTGCTGTGATTTACAGTTCAGAGATTTAACCGAGTCTATACTGGGCTATCTCTGTCTCTTTACCGCATAATCGACTGTTTAAGTATGTATTGTGCAGTCTAATCTAATGATGTGTAATTGCTCTATAAAAATATGGTCAATAAGAAACCCTGAAATAAATTGTATTCGTTCAGCATTTTTTCAGGATTTACTTAGATCTACAATAGACCGTCTACCGTTTTTTATTCCATAGACACGAATGGAAGGTCTTGATTATTACTAATTCTTCCGTCTTTTAACAGCTTCTCTTCGTAGTTTCTAAGATTCCAGTTTTACAGACCTTAAAATGGTTGGTTCACTATATCCATTGTCTTCTGTATGAAACCCTGATCTTACTGTTACGGATTTTTTTGTTTCACGAAATTCTATCTGCTAGTTTATCCGAATCCTTAATTCGCGAGCTCTTGTGCCTTTTTATTTTAGTAGATCTACTCTCTGTAAAGGCTCGTCTCTACACACAGGCTTGCCTTCCGGTTTGCCTGTGCAGGCAAACCGGGAGGCAAGCCTGTGGGTGAAGACGAGCCTTTAAGGCCGCGCTAGATACACTGGCTTACCTTCCGGTTCGGCGCTTGCACAGGCCAAACCCGAAGGCAAGTCTGTGTGTGTGGCACAGATTTTATGACACGTCCATACACACATGCCTTGTTTTCTGGTTTGGTCTATAGGAGGCCTGAATGCTGTCCAGACGCTCCGGTTTGGCTTGTGCAGATCGCTTGAACGATATCCACACGCTCATATGTAGGCTGTCTACACAGGCCAAACCGGATGGCAAGCCTGTGTGTATGACGCAGTCTTTAGGTACTTAAATAAGACTGGGAGAACGTTAGTTGATCCAAAAGCCCTAATGTTGTGTACTAATTCTTTTTTAGGTAAAACTCGACGAGTCTAGGCGTTTAAACTTATTACAAACTTTTGATTTTCTTTCGTTAAGTTGGCACGGGTCACGAGAAAATGAAGTATTGTTTAGGTCTCGCGCGCGTCTCAGACGTGCATTTATATAAAGTGACGAGTTAAATTTAATCCAAATTGAAAATTGTTTTGCTTTTAACCTCTCCCTATGCTAATTCTTATTCTTTCGCATAAATCTTAACACTCTTAATACAATTTGCGCTTGTTATTCAAATATAACTATATTTGCATAAATTAATATTTGTTTTAAACAAATCATAAGTTTATTTAGCTTAAAGCTTTGAAATAGTATATAGAAACTAAGCAAACAAGCTTTAAACTTGCATAAGTTATTCAAGATGACACGTGAAGTTGTATTCGGCTCATTTAGCGACCGTTTCGCCAACAAGCGGAGCTTAAAAGTCAACACAGACTCTTGAAGTTGCTGTTAATAACATGCGAATTATTTGTACGAAGCGATTGATATGCGGTTTTGGCGAACTTAAAATTTTTATTAAATATTTTCAAAAGAGCATAGATCAAACTGACGAATGGGGATGCCGATTGCAGTACCGGAGCAATTGTTAAATTACCAGAACAGACAAAGATTGCAGTAATTCTTTTAAATTTACCGCCTTCTATTGCAGACGTCAGGTATTGTCGCGTAATCATTTATTATCCACCGTGTAATTTACATCCAAACAAAGAAAAATCTTTTGTACCGCAATTCTTCGTCATTTTTTTTAACATATTCTTCCCTTTAAATCCGCTTTTTGTATAAGAAAAAAAAAGTAGAAGCTACCAGTTGAAAACTCTGCTGAAAAGATCCATTTTAAAAAGCTTACGCGAATGCACGAAGAAAATCGATATAATCTTTAAGAAATTTATGCCGACTTTTGAAAGAACGCTTTTCTGAGTCATCCTTATATTTCAAATGTCACATTCACTCTTGACATATATCAATGCTACAAGCATGAACGGTGATAAAAGATTTTAGTAAAGCAAATATCACATAATGCGAAAATGGGGTAGGTTTTTCCGACTTTTCCTTTTTACACATAATTAAAATTCAGTATAAGCTCTCTCTGGGGTATGAGGTGGATGAAACTAGTGACTTACGCCCGATTTCATAATCAAATTAAAGGCTCCTTTAAATTTAAAGAGCCATTTAAATATAGATATCGGTTTCATAATATGTTTTTGTAGTCACTTTAGCTTAAAGGCTCCTTTAAGTTTAAAGTGCCAAAAATGGTCATTTAAAATAGTTAAAGTAGCTTTTAAAATTGACATAACATACAATTTGATTGAAGTGGTGTCGTTTTTCATAATATAATGAATCGAAATCGAGATTTGGAATTATTAATTATTTATTTAAGAAGAAGAAAATTATATAGAGAGAGGAATAATCGATTTGACGGTTATGATGTAGATTTTTTTGATATATCTAACAAAACCAACAGTTTTAGCGTTGCTACTCCTAATCGAACAATTCTTAATATACCCCACTATTAGTCATATATGCAAATTATTTTCTACATTGATCTGTATTCTTCAAGTCTAAAGCTTGCGCCACACACACAGGCCTGCCTTCCGGTTTGGCCTGTTTGGCCAAATCGGAGCGTCTGGACATCGTCAGGCTCCGGTTTCACCTGTGCAGGCCGTTACAGTACCTATTGGTAGAAACTCGGTTATATTTTGTAAAAAGAAATGTAGAAAATTTTATCTACTACTTTGGTAATAAATTGCAAAAGACGTATTTTTTCCCGTTTTCTTGATATTATCCAAAAACCACGAGATAGATGTTGTAGAAAAGTAGATATTACACAACGTATATATATTTTTTAATTTCTTAATTTGTACTTTAAAAATTTTTGACGGAACTTTAACCTTAAAACTGACGCCGATATATTTAAATGTTATTAAAAATTTTAAAATTTTGCGTCAAAACAATATCAAAACCATAGTTTTTGGAACCAATGCTAATTTAACTAAAAATTGCTAAATTCTCATTAGACATAATTTATGAAACGCATTCCCTTTTAAATTAAATTTAAAGTCGACTTTAGCTTAACAGCAACTTTAACTAAAGGAGCTTTTAGCGATTTATTATGAAACCGGGTGTTAGGTAAAACAATTAATAATTAAACGATACATGGTAATTAAAAATATCTGTTGTGTCAACACAAGACTTTCCGATTGAGTTGATTATTTTAAGACCAAAACAGTTAGAAAACAAAAGAATACTGAACATTTTTATAATCACTGATTAAAAATAAATAAAAGTCAAAATTTTTTGACAAATGTCAAATTTTTTGACAACTGTCAAATTTTTTGACAATTGTCAGAAACGTCAGCTGCCAAATATTATTAGATATTTGATTGCGTAAAAACTATTTCAAAAACAAAATAATTTTAAAAAATTTTATATCATTGAATAAAAAAAAAAGTTCTCTATCGGATGATTTAAAAAAAATTATATAGTTCCATTTAAAAAACACAAAATTTCCTTAATTGCACGCCCCCTAGCGGACCGATTTTGAACAAACTCCTTTCTGCACTCCGTCGTTATCTGATAAGACCCTATACCAAATTTCAAGTCAATCGGTTCGGCCGTTTCAGAGATTTGTGGGGAACTACATCCACACTACATACACACACACAGACTTTTTTCTAAAAATGGTCTAGATCGACTCGGGGGACCTCAAAATACATATATCCGGTGTTATCTCAAAAAATTTTTTTTACCCCATTACAATACTTTCCTTTAATACCTTAAGGTATCGGAAAGTAATATCTGTTGTGTCAACACAAGACTTTCCGATTGAGTTGATTATTTTAAGACCAAAACAGTTAGAAAACAAAAGAATACTGAACATTTTTAAATCACTAATTAAAAATAAATAAAAGTCAAAATTTTTTGACAAATGTCAAATTTTTTGACAACTGTCAAATTTTTTGACAATTGTCAGAAACGTCAGCTGCCAAATATTATTAGATATTTGATTGCGTAAAAACTATTTCAAAAACAAAATAATTTTTAAAAATTTTATATCATTGAATAAAAAAAAAAGTTCTCTATCGGATGATTTAAAAAAAATTATATAGTTCCATTTAAAAAACACAAAATTTCCTTAATTGCACGCCCCCTAGCGGACCGATTTTGAACAAACTCCTTTCTGCACTCCGTCGTTATCTAATAAGACCCTATACCAAATTTCAAGTCAATCGGTTCGGCCGTTTCAGAGATTTGTGGGGAACTACATCCACACATACATACACACACACAGACTTTTTTCTAAAAATGGTCTAGATCGACTCGGGGGACCTCAAAATACATATATCCGGTGTTATCTCAAAAAAATTTTTTTACCCCATTACAATACTTTCCTTTAATACCTTAAGGTATCGGAAAGTAATATAGCTCGCACGGCATTGCCATCAGTGCTTCCCCACCAGCAAAGCTTTAGTTCTTGATAATTTAGGCCCATTTGAGGCATTAGCTAGTAAGACAGGTCTCAGTAATGAGCTGCTGGTAATCATACATACACAGGCATGCAGACATACAGGCGTACACATACATGGAGGAGGCAAGTAGGCAGACAGACATATAAGCAAATTTTCAAACTTGAAAATAAATTTTTAAAACCTTGCAGCGTGAGAGAGTTGTTGTGACGAAACCTAAATTCATGGGCAGACAGACCGACGTCATCATTTTACAAAATTTTGTCGAAATGTCTCGAAAATAATTTTTCTAATAATTTTCAATTGTTACTAAAACCCATTTTAAGGTCGTGAAAATTGACTCTCCGAACACCCGGTATTTAATTAAATTGAAATAATCACCCGAACCGCTTTAACGATTTTCACATAACCCAACTTACTTACCGTGTAATATCCCGGAGGTGGAACATCGCTGGTTAAATCCTTAAAGCGTGAAGTTGTGGAAATAGTCGCCCCTTTGGATTGCACTTCGGTCTGACCAAGATAATCGCTGGGACCTTAAAAACGGAAACGTTAATATTTATTAAGTACGTACGGGTACGAAATTAAATTTTAGTTTGGAGTTTGTGTGTGCGCAAATTAAATCGTAAAAACTTTGGGTAGTAAATATTAAAAATTTATATACTTGCCGGGAGTGTCTGTCTTGACTTTGGGCGCTCTTTTCCCAGACGTTAAGAATGGTACCTTTCCGGCATTAGTGGATGTCCGGTTATGGTTTTTGTTGAAAGCCTCGGTAACATTATAAATTGGGGCAAAATCTTCTGCCTGCACAAACGAAATTTATTATTGTCATTTATTATTTTTATTGTGTCGGTGGCTGATGTTAGTTTTTGTAGTTAAAATTGCAGAAATTTGAAAGTTATTTTCATTGTTTTAGGAAACTGTTTGGCTTTTCATTTTTGTCGGGCTCCTCGCCAACTTGTGGAAAGGATGGATTTAATGCTTAACTGCAACGGTTATGGCATTATTCACGTTTGTTTAATTTTTATAAAGTTTTGTTCTTTTAAGCGTTTTTATAAACAGGTGACTGACCACGGATTATTCATTTTTTCCTTTTGAATAAAATTATAAATGCCATTAATCTTTTCGAATGTCACAAAACTGAAACAGTGTCTATTTAAAATTTATTATCGTGTGGCGCAGTATGAGTTCTTTGTCAGGATTTGTTTCAGAATACAAACAGTTCTGTTTGGAACAAAAGACTCCTAGATATTGTGGCTGCTATTTACAATCGATCAACGGTTTACGTCACATCACGATTGTCGGTCATTTCATGTGGATTTGTCGTCAAAGGAGCCATGCTGGTCAATTATTTTGTGCTTTTAGGTAATTTATTTGTTCGGTTTATAAATTCACCAATAAGGTAATTTCCCTAATTATAGGGATTTTGTCAAAAGCGTGGTCACCACACATCCAAGTGCTTGCGCGGTGACAAGCTACTGTGCTCTAAAAAGCGCTCTACCCCTGTCTCGAAGAAAAGGAAAGCTTGACTTACGACATCACACCAAAAGTGGTAGAAGGATCCTAAACTTTCTGTCGCATTTGTGAATGTCCCTTTAAAATCTTTCGTACTGTTCCTGAGACATACTAGAAACTAGAGTAAACCCAACGTAACCTGAGCACACCACGTGACCAAACCTGCGTGAGGCGTGGTTTCAGAACCCAGTGGCGGAGCAGTTATTTCTTCTGTCAAAAAAATTATTTTTAAAAGTTGCCAAAATTCAAATTATTACTTCATTAAAAATTTTTATTAATTACGTACCTAAGTAATTAATAATTAATTACTGGTTTAATACTTTGTGAATGAGATCTTTACATTATTAAAATGCTTGTAATTTATTATTTTGCTTCCACAATAGTAATGTAAGAACTATTATCCGTTCACTCTTTATTTACGCTATGGTTGGCCATGTTAGGGTGACAGATTCCACCCGGTATAAATTATAAAAAAATCAGTTAGGTTAAGTATTGTAGAGTAGTGGCTTTTATTCAATTGTGTTGGTCAATTCAGTTGGTCTGTCAAGGGCCTGTCATTTTTTTGGTACTGCCAAGAGCTGTCAGTCAACTTAATAGGGATTTTTTATTTTGGCAAACCAAAAAACAAAAGTTCATGGCCAACCATAGCGCAAATAAAAAGTGAACGGATTATACACACACACCGACACTGTCTACGTCCGTTTCTAAGCAACAGCAACAACAGTACGAAACTACTGCGCAACTTTAACGGTCATCACGTGGTGTGCTCAGGTTACGTTGGGTTTACTCTAATACGTGTATTCTGAAAGTGACTGAAAAAACTGTTTTATCCCAGATAACCTTTCATCTAACGTATCTTTTTAAATTTAAAAGTGAATTATTAATACATCAACCTATAGCTGTAGGTAGTTCATCTCATTCAATTTCTGTCAGCTTTATAGAAGAAAAAAAAACTTAAAAAAAAATAAATAAAAAAGTTGTATTTTTTTCGAAAACTTTAAAGAAAGTTTGTTTAAAATCTCCCCGATTGACTCTATAAAAGAATCAATTTTAACAATGAAGGATTTGAGCGATTAATCAGTGTTAGAGGTAGGGTCATTAAAAGTTTAACTTTTTTCGGAGTAATTGACGGCATCAATGTCTACACTACAAGCTCGATCAATCTTTTCTTAGACGTTAAGTTAAAGCTACAAAATCCTTTACATCCTTTAGAAACAATCCCTCGCGAGCTCCCCAAAGCAATTGAAACATAACTACCGAAAACTTGAAGCCCGGCTATAACTTGTGCTGTTATAAAGCCATATAATCTAGCGGGTAGTTTGAGAACCGTCGAAATATCGGGGAAAGCCTGGAAGCCTTTAAGGGTGTAAATAGCAAACAACTAGCTAACTGACAGTGTCGCGGTAGTGCTTGTCGTTATTTACATAGAGCGTTTGGATAATTGAAATATATTGTCTAAACGGTGATTGTTTGCACGCCTAGTGGTCTGATCGTTTTGCATGACGTTTACTAAGCACTTCATCTAAATCACCCTTTTGATTCATGTTTATGGTTAACTTTTGCTTAAATTTGAATTACGACAAATGCTATCCATAAACATTTTGTCATTAGTGCGCGATTTTTTAGCCGAACCCCGCCGCGCCGAGTCGCGGAGCTTACGATACGGATTTTTATGCGTTTTTAAATAAAAAATATTTAATTTTCGACCCTTAATAAAAAAGAGGGTGAAAATTTAAAAATTAACATGCGCTTCCCAAGATGGACAAAATGTAAACTTAATTAATTCACCCAATACCTGTCAGAAGGGATGATGGCTTGTGGTGGTAAATTGCAAGCTGTCATATGGCAGCTTGTTTTATGTTTACATTTTAAATTCGACGTACGTCCGTATATCCAAGTCAACGAGCTATCAATAATTAGTGTTTGCTTATCAAATCTGCCGATGATGGATTTCTGTTGTGGACACACAATGGCATAATATTATTAATTCGAGTGTTGATAAAAGTAAATATTTTTCAACTTTTTGTATTTATTAAGTTTTGCGAGTCAATAATCTGAAATCAACGCCGTGTGAGTTGCTTGCGGGAAAGTTTCAATTTAATGTTGAAACAGTTTCGTTGTTCTTGTTACATGAATTCTTTTTTTTTCCGAACTCGTCTGTTCTTGAAGCGTCAGTTTTCAACAAACTACAAAGTTATTGTATCGATTTCGAAGAGATTTATTAACAGGTGCATGAAGAACTAAACTTTATAAAGTTAGCAAACAGAAAGTGAAGCCTATGCGATACGCCATCGGGAAGGATCGACATTGAAAACGAAGGAATGGAGAAAAATTTGTTTCGTTGGATTTTCTCATTCTCGTCCTCGACCTCTCTGTTATCGGTCTTTGAAAATATGTCTTTTTATTCAGATCTAGGTCATTACGATTAGAGGGGGGACCATCTTTGGTCTATACGTTTCTTCTATGGAAACTGATGGCTAGAAAAATTGGCATTATTTTGTTTAATTTAAGTTTAATTGGTATTATCGATCTTTGAGATTGTGATCTTTTTATTGAGACTTGGGAGAAGAGAGATTCCCTATGTAGGTATTTCGACTCTTGATGTAGTGGTTCCTTGTATGATCCTCTCTCTCTGTCTTTGAAATATGTTTTTTATTCAGATCTAGGTGATAGAGGGGGGGGGGGTCTCGTTCTTGGTCTATTAGTTTTCTCAATGGAAACTGATGGTTAAAAAACTTGTCATTGAGGATTCTCTCTTTTTTTCCATCATCCTTTGTATTATCGATCTTTGAGATAGTGTTTTTTTTCATTGAGACTTGACTCCCTATGTATTTCGACTCTTGATCTAGTGAATCTCTGTATGGTCCTCGGAGTTTTTGTTGGTTATGGATCTATCCCTGAGGCTTGACAAAAATTGTAGGGTCCCAGCCACCAGATTTTCCTATGGAGTATATTACCTATTACCTTAATAGTCTAAAGTTCTAAAGATATGTGGTTTCCTACGAAGAGAATAACTTCGTAACCTCCTTATACCGGAGGTCTGCCCTCTGCCTTCAGTGTTTAATGTATTTTTTTATATGAACTCGTTTGCTTATTATGTAACGATGCTAAATTTTATCCGGATGTTGGACCAAAATACTGATACAGTATTACAGCTTCCTGGAACTTTTGTATTGTTGAAAACAGCTACTTGCAATTTTTTTCTAATTCTTTTTGCTAGCGCCGCTCCTGAGATCAAAATGGAGATGGACTTTAGTTGCCCATGTTCAGCTTTTCAAGCTCTTCATTTGGGCTTAATATCAAAGAGATTAGGTAAGATTAGTCAACGTATCAGATTTATCTCTGATAACAGCTCATTTTCTTGCTACTCAGGAACCATGAAGGCCGCGTCACATACACAGGCTTATCTTCCGGTTTAAACAGGCCGCCTGAACGATGTCCAGACGCTCCGGTTTGGCCTGCGCAGACTTTGACTTGGTCTGTCCAACTTTAAGCGTTGCTTTAAAACGCGCCTGCATGTGCCTGATTTTTCCTCGTACACTAGGACTTTGAGGCCTTTCTTTTCATAAAGAGGTCTCGGGATCTGGTGTAC
The DNA here is from genome assembly GCA_963924605.1 of Malthinus seriepunctatus. Classification (NCBI taxonomy): domain Eukaryota; kingdom Metazoa; phylum Arthropoda; class Insecta; order Coleoptera; family Cantharidae; genus Malthinus; species Malthinus seriepunctatus. The sequence goes on from OZ004600.1 coordinate 5,279,120, forward strand.
AAAGCCCTCGTGTTCCTCCAGGAATCAGTGGTCTTTCTTTGTGGTGAAGAGAGATCTCGAAGTTTGTGGGTAGACATCCCTCATTCCTCCACGACTCAGTAGCCTTTCTTTTGTGAAGAAAGGTCTGGTGGAAGGCAAGTACCCTTTGTGTCGCTGGGAATCAATGGTCTCTTTCGTAAGAAAGAGGTCTTGAGGTCTAGTGATATACTCCTACGAGCCTTCAGAACTCAGTGGCCTCTCTTTTTATTTTGTTTAATTGCCAAAGTGTGTTTAATTCCTAACTTAGAACCCCTCCCGTCTCCGACTTTGGGTGAAGCTAAATAGATATTCAATCTATCACCTGATTTCCGGTGTTTATTACGAGTTATCACGCTTGCACTTGTCTGTAATGATGGTTAAAGGTGATCCACTAGATCAGCATAAGCTCATCTGCATTTTCAATCCCACATTCCAACGCCAATGAGGTATTATATACTGAGGTAAAAATTAAATATATTAATTATTATTAGTAAAAAGGTCCTAAGTTACTTTTAACAATAATTATTTTCGATTTATTAATCAAAGTTTGGTTTAAAATGAAAGCGGGCCGCCACAAACTGCGTAACTTTTCTTAAGCGATAAGTCTTAAAGTTTGTGTAAGCTTTTATAATGCTTTTGTTACGCCGCTTTGCGGCTTTTAAAGCTGTTTTTAATTCAAGGGGTTAAGGTATGTTTGAGTTAAAAGGGACTATAACTACTAAAATAAATAATAAGTTAATCTAAATTATTCTGTTCTTTGAAAACGTTTAAACATAAATTATTCTCTCTTCATTCACGTAAGAATTATATTTTGGTCGCAATTAACTGTTAGGACGTGTGAAGATTTTTGAAAATGTTAAGAAATGAGAAACAAGAGGTCTTCTTGTTGTTCACCGTAATAAATGGGACTCGGCTTCTATATTTTCTTCTAATTTGTCGTTATCAGTGGTTAGTGGTTATCAATAATAAACACTTTATCGACTGCTGGACAGGCTCTTCTTTAACAAGGAAAGTGCTCAGTTCTTGAACTCAAACTCAACCCAGGCGCGGATGTATCACCGGGCAGTTCGGTGCGCAGTCCGGGGGCCCATGGGTTCGAGGGGCCCATGGCAGAACCCGGCCCTTCATATTTTTTCATGAAAAATTAAAGTGAATCTTTCTTAGGTCTCTAAATATAGGCGTCAGAAGGAAGGAGTAGGAAATGGCAACTGCACTTCTGGAAGCCATAAAACTCACGATTTTGCATTAAATTTTCAAAAAAATCTCTAGAGGTGTATCTCTCCCCACTTCCCGGAAGTTGGGGCCAGGCGCGCAACCACGGGTATGGTTTTCGGGTTAACCCCCCCCCAGAATTCTCGTCTAAATAAACAAAAAAAATCGAAAAGCATCATATTTTGTTAAAAATAATAGCTGCATTCATAACTTTTATTTCTAAAAATTACTAAAGAATGATCAGATTTCAACTTACAAGTTGCTCTAGACCACCTAATTAAATACAGGAAGTCTATAAAGCAAAAGAGCCGCTTGATACGAATTTGCGAAAACCTTATCTCGAGCTCGCCTGTACCAAGAAGAAACTTAAGTAAGTAGATTAGATAGTACCTAGTTTATAATGAATTTGTTAAACATATGCTGCCTGCAATAAAAAATTACTGGCAGTTGATGAAGTTTTTTTTCGGTACAAAAAATTGCTAAATTTCACAGTAAAGAAATATGTTTAAAAATTCCAAAAGTTGATCTAAGATCTGTTGACCTTCAAAATCTAAAAAATTTTGCCTGCGGCGCTGATGGCCCATAAAACATCTTTGGAACCCAGGCCCATGATATTTTTGCTACGCCACTGACCAAAACCCCTCCCAAAATTAAATCCTAGTTGCGCGCCTGGTTGGGGCCCATGAGTCTTTTCTGCACCGAGGCCCACTCAGTGCTAGATCCGCTACTGACTCAACCTGTCATAAAATAATTTCAAAAATTCAAAAACCAGTGTCAAAAGTACTAGGTGCTAGTCTGACGTAACATCCGAAGAAAGGGGCTTGGAATGTCATAAGGCATTCGAAGTTCTCGTCAAGTTAAGTAACGGGTACTGTACAACGTGGACTATTTTATTCGTAAACACTTTTAGAAGTCGATGAAAAATCCATCAAATCGCAGTCTTACAATTTAAATTTTTCACTCAATTTACACCAAAATAGACCGTATCAATCAATTTGATCCAACTTTAATCACTTTCTTGACTAACCGATCCTTTCCTAATATCCTGCACTCGAATAGATTGATGTATTTGTATCACGTTCGACATTTTCGTAAATTATATTTGGGTAACTATTTTTCTGAATTATTCTCTTTAATAGTGTTCATCTCATTATACACTTAATCATTTCCACAATCCACATTTATATAGAAGGAATAATGGAAACACAAATTTGTACAAAGTGAATGAGAAAACGATTTTAAATTAAATTAGTTCAATTATTAAAACTTTTAGAGCTGCAATAATAGTTGGAGGAATAAAAGGGACAATGAAATGGAGGAAAGAGAGACATTGTTAAATTGTAAAAAAAGTGTGTTCTTTGTATTATTATATGGGGCGATCGCTAGACGATTTTAAACCCTCTACTTGGCATATCGAATAAACCCACCATTCATCTTACTCCGCTCCAATTAACTACGAAGACGTAAAGATCAGAGTGTTTAAATGGCAGGGATTTACTTGCCAAATAACAAACAAGGCGATTAAAACTCTCTCACCGTATCGAATAATGAAAGAGAAAAGATCTAAGCTGAAGTGTACCTGAAGGGTTGTAAACAATAATTTTTTGTTTCAGTATATCTATGATCGATTTAAAATTGGCACTGTGAGTGCAAAATTTTGAAAATTGCGCTCCGATAAACTTTTATTGCGCTCAATTTACCGCAAGAGCGAGCCAAACATTTGCTAATGCTCGCCGATCACACAGACTTTCTCTTTCGATGTTATAAGCCAAAAAGACACTTGATTTTCAAATCGCGTAAATCCGTGAATATTCAGCAGACGATTATCGAGCCAACGAGAATGTTTGTTCGTTCTTGTTCGCCCTTACTCACTCATGCTCGCTCTCTTGGTGAATTGAATATGCATATAAGCACTGATTAGAGGCTTTTGGGCTTGCTAGTATTTTCCAAGCACCCGATTTTCTACATTCTAAAACCACAATCAACCGTCAAAAATAAAAGAAAATAATTCCATTCAAAAAGCTCTAAACACTTGCAAGATAACCTCCGGCCTCCTTTTGGAGTGAGTTGAACTCTGAACCAGATATCCAAAAATAATGTACTTAGCCTTAGCTGGGTCAAAGGACAACAAGGAAATGAGGGTAACGAGAAAGTAGATGAGCTGCCCAAAAAAGGTTCAAAAAGTCTTCCCTGTGGCCCTGAACCAATCATAAAACCATCAGCCCTAAAAACTATCTATGCCATCCTTAAGAATCATGCCCATCTAATATACACTACAAGATGGACAAGTAATGCAAGCTCTCGCCAGATCAGAAACTCCTTACCAGCTCCCTCCAGGAAGCTTGCAAACTACTGTCTAAAGTTGTCCCGAGTTAATCTACGAACAATTTCAGGGATACTCACGGGACACTGTCAGCTAAATAAGCATCTTCACACACTGGGAATAGTAGATAATCCGAGATGTCGAGCATGCGATTACGAAGACGAGATACACGTGATTTGTACTGTCCAGCTGTAACGTCTACAAGATGATCCGTGTTGGGGGACTTCTAGCTCGACATGGCCAGAATAAGCGCCACTCCTTCCGCCAGAGGAGTACATCCTAAAAGTGCGATGGTTTAGGACCTGATGGGCCTGGAGAGGCTGCTTTGGAGGATGTACAATGGGCCCAAACAAGTGACCTAAGTGCTGGGAGCTTGCTCCCCCTCCACTAATAATCCAGACATAATCCAGATCCATTCGAAATTTTTAAAATTGACTTATGGCTAACATGAATATGACAAAATGGCTTAAAACTGACAACTTGGGTAGTTTTCGTTAATTAAGTAATTATGATTTACACTACAAGAATTAATTAAAATTATTATGATTAAATCATTAATTTCCCTTTACGTACTTATTACTCTATGTGAATATGTCTTTAGTATTTGATTTAATATGGTATGTAAAGCGTCATATAACATTCATTAAATATTTAAGGGCGCTTCAAAGACGTCTTCAAATTGTCGTTAGCAACATATTTGCAAATTGCAAGTTAAATTGGAAATTATGCGAAAGAAAGTTGTTAATGAAAATCTCTCGTCTTTTGTAAATTTCCCTTTTATTATTAATATGTTTGAACTTACCGTAGGACATTTATCTGAAAATCTGCTAGTTCTTGATTTAAAAACGCTCGCGTAAATTGGAAGTTTTTCTTCTGGTTTTTCCTCAGCAGGGTATACGTCTGGACCTGGAACTCCGTTTGGAGAAGCACCCATTTTACGTTCACCAGTACATGCGAAGGGTACATCCACAGAACCGTATAAGTTACACTTGCATGAAAATTTTTCTTCCATCGATCCTTTTATATTGTAAGTTGCTGGACCTAAAATCGTTAAATTAAGCGATATCCAAGTACTGATAAAATGATCTTTTCAAAAACAAAAATCAGAAGATAGTTTATTAATTATTGGAAAAACAGTTTACTACTCGGAAAACCCTGTATCTATAAAATGGCCTCCAAACCGTAGCCATGCGTACGCTAGGGCAGGCTGAGCCTGCTCTGGAAAATTTTAAGCCTGTTCTGACAGGAGCTTTCAAAGGATTTCGCAATAATAATAAAACAATAAGTTCCTAATTGGTGCCGAAGAAGAAAATTTGATTTTGAGAAAGTCGAATTTTTGCAACTTTGGACAAAAAACTTCTATCCTCATAAGAGATTACATGTGGTCAACAGATTTTATACAAACCCAGTATAGAGAGAAAACCCAGATTTTAGCTTTAAGGCTTTTTTGAATTTTTGAGCCCGCTCTGATAACACAGCCTGGGCACGGCCCTGCATGGCCTCATTTTAAATCCAAACATTAATGGGATTGGAATAATTCTAACACTATAAACAAAATGTTTCCGTGTAAAGCTCTAAAAATATAAGAAAAGCGAAAAAGGATTTTCTTATGCAAAGCTCGTGAGAAAGTTGCGTCTAAACCAACGGATTTACTTCGAGAAAAATATGCTACGTTTCTCATTCTCAACATTCTTGCAAACACCTTAATTTAAATAATAAAAAATAATAAAGTTAACCAACTAGGTGTTTCAAAGCCCTTTTTATCGGGAAATCTCAAAGCGTCGAAACCGAAAGGTACGTCGGCTGTTGAAAATTGTCTTGGTTCTTTATCGCCATAACAAACATCGTATTCACCAGGACCGGGATTATCTGACTGAAGAGTCTTGAAACGTGCCGCACCAGATATGAGAGGACGAGGGTTGATACTTAAAGATTCACGACAATGGTTGCAACTTTTAACATCGTAAGTACCAGGTCCTGGAAGACCCTACAATATAAAAAAATTATACAATTAAAAACATAATAATTAATCGTAACAAGTTAAACTAACATAAAATTTATTCTAATTAGCTTAAACGGGCAAGCTTCAAATTTCTTTAACGAGGTTGTACTCAAATTAAGTAAACGAAAATATCCTTTAACCGACCCACACATATTAATAAATTACGTACGTTTCCTCTTTAATGTTTGATAATAAAAAAAATATCACTCGGTAATGCTTGAGAGTGAAAAAAATATTTACCTCTCGTTCAGCTTTTAACATTTGAGCTTCTGTGTAGCGCGGAATAAAAGTAAGCAAACGAGCTAATCCGCGATATTCTTCGTCTTTGTCGCATTTTCTACACGCATTTGCGTCCCCAATGTTGTATGCACCGGGTGCCGGGGTGCTCCATTTAACTGTAGGTGATCGCTGAGTTTTACTTTTTGACCAATTACAACCTCTATATCTTTTTCTCGTATAAAACATTTCGCCCTGTTTTTAAACAAAATTATTAATTTAAATAATATTTCATTTTCAGGAATTTACTGTTGGAACACAATAATAAGCTGGACCTCGAGTGCGATCGTGAAAATCGGGGGGAACTGCAACTATATCGTTGTTAATATCTATATCATAACCATTTTCGTTAATCTCGGTTGGTATTGACGGTGCAGAAATTGTTATTGCATAAGGAACTCGACAAACGTACAATCTACCAGTTCCATGACATGGAGGCTCTACGTATTTACATCCTCTATGGGGAACTTTAGGACTGTACTCGGCAGGACCTGGTGTACCTGAATCTTTATATCTATCACGAATATCTGTGTATTTGACACTAGCACCACCCTGTAAGTAGCAATTTTTATTGTTGGTATTTTAAAAATAAGTTTGTAAACCTTTATTCTCTCGTCAGGGAATGGACCGTAAATAGCGTGTGTATATAATTGCCTAGATGAACCACAGTTTCTCTCAGTCTCGCTCAAGAAAGGAACACGGTTTTCTAATAAAAATAAGTACTCTTATTGACTTCCTTAATGAAAAAAAGTTACTTACTTAATGAATGGTCTCGATCGCAAATAATGTAACTGTTAGGACCGACATTAGCTGGTGTTCCTCTTGTTGCCATATTTGGCATTCGAGGTGATAAATTGTACATTTTTGTTGTAATTTAGAACTTCCAAGTAAAAAGCTATAATTGTAAATGTCAAAAGTTCAAAGCAATTATGATTAGTCAAAATAGCGAGTAGTGGAGATACTCTTAGCTTTCATTTTCATTTAAAAAATTATGAAAATTTTCTACTTAAACCGCTATTTTTTGTTTTTTAAAAATATTTTCGTTTGCAGTTCATTGTAATGCAAAAAAGTTTTTTTAATGCTCTAACTGCTTTAATTTTACGCCTACCTACAGGCAACCCGTTATACTCTGGATGCGTCTTTTAAATAATTATCTGGTATTTTTAATTTTTCTTTTTTAAATTTTTTGACTTTAAATTGGTAAATTGTTATTTTTCTTGTTTCTACTACCAGCAACAAGTTGATTCTATTAGAAAGGATCGTTATTTTATAATATGGAATTTAAATAAAAAATGCACTAAAGAGGAACTGGTTTAATTAATTGGAGTAAATAATTTTTTTCAGATTTTTATAATTATGTCATTGTAAAAATACTAACAGATTTGTGAATGTAAAAGTTTGAATGTATTTACTTTCGTAGATTTACCTATTGTAAATAATTGCAAAAAATAAGTAAAATATTTGATGTGATATGTGATTGTAGTTGAATTGCTATTAGGTTAATATAAGGCACTTAAAAATAAATTTATTATTTATTTTTTTTGATTTATAATTAAAAATCTCATTAGCTATTAATATAAAACAAGAAAGTTACGTGTTTTAAATGCCCTTATTCAAATTCAAGTTTAATAGTAGTTCAAACGCAATAGTAGTTCCACTGGAGCTAGGGTATAAATAGTTCAACATTCCGTAGTAGTTCAAGTGCATAATGTCATTTAGAATTTACAACTTAACCTAACATTTTGATGTAAATTCCGTGCATTTATTTTGCTAAAAATTAAATATTATTGTAATAACTTTAATTTTAATTAATGAATTTTGATTTTTAAATGTATGTTTTGTTGCAGAGAGCTGTCCTGCGGTTTTTAGCAATATTTGAATGAAAGTTAAAACTTCGATAATGAAGAATGAAAATGAAATATTGTCTAAACCTGTTACACAAGCTTATGGTTTATATCCAAAAAGAGGTAGAAAACTGAAAATGAAAGTGGTTAGCATTCATATTGTGGTTAATTCGCTCATAATATAACTTCATAATGTCATTCGAAGAAACTTTATTCGTACGGAAGACAGGTAGATATTGACTTGTTTGCTTTAGAAATAGTTTATTGTAAAATTTATAATATTTATAAAAACTTGGACCTTTCCTGTTATAACCCCACATAGGCACGGCACGGTTCGTTGTCACTTAGGTTAAAAGTAAGAAACCGCAACTTTTTTTTAAATTATTTTTTTATTGTATGGTATTGGTGGAATATGAGTTATAAAAAAAAGATATTTTTAAAAAAAGTTGGTTTGTTACTTTTAACCTAAGAGAGAACATAACCGTGTCGAACCGTGCCATGGATATGTGGGGAGCTAACAGGAAAGGTTCAACAACTTTAGTATAAACACTGTTTCTAATAGAAATATGATTTATAGATGGAAACTGTAGCTGTCTGGAATCACAATCGACTTTTGGCTTTATTGGAGAGCATTGGTAACTTCTGTTGTAGTAACCACAGTTTAAAGAACGACAAAACTTCAAGTAATGTGGATAGGTGCAAACAAATGCCAGAGTAATTTCTATTCCAAGAAAAACTAATTGGGGACAACAGCTACATGGAATGGAAGACCGAACAATCCCAAATGAAAGAAGCTAAATATGAGCTTTAAGAATAATAATTAAGTGGAAGACTTAGAAAACACATACAATGGGGAGGAGAGGCCAAAAATCTAACCTGAAAGAAGAAAAAAGTAATTACAGTCAAAACCGGTTATAACGACACCGCTTAGTACGACGTATCGGATATAACGACGAAATGTAGAAGTCCCGGCAGAATCCCATATACACACATTGTAAAAAAAACCGTTTAGTACAACACCGCTTATTACGACATATCGTTTAAAGCGACGTTTTTTATCATATTTTTCGCAGAATAGTACCGGATATAACGACAAAAACATCTTTTTGTTTAGTTTCTAGAACTGATTCATCATTATACAGTAAACTCTTTGTTCATTTTCTTGAATTAAGTCGTTATAGGTATAGTAAAATATTGTTTTTTAGTCAAAAATTAAATTTTTTTTATTCAACAGAAGTTACTCTACAGGGTGATTTTGAAATACACGTATATAATGATACCCCTCGTAGATTACGAAAAGTTAAACGTTTTTGCAAAAAAAATGTTCAAGAAAATGTTGACCAGTTCTTAGATATGTAGTGTTAAACTTTGACCCGCGCCATTTGAAAACTACACGTATAATTTACATAATCATGGAACGATTGTTTATTAACGCTGTTTCTCATTGGCTGATTAAAACATTTTTTCAAGGAACTGTCATTTTGACAATTAGTTAACCAAAATTACTTTTATTTAAATTATAGAATTAGTCCAATCAGCTTAGTGATTTTCATAGGGGTCAACCTCTAACTAATTAGTAACAGGACGGGACCACTTTAAAAAATTTTCATTTGGTGAGTAAAAACAGGAGAAAAAAAGTCTACCGTTTTTTTTTGCATACATACAAAGTTATAGGCCATTGAAGAAAAAGAGGGTGTTCTGCAGTGCTTTTTTGCAAAATACTTGAAAAGGAAGCCAAATATCGATAAAATGTAAATGACCAATGTTGTTGAGCATAAAATTACTAACAAAAAATATGTTACATGTTTTGAGTTTTGACAATCTATTAAGGTGGTACGACCGTTTTCTTAAAGTAGTCATTTTTCCAAATTGTTAATTAACAAAATAATGTTTTAACCTATTTGCAACGCAATTACAATTCTGAAAAAATTCACCTGTTATCTGACATTGTTAGAGAAGATATCCTATGAGTTTCAGATTGTTTCAAGCTCATTTGCCTAAATTATGGTTTTTTATTCATTAAAAAAAAGGATTTTTTTTTCATTTTTATTGTTTGCAGTTTAAACAACTTTCGAGTTGGCAGAGACTAATCAAACTATGTTAATCTTGTTCCTTATGCAATTTTCGACAAAAATTGTCTACTTCACTTTTTTGTATCGTCATTTGTTTCTGTTTTATTCGCGTGCAAACTTGAAAATTAGTGTGCACGCGAACACCAACGCTAGATATCTATTGTTAGGCTACTTTTTAATTTTTATTGCCTGTTTCATCATTCCTCGATCTCCATTGCTTCGTCGTTTTCAGAATAGATGAAAGCTTTTTTCTTGTCCATCGTCTTTTTCAATTTCTTCGTCACTGATAACACTTATTCGGTCAGCTTCAACTTCTTGAATAATATTATCGTCGTCTTCTTCATCTTCGAATTCTATTTCTGAACTTATTCGATTGGTAAGCGACGTTCCTTGACAAGAAAGACATGCTAGAGAGCATCTTAAACCGGATTTGCAGCATTCGTACGCTTTACCACAAGATCCTTTGCATTTGCGCAATATTATTCTCAGTAATTCATCGGGAGCTGGCTTCAATGTTGTCGTCGTTGAAGTTTTTTTTGCAAAGCTACCACCAATGATGGCACCAACATGACAGTATTTCCAGGGAGTCTACTTTCAAATGCTGAAATGGCTAGATCCATGATTCAAACGATTCTCAATTGGGGTTGGAAACTAACACAGTCTGATGGTCTCATGCCAACTATGACAACATTAAGACTAGTTTTAGTACCCGTGAATTACTGAGAGTAATATCATGCAAATGCAATGAATCTTGTGGTAAAGCGTGCGAATGCTGCAAATCCTGTTTAAGATACTCTCCAGCATGTCTTTCTTGTCAAGGAACGTCGTGTACCAATCGAATAAGTTTAGAAATAGAATTCTAAGATAAAGAAGACGACGATAATCTTATTCAAGAAGTTGTCGAGGATCAGGCCCGAGAGGTTATTGAAGGTGACCGAATGAGTGGTATCAGTGACGAAGAAATTGAGAAAGACGATGGGCAAGAGGAAACCATTCATTGATTCTAAAAACGAAGAAGCAATGGAGATCGAGGAATGATGAAATAGGCAATAAAAATTAAGAAGTAGCCTAACAATAGATATCAAGCCTTGGTGTTCGCGTGCACACTAATTTTCAAGTTTGCACGCGATTAAAACAGAAACAAATGACGATACAGAAAATTGAAGCGAACAATTTTTGTCGGAAATTTCATAAGGAACAAGATTATCATAGTTTAATTAGTCTCTGCCAATTCTAAAGTTGTAAAACCTGCAAAAAACTAGAAAGGAAAAAAAAATCTTTTTTTTAATGAATAAAAAACCATAATTTAGGCAAATGAGCTTGAAACAATCTGAAACTCATAGAATATCTTCTCTAATAATGTCAGATAACAGGTGAATTTTTTCAGAATTGTAATTGCGTTGAAAATAGGTTAAAACATTATTTTGTTAATTAACAATTTGGAAAAATGACTACTTTAAGAAAACGGTCGTACCACCTTAATAGATTGTCAAAACTCAAAACATGTAACATATTTTTTGTTAGTAATTTTATGCTCATCAAGATTGGTCCTTTACATTTTATCGATATTTGGCTTCCTTTTCAAGTATTTTGCAAAAAAGCACTGCAGAACACCCTCTTTTTCTTCAATGGCCTATAACTTTGTATGTATGCAAAAAAAAACGGTAGACTTTTTTTTCCCTGTTTTTACTCGCCAAATGAAAATTTTTAAAAGTGGTCCCGTCCTGTTACTAATTAGTTAGAGGTCCAATGTCTAATATGATTGGACTAAATAGCACTATCTTGTTTTGCATAAACCAATAGGCACATGTTTTACTACCGGTTGCTGCGTAAACCATGCAGTAATCAAACTGGGAGGGTCAAACTTTAACACTATTTTACTAAGAACTGAAGAACATTTGCTCTAAAAAAATTTGCTGATGCCTTTAACTTTTCATAGTCTACGGTGGATATCAATATATACGTGTATTTCAAAATCACCCTGTATATCAGTCTTTATATCGATATTAAACACTTTTCTTTTTTTTGTGACTTCATAATTCTTTAATAATAACCACTTATTCAAAATCTGAAATATGTTGTAAACGTAAAAGTCAAAACGTGTGGGTGCGCGAAACTGCAGTTTAAACAATAATTGCTTAGTACGACTATCGTTTATAACGACCGAATTTTGCGGTCCCTTCAAAGTCGTTATAACCGGTTTTCACTGTACTTTTAATAATAATTATTTTTCAAATTTGAATAGTTGTATGAAAGTTTGATCATGGTCAAATAATTTGAGCATGATCAAACTCTAAAAATTAGAGTATGAATTATTCATACTCTAATTTTTTATTCATGTTATTGAGTAAATGTAAATTTCTTCTATACAGGGTGATTCATGAGGAAGTGCAAATATTTTGGGAGGTTGTAGTATGGATTATTCTGAGTAAAAAATGTCATATGAACATGTGTCCTATTGTCAATAGATACAGAGATACGGTCATTTTAAGATGTATTAAAGTATAAAACAAATAACTTATACAAACATTACAATAAGTTTAAAAAATTAAACTAAATAAATCAAATGTAACTTTTTAATTTAATTTTTTTTAAATGTTTCAACAATTAAGTGTGGAATCTCAATTACTTTTAGTACCATTTACACATTTCAGTCTACCTATAGTTGCATTTTTAAAAGACTACCGACACGTGACTTTTAAAATACTCAATAAATAATTAATTTAATTATAAATTTTCTAAGTAAATATTTAATAATAATTAACAATAAATGTATTAACTAAATTAAATAATTAAACTCACGAAATAAGTCGTTTTCACCCTTATTTATACATATCAAGGTGGTCACGTGTCAGTAGTCTTTAAAAAATCCGAGTATATTAAAAATAATTATCCTTATTAATTTATTTGCCTTTGTAAAGGCCGTTCACACACGCACAGGCATGCCTTCCGGTTTGCCTGCACAGGCCACCTGAGCCTTCTCCACACGCTCCCGTTTGGCCTGTGCAGGCCGCCTAAACGGTGTCCACACGCTCTAGTTTGGCCTGTGCAGGCCAAACTGGAAGACAAGCCTGTGTGTGTAGACAGTTTGAATAACTTTTTGTTATAAGTGGTTGCCGAACATAAGGGTAACAAAACAAACACTAACCAAAATTTTGTTTTCGTATTTCAACTTTAAAAAGATGCAAAAGATAATTATGTTTATTCAATTTGTTGGATATATTGAAATTTGTAATTGACATCATTCAAGCAACTTAAGAACATCTATTGGTGAATGTGTAGGTAGTTCTAGTTTAACACTTAATATAATCGTGAAACCCTTATTTTCTAGCAGGTAGAATTATAAATGGAACCAATTTTTTAATGAATAAATTGTTGTCGTGAAAAGTAATTTGCGCCCATCGTATAGGCAACCTGTTGCTTTCATGCTCGCATATTATTGGTTGATATTTCTTGAGTGGTAGGGAATGAGTGGGAGAAAGTTAATATAAGTCCGATTTTCGCCATAAGTTCAGATTCTTATCAGTAACACAGATCAGCAAATTTTAGAAAAATAAGGGTTACTCTTGTGAAAATCAACTTTCGATTTTCGAATTTTTTTTGATTGGAAGTTGTTCTTTATATTATAATAAGTATTTCTACCAAGTATTAATTAATTTACTTTAATATTAAGCGTAAAAATTTAAATATCCTGATCAACAATTATTACAATTATTTTGTAATTCAAGTTAATTGATAAGCTTATTAATGATTATAATTTTAATTCTAACTCTCTTACATTAATATTAATAATTTGATATGGTGTATTGCATTTATTAATATCAGTAATTTAAATTCCTTTATTAATTAAAGATGGTATAAATTAATCTTTTGCGTTTTACTTCTGTTATAACTTTTGTTTATATTTCTTAACCCCCAGGAGGTGGTGCACGTTACATAAACTTCCAGTACTTAAATAAGTGATTAAATTTTTTGTAGAAAAAAGTCTGGGTAATAATATGATAATAAACCGCATATAAAACTGTTTAGTTTATAAAAAAGTATATATTTTGAGTATATTGAAAATTGCCAATTTTAAGGCCGCTTCCCAAAATTTTGAGTAATGAAAAATTAAAGAGGGTGCATAGCATAATTAGTTTAGGGTTGTTGGTTCCTCAAAATTTAAAACAGTAACCTTTGTTATTATTGGGAACAATTTCTAATTTTATGGACCGTTTTCCCATAATTTCGAGATTTATATAACAAATTTTTAATCAAAAAGGATGCATAAAAATCTCAGCTCATAAAAAATGTTTAAAAAAATCAAAGTGTATAAAAAATTTCATAACAAATATCTTCGTCTATAAAAAAATGTTGTGTTATAAATTATCTCGGTTCAGAAAAACTATATTATAAGAAATTAATATCCTTCAATTGCAGTAAAACAATTATGTATTATAACTAAATTTATACCTTTATTATAATTAATTATTAAATAATTACAAGTATAGATAATTTTTCAAATATAACTTAAATATTACATACCTACACATCAAACTTAATTAATTAGGTATTAAAATTTAAAATAAAAAATTATTTGTTATTAAAATAATATTAATAACATAGTATTATTCTATTAATTAAAAACAATTATTGATCACAATACTTAAATTTCTACCCATAATATAGAAGTAAATTAATTAATACTTGGTAGAAATACTTATTTTAATGTAAAGAACAACTTCCAATTAAAAAATATTCGAAAATTGAAAGTTGATTTTCAACAAGAGTAACCCTTATTTTTCTAAAATTTGCTGATCTGTGTTACTGATAAGAATCTGAACTTATGGCGAAACTCGCACTTATATTAACTTTCTCCTACCAATTCCCTACCACTAAAGAAATATCAACCAATAATATGCGAGTATCAAAGCAAAGGATGGCCTATGTGTTAAATTACTTTTGCATTATTTAATTTATTTCTGAAAATTATTTATAAACAAAATTAAATAAATTAATATTTAGGGAATTAATAAAATAACAGTAATTTTAAATTAGAACATTATTTTTTTATCCTGCCAAGTTTTTAGTAACAATAAATATTTAACTTTTACAAGTATAAAAATACATATTCGTTACATAATAATTGTTGTGTAAATCTGAAGTTTAAATTTACAAAGGCACAACAATTGATAAAGTATTTAATGATTCACTCTGTGTCATTTATAGTAAAACTTCGTAATTTGTTTTAGTTTCGTTTGAACTTCTGAGTGGAAAGGATCGGTCCTGAAGTGCCAGTGCGTTTAACAACAGAACCTAGGGATTAACAGAAAATGAACAGACACGGACAACAATTCCAGAGTTGGAATTGTGGAAAGAAAGCTGCCAGTTGCATTCCCAATAAAACGAGTGAAAAAATTTGTAAGTAAGATTTATGATATTTATAACTTTTGTCTAGCTAACTAATTATTAAATAAATTTAAAGCGTTTTAATTCACTGTTTTGAATTGTTATAAAAATTAAAAAATATTTTTAATTAGGTAGTGCTTTAAATACGTAGCCATTAATTTACATAAACATAAGGATCGAGTCAAAATAATCAGTAATTCGTATGTAGGTAATTAATGCAATTACCATGTAATTGAGTCGGTCATTCATTAACTCTCTAAAATAAGAAAAAGACTAGGGATTATACTTTCATTAAATTAATTTTAACAAAAAATACAATTAATTATTAATGTTCAAATCAACCAATAGCATTATTCAATTATTTTTAAGGGTGTATTTGTAAGAAATTTTTGGCAAGTAATATTTTAGAGTTGATTAATTAAGTGAGTTTTGCCCAAATTTCAAAATAGGCTTTAGATAACAATAACAATTAGCATTAAACTAATTTAAATTATCATGTAAACACATGTTTGAAATTCTATTCTATTCAACATCCTGTATAATATGGCGATAAGCATAAGAATAAATTTCGTGAAAGTTAAAAAAATTAAAAATTGATAAGAACATTGAATTTGCGATGATTCACTTTGTGTCTATCATAGTAAACATTTCGTAATTTGTTTCAGATTTCATTCAACTTTTGAACTGGAAAGATCGTTCGTTAAGTGCTCTCTGTACGAGAATAATTCCAAAGACCAATGGACCTAGGATTACAAGAAAATTAACAACGATTAATGTAAGTACTTTTCGTCTTTTTAAGGATATCTAAAGTATAAGAGAAAGAGCTATTTTGCAAATACATTTAGTAGGCTTATTAGTTCATAAACTTCTTTCTATGTAAAATATCTCATAACAATTAAACATTTAACTAATTTAAATTATTATGTAAATCCATAGTACTTACTCCGATACTTTATTTCTTCAAAAATTTTTAGATAACTTCCCTTAACTAATTAAATTAATTTACTAAATAGCAATAAATATTCCCGAAAATGCTTTCCTTCTTCTGGTTCCTTGTAAATATTTAAAGTGAAACTTGGTGAAAAAATCGTATATTTATTTAATTTATGTTGCAAATTAAAAATTCATTACTTAATTGAAAATAATCATTGGTTGACTATGCCTAATACATACTAAAATGTTTCTTATTTCAGTTTCCGTTCAAATCTTCGACTTTGAAAGATGGTCTTGTAACTAACAGTTCTTCATTTTGCCGAACAACGGGAGGATTACAAGAAAACTTAATGGACAAAGTTGAAGTTATTTTACCTAAGTTTATTTACTTTCGAGCTATTTTGGATCAAAATATGTTTAATTATTAGTTACTAAAAGTTAATTAATTCGAAATAATCATTGGGCGAAAATTACTAAAATTTAAGTAAGTAATTTTAATTAATTTTAAATAGAGAAGACACCCTAGAAGTTGTTTGCTGTTTGCTTTTTGCTATGCTGCATGCTGCATGTATTTTTAATTAATTTATATTGAAAAATAAAAATTAATTACTTAATCGAAACATATACTAAAACATATCTTATTTCAGTGTCCGTTCTATCGTCTTTTGGTCCACATCAAAAGGATTTTTAGAAAACCTAATGGACCAAGTTCAAGTTATTTTACCTAAGTTTATTTTCTCACAACGCTTTCGAGATATTTTGAATCAAAATATTTGTAATTATTGGTTAATTAATTGGAAATAATCATTGGGCGATAACTACTAAAATTAAAGTAAGTACCTAATTTTAAGTAGAGAACTCGCCCTCCTAGAACTTTATTGAAGCACTTTGCTTACACCTTGTATTTTTAATTAGTTACTTTTGCCAATTAAAAATTAATTACTTAATTAAAAATAATCATTGGTTGACTCCTGTATCGACACATGCCTATTACATACTAAAACGTTTCTTATTTCAGTTTCCGTTCAAATCTTCGATTTTGAAAGATGATCTTGTGACTAACAGTGCTTTATTTTGCCTAACATCGAGACGATGACAAGAAAACTGAATGGACCAAGTTGAAGTTATTTTATCTAAGTTTATTTACTGACAGCGCTTTCGAGATATTTTGGGTCCAATTATGTTTAATTATTGGTTATTAAAAGTTAATTAATTGGAAATAATCATTGGACGAAAATTACTAAAATTTAAGTAAGTAATTTTAATTAATTTTAAATAGAGAAGACACCCTAGAAGTTGTTTGCTTTTTGCTATGCTGAATCCTGCATGCATTTTTATTTAATGTTTATTAAAAATTAATTACTTAATCGAAACATGCCTAAAATACATACTAAAACACATCTTATTTTAGTTTCCGTTCAATCGTCGACAGTGAGAGTGCCTTTTAGTCCACATCAAGAGGATTTGTAGAAAACTTAATGGACCAAGTCGAAGTTATTTGATCTAAGTTGATTTTCTCACAGCGCTTTCAGGATATTTTGAATCAAAATATTTTTAATTATTGGTTACTAAAAATTAATTAATCGGAAGTAATGATTGAGCGATAACTACGAAACTTTAAGAAGCAAAAGTCCTTTTAACGATTCAGCTTGTGTCCAAAATGGGTACATCAGACTAACATCTCAATTAGTTTCAGATTACATTCCACCTTTGATTCGGAAAGATGCTTATTTTTATCAAGCCGACAGTGTCTTCTGGTTTTGGACCCAACATGAGGATTGGGAGATTTAATGGACCAAGATTAATTTATTTTTAATTTATTTGGATTGTATTTTAGTAGAAGGGTAGCTACACCTCTCGATTAGTTATTTTCAAATTAATTTTTTTCAATTTAAATTCATTGCTTGCTTAGAAGGGTAGCTACCCCTATTTACTGGTCATCGCTAGCGAAGAGTAGCAGCTAGGTAAGTTGCTTCCAACAGCTCTTCTCCACGTTAAAGAGAGCGCGAGGGGAAGCAACCTCTAAGACCACTGCGAGTTGTCCTCGAATTGGTCGGAGGTTGTTCCTCTTTTGTAGTCTTTAATGTGGCGATGGGCGTGGTTTCCATGTTGGAATGTGGGTGTGCGTTGGCGCCGGGCGGGGAGGGGTAGGTGGGAGGGGGGTCGGCGGTCCCCTCCCCCCTACCCCTCCCCGCCCGGCGCCAACGCACATGCGCACTCCTACACGGAGTCCACGCGCATGCGCATTAGAGACCAAGGAGGAGGAGCAACTACCGACAATTTCGAGGACAACCCCCAGTGGTGGACGGGGGTGCCACCCCTCGCACTCTCTCGGACAAGGTGCAGGGTTGAAGCGACGCCACCTACCTAGCAGCTACCCGATAAGCAGCCATTACCAGTTTTAATATTAATTAATATTTTGTAATTATTTATTGTTTTAATTATGTATTATGTCTTGTGGGCCACCGCTTGATGAGCCGAACTCCTCAAGCGATGACTCCTCAAGCTTTATTTGTTACAGTTATTTCTTTCCAAATCTAACGAGGGGTGGACTTGTAGCCCATGTCCTGGGCTGCAACCTTTAATCTTTTTTTTATTGGTATAGCAATTTTTACAATTTTTAATTTCTGCTGCATACATCGATTAAGACACAAGACTGAATCATTAAAGGGACTTTTATGTCTCTTGAATCTCGCTTTGGTGATTTACTAAACGTTGGCCCGTCAATCAATAATAAATTGTTTACAAATAATTAGTTTCGAATTTGTAAAATTAATTAATAGTATATTGTTATAATTTTCTTGTGCACATAATTATATTAAATATGTATATTATAGGTAATAGAAGATATTTTTGTGTATTTTTTCATTTTAATAAACAGAAAACTCATGAAGATCTTTACTTTTTTTCCAGAGATAACAGCACCCTTAAAAAATTTCTCTCAATAATCTTCTTCTTTTTCAATTACCTCGAAAAAGATATTCCCTCTCCTACTCCTTTATTCTCTTGATTGCCTTACACGTTAAAATCCAAGCCTTTAATTATTATCCACTGTCTCTTTAGTTCTTAAAACCCAATTTTAAAGAAATTGGACCAGTACATACATATACAGGTACTGATGAAATGAGCTAAAAAACATAGTAAAATAGAGGGAGTTATAGATACATACAGAGATAAAGGAGATGGATAAAGAGACTGATGAAATGAGAGGAAAACATAGTAAAATAGAGATAGATTCAGAGATAAGGAGATAGATAAAAAGACTGATGAAATGAGAGGAAAACATAGTAAAATAGAGATAGATTCAGAGATAAAGAGATTGATGAAATGAGACAAAAACATAATAAAATAGAGGGAGTTAGAGATAGATTCAGAGATAAGGAGATAGATAAAGAGACTGATGAAATGAGAGGAAAACATAGTAAAATAGAGGGATATAGAGATAGATATACAGACTTATACAGATACTGATGTAATGAGATAAAAACATAGTAAAATAGAGGGAGTTAGAAATAGATTCAGAGCTAAGGAGATAGATAAAGAGACTGATGAAATGGGACAAAACATAGTAAAATAGAGGAAGTTAGAGATAGATTCAGAGATAAGGAGATAGATAAAGAGACTGATGAAATGAGAGAAAAACATAGTAAAATAGAGATAGATTCAGAGATAAAGAGATTGATGAAATGAGACAAAAACATAATAAAATAGAGGGAGTTAGAGATAGATTCAGAGATAAGGAGATAGATAAAGAGACTGATGAAATGAGAGGAAAACATAGTAAAATAGAGTATCTGTATAAGTCTGTATATCTATCTCTATATCCCTCTATTTTACTATGTTTTCCTCTCATTTCATCTGTCTCTTTATCTATCTCCTTATCTCTGAATCTATCTCTAACTCCCTCTATTTTATTATGTTTTTGTCTCATTTCATCAATCTCTTTATCTCTGAATCTATCTCTATTTTACTATG